>OX465299.1:106944891-108144891 GCA_949987735.1 Leucophora obtusa
AAATTCGGTTGATGAAACCATGTTGAAATGTGATTCCTAAATATTTTGGGTATTTCAACTAAAATTCAGTTGTATAAACCGAATTTTGTTGTAATAACCAATATGCGGTTGCACCAACCTATTTTAGTAGATGTAACCGAATTTCAGTTGGAAAACGGCATATTTTTTTTTCTGTGTGTACTTATTATTGGAGTGCTCTTACATAATATTTTCCAATTTTGTTATATCTTAATGAGCATATAATTTTTTTTTATAAAAACTATAGATCATATATACTTTTAAACTACTAGAACGAGTGTTAACTGGAAGAATCTCTAAAGTTACAAGAAATAAAAAGAGCACAAGATTTTTAATCTTATTAAATTCTATGGTTTTTAATATCACTATGCGACAGTCAAAATCGGGATGGGATGAAACCAACGGGAAATGTTATATCGGTCAAAAACAAGCTATACGTGTCCCGGCGTTTCGCTGGGTCAACGCTAGGAATCGAGATGTATCTTTTTTTTTGACATAACTCGAGAACCACTAGTCCGATTTTGCTCAAAGAATTTTAAAAAAAATTAAAAATTACAATTCCTTTAATCTGTTCATATAACGTTTTTCTATATACTCAACAGTTTTGCCGGTAAAAATAAATGTTTGTTACCGCTACCATAAAAATCAATAACCTTTTGTTTATTACTTTTTTTTTAATATTTTAGGCAAAAAATATTTTTTTCTTCATATATTTATTATTTATTTTTAAAATTATTTGAGCAAAATCGGACTAGTGGTTCTCGAGTTATGTCAAAAAAAAGACCACCAAAGGTCAAATCGATATATCTCGATTCCTAGGGGTGACCCAGCGAAACGCCGGGACACGTATAACTTATTTTTTACCGATATAACTTTCCCCGGTAGTTTGAACCCTTCCCGATCACTGACCCCTACCATTTGTCTCACTGTGTATTTTGAAAGATATAATGAAACATTTTAAATACAAAAATTAAAATTAAAACAAATTTCTAAAAAGCTGTGATGTTTGTGTTAACCTATAAATGATATTATTTATGTTAATGAGACCACTAAACGAGGAAAATACATAAATGTGTGTTTTACAATACAACATATTTTCACATTATGTATTTTTACATGTTTGTTTAGTATTTCCTCTTTATGGGGGTTTCAAAGAACTTATGCTACTTTCCAAGTGTTTTTCAAATAATATTTACATATAAATACTACTAACATCTAAAAATATACATTAACAGCTATACCTTCATACACTAATAGAAAAAAGTTCGTAAAAGTTTTAGTTAAAACTACTAAAAATTAGTTAAAATGATACTGCAGAAAAAAACTGAAATATTAGCAGATTATTTTTGTTTTATATTAGTAATATAGGAGCAGCAAAAATTAAACTGTTAAATATACAGAATTTTAGTTATATTTGAGCTAAATTTTTGTAAATGGAGAATAGCAAATTAACCTGCTAAAATCAGGAAAAAATTTTGCTAAATAATTAGTAGCCTAAAAAACACTAAAAAATTTTAATTTTTCCAAGTTGCTTTTCGATGTTTTTTTTAAATGCAAATAAAAATCGAGCCTTTCGAAAACAGCAGTTTACAATTTTTTAGCAAATATTTCTACTGATTTTAGCGGAATAGACTGCTATTTGCATTCAACTAAATTTAGCTTAAAAATAACAAAAATTTTGTAGATTTAACAGTTTATTTTTGCTATTTTTAGTCCACAAATAGTTAGCAAAATTTTCTGCAGATCTTACAGTTCAATTTGCTATTTTCAATTAACTGAAAGTTAGCCTAAATATAACTAAAATTTTGTAAATTTAACAGTTTTAATTTTACTGTTCTCATTTTACTAGTATTTAGTAAAAAAAATCTGCTAATTTTGGCAGTTTTTTCTGCAGCATCATTTTTAACTAACTTTTAGTAACTTTTTCTGCTATTTCTACATTTTTATTTCTATGAGTGTACTTATATGGTATGTATAATATTCCTATTAGGGTGGCATAAAACATTTCTGAAAGAATCTTTTAATTATTTTGGGCAGCACAATTTAAGGAGAGGAAAATGAAACTCGACATTTTCAAATTAGTAGGTGGCTGAAAACAGCTGCTCAGTCCGTCTATTCCTACAACAGTGTCTGTTAATTGTCTGTTACTATTTAGATGCTCCGCAAAAACAAGTGACAACACAATAGGTACTGTGGAGCTACTAGAACAACCAGCTAATAAAAACAAATAGCGACAACATACAAAAGAGCCTCGTATAGGGTTGCCAGACAGGCTTGATTTGGCTTGATTGTCAAGCTTTTTCTATGCGTGTCCAGAAAAAATAAAAAATGTCATTTGTCAAGCTTAAACGGAATTTTAGAAAAATTTTCAACGTTTGAGTTAGAAGCAAACCAATTTTTACAAAATGTTGTAAAATACTTAGAAAAAATATATGATTTTCGAGAAAAATCAGTTTTTATTTTAGCAAATTGCTGTTTTAAATATAAAAACTCGTTGTCAAGGAATAATTAAGCAGAGCTGCCATTTATTTTAAAAATATCAAATTCAATTAATACTGATATGTTGTATGCAGATTACTGCTGCCTTCGGAAAGTTTTTGAAGAATTGCCAAAAGACTTATCCATTGATAACATATGGGCCCATTTCTTTAAAAAATGTGGTACAAAGAATGTTGAAAATCTGTATAAATTAATATCATTTAAATTTTCAAGTCAATTTTGCAATTTTTTTGCTAATTTAACTGAATTTTAAATTGTCAAGAAAAATTAAGCCTTTTTTTTTAATGTCAAGAAAAATCAAGCTTTTTCCTCTGAATGTCAAGCTTTTTGCCAATTTCGATCTGGCAAGCCTAACCTCGTAACAATTGTTGACAGTTTTTAGGTATTAAGTAGTAAAAGTCTTGTTAACAAAAAAATATATTTATCATAACAATAACAATAAACGACAAATACATACATATATTTAACAAATAAAACCAAAAACAAATATAATGGCAGCCATCTTTAAATAAACATAAGTTTCTAATATAACATTTTCGTTTTCTTCTCCTAAAATAATCTGTTTATTATTATAAATGAAAAATAAATGAAAATGAAAAAATATGTTAGTGTGAGTTGTGATATATCCGTATTTTTGATTAAATATTATTCCTTGAAACTGACATTAGGTAAGATACACACAGAGAAAAAATTTGCCATTTTCTAACCGAAATGCGGTTACATCTACTAAAATAGGTTGGTACAACTGAATATTGGCTATCACAACAAAATTCGATTAATACAACTGAATTTTATTTGCAATACCTGAGAATATTTAGGAATCACATTCCAATATGGTTTCACCAACCTAATTTATTGGTTGTAGCAACCAAAATAAGCTTAGCAATTCGGTTGGCAATTTTTTTTTTCTGTGTGTACCGATGAATACTGTGGAGTGTATTGCGTACAAATAAAATCTATGTTCGTTAATATAGCTGTGTTTTCGACTTAACTACACTCTAAAAAAGGCTTTTAAAATTACTTCTATAAAGTGAGTAAACTTTAGTGCAAATTTTCACACAATGTTTGAATTTACGCACATAATGTCTTAAAAACTTTTTTACACACTTTTTCTGGAAAACAACACACAAGACATATTAATTTCAGTCTTGATAAACATGTCTGTTAGCACATACGCATTTATTTATTAACATTACACATTTAATGCTTAAATCCAAGAAAAATTAACAGTTTGTAGGCACAATGTGTGTAAATTGAAAATTGTCATTCTATATTTTGTCAATAAAAAACAAAATGAAAAATTGTTATTTACAATAAAAATACAAATAAAACGCAAAAGTAAATCGTGCAGAATATAAAAAGGTAAAGTTTATATTGCAAGAAACATTTAATTGTGTATTATATCCCTATTTTACTATTTTAGAAAAATTTGTAGACTAAGAGGAAGAGATGATTTTGTTCTGATAAACTGCATACAGATTATGGATAGCTATGTATATATTTTGGTATTCTCATCATTGTTACTGCTGAAAAATTCATCAATATTGGATGTTTGCAAAATATCAAAATTAAAAAGTGTGTGGTATTTTAAGAAATGCTGAAAGAATAATCAAAAGTTATTTTGAAACCAATATCCTTGTTTCCATAACCGTTTTCCAAGTTTCTATAAAAGTTTTTTTTTATCGGCTACCGAAACAACTTCGATTGTTTTTGCAACAAAATTTATTCATAGGTTTCCTCAAACTCAAACAACCCTAATATTTGAAGGACTTTTTCCTTTAACAAAGCCTCTGATTCTGAGCAATCTCCTAAGATTCTGACGACTTTTTCCTTTAGAAAAGCTGTCCGATTCTAAGGACTTTCCCTAAAGGAAAATACTTCTCTTCTGAAAACTTTTAAAATAGATAAGCACTCCCATTCTGCAAACTTTTCCAAAAAAAAACACTCCCAATCGAAGGATTTGGCGTACACAAAAAGCCGGAAATTCTAGGAAAACTTTCGCGAACTGTTTCGTACTTAAACCCCTGAGATCCTCATAACTGTTTTCTTTTAGAGAGTCCTTTAATCCTGAGGTGTTTTTATGGAAAACTACTAAGATTCCAAGAATTTTTTCTTTGGAAAGCACGTAGATTTTAAAGATTTTTTTAAGAGAAAATATATCAGATTCTATAGACATTTTCATATAGAGAGAAAACTCCTAAAAAATTAGTGGTTTTCTATAAGAAAACCTAGCCGATTTTTTTACATCTTGGTATACGCCTCAATTAAGATAATTTTAATGTTAATCATAACTGATATTAAGTTAATTGTTATGGGTTTCTTTTCATAAATTTCTTTTGTTAATAAAATGATTATCTTTTATTAAATACATTTTGTTTTTTATTTTAAGAGAATATCTGGTACAGTATTTAATAAAAAGAATTTTCGTTGTATACATATGCATTATTTATCGCGTTTTTAAACATTTTAAATGTAGGTTCATACATTTAATATAGCGTTTTTAGACACATAAAATATAAATTTAAACAAAATTCAAATGTTGCTGAACCTTTTAGATACAATTAAAATCGTACTTTTAAACACATTGTACCTTTTATTTTTAAACACAATGTATCTAAATATTTTAACTTTACGCATTGTGCCTGTTTTTGCCCAATTTATAGTAGGTATCAAGTTACCTCCTTTTAATAGAGTAGATTTCAACAAAAATTTATTAGAGTGTATATCCCTTAACTCAGTAAAAACTCAAAGTACACGAAAATGTGTTTAAGACGAAAACGAAGACATCACTTTCCATATGCACGTTAACTTGCAACCTCGATAATTATCAACGTTGAAAACTCAACGTTTATAGATTTTAGCAAATAATATAACTTCTTCGTGTTACTTCTTAAAAAATTATGCTGGCATACCTTCGATTATACCGCAATTATTATAAACATTAACTATTTATCATAGTTTAATATCTATCATATATCAGTTTTTTTATTTCTAGCGGCTATGGAAAAAATATCCAAAGCTTGGATATTAAACAACACGCTAGATAAAAATAGCTGTCTGTATACGATATATACGAAAGTGATATTTCTGTTGTGTTGTATATTTTTAGCCATTGATAAATATCTAGCAAATATCACTTCATTAATTTCTAGCAGCTATCGTAAAAATATCCAACGCTTGGATATTAAACAATATGCTAGATAAAAATAGCTGTCTGTGTACGATATATACGAAAATGATATTTCTGTTGTGTTGGATATTTTTAGCAGCTTTCTTGCTTGTGTGTACAACAAACGATATTTATTTTATGTAAATATCTAAAAATATCTTGCATTGCTAGATATATCTGTTTAAAAATATCTTGCATTGCTAGATATATCTGTTTAAAAATATCATGCATTGCCAGATATATCTGTTTAAAAATATCTTGCATTGCCAGATATATCTGTTTAAAAATATCTTGCATTGCCAGATATATCTGTTTAAAAATATCTTGCATTGCCAGATATATCTATCTAAAAATATCTTGTTGATTTTGCTGCTATTAGCAGTGAAAATATTCTTGCATTGTTAGATATATCTATCTTGTGAGTATTGGTTTTTGGTGGTTGGATATTTATTTTATACAAATATCTAAAAATATCTTGTTGATTTTGCTGCTATTAGCTACGAAAATATTCTTGCATATCTAGCTGGTGCGTATTGTTTTTCGGTGGTTGGATTTTTTTTAGGCATTTGTATAAAAGTATTAATTTTTTGTCTAAATAATGCTGCTATTGAAATGAATTTTAAGTGTGCGTGAATATATCAATAAAAAAACAAGAGGACTTTAATAATTATTATTAGAAATTAGATTTCCATTTAAAAATTTATAATTTATAGAAATAATAAAAAAATAATAAAAATTCCTTAATAATTATTATAAATTATACTTAATAAAAAAATAATTTTTTGGTAAATTTTATTTAAAATTAGTACGACTAAAGTTTAGGAGAGTTGTGAAAAATCACTTTTTTTTAACTTTGAAGCGCAATTTTTGAACATAAGAGCAAATTAAGTTTTTGCTAAGTTCAGAGTCAGTATATTTCTACACTAAGAGAATTATGTCGTTAAAATTAACTGCAATTTCATTTAATTTTAAATGCCATTACAGTTCCCAGTAAAATAGCCTATAAATATGATCGCTGCGCCTAAGAAAATAGCTATTTGTTAACAAAAACTATTTCTGGTGCACCTTAAGTAGGGCTATATTTTGTCTCTTGGGTAAGTTTTAGGCAAGTAATTCTTTTATAAATAGAAAGCTTGGAGTTTTGTTTTTATATGTGTAAAAAATTATTTGTAAAAAGTTTCGCGAAAGGCTCAATAAAGGTGTTTCGTTGTTCTGCTCCTTTAAAATTTTACCTGTTTTCTTAGGTTTAGCGACGATATAGTCTATTTGTTGTTATCTTATAATATGTGTGTTATCTTATATGTTGCCATGAATAGCCATATATAATTATATATGTATGCACAGCGCATAGTTCGGGGACATAGCCAAAAAAGTGCCCAAACTATGCGGTATATTAGTCAAAAATGTCTTCAAATTATTCGCAAGATCTAGGAAGAATTTGAGGACAGTCCCCAAACTAACCAAATGTCTCCGGACCGGAGAAAACTGTTCCCGTAGCATGCGCTGTGCTATTGAAAATTTTGCTGTTATTATGGGAAATTTAACTCTTTTGAGCCCAGCGGTATTTTTTTTTGCTAATTTTAGCAACACATGTCAGCTGATCTGTAGTACAACAAAATTAGTAGAAAAAATTAGTAGTCGCTATTAAATTTTAGCAAAATTGTTGTAAACTGCAATTCAAAATCGATTTCCTAAAATCAGTTAAAAAACTTACTAATTATCAATAATTTTAGTACAATGAAAGTGGTATAAATAATTAGGTGCAGCTACTAAATTTCAGTAAATTGTTGTAAACTATATTTTTAAATCAATCTGTTGAAATTAGCAAAAAAGTGTACTAAAAAATAAACAAACTCTAAAATCTAAAACAAAATTAATAAAAAAAATACTTTTTTTCTTTCGATTGTAACAAGCGTATAATTACTTCAACGTACTTGAAATTTGGAGTCAAAATTGCAAACGGTTCCCCAGTTATTACGTTTTTATGCGTTATTTCCAGACTAAGAATATATCAATAGTAACAAATATAAACTAAACAAGAATTGTAAAAAACAACGAATTCTTGTAAATAAAATTTTTTAATTACCCGACTAAAAAAGATGTTATATAATCATATATCACCATATATAAACCAATATATACGTCCATATCTAATTTGATCCGAATATTGGAATATATAATTATATCAAGCGAGATAAGCATGTTATCTCACCTGATACAATTTGATCCGAAAAATGGGTCTATCTAACTGCATCAAATTATATATAAATACATATAATTTGATGAAGATTTTCAAAGAAAATTTTAGTAAATATTATTGAGATCACTTATTTCATTCATATTAAATCTAATGCTTAATGTTTAGAACAATTTTTGCTAATAAACTTGGAAATAGGTGACAAAATAAAACACTACAAAAATTTGTCGGAACAACTTTTTCTAGGTTAGAGTTTTTATCTTTCTTATAAAATAACTGAATTAACTAATTAGAAATTTTTAAATCAGTTCGAGGCCAATTTCCTTATTATGAATTAATATAATAAGTACTTTTTTTCAAAAACTGCTATTTTTCTTCAGCAGGATACTCTCCTCACAAATACTTCACAGAGTTTTTGCTTTCAAAAAACCTCTACACTTTCAGGAATGAAAAGACGATCGTTTCGGGGATTACGCCACCACTTTCTAAAGAAAACTGATGAAGGGGACCTGGAAAATCCCCGAAACGATCCTCTTTTCATTCCTGAAAGTGTAGAGGTTTTTTGAAAGCAAAAACTCTGTGAAGTATTTGTCAGGAGAGTATCCTGATGAAGAGAAAAAAAAAACAGTTTTTGAAAAAAGTACTTATTATGTTAATTCATAATAAGGAAATAGTCCTCGAATTGAATTAATAAATTTCTAATTAATGAATTAAAAAGGTCGAAAAAAACAAATTCTATTTTTTAAAATAAAAATTAAAAACCAACATGATAAAAAATTAACTTTCACAATTAATTTTTTTTTTACGGAAAAATAAATGAACTTAAACCATATTTATTTCAACATATGTTTGTCTAATTTTTAAATTTAAAAGTAAAAATAATTATTTCGACCTTTAATTCCACAATAAAAAAAAAAATCCTTTATTTATTTCTTTAAAATAATTTTGAGTTTAATAAAGAGTATTTCGCTAACTATTTGGAAAATATATGTTAAATTCAATTATAAACATTTATTTATATGTCAAAGTGCAAAATTCAAAACCAGATCCACAATTTCTGAGTTTTTTTTTTTAATTTTTATAGTGCAATTAAACTTTATAAAATTTTGTATAATTATATATCATGTCAGATAAATTTATACATAAAATTATTACAATTTTATATTAACTTTGTTATATATTTTGATATAAGATTGTTTAGAGAAGCTTATACGCCATTATATATAATTATGTATAAACTATATTTGCTGATCTCTTAATATATGCCTGGAGACCAAATCGCATATGATTATATATAACGTCATATCAAACACATTTATAAAACCAAAGTGTTAATATAAATGTATATGGTCATATAAAGCCACACATATAAACATTTATAATTATATCAAATCATATAAGATTATATGAAAACTTTTTTAGTCGGGTAGTATATTTTTCTGCTAAATTTAGCACTCGGTTTTGAAAAATTAGTAAAATGTTTTGATGAAATCAGCAGAGAAAATTCGTAAAAATATACTTAATTTGTAATAAGAGAATAGCAAAAATGATTACTAAAAAAAGTTGTACTAAAAATCAGTATAAAAATAGTAAAGTGCGATTGAAAACTATTTACAAATTTGTTTACTAACTTTTTTATCTCAGTATACACTATAATCATATATTTTTATATATGCTTCAATTAGTGTATAGGGTATATACACTACCTACCTTATATGGACGGGAAAAAATGGCGACCTGTGACCCGTCCCCCCCTAGAAATGTGCCTTTGTTTTTAAAAATATACCATGCCGAAAATTAAGGTGATCGGATAACGGGAACACGTGCCGCATCGGCTCTGAAATTCGAAATACGATTTATAAGGTTTTCTTTCAAAATACTGGCTCTGTAGTAACCATATTTTTGGAAAAGGTAAATAGAATCATAATCTAGACTGAATTATCTTTCTTGTAATATATAAAAAGCCAAAATCGATTGGAAAATGTTTTAGTAATTGCAATTTCCTCAGACCATTGTAGGGTTAAAATGAGATAAATTATGATAATCGTAAAAAATAAAATATTTCTTTAAAAAATTTACAATGTTATACTCCAGTTTTATTTCTAATATTCAGATATAAATTTTTGTCCTGAAAGTGTAGAGGTTTTTTGAAAGCAAAAACTCTGTGAAGTATTTGTCAGGAGAGTATCCTGCTGAAGAAAAATAGCAGTTTTTGAAAAAAAGTACTTATTATATTAATTCATAATAAGGAAATTGGCCTCGAACTGATTTAAAAATTTCTAATTAGTTAATTCAGTTATTTTATAAGAAAGATAAAAACTCTAACCTAGAAAAAGTTGTTCCGACAAATTTTTTTAGTGTTTTATTTTGTCACCTATTTCCAAGTTTATTAGCAAAAATTGTTCTAAACATTAAGCATTAGATTTAATATGAATGAAATAAGTGATCTCAATAATATTTACTAAAATTTTCTTTGAAAATCTTCATCAAATTATATATATGTATTTATATATAATTTGATGCAGTTAGATAGACCCATTTTTCGGATCAAATTGTATCAGGTGAGATAACATGCTTATCTCGCTTGATATAATTATATATTCCAATATTCGGATCAAATTAGATATGGACGTATATATTGGTTTATATATGGTGATATATGATTATATAACATCTTTTTTAGTCGGGTAATTAAAAAATTTTATTTACAAGAATTCGTTGTTTTTTACAATTCTTGTTTAGTTTATATTTGTTACTATTGATATATTCTTAGTCTGGAAATAACGCATAAAAACGTAATAACTGGGGAACCGTTTGCAATTTTGACTCCAAATTTCAAGTACGTTGAAGTAATTATACGCTTGTTACAATCGAAAGAAAAAAAGTATTTTTTTTTATTAATTTTGTTTTAGATTTTAGAGTTTGTTTATTTTTTAGTACACTTTTTTCCTAATTTCAACAGATTGATTTTAAATTACAGTTTACAACAATTTACTGAAATTTAGTAGCTGCACCTAATTATTTATACCACTTTCATTGTACTAAAATTATTGATAATTAGTAAGTTTTTTAACTGATTTTAGGAAATCGATTTTGAATTGCAGTTTACAACAATTTTGCTAAAATTTAATAGCGACTACTAATTTTTTCTACTAATTTTGTTGTACTACAGATCAGCAGACATGTGTTGCTAAAATTAGCAAAAAAAAATACCGCTGGGCTCAAAAGAGTTAAATTTCCCATAATAACAGCAAAATTTTCAATAGCACAGCGCATGCTACGGGAACAGTTTTCTCCGGTCCGGAGACATTTGGTTAGTTTGGGGACTGTCCTCAAATTCTTCCTAGGTCTTGCGAATAGTTTGAAGACATTTTTGACTAATATACCGCATAGTTTGGGCACTTTTTTGGCTATGTCCCCGAACTATGCGCTGTGCATACATATATAATTATATATGGCTATTCATGGCAACATATAAGATAACACACATATTATAAGATAACAACAAATAGACTATATCGTCGCTAAACCTAAGAAAACAGGTAAAATTTTAAAGGAGCAGAACAACGAAACACCTTTATTCAGCCTTTCGCGAAACTTTTTAAAAATAATTTTTTTACACATATAAAAACAAAACTCCAAGCTTTCTATTTATAAAAGAATTACTTGCCTAAAACTTACCCAAGAGACAAAATATAGCCCTACTTAAGGTGCACCAGAAATTGTTTTTGTTAACAAAAAGCTATTTTCTTAGGCGCAGCGATCATATTTGTAGGCTATTTTACTGGGAACTGTAATGGCATTTAAAATTAAATGAAATTGCAGTTAATTTTAACAACATAATTCTCTTAGTGTAGAAATATACTGACTCTGAACTTAGCAAAAACTTAATTTGCTCTTATGTTCAAAAATTGCGCTTCAAAGTTAAAAAAAGTGATTTTTCACAACTCTCCTAAACTTTAGTCGTACTAATTTTAAATAAAATTTACCAAAAAATTATTTTTTTATTATTTCTATAAATTATAAATTTTTAAATGGAAATCTAATTTCTAATAATAATTATTAAAGTCCTCTTGTTTTTTTATTGATATATTCACGCACACTTAAAATTCATTTCAATAGCAGCATTATTTAGACAAAAAATTAATACTTTTATACAAATGCCTAAAAAAAATCCAACCACCGAAAAACAATACGCACCAGCTAGATATGCAAGAATATTTTCGTAGCTAATAGCAGCAAAATCAACAAGATATTTTTAGATATTTGTATAAAATAAATATCCAACCACCAAAAACCAATACTCACAAGATAGATATATCTAACAATGCAAGAATATTTTCACTGCTAATAGCAGCAAAATCAACAAGATATTTTTAGATAGATATATCTGGCAATGCAAGATATTTTTAAACAGATATATCTGGCAATGCAAGATATTTTTAAACAGATATATCTGGCAATGCAAGATATTTTTAAACAGATATATCTGGCAATGCAAGATATTTTTAAACAGATATATCTGGCAATGCATGATATTTTTAAACAGATATATCTAGCAATGCAAGATATTTTTAAACAGATATATCTAGCAATGCAAGATATTTTTAGATATTTACATAAAATAAATATCGTTTGTTGTACACACAAGCAAGAAAGCTGCTAAAAATATCCAACACAACAGAAATATCATTTTCGTATATATCGTGCACAGACAGCTATTTTTATCTAGCATATTGTTTAATATCCAAGCGTTGGATATTTTTCGATAGCCGCTATAAATCAAAAAATTTATATATGCTAGATATTTATTTCTGTTGATATTAGCTAGCATGTTGTTAAATATCACAACGTGTTTACTATTTTTAGATATCTTTCATGAAAATTATCAAATATTGGATATTTTTGGATGCTGTCAGCAGTTTTTTTTAAACCCTGCTATTTATAATTACTTTTGATACTATAATTTCAATACTTAACGTTGAAAAAGAAAAAGTTACTAAAAATTAGTTAAAAATTTTGCTGCAGAAAAAACTGCTAAAATTAGTAGATTTTTTTATTAAATATTAGTAAAATGAGAACAACAAAATTAAAAATGTTAAATTTACAGAATTTTAGTTATATTTAGGCTAACTTTTAGTTAATTGAAAATAGAAAATTGTACTTTAAAATCTGCAGAAAATTTTGCTAAATATTTGTAGACTAAAAATAGCAAAAATAAACTGTGAAATCAACAAAAGTTTTGCTATTTTTAAGCTAAATTTAGTTGAATGCAAATAGCAGTCTATTCTACTAAAATCAGCAGAAATATTTGCTAAAAATCTGTAAACTGCTGTTTTCAAAAGGCTAGATTTTTATTTGCATTAAAAAAAAATCGAAAAAAACTTCGAAAATTCTAAATTTTTTGGTGATTTTTTAAGCTACTAATTATTGACAAAATTTTTTGCTGATTTTAGCAGGTTAATTTGCTATTCTCCATTTTCAAAAATTTAGCTCAAATATAACTAAAATTCTGTATATTTAACAGTTTTATTTTTGCTGTTCCTATATTACTAATATATAGCAAAAATAATATGCAAATTTAGCAGTTTTTTTCTGCAGCATAATTTTTAACTAATTTTTAGTAGTTTTAACTAAATTTTTTACGGACTTTTTTCTATTAGTGTATGAGCGAAAATACAGCTTATTTCAATAACCAACACCTAACATTTATTTACAAAATTAAGTTTAATCCATAGAAAATTGTCAAATTTACGCTGTCGTATAATGATTAGTGCGTTGGGATATTGCACATAAGGTCAAGGGTGCGATGTTCAGCGACAGCAATATCAACTCAGAAAAAATAAAATAGACTGAACATTCCACCTACAAGAATCAATTTTTAAAAAAAAAAAAAAAAAAAGAGAAAGTTAGTAAAACTGTTGGTACTTCAACATAACAAATTTTTAACTAATTTTTAGTTAAAATTTAATTTTTAGTTATTTTTTTTGCTACCTCCACATTACTAACTTACAAATTTTTTTGCTATTTTTTTTTTGCTGAATTTAGTTACTAATTTTTAACAATAAATTTGCTAACTTTACAGTATTTTCCTGAATTTTAGTTACTAATTTTTAACAGAAGATTTGCTAATTTTACAAATTTTTTGTAAACTAAACCACCAATTTTGGAGCGCTTATAAACAGAAAGTTAAATGACTCATAAAAATTACTGCGTATTTTTAACTCGCCAAAAATAATGCAAAAAGTTTTTAAATAAAGCTAAATTGAAATGGTTGAAAATTTGTCCTACTCATAAAATATCTAAATTATTAAAATTTATGAGAACAGTTTCTATTTATCGTATTACATTAATTTTCAAAGATCAATGTTTATTTTGGACGAACCATTTTAATATGAAAATTGTGATTAAAAGTATCTCTGGTGAGCAAGTGGAGTTTACGGGGATGACACTAATTTTTTCCCCCAATATTGTACTTTTTAAGCTTATTTAAAGAATACGATATTTTTAATCGGCCCACCTTCTTTCCTGTGGGTGGAGCTTTAGAGGTGAAAATGGAAACTCAAATAAATTCGGAAGTACATATCCGATCATCAAACAATGAAAATCAAAAGAAGGGTCTCTGAAATACATTTTGTTATGGATAACATATTACTGTCTATAAGCTCAATATGGTCTTCTTTCCCCGCTAATTATTCGAAGCCCTTTTACAAAAAATCATACTTGGGAAATGTTGTGTTTTGTTTATGAATTTTATTTATTAGTTGTTGTCTGTTCTAAATACCAAAAACTAATCAATCAACATTACAAGAGGCTTAGATATTAACCTCTCGCAATACATACATCTTCACTGTCGTTACCGTAATTCTAACCATGGATACATACAATTACTGAGCCTTTATTCAGCTTTGTCTAATTCAGCTTTGCTATGTATACATGGTTCAATAAATGAGAAACCTCCGTTATCATAAGAGATGTTATAACTAAATAAATACAGTGTATTGCAAAAGAATCTTAACTAAACTTTTAAATATTACATATTTATATATTTCATTGGCATTGAAATATAATTGGCATTACTTTATCTCAATGTCAATGCCAACAAATTTCATCACCATTCAATGCCAATGAAATTTTTTTCAATTTGCATTGATGAAAACAATGGTAATGAAATGTACACATAATGGAAGAAAAAGCATTGTAATAAAAAAAATATAAGAAATACGCGAATTTTTAATTTTTTTTCTTAATTTATTCTTTTATTAAAACATGAAAACAAATACTTCTTTCATCAATTATAAATGGGCATTTAGGCATTGAACAATGCCAATTGAAAATATTTCAATTAATTAACACATTCAATAAACTGCTCCCAAGTATGTTTTTAAATACACATTTATTTTTTATTTATTAATTTTCATTTCATTTGCTCCTTTTTTACCTTTTTTATTAGCAGTTTTTTCTGCAGCATCAACTTTTCAACTTTTTCTGCTATTTTTACGGACTTATTTGTATGAGTGTATATTTGGACTTACATTTTTGTAAAGATTTACAAAAAAATAATTAAAATTTTGGATTTAATTTTCCGACGTTTTTGGAGGGTGATACTATGAGTATATGAGTTTTTTTTATCGCTCATGCATATCGCAGCGCTCGCAGCGTCTTCCTTTGCTGTTATATATATACATATAACGGATCTATGCACTAAACAGCTTCAACAAAGTTCGCCAACTCACCATCAGATGGTGTGCAATTACGGCGTTGCCATATGTAAAGTCCTCCATCTTTCACCACTTTTCAGCTATTCTCTATTACCTTTAATATGTTATTGAAGATAGAGTGCGAAATGTCACTATACTTATTAAATTTTTTTGTAAATACATTTTTAATACTTACTAGAAATATTTACTAGAATCCCCGAGTGCTTACTAGAATCCCCGAGTGCTTTCAAACTCTACACACTTACTTTACCCAGGGTATGGCCGCATTGTAATGGCCCACAAGCCAATATACTTCGTAAGTACACACAAGTATAGCGGCATGTAAGTTAGACAAAATTTTTTAAAAATTTCAAATATTTTCAGTTTCATATAAAATTGTTATACACAAGTATTCCATATCGTAAGTACACACAATGTGAAGTACACGACATCGATTACATTGTGTGGACTTTCATGTTTTTCTAAAGGGCCTATTTGAAAAATAAAAGTATAATTTTAATAGGAATATTTATTATAACCCGATTCGGATCTGCGAAACAATTTTTAACATCTTTATTAAATAAAATTGCATTCTTTATTTTGTATAAAAATTCTTTTATGCAACATAATTTGAGAGACATTTTTTAAATGTTTCAATGTAAAATAACAAACCATAGTTTTATTGTCAGAACTAAAAACTATTTTTGTCTTAATTATAACATTAGTAAGAGATTTTGTTTGAAAATTTTCTATTTAAGTCAAATTTTATAAAAAATTTGTTCTGACTATAAAACTGGTCAATAATCGCTTGATCTAGAAAGCCGCCACTGGCAACATTACTCCCCCTTCCGGTTGAGGTTGATTTTTGGTTGATTCCCGGAATCAAGAACAATATTAGAGAATTGTTTAGTAATCTGTATATGATAATAAATGTAGTGGTTAGCGCGTTGGACTGCTACACATAATATTGCGGGTTCGATCTCTAACCAAGGTAACACCAATTTATGAAAAATAATATGTATGAGTTTTTTCTATCCCTCATATATATCGCAGCGTCCTCTTTCGGTGTTCCCATAGCACTTAACTCCACCGAAGTAAAATAATATAACATGGCTATGAAGTAAAAAGCTTTAACAAAGTTCGCCAACTCTTCTTCAGATGACGCGCAACAATTTCTTCTCTATCCCCTTTCCAAAGGAAGCAACAGGTTAATTAATAGGAATGTTTTTCTGAGTGATGCTTCTCTTAACAATGAAAAACAAGAGATAGATTTTTAAAATTATTTTATTTTTCAATATAATCTCCTAAACGTTTTTCTAGCAATTCTATCCTTTCATTAAAATAATTTTCCTGAATCTCCTCAAAATAATCGTTTACAGCTGCCATTGCATCTTCATTCGAGGTAAAACCTTTGCCAGCACGAACTTTTTTTAGATCTGGGAACAGTCAGAGGGAGCTAAACCAGAGAAATGAGAAATGAGGAATTTTTATTCGAATGCGTTTTTGGTCAACAGTTAACAAATGCGGCACCAATATTGCAGAAGGCTTTTTTCATCTGTAATTCTTGATGCATAAAATGTACTCGATCATTTGAGATGCCTATGACATTCCCTATTTCATGCACTTTCACTCGTCGATCGTCTAATACCATATCATGGACCTTAGCTATGGCGTTGTTGCAGTTTTTCGTGGTTCATCTTCAAGGCGACCACGTTTAAATTCAGCTACCCAACTTTTTACAGTTACATATGAAGGAGCATTTTCACCTAACATATTCACCATATCATTATGAATTTACTGTTCCGATAAACTTTTCTTATGTAAATATTTAATTACACCACGAATTTCTAATTTTCCCATTACAAAAAAATCACTGAAGCGCCTTTTTTGAAACCTGTTACTATACGAATGAGTTGACAGATCGAAATGAAATTTAACATGTGTTCATATGACGGATGGAAGTTTCCATTATACAAAGATTTTTGCTGTTTATACAGGCATCTCTATGTCAGGCTAAGAACATTTCGTACTGCCCTCGTATATTCGTACATGAGCATATGTACCCAGTGTAGAAAGGGTAATGACATATCATTATATTTTGGACTAAAAGTAATGACACCGACATACTTTCTGCATTATTTTGAAATATACATATAATTATGAGCTACTAATGATTTATTTTTATCATTATTTCATATAGAAAATAATTTTTGAAAATTTTTTGGAAATTTTTTGAAATCTATTTTTAGACTCAATATTTTTTCAACACTGGTAAAGATATATGTAACCACTAGGGTTTGGGATTTCCCGGACTTTTTTATTTCCCGGGAAACGGGTATGAAAAAATTTGATTCCCGGGATTCCCGGGAAATGTTTTTAAACAAAATTGTTAATGAAAACCACCTATATAAATAATTTTTGTTAAAAAAAACACTATTTCAGTACAAATGCAGTCTGTGTAGTGAGAATTCAAAGTAAAAATATCAGAATGTTGAACATTTGATTTCACATAAATTACTCGCAGCACTGCTAAATGAATTGCATGATTCCAGCAGAAAGCACCTACTACTGGACTGTCGGAAACAAACCGTTTCATCACACTTGGTTAGAGTTTGCTGTTCGGTTTTAATCGAAACCGAAACCGCGGTATTTGAAGCCTCAAAGCCGAAATCGAAAACCGACAAAAATAAGTCGGTTTTTAAAAAATACTAAAAACAATTAAAATAGTTAATTAAATTACATATTATTGAGTCTTGAATTTCGAAAAGGGCTTAGCTCCTGAGGGTTATAATTTTTAAAAAAAAATTGCACCAAAAAGTCATGTATTGAGTTTCACGTATTCAGTTCAGATTTTCACCGCTTATTTTTCAAAAAGTTTTATTTCGTAGTCCGCGAAATTTATTGTATAAAATTTTATTATTATATTATTTAAAAAAAAACTGCTAAATTTCGGTTTTAACTATTTAAATACAGCTTTATTTGCCGAAAAAAGAATACAAATTATAATGTATAACGGTTTCCGCATTTTTCCCCCCGGCTATGGCTTTATTGGCTTTATTCGAGTGAGAAATTCAATCGAATTTAATTAAATATGTATTAAAATATTTAATTTTTAATTTTTATACATATTAAATTATTTTATAACAATTCAATTAATATCACAAGAAAACCGAAAAATAACCGAAACCGCGGTTTTCAATTTCTTCGGTTTTTAGCAAACTCTACACTTGGCCCATTAGATATGGTGGCCACAATGTTATTTTCCAAAGACAAATAAAACTCTTCTAGTCTTATTTCTACAATTCTTCTTATTTCATCAGCATTACATCTTCCTGATATATAAACCAACCCCAGGTTATAAAATGAATTATTTCCGTTTATACATATGTTCAAATATCTCTTTTGTGATATTCTTGTCCATTCATCTAAGATTATAGTAAATCTCCTATTGTTAGAAATATTGCTCGATATTTCTTTTATCATGATATCTTTTACATGATTGTAGTAATTTAATATAATGTTCTTTACATCGGTTTAATTTTTTTGCAATGCCAGGTTTTTATTATAAAAACTTTCTCGAATAAACGAAGATCTAGTTATGATGCGGATTGACTGCGGCTAATTTGGATACCATTTCAGGAAATGTTTGCCCTACCATAAAACCTTTAATGCCTATTCAGCTTACACTTTTTTCTTCGGGTACTTTGCTAATTTTAGCTGAAACGTTATTCTTGTTGTTGTTTTCTTCAAGAGAAGTTGCATGACCATCAATTTTTTTTTTTTTTTTTTGTAAACCAAATTTAGATGTCGGATAACCAAATTTAGATACCACCGTTAACCAGTTTTTTCTTTTTACATTTATTAATGAAAACGTTACTTATAAAATTATTGACCCTTAATATAATGGAGTATTTTAAATATAAAATTTTTAATACTCCTTTATATTAATTACTTGGCAAATATTTTATTTGTGTGCCAAATAAATGTATTCCCTTTTAAAAGATTTTAACAATGACATTTTTGTTTTGGTATTTTTATGACTAAAATTAAAAAATCCTATTCGAAACAAAAACAATTTAAAAAATTTAATATTTTTAAAATTTCCCGTTTTCCCGGGAAAAATATATTATTTTCCCGGGAATTCCCGGCAAACTTTTCCCGGGATTTCCCGGGAATTCCCGCCCGGGAATTCCCGAACCCCAAACCCTAGTAACCACATATTTTTTGATTTTTTGTACGTTGGCGAGTAAGCTGACTTGTGCATATAACATGTCGAGATGGCTCAGATGGTAGAGCTATAGACTGCCAATCTAGAGGCCCAGGTTCGATTCCCGCACAAGCAAATTTTATTAAAATTTTTTTTTGTAAAATTTATTTCTTTGAAAATCTATTTTTAGAATCATTATTTTTGTCAATACTGGTAAGCACATAGGTAACGACATATTTTTTTGATTTTTTGTATGCTGGTGTGTAACCACAACTCATTATTTTTCGCGACATCGCCGTACAAAAGTAATAAGAAATGTAATAATAAAAGTAACTAGTTACCGTTACCAGGTATGTAGTTATATAACCATATATCTGGCAATTATTTTCTGCACTGGGTAGATATTACCTCAAATTTGCATGCATGGTTATTTATGTATCAATGTATAAAAACAGCATGCATGTTTGTGAACAAGCACGATCATATCATAATAAACCTTTATGAATCCTTATATTCCGATTATGCAACCACCCTACGGGGAATGAGGAGTCAATTGCCCTCCAATGACCTATCCCGTGACCGGTCAACCGAAAGCATATTACTAAATTAGTACAAATATGAACCAAAGAGAATGATTAATTTTCTAAATATTTTCTGATTCGTTACTTTCACTGTTGCTTTTAAAAAACTTGACCAATACCGAAATAAAAAATAGAATTCGCGGCATATTTTTTAAAATATTTTTTTATTTATTTTACTCTTTTATTTATTTTGAACTTTATTTTTTTACGATTTGCTTATTTTAGCTCTTATTTAAAATTTTTATAATTTTTTGCTAAAAAATTTTAAGTTTTGTATTTTTTACGTTTTTTTAATGTTAAAGCTGTTTTAGTTTTAACAATTGGTATTTCATTTAATTTTTTTTTTAACTGAAGGGCAATTTTTGAATTTTTTTATATTATCAGAGTTTTTGCGGTCATTTTCTAATTTTTAATTGATTTTTTATTTAATTATGGCCAACGCAAAAAAACGAGTCAACTGCCATTAAAGGACCTATCCCGTGACTGGTCAATCGGGGGCATACTGAAGGCACTTCCACTATATTTGTGTGTGTGTTAGTGTTGTTTTCTTTTCTATTTTTTTCTTTCCATTTTTTTATTTGCTTGTAGTGTTTGTTTTTTCTTTTTCTTTTTTCTTTGAACAGAAACGAAAAATATATAACTTTACCATCAGCCAGCCATCACGCATAAGCAACAGTAGCTCAGATGGTAGAGCGTTTGTCTTACAAGCAGAAGGTTGTGTTATCGAGCCCTACTTCGACGCCCAATAGATTATTTTTAATTCTTAATTTTTAATTAGTTTATTTGAAAAGCTATTTTTAGACACACTACCTTACTGTCACATGGTGTCTAAACTGTGGCAATTGCTCATTTCCAATGACAACGCCATGTTAAAGTGATATGTCTCTTTCAAACAAAAAGACCGATCAACGACCGCTCTCCGACCCCTTGGGACCTATCCTGCGTGTCATCTGGGACCGGTCCCTTTCTCAGTAGGGCAGTTTTGGTTTCCTTAACATTTGATTGCAGCTTTTAAGGTACCGTGGAATAATTCGACGAAACCTTTTGCAACATTATGAGAGGCGGTGGTTCTGAAATATTGAATGGCAATCCTTTGAAAAACTTGCACTGAAATCCCTTTGCCGACGCTTTAGGCCGTAATGTCTTATAGCGGGCACACTTCTGTCCAGCGGAATAGCCGATTGATCAGAGTTAAGCAATAGCTAATTCTACACACATAATAATCCATGCATAAAAATACGAAATTCATGTCAAAACAACAAAAACTTTCATAAAATAAACCATTTTTCGTATATTTTACTTCAATCAAATTTTATAAAAAAATAATTCTTAGTTTTGGTCCATAATAGTTTATCCTAAAAAAATTACAAAAGGTTTTCGTTACTTCCGAAAAATTACACACTGCCTGTTTTTATAAAAAGAATCTGAACAATTTGTTAAAACATATGTGTAAAAACACAAACTTAAAAAGATTTATCTTTAAAATTTGTTAGCCGCATTTGTTTTACATAGAAGCCCAAACAAATCTGTGCAAAAATTTTGGAAGAAAAACGTTTTTAAATTAGTGTTTTTCACACAAATTTGTTAACGAATTCGTCGTTTCTACACCCTCAGAAAAATTCGGTTGGAATTAGGTTGTGGCAACTGAAATGGGGTTGTTGCCACAACAGAATTTTAGGGGTTGTAGCAACCGAATTTCTTAAAATTAGGTTGCTACAACCGAATTCGGTTATCACAGCCGAATTAGCTCCTAACGACGTTGCTCCAACCGAATTTTTTTTAAATAGGGTTGCTGCAACCGAATATGCCTGTAATTCGGTTGTGAACCCAGAATTGAATTTAAATTTCTTTATACTTCAAAAAAAGAAATCATAAAAAACAAACTGAAAGCATTTGACATCAATTTTGTGGAAAATTTATAAAAAAGGTAAGCTAAAACAACATTTTAATTTTCTAATAAATATTGATTGCTTGCCAATTTATTATTTGCAGCTAAATACTTTAGTGTCAATGAATGCGACTTTAAGAGCCTACTATCCGTATTAATAGAAAATGTACAGTAAAATAAGAAATATACAAGTTAGGCAAGAAATGAAGCTTCCTGTACCTATTTTAGGATATACACCTGGGTTAATAGATAAATTGTTTGTTTCCGGTAACTGGTAATTCGGGAGTATACTAAAATGGAACATAGTATCAAGATTCATAACAACAATTGTGTATCGTGAGTATACAAAATATATTAATTGACTGTCAGGGACTAAATTCTATTTTTGCATTTCCAGTCTGTTATGGAATAAAGGAAACGTATTTTTTCAACGGACAAATTAAGGACTTTCATAGTACTGCCATGAGAAATTCTTTTAAGACACTCAGAATTCGGATTTACAATGGACAATTTAAGCATTCATCTTCCTTTAAGAGAGAATGATCCCTACTTTTTGATTGTATTAGTCGAGTGAAATTTCTCTTATAGCACTATTTTAAAGTAAGGTAACGATTCTATTCACGATTTTCTTCGATTATCATTTATTTGGAAAAATCTTTTGTATATAGAAATCCTTATAAAAAATCGATAAGACAATGGAGGCACTAAATATCGCTCTATTATTCCATTAGTACCTACTCCTATTTGGAAGGGAGGGTTCTTCTTTCATTCTCAATATTTTAAGGAAGGGTGATTTGTTTTCTTGTGGCACATTTTCTTTGAAAGATAAGGTATTTTGGTATTCTTTTTTGTAATAGACTCTTTTTGAGTACAATTTCTGTGGGAGAAAAATTCTCCTTTTAGTACAATTTCTTTGAGAGAAAAAGTTATCCTTTTAGTACTACTATCTTGAGTAGGAATGGAATGAGCCAAAAACTAAGAATACTTTTTAAAAGATAACTAAGTGATGAACCCTTTTCTGTAAAAGGAGGGGTCCTCAAGTAAATTTTTTTTTTGTTTCTTTAAGTTCTCCTGCTTTGAAAGAAAGGATAGTTATTTTAGTAATATCTCCGTTTTAAAGAAGGGTACTTCCTTTGGTACATTTTCTTCAAAAGAAAGCGTACACCCTCAGAAAAATTCACTTGCAATATGAGTATATGTTTTATGTTATATCAAAGTGCAGTGTTTAGTATGCAAGAAATTTGGGGGAAAAAATTTTGCCAGAACGAAAATTTTTGCATCATAACAATCAAAAAAGTATGTCGGTAGAATCTACTGAAAATGACATTTATATTATTATTATTTTTAAATGTTGAAAAATAACTAACAAATGCATTAAAAATAGCTAACAATGTCGTAAAAAGAACTGACAAATTTTTACTGGAACAACTTTATAACAACAAGATAAGTCTTTGGTACTATAAAAGTATATTTTAATAAAAAAAACAACTTTTTTTCTTTCGTTTACAATTTGAGGTAAAAACTCCAAACAGTTCTCCAGTTATTAAGGTTTTATGCATTATGCTTCTATGTACAACTATAAAAAAACAACTGTTTAATATAAAATTACTGTTTTGGTAGTTTTTTATAACATAATAAAGATATTAAAAATTACTTCTTTAAACAACCGTTACGAAACAATAGTACTATTCGTTAGTTGTTTTTTTAAATAACTGTCATAACTATTGTTTTGAATTTTTCCGAAGAAAAACAACTGTAATAACATTCAAAACTACAACTAGTGATTAATGCACAAAGAACTGTCATTTAGTAACTGTCAAACTTTTTTGAGTGTATACATTGGAAAGATAGCACCTCTTTTGATATCCTTCCTTTGAGAAAATAAATTCTTTTTGAAAAGTAGTGCACTTTTATTACTAAAAGAGGTATAATTTCTTTAAAAAGAGCTGTTGGTGGGAGCACATTTTCTATCTGTGGACCAAAATGTACTAAAAGGGTAGCCTTTTTTGGATATACACAATTATTTTTTATAATTCTCTAACTTAGTAGTATATTTAAGTAAATTATTTATATGACTTTAAATATTAATGTATTGTATATTTCTTAACAGTATTTAATTTTATAATAATATACCCAGGTAAAAATGATCATATATGATCATATATGCAGTTTCATATATGTTCGGATCCGAAAATTGAGGGTATATGGCCGTATATTGTCATATATGGCCATATATTTTAGGTCATATATGTTCATATGTTAATATTTTAAATACTTTTTCATATATGCTCATATATTAGCAAAAAAAATCCTTTCAAATAAATGGACAGTTTCTATTAGTTTATTAAAAATCATATTTTTTATTGTATTTTATTTTAATAGGAAAACTACAAACTATAAATTTTTGGTGTACTCAAAATTTTACAAACGTAAAGTGCAACTTATAGTTTCTGAAAATTATTGAAAGCTATTCATGCAATATTCACCTTAAATTTTTATACCACTTCAGTGTAAATTAAAAGAAAAATTAAGTTTTTAAAATTGAATTCAAATTTGAATAAGAGTAATCAATGGAGACAAAAAATAAAAAGTTTGGTTAAAAATATTACTTTTAAAAGTAAGAGATCATAAAAAACGGCAAACGAGTTTATAATAAGTTTATAATTATATATGTATGTATGTAAAACCATACATTCAAAACAATGTTCTTAAAGATTTCGTTTATAATGTCTTTTTAGTTCTCCTATTTTTTGGGTCATTGCTCTATTAATTTCATATCTATTCTGCGGGGGCCATCCTTTTTCTTCACCGCGTTCAATTGAAAACTCTAAAAACAAAATTAAATTATTAAAAACTTGTTTTCTTAATAAATTATGAAATGAAAATATTACCAATAATTGCCTCCTTTGCATGACTATTTAGGCATTCATATTTTCTTGCTCTCCGTTCCTCTCTTTGCGACTTAGGAGATTGTCTAGATAAGGTGCAGTTCAACAGGGTTTCTTTTTTAAACACACCATCTAAAAGTCTTCGAGCTACATGAGATGACTTAAATGCTGATCCCTTGGCCAATTCAAGAATATTTTTACGGCAGTAGATTTCGTTTTTCAAAAGAACCATCTGAAAAAATAAAGGAGAATTAGACAGCTGTCATTGTTTAATATTTATTTGGAATATTACTGAATAAATAAAATACAAGGGTTGGCAAGCAATATCGCTAAAATACAGTTATCGATTCAAAACCCTTTTGTTACTACTGTTACCCCTGAAATACCTTTACCAAAATAACCGTTATCCCTCAAATACAGTTACCGAAATAACTGAAATCCCGACTTCGTTAAATACCAAAATAAATGAAGAAACGTTACCCCTAAAATACAGTTACCGAAATAATGTAAATTAGCGTTATCCTTACCGGTAACCGGATCGTTTCGGTTACCATCCATGTAAAATACAGAAAAAATATTTGCCAACAAATTGGGTAAAATAGCTGTATTAAAGTTTTTTGTTCGCAGCAGGAAGATTGTATCTCTACTCTTAAAAACCAGGAGTGGCAGGCAATACGGCTAAATACCGTTATCGATTCAAAACATTTTCAACTGACTACCGTTACCCCTAAAATACCGTTACCGAAATACCCGGAATACCGTTATCCTTAAAATGCCGTTACCGAAACAAAGGAAATAGTGTTATCACTAAAATATCGTTACCGTTATTTTTAATTTTCTGCTTTTGGTAATTTGGCGTGGTTATTGAGTATTTTTTGTACATTAAGTTGATAAATTGGTTCTGTTTTTATTCTCTTTTTTTTTTGTAAAAAAAAATACGGGATGCATCGAAATAACTGACTACCGTTACCCTTAAAATACCGTTACCGATATAACCGAAATACCGTTAACCTTAAAATACCGTTACCGAAATAACTCAAATACCGTTATCCTTAAAATACCGATACCGAAATAAATGAAATAGCGTTACCCTTAAAATACCGTTACCGAAATAACCTAAAATATCGTTACTCTAACGATAACCGCATTCGTTTCGGTTACCATCCATGTTAAAAACCAATACAAATTTTCGAGCTTCGTGCAGATCATATCGAATGCAACAGAGCTAACCTTTGCTTTCATTCGTTTATGACAAGAAGATGCGAATCAACCTACAGACAGAAAAAAAAACAGGGGGGAATATTATATAAGAGCTATGTAATTATACAACTACATAATTTTCAAGTTAGTTTTAGAATGTTCCAGGAAAATATGCATTTTTTTTGTAAAATATATACAAGCCTTGCAAAATATATACATGTGTAGTGAAAAATATACGAAAAAATACATATATTTTAGTAGAAAATGGTAAAACTTACTTGGAACTTATGTAGTTGTATAATTACACAGCACTTAGATAATTATTGCTGCCTAAAGCGGAGAATACACGCAGGAACATTGAGTAGGGAACAAAAAATATCAAAAAATTTTGTAAACACGAATTGCACGAAATCAACACGCACACACACACAAACTCACACACACATTCACAAAAAAATGGGAACTTTTTCACGAATGTTCCCCCGTGTATTCTCCGCTTAATAAATATAACCCATTGTTACCGTAGTATAATATGATGTTTTGGTTATCATATAAAATGTTTGTTTTGATGCTGCTGCTGCCTTAGATGTAATCTGTCTCTTATTGATGCGTTAAAGTGTTTATGTTGCTGTGTTAGAGTAGAAACACAATAAAAGATACTAGCCATTGGCGATTAATTATAAACTGACGAAAAATTTTAAAACAGGGATGTACCTGCCATTTAAAAAACAGGCACTGTGTTTTAAAGCACACTTTTTTTGTTAAAATATTGCAACCGTGAAAACAAATAATGAGCGTAAATGAGAGACCTGTGAGATATTCTTCATGAACATAGAATAGAATCTATTCTGACGAATTTAAGTCAGTAGCCCGACGAATCTTTGCGTTGGATAAAAATGTATTCGAAATTTTTTCCCTTTGATTATGCTTCTACTCTTACTCTTCAAATACAAACATGCAATTTAAAAATTTGACACAAAATAACAACGAAATGGTTTTCGTTGTTCTGTGTGTAACCTATGTAGTGTCTTCAAATGCAATGAAATATGCAAAGAAATTTGAAAATAACACACAAAACAACAACAACGAAAATAATTTTGTTGTTGCTTTGTGTATTATTTTGAAATTTCTTTGCACATTTCATTATATTTGAAGACACTAGGTAATTTTCAAAAATCATGCAATTATTTATTGCATTTGAAGACACCGAGTGAGAAATAAATCGTTTTCATGACAACAAACGATTAAACAGAACATAAAATAAGGAGAAACTTGGCGATTCACATTGGTAAAATACCTACATATACTTACATCTTCTTCTTTGTAATCCTTTCCGTAGAGCTGACTTTCAATTACATTTGCAGCTGCAGCATCATTTTCATCTGGACCATCATCATTTTTAACAGAATTTTTCTGAGACTTTTGGGCATCCAGTTTATCTATCTTTTTTTGTAGAATTGCCATTTGGCTGTGTAATTGGTCAGATTCAGATCCGTTCCCAATTTTTAACTAAAAATTTAATATTATTTTATGAAAATAAAATAAATATAACACTTACTTGATATACGGTTTGTGATGATTCGATAGAGGAAACTGAAGCTGAACGCGTTTTCAAATTGAGAAACATGTTAGTTTGTGCTTGCAACAGCTTTTTGTTGTCTTTTCGATCTATCTTATCCTTTCTATCATTCTTGTATTTTCCTAAAAAATTAATGTAAAATTTCATAATAATTGTATAATTTAATGTGTAATTTAATTAACTTACCCAATTTAGGCATTTTTAAGCGTTTTTCTTTAATTTTAAGTATTTTCCAACAAATTCACGGCCTTTTGATTTTAAGCTTTTGATTTCTATGTGTAGTGTTGTGAAAGTATTAACTTCTTAGTACCCACCTGCACGTACTAAATACCGAATACTTTTTCTCAAGGTGTTATATATATTTTTAATAAGAATTAAGTTTTTTCAAGTATTTATATACCTTGCGACATTATTGCAAATTTTACACAGTGCAATAAGTTGTAAAATACTTGCAGGGTTATAATAAATATATTGAAAAAATCAAACATTTTTTAATTTTTCCAACATATTGTACAACTCAATATCACATACATACTACTGATTTTATTTCACAACATCTAAAGTTGCACAAGAATATTGGAGGTATATCGGTACCAGAGAACGGTTTGAGTACATTAGTTTTTATTGTATTTTTATTGCAGTCATACCATTCATTGCTTTTGCCATGTATTTATGCAACAACAATAACTAATGCTATTGCTATTATATACATTCATTGTTTTTGATGCCTGGTTTTTACGCATTATTTTTATAATGCCACTACATGTCAAGCAACGAAATGAAGAGATAACGTATTAAAAAAATAAAATCAATCACAACATTCATTTAGTCTTCGTTGACCTGTTGCAGTATTTTGAAAAATGCAGTGTGAAGAAATTTCCATTTTTTTTAATTTAAATATGAAATATGTATATATTTTCTCATTTTGTTAATGTTTAAGTGAAAAAAATAAAAACCAAAAATATACTAAAATATTTGACAGAAAAAAAAATTAAATTTTTATACAACCATTCGTAACAATCGGTTTGTATTCCTACCAATCATTTTATATTCGTTACTTTTGTGAGTGTTAGGTAAGATTAAGAGAAGACATGCAGTACATTGCATGGCTTTCGTCATACTCACTTTTTTTCAATTGTGTCTGTATTGCTTTACTGAAATGATTTGTATTGACAACAATATGCACATTTTTTGTGATTGCATTCAAAAGCATAAAATAAGGCACTCAAACCGTTCTCTGATCGGTACCTCAGATATTGATTTTGAACACATATTCATTTAAAAATTTCGTGTCGGGAAAATCCATATTTATGTCATTCTAAGTTTTTTTTTAACTGTACAAAAAACTAAATTCGTTAACCTTTTGCGACAGAATTAAATATCTATGCTTTAAAACTCAAGCTGCAAAAAAGATCTTAAAACAAATTCAATTTTCATTCTTTAATAAGCAAAACTAAAGTTCAAAGTAACCAATGATATAGCAAAGTAACCAAAATATCAACAACATTATTTTTATTTGATTTGAATTTGGAAAAGTAAATTGATGAAAGATTAACAAGTGTTTTTCATTTTAGTGTTGTCAACAATTTATATTATAAAAACGCAACAATTTAAAAAAGACAAGAGTTATACTGGCTTTAGAAATATTATATTAAAAATAAAATAATTTAGTTCTGGACTCATTCAAAGTGAACAATCTGCATGACGTTAGCGCTTAAATGCTTAGTGAATATTTAAAGATAGCCTCATGGAAAAAAAATTAAAATTGCTAAAATGTTTTGGAATAAACCAGAACTATATAGACATAATTTTTATTAAAAAAAAGTTACAACTATACGTAGGATTGAGGACTAAAGTTAAAAGTTAATTGAGTGATATAAATACAAAAAATACATTAATTTCTTACTGTAATGTACTACTTTTAGTACAGCTGGCAAATTTCAGCACAAAAGATAAACAACATTTTATAATTGTTGTAAAAGTAGATAAATATTTTGAGTAAATATTCAAAAAGAATTTTAAGAAAAATTGCGCTTTTTTAAATTGAGCGTTTTGTTTTTGTTGGGAGTATTGACTAACATTTTCATCATTAACCCATTTTTCACCAATCTCGACTTTTCCGACGAACTATTGTGGAAATATGTATTTGCTTTTTATTATCTTATATATCTGAAATACGTTAAATCTGTCCGAAATTCTACAGTGTTAATTCATAAACGCATTATATAGTTAATGGAGGTTTACAAAATAAATTTTTCATATAAAATTTGTTCCATAAACCTTCTTTAACTTTATAAAGAGTTTATGAATTAAGGAGTAAATATTTAATTAACAATAGCTGTGTTTTCGACTTAACTATATCCGTTAACTCAGAAAAAACTCAAAGTACACGAAAACGTGTTTGAGACGAAAACTAACACATAACTTTTCGTATGCACGTTAACTTACAACGTGGATTTTCCCATCTAACATAACTTCTTCGCGTTACTTCCTAAAAAGTTTTTCTGGCATACGATCGATTATACCGAAACTATTATAAATATTAACTGTTTATAATTTTTTATATTTCAATCGGTTAAACGTAGATTTCCTTTAAATACTTAACGTTGATAGGTATAACCGAAAATACAGCTAATATAATTTCTAATATTCAATTATTGAACTTAATTTATTTTGTCAAAAAGTTTCTGTAAGAGATGAATATTTTAAGAGATCATAAAAGTTAATAGTATTCACTTCCTTGATCCAATTAAAATTACAAAATCTGCCCTTTGAAAAAAGTTTTTGGTAAAAATAAAGTCACATATATATTCAATAAGCCTACTTAAAGTATGCATATTTATGAATATCATAGTTTTTTTCTTATCTATAGTATTTCTCATCCAAAGTATTTAAAAAGTATTTTGCAAAAGATTTTAACAGCTTTTATTCATATGGCAACAATGCATTTAAAATTTTTAATTCTACAATTATCAAAATGTTGAAACTAATATTTATTTGTTTGGGGTGTCAAAAATCTCTTTGCTGAAAAAGGGTTAAAAACAAATGTACAAAGCTGAAATTTTTAAAAGAATATAATTCGTTAAATGAAGAAAAATTGAAGAAAAAAACAAAAAGTTGTTAAATTAAGATTTAAAAAAATTAAAATGGATACCGAAATACCGACCAGTTCCAAAAGAAAACAAATGACGAAAATTGCAGTAGAAAAGAAATGAATGCTAAGCAATTAAAGAACGCAAACATTGGAAATGAAGACAATAGAGAAAACAAGTCGAAATATAATATTTGGAAAAACAATCCTTCAGCTTTGGTTAGTATTCTTATCAATGACGTGTACACAAATATAGTTTAAAGTTTCCATAATTTCATTTGATAAACCTAAACGTTGTCCCAACATTTTTGAGTTAAATTTTTTTTCAAATACAATTTTAGATGTCCTTGAATATAAGTGTTGAATCGAAGGAAAAACAATTATGCCAATATTTGAAGAAATGAACTATGTTTTATTTAATAAATTTTCGAAAAAGTTATGAGCAGGTATATAGAACAAATTCTTTACCGAAAATTTGTTTTGTAATCTTTCTGTAACTTCATAGTGTTTATGAATATATACTATGTGTATGATCACTCCCTATAAGAAACTATTGTAGTTTCATAAATTTCTTATAACACCAAAAGTATTTGTTATTTCATTTAGCTTGATGTTTACAACTGTTAACTGGGCCTTAGTGATTTGGTATGAAAATCATTTTAGGTCCGTTCCTTTACGTTACCCCCAAAACCCGCGGGATCCCAAACTTACCCGAAAAGCGTTCCCGTACTCGAAAATTGGGTAAATGAGAGCATTCAAGAGAGTACATTTGTGTTTCTCTTTTTACCAAAGTTACCCAAACTTTTTCTTCGGGCAACTTTGGTAAAATAGGTCCATTCGATTACTAGATAATTTGTACAAATTTTTACTGGATGGCGTTCGTTAACACAAATACTCAGTAAACAGAAAGAAAAAAGAGAGAATAAAGTGACAGTTCTATGATGAGAGTTTCTAAGTCTTCTTCTTTTTCTTGCAAATTTTTACTGGATAAATTTTTGCCAGTAAGAATTTGCAAGCAGAAAAAAACATATGATTCGAAAACACATGTTCGTTTATTGAAAACAAAAAAAAAAAAATATTTTACAATTATGTTATTTTATGGAAATTCAAAGCAATGAAACTTTCAAAATAAATTATGGGATATATAAGAAAACCTTCTAAAAAGTTTCTGCTTAAGATTTAACATCAAAAATATCGTCTTCCATAGCGACCGGCTAAAATTTATTTGTATATTTGGTGTTGTAATCAGCTGTCTACAAACTTGCAAATTGTTGCAAATTTTCTGTTCGCGTACATGTTTGGGAAAATTTTCTTTTGAGAGTAAATCTAGTCTTACTCTCTGTAAGTTTGTACTAAGTAATTTTTACTGGACTTGACTGAGAAAAGTAATCGAATAGACCTATTAAATTGGCAGTATGCTAAAGTATCGTGCCAGCTGTTTACTTTTAGTTAATAACAGTGCTCACAACTACTTAGTTTAGAAGTACATTTGAGGTAAGAAAATCTTTTCAAAATAGATTAGGTCCATTCGATTAATGGATAATTTGTACAAATTTGTAGAAATTTTTACTGGATGGCGTTCGTTTACATAAATACTCAGTAAACAGAAAGAAAAAGAGAGAATAAAGTGACAGTTCTATGTTGAGAGTTTCTAAGTCTTCTTGCAAATTTTTACTGGACAAATTTTTGCCAGTAAAAATTTGCCAGCAGAAAAATATTTTCCAATTATATGGAAATGACTGAGAAAAGTAATCGAATGGACCTATTGTAAAACTAACAGCTGATGCAATGATAACCAAAAACAACAATTGAAAAATTAAATTAAACAAACCAATACGCAAAAGCAATGTGTTATTTATAATAATTAATTGAACAAAATCCATAAGAACTTTTAAATGCAAGTAAATATGTGTGCTTATTTAATTTTTCAAACTAAAATTATACGCATTTTCACATTTTTCTTTGAAATTCATTTTTGGGCTCGAAAAGTGGTTTTGTACGTTCCTTTACTTTTGGGTAATTTTGTCATTTTGTGAGGGGATATTTTGCTTACTCTCATTTTACCGAACTTTACCCAAAAAGTAAAGGAACGCAATTTTTATATGCACCAAAATAACAATAAAATTAATACTATTAAAAATTATAAAATGAAGAATAAATATGGCATTTCGTAAAAGAAATTTTATTCTCACTGCCATGCTTTGTAATTGTAATAAAGTGTTAATAGAAATTAGAATTTAAATCTACCAGCCAATTGGTAAATTTGAAGTTAAAAGCCATTCCTAAGCCTAAAGTAATTACTTCGAAGTAATTACTAAGTTTTATTCATATGACCTAATGTCTCATTATAGATAATGCTTATGTTAGAAACTTTTCTCTGATAATTGTGTGTTATAGAATATAGCAAAATTTATTTATTTTAATATGTAGATTCCGCTGAAAACAATAGAGAGATGGGAGCGAAATTGTAAAGGAATATTACCCACAAATTTAAATTATAACATAACTTCATCGGATAATAATTATTCAGATGCTGATTGCGAAAGTGAGGAATACAATACTGATTCTGATGGTAATGAATATTCAGATGGTGGTGATCGTAATGAATCAGATGAGACAGAGTCAACTACTTCAGAAACGGATTCAGAAACAGATTCTGAGTCAGGATCAACTACTTCCCATACACATTCGAATGCTTCAATAAATGATTTAGTTGAAATGAATCAACGAACCAATAATTGTTTGTATGAAAATAGTAAAACAACTGTGGAAGAAGCAGTTTTAAATTTATTAGATATACTAATAAAACACAAGTTGCCAAAAACGGCTTTGAAAGCACAATTAAAGCTTATGAATATTGCCCGAGGAACATATAATGCCCAAAAAGCTTTACAAATTTTTCAAATTTTTAGAAGATCAGGCTCCACCTTGCAACACAATCAAACACTATTTTTGTAGAAATTGCGAAATATATCTCTCAAGCAACGTTGATATTTGCGAATTTTGTGAAAACAGGGATATTTTATTTTTTTATGAAATAGATTTAAAGGAACAGATAATACATATGTTTGAAACGGATCATCTTTTTTTTTTTTTTTTTTTTTTTTTTTTTTCCTCTTTATTTATTTCACAATTTTATTGACATTTATTCGTAAATCTATCTATTCCCGCGAAGCCTTTAGGCTTATCTGCGGAAATTAAAACTATTTATGTCATATATTTTGCGTTTTTCTAAGGTGGGTTAATTAACAATTTCTCTTAATTTTGAATTCATTGCGAATCTATTAAATATTTTCGTATTAATGTTTTTCTTTTAAACTTATTATTAATATTAAATAAGTTTACGGGCAAATCATTGAGAATTGTTGGTAGTGTAACTTCAAGTGTATTTTTTCCATAATTATTCTTATAGCGCTTAACTGTGAAGCGGCCTTGTGCTCGTCGTCTTGTGTTGTGTTGGTGATCTATTGGTTGCAGAAAGCGAGAGTCGTTATAGAATTCATTTATTAGAGTCGAACAATAAATACTATGAACATTCATAACGTTTAACTCGCTTGCAATGTTGTGAGGGGTATGGTTGTTGATACGAATGTTGTTGCTGTTGTTTTGGATGAAAATGTTGTTGGTACGGTTGGTGAGATTGTTGCTGTTATTGGTATTTGCGTTAGCGTTGTTGTCATTGGCGACGTCGGCGTTGTTAGTCGTATAACTGTTGTTGTTGCGGATAACATTGTTGTTTGTTGAGCCATTGCTGTGGACGTGATTGTTGCTTCTAAAGTTGGTATTGTTGACGTTGGTGAGATTGTTATTATTAATTCCGTGTACGAGATTGTTGTTTATAACGTTAGTATTGTTGATATTAGTCAGATTGTTGTTGTTGATGTTATTGGCGTTAACGTTGTTCTCATTGACCATGTTGGTATTGTTGAATGTATAATTGTTGTTGTGGATGACATTGTTGTTTGTTGAAGAAGTGTTGTTGTTTATTCGATTGTTGTTGTTGATGGTAACAATATCGTTGTGGTTGATGTTAATATTAATCAGATTGTTATGGTTGATGTTACCAGTGAGGTTGTTGTGTAAGTTGCTGTAATTATTTTTACGTAGTTTGCTTTTCCACAGGATTTTGAGTATTTGTGATTTATTTGTGTTTATCTCGCTGATAAACTGATGAAAATTTCGTTTAAAGAAGATTTAAATAATGATATCTGTGATGGATCAGAATACCGTCGTGTAAATTCAGCTAGAAAACAATTTGATTTGACATTGGTATTGTACACTGATGGTATATCATTAATTAAAAGCTCAAATACTCATTGTTGGCCACTGATGCTTGTTATTGTAGAACTGCCACCAGAAATTCGTTACAAAAATATAGTTATTGCAGGAATTTGGTATGACAAAACAATAAAACCACCCATGAATCTATTCCTTAGACCATTCTGTCAGAAATTAATGAATAATAAAGTTATTATATGGAAAAATCCAATTACCGGTGAATTATGTCAATCAAATATTTCAGCCCCTCTTTTTATTGCTGATGCCCCCGCAAGGGCACAAATTCAAAATATTTTAAATTTTAATGGGGAGTATGGCTGTAATATTTGTGAGTTGAAAACTGTTTCCGTAGCAAATAAAGCCGGAAAAAGATTAGTGAGAATTTACCCATATAAAAAACAACTAAAATTACGAAATAGTAAAGAAATGGAAAAGCAAGCAAAAATGGTCGAAGGAAATGTAAACATATCACATTACAGGGGTGTTAAAGGAAGCAGCATTATATCATGTTTGCCCAAAATTGATATTGCTACATGTTTAATACCTGAATTTATGCATTCAGTATTGCTGGGTGTCGCAAAGCAATTTTTAAATATTTGGGTTAACAAGAAAGGAAATTGGAAAATAAAAAAGAATATAAAGAAGATTGACGAGTTTTTGCTAAAAATTAAACCAGTTCAAAAGTTCGACCGCATGCCTCGTTCCATTAATACATTTCAAATGTTCAAAGCAACAGAATTGTTCAATTGGTTAATTTACTATTCCCTGCCGACGCTTGAGAACAACATACCAGATATATATTTGCAGCATTGGATGCTTCTCGTAATATCCATGTATAATCTACTTCAACAGCAGATTATAATAAGCAAACATATAAAAGAAGCTGAAGAACTCTTAGATTTATTTGTAAAGGAAATTCCAAATCTTTACGGAAATAGAGAATTATCTTACAATATCCATCAGTTATTGCCGTTCGTCGTTGGGGCCCCTCTGGGCCACCTCAGCCTTTCCATTTGAGGACAAAAACGGTCTAATCGCTAAAAGTGTTCATGGTACCCGTAACTTTAATCAAGAAATAGTGAACAACATAAAAATAGCTCAAGGTGCAACTGTGATGAAAAATCGTACTGAATCAACAAATTTTACTTCCGCTGAATTCATAAAAGTACTTGGAAAACACAAAGATTTCAATGCCAATTCTCTTCAACAAAATCTATTGGATTCTAACGGCTTAGATCAAAAATCTTGTTTCTTTTATGATAGAGTTAAAATAAAAAATACTATTTTTAGATTCACTATGTACAAAACAACAAAACATAACAATTATACTGTTAAATTAAAATGTAATAACCTAGATATATTTGTATTTATTAATTGTTTTATACAAAATAATAACAAGTTTTATTTTTTAGTCCAAAATTTGGACATAATAAGCACCAATAACTTTGTTCATAACCAAACAAACTCGAAAGTAAAACATATTATTTCATTTAAAACCACCAACAACTTCAGTATAATAAAATTTGACGATATAGATAAGTTAAGCCACGTAATACATGTTGGGAATAGTCAAGTAAAATAGTCAAGCATTCAGTGTGTTCCCGTACGTTCCCAAAGTTACCGAAATTTACCCAAAGTTACCGAAATTTACCCAAAAGCGTTCCCGTACTCGAGAATTGGGTAAATGAGAGCTTCTTCGGGTAAACTTTGGTAAAACAGCTGATGCAAATATAAACAAAAAACAATTGTGAAATTAAATTAAAAATTGTTATTAAATAAAGAAATAAGCAAAAGAAACTTGGTTTTTTGTTAAAATTAATTGAATAAAATCAAAAACAACTTTTAAATGCGAATAAATACATATGTCTATTTGTGCCGATTTGCAAACTGAAATTATACGTATTTTCACATCAGTGATGGGATTTTTGGCACAATCTAAGATTGATTGGTACAATGGCACAACCGATACTATTTTGGCACATTTTGGTTATCTACAAAATTTAATAGAAAATGAATTTAAAAAATAACAATTCTTTAATTTTTAGTTTCTAAGCATTTATTGGTATTAAAATTCCTTTTCGAATAAAGCAAAACTAAAAAATGGCATCGAAGATATTACCGAATAAAGCACCTTAAGTTGTTTTTCACGTGAAAAAATTTCTCTCAGACTTTAAATGCTTTAAATTGCAATTTAAGTTAAAAAAATTAACAATATTTTTATTTTATAACAAAGCCACAATCACAATTAACACAAAATGTCACTTTTTCACCAGAAAAATATTAGTCTTGTACATTAAATTTGCGTGAAAACTAAGTTTGCACAATTTTCACATGAAACTCATTGTCGTGAAAAATAATTTTTTTATATGGAGTAGAACAGTTTTTTCATGTGAAAACTGAACAACTTACGGTGCTTAATCCATAGAATTTTAAAAATTCAAATGCTATAAATTTATATCAGAGCTTCGAAAGAATTAATTTAAGTTTAATTCATGAAAAAATTAATTCAGTTTTAGAAAATGTTTATATGTATACCATTCCGTGCAACCATTCCTAAAGAATTCATTCATTGGCTGAATTCCCAAATCTTTAATAAGAATCGGATGAATTTAATTTATCATTCACCTTTTAATTGAAAGAAATTTTTAATTCATTCAAATATAATTAAGTCCATAAGAATTCAAGATAGAATTAATTTCATAAGAATGCATTTACAAAATGAAAGTTGAAAACACGGGTTCTAAGTGAAAATTGAGTTTTGGCACAATAAAGGCCCATTTGGCACATTTTAGTAAGACATTTGGCACAAAACAAAAATTTTCAAGTCCCATCACTGTTTAACTTTATTCTTTGAAATAAGTTTTTTGGCTAGAAAAGTGGTTTTTTGCGTTCCTGTACTATTGGGTAATTTTGTCAATTTGTGAGAGGATTTTGTGCTTACTCTCATTTTACCGAACTTTACCCAAAAAGTAAAGAAACACACCTATTATAACACTATTTTTTAAAAGAATATTATTCTTGATGTAAATAAAACATAATTTAAAACGAAAATTAAATTTTTTTTCTAAAAATGACGTAAACAAGAAAATAACTCAAACGTTTTTTAATAGCGTGCATAATCCGAGTTATTATCGTCATAAGGCTTTATAAAACTAAAGTCAGTCTCAAATTATGTGGCTCATAAATCAGAAATTCTAACATCTGACTTTCAATAACTTCAAAAATAAAAAATTGATTTTTTCTAAGTCAGGGATATATGATCATATATACGAGTTAAAAATAAAAATATCATATATATTCATATACGAGTTCATATATATTCATATATGAGTTCATATATATTCATATATGAATTCAAGAGTTGAAATGTATATATATATATGGAACAATGTATACCATATATTTCGATACATGATATCATACATTACCATATATGAACTTTTTACTTGCCTGCATGAACCCATATATGGTTTCATATATGAAACACGTCTTCATACATGCTCATATATGAAACCATATATGCTCATACATGCAACAATGTATGTTCATATATTATCATATATTATCATTTTTACCTGGGTATGTATAAAAATTAATAAATGCGTATTTTATTGCAAAAAACATTGTAAGGTTATAGGTAAATTAATATAAAATATCGGTTGAGGCAACCTCGTTCTCTAATAAATTCGGTTGCCACAACCTCTAAATAGGGTTGGTACAACCGAATTCGGTTGTCGCAACCCCACAATTCGGTTGTTACAACCGAATTCGGTTGTCTCAACCCCAAAATTCGGTTGCCACAACCGAATTCAGTTGCCACAACCTCTAAAATTCGGCTGCCACAACCGAATTCGGTTGTTACAACCTCAAAATTCGGTTGTGACAACCCCATTAATGGGGTTGCGACAACCTCGTAAATTCGGTTGGAACCTAATTCGGTTGGGACAACAAATTTTTTAGCTGGGTGTACACTCACAATATATTTTCCATAACCGATTGAGGTTTATTTGAAAAGTAATAGGTAAAGTTTGTTTTTAATTGAAGAATCAATTAAAATACATTGAAATATATTGTTTAACTTTTTATATTAGTCAATAAAAAACAAACTACAAGAAATATTTATCGTCTGTAGGAGTTGATATTTTCAGTCAAATAATCTATTTTTATAAAAAATAATTTAAATAATTTCGTTGTTTTCTGTTTTAAAACAAAAAATTCAAATATTTTCGGTTTTCAGTTAAAAATTGACGATTGTTGATGATTGACGCGAAAAAAAAGTCGCGGGAAAAAAAATTTGCAAAAAGGAAAATTCTTACATCAGTATATTTGTTTGCAAAATGAAAATCGCTGATAAGGGTTTTTAATACAATCTTTTAACCATAAAGTGTTTTTTCGCGTTTCGCCAAAATTTCGCGTTTTTTTGGGTGCGGTTTTGCTAAATATGAAATCTAGAGACTATAATACCCATTTCATACAACAAAGTTAGGTGGTTAATTGCAAAAAAATCGCGAAAAGAGGCGCGGAAAAAAATTTTAAAAAAGGAAAATTCTTACATCAGTATATTTGTTTACAGACTGAATATCGCCGATGAGATTTTTCAATACAATTTTTTTACCATAAAGTCTTTTTTCGCGTTCCGCAAAAATTTCGCGTTTTCTTAGGTTTGGTTTTGCTAAATATGAAATCTAGAGACTTAAATACCCATTCGATACAACAAAGTTTGTTGGATAAATTAAAAAATTGCAAAAAAAAATTCGTGGGAAAAAAATTTGCAAAAAGGAAAATTCTTACATCAGTATATTTGTTTGCAAAATGAAAATCGCTGATAAGGGTTTTTAATACAATTTTTTTACCATAAAGTGTTTTTTCGCATTCCGCCAAAATTTCGCGTTTTTTTAGATGCGATTATGCTAAATATGAAATCTAGAGACTATAATACCCATTTCATACAACAAAGTTTGGTAAATATTTAAAAAAAATCGCGAAAAAAAAGTCGCGGGAAAAAAATTTGCAAAAAGCTAAAATCTTAGATCAGTATATTTGTTTGCAGAATGCAAATCGCTGATAAGGGGTTTTAATACAATTTTTTTACCATAAAGTATTTTTTCGCGTTGCGCCAAAATTTCGCCATTTTTTAGGTGCAGTTTTGTTAAATATGTAATCTAGAGACTATTATACCCATTTCATACAACAAAGTTTGGTGAATAATTGAAAAAAAATCGCGAAAATAAGTCGCGGGAAAAAAATTTGCAAAAAGGAAAATTCTTAGATCAGTATATTTGTTTGCAGAATGAAAATCGCTGATAAGGTGTTTTAATACAATTTTTGTACCATAAAGTATTTTTTGCGTTCCGCCAATATTTTACAATTTTTTAGGTGCGGTTTTGTTAAATATGCATTCAAGAGACTATAATACCCAATTCATAGAACAACGTTCTGTGGCTAGTTGCAAAAAACAAATAGCGAAAAAAAGTCGCGGAAAAAAGAACACATTTTAGGCCAGATATTTACAGCAAAAGAAAATTAAAAAAAAATATATTTATATATATTTATATATATTTCTTTTTTTCCATCTATTTTTTTTTTTTTTTTTTTTTTTTGAAAGAAAATTAAAACAGAAAAAGTTTTTTATTTTCATCATGAGGGGTATTTTAAATAAATATTTTTTTCTTTTTATATTTTTGTACGTTTGAATTTTTATTTTAATACTTTTACGATATTTATATTTGATAAAAACCAAAAAATAAAAAGTTTCCGGTCCTTGGTTTTAACAGACTTTTCAATTATCCTCTCATTTTTTAATTGTGTTTTCAATTAATTTAATATGTATTTTAGGTGGTTTTTAACGATAAAATATTTTAAGCGTATACATATATATTTGTTCCTTTTACTCCTGCAAGGAGTTATAGAAAAAATAAAAAAAAAATTTTTTTTGGGATGAAATTTGAACCACCACCCTCAAAAATTTAAATTTTGTCAATGCCTGACCTTCCAGACATCTACACCACAACCGACTTGAAAATTGTATAAATTAAATTTGATTTAAAATATTTTGAAATATTTATTTATACAACAAAAAGAAATTTAAACAAACAAATGTACCCAACACACAATTTGAATTTATAAAAATAAATTGAATCTATCGCACGACTACACCTTTTGCAATTGTAATTCAGAAAATATCAATTGAAATTCAGAAAATAACAATTAAAATTCAGAATTTCCATTTGAAATTCAGAAAACATCAATTGAAATTCAGAATTTCCATTTGAAATTCAGAAAACATCAATTGAAATTCAGACTTTCCATTTGAAATTCAGAAAATATCAATTGAAATTCAGAAAATATCATTTGAAATTCAGAAAATATCAATTGAAATTCAGAAAATATCATTTGAAATTCAGAAAATATGATTTGAAATTCAGAAAATATCAATTATTATTCAGAAAACATCAATTGAAATTCAGAAAATATCAATTGAAATTCAGAAAATATCAATTAAAATTCAGAAATTGTCATTTGAAATTCAGAAAATATCAATTGAAATTCAGAAACCGTCATTTGAAATTCAGAAAATGTCAATTGAAATTCAGAAAATATCATTTGAAATTCAGAAAAAGTCAATTGAAATTCAGAAAATAGCATTTGAAATTCAGAAAATATCATTTGAAATTCAGAAAATATCAATTGATGTTGAGAAAACATCAATTGAAATTAAGAAAATATCAATTGAAATTCAGAAATCGACATTTGAAATTCAGAAAATATCAATAGGATTTTAATTGATATTTTCTGAATTTCAATTGATGTTTTCTGAATATCAATTGATATTTTCTGAATTTCAAATGATATTTTCTGAATTTCAAATGATATTTTTTGAATTTCAATTGACATTTTCTGAATTTCAAATGATATTTTCTGAATTTCAATTGATATTTTCTGAATTTCAAATGACGGTTTCTGAATTTCAATTGATATTTTCTGAATTTCAAATGACGATTTCTGAATTTCAATTGATATTTTCTGAATTTCAATTGATATTTTCTGAATTTCAAATGACAATTTCTGAATTTCAATTGACATTTTCTGAATTTCAAATGACGATTTCTGAATTTCAATTGATATGTTCTGAATTTCAATTGATATTTTCTGAATTTCAATTGATATTTTCTGAATTTCAAATGATATTTTCTGAATTTCAAATGATATTTTCTGAATTTCAAATGATATTTTCTGAATTTCAAATGGAAATTCTGATTTTCAATTGATCTTTTCTGAATTTCAAATGGAAATTCTGAATTTCAATTGATATTTTCTGAATTTCAAATGGAAATTCTGAATTTCAATTGATATTTTCTGAATTACAGTTGCAAAAGGTGTAGAAAAACTGAACTTCGTTTTATATCTAAATTCTTTTGTTTGTTTTAACTTAAAATAGTTGAATATTAAATAATATGAATTCAATCAGTGTTTACGATAACGAAATTATCGAAATTGATTGCCAAATTTATTTGAATTGTTAGTAAAAATGTTTAAATTGATTTGATAATCACGGGGTTGCCGGGTTGTAAAAATGAGAAGAAATCTCGATGATGTCAGCTGCCAGCAATAGGGTCGGCATATACGACTAAAATATTTACCATACAAATCGTTTTAAATGTTCACCATACAAATCGTTATAAAAACTAAAAATATAAAATACTAAAATAAAATTTAAAAACAAGCTTTTTTATAATGCCCTTTGAGGGGAATTTTTTTACAGAGTTTTTATTTTTAATTTTGTGTGGAAGTAAAAATGAAAGATTTTATATTTTATGAATTTTTTTTTATTCTCAAAAAGTTTTATGCATGTCAGAAATTAAATAAATACAGGGTTATAAATTTTATTCAAATGAAAATTTAACTTAAAAAATCAAAAAAAGTAAATATAACGCAAGTTCTTCTTAATTAAAATTAAATTTTATAAATGCAGTTAAACACAAAATTCTAGGGACTTTGATTTATGTAAATTGGTATTTCTAGTCAGTCGACTAATCTTATTCTCATCTTATTCAGAGAGTATTGTCACTTTTAAGATAATTGTCGTCAAACAGGATGATTTTAAAATCTTAAATAATTTTATGATAAAAATATTTTTGTGCAATTTTGCTCCAAAGTTTAATATCGATGGCTTAATAAAGAAAGACGCTACACAGAGAGAATTTTGCTGCACGACTTTTAGTAAAATTTTTCAGTAAACTGTTGAAGTTTTCTTCACAATATAAATGAAAAATTTGTGAAATTCGATGAAAAAGCTTCGTATATTTTATGAATATAGTTTTAGTGAAACTTTTTCATGGAGCGTATGAAACTTTAAGCAAATAAAATGAAATTTTTGATAATATTTTATGAAAAATTCCATTAATTCAATGAAAAGTATCAATGGACGAGTTCCCGTGAAACTTTATCGATTTTATGCAAAAATTCATTAATATCATGCAGATAATTCTCTCAGTGTACCTGTACGGTGGAAATATTGTTTCTCAGAATGAAACTTTATATTTATATATACTCAACAGTTTTGCCGGTAAAAATAAATGTATGAAGAAAAAAATATTTTTTGTCTAAAATATTAAAAAAAAAGTAATAAACAAAAGGTTATTGATTTTTATGGTAGCGGTAGCAAACATTTATTTTTACCGGCAAAACTGTTGAGTATATAGAAAAACGTTATATGAACAGATTAAAGGAATTGTAATTTTTAATTTTTTTAAAATTGTTTGAGCAAAATCGGACTACTAGTGGTTCTCGAGTTATGTAAAAAAAAATTCTTAGGGGTGACCCAGCGAAACGACGGGACACGTATAACTTGTTTTTGACCGATATAACATTTCCCGTTGGTTTCATCCCATCCCGATTTTGACTGTCGCATAGTGTTATAAATGTTTCGACTGATATAGCAACCCTATTGAGTATACGTGACGTATGAGTAATAAACAAAATAATAAATTTTAAATGTTTCCAACATTTTTCCAACTGAATAGAAAATTTTCCGGGGTAAAAAGTTTTTTTTTCCCAATATGACCAACTATTTCACAATGTATGGTAAATAGCCTGGTAAGTAGTGAAACCCTGTGTATGCTACTTACTCGCTTAATTACTCGGTAGTGTCTGTTTTTGCTGGAATAGAATATGAGGTTTAGTAGGTTTTGAAGATTTTACGTTTATTTGAATTTACAAAAACTTGAAGATGTTGAATTTTTTTAATTTCCAAACTAAAACAGTTATACTTTTACATCGTTTATGGAAAACCAATGACGCGGGCGGATTTCGCCAGATCAACCACCACAAAATAGTTTTCCCCAAAATATACATACACTCTTAGAAATAAATCGTAAAAATATCAGAAAATACTATTAAAAATTATTTCAAAATAATGCTGCAGAAAAAACTGATAAATTAGTAGATTTTTTGCAAAAAATAAAACTATTGAATTTACACAATTCCAGTCATATTTAAGTTAACTTTTAGCTACTTGAAAATGAAAAATTCTACTGTAAAATCTACAGAAAATTTTGTTAAATATTATTAGACTAAAAATAGAAAAAATAGACTAGTATATCTAGAAAAGTTTTGTTATTCTTAAGCTAAATTTAGTTAAAAGCAAATAGCAGTCTATCTTCTTAAACTAACGAAAATATTTGCTAAAAATTAGAAACTGCTGTTTTCAAAAGCTCAATTTTCCCCCTTTAAAAAAGTCGAAAAAAACTTAGTAAATTTTAAATTCTTTCCTGATTTTTTAGGCTGCTAATTACTGAGCAAATTTTTTTGCTGATTTGCTGATTTAATGTGTTAATTTGTTATTTTCTATGAACGAAAATTTAACTCAAATATAACAACAATTCTGCACACCCGAGTAAAAACGTGTGCATATAATAATAAATAAGTGTATGTCTCCAAATTTGTTTTTGTACGCCATTGTATATAACCGGGCATAATTACATGAATCCATATATATTTTTTTCTTTCTCAAAAAAATTTAATATGATATCATATTTAGTTGCATCTTACTACATATCGATCAATATGTAATTGTATACTGCATTTACAATTAGATAAGGGTGATCCAAATATATATGACGCTATATATACCTATTTAGTACATCATCCAAAATAATATATATTTTTATATGATGTCATATTTAAAAAAAAAATACATTTCGTTTTGGATAAAATTATAAATTACCCCATTCAGAGTCACACTAGAAAATTTGTCAATTGGCTTTTGGATATAATTATATATTACAATACATCAAACACTGAACAAATTTTCAATCTCATTTTGAATATAATCATATCTTGGGGCTTTTGAAAAATAATTTAAGTCGACTTGAGAATATTTTCCAAGATTTTTGTCAACAATAGCTGTGTTTTCGACTTAACTATTTCAGAGATGGGCTAAAATCATTACCATTACATTTTCATTACCATTACTTGATGTAATGGTAATGGAGCTTTTTTTATCATTACCATTTTTTGAAGAAATGGTAATGTTTTTTTTTCATTACCATTGCGTTAAAAAATGGTAAAAAATGAACCTTTTTTTAATTTTCATTACTTTTACCTAATGTTTACATATGTAGTAATGAAACACCCATTTGTTTTTCATTACAATCCGTTTTTGTCGAAGTTTTTATTTTAAAAATATGAGGTTTACAAATTACTAAAAGCATTTTTTAGTTCATAATCTGAGGCCTATTGTATGCATCTTTGATACCAAGTTTTGGTGTCTAGTTGCAAAAAAAAAAAGTCGCGAAAAAAATTGCATAAAGGAAAATTCTGGCATCAATATAATTTGTTTGCAGAACATAAATAGCTGATTAAGTTTTTTAATTCAATTCTAGTGCCATAGTCTTTTTTCGCGATCCGCCATTATTTTGCAATTTTGTAAGTGCGTTTTTTTCTTAATTTATAATCTAAGGACTTAATACTCATTTCGTACAACAAAGTTTGGTGGCTAGTTGAAAAAAAACAAAAATTGCGAAAAAAAAAACGCAAACAAAAAAAATCCAAAAAGGAAAATTTTTGCATTAATATGTATTGTAACGACAGAAGTCGCACCGCTCGTTTCTGTCTACACACCTTGTGAATTTATCAGGCTACAACTACAAAATAATAACGATCTCAGCTGCCAAAAAGGGTATAAAAGGCAGCACATCAAAGAAATCGGGATCAGTTGGCTGTGGTCGTGAACGAGTGAACAAGGTAAGCTCCAGATAATAATAACCTCCTCTCCTCTAGATCCTGTGTTGGAAGCGTGCCGTCCTAGGTAGCTCCTATATCCTTGAAGGTCCTTGCAGTTATCCTTGAAGGTCCTTGCAAATATCCTGGAAGGTCCTTGCAAATATCCTTGAAGGTCCTTGCAGTTATCCTTGAAGGTCCTTGCACTTATCCTGGAAGGTCCTTGCAAATATCCTGGAAGGTCCTTGCGAATATCCTTGAATGTCCTTGCAGTTATCCTTGAAGGTCCTTGCAAATATCCTTGAAGGTCCTTGCAGTTATCCTTGAAGGTCCTTGCACATATCCTTGAAGGTCCTTGCAGTTATCCTTGAAGGTCCTTGCAAATATCCTTGAAGGTCCTTGCAGTTATCCTTGAAGGTCCTTGCAGTTATCCTTGAAGGTCCTTGCAAATATCCTGGAAGGTCCTTGCAAATATCCTGGAAGGTCCTTGCAGTTATCCTTGAAGGTCCTTGCAATATCCTTGAAGGTCCTTGCAATATCCTTGAAGGTCCTTGCAGTTATCCTTGAAGGTCCTTGCAAGTATCCTGGAAGGTCCTTGCAAATATCCTGGAAGGTCCTTGCAGTTATCCTTGAAGGTCCTTGCAAATACCCTCCTTAAATCGAAGTTCAACAGAGGAAACGTGCCGTCCCCGGTCATTGTCCTCCTTAAATCGAAGTTCAACAGAGGAAGCGTGCCGTCCCCGGTCGCTGTCCTCACCCAGACGTAGCTCAACAGAGGAAACGTGCCGTCCCCGGTCGTTGTCCTCCTTAAATCGAAGTTCAACAGAGGAAGCGTGCCGTCCCCGGTCGCTGTCCTCACCCAGACGTAGCTCACCAGAGGAAACGTGCCGTCCCCGGTCGTTGTCCTCCTTAAATCGAAGTGCAACAGAGGAAGCGTACCGTCCCCGGTCGCTGTCCTCACCCAGACGTAGCTCAACAGAGGAAACGTGCCGTCCCCGGTCGTTGTCCTCCTTAAATCGAAGTTCAACAGAGGAAGCGTGCCGTCCCCGGTCGCTGTTCTCACCCAGACGTAGCTCAACAGAGGAAACGTGCCGTCCCCGGTCGTTGTCCTCCTTAAATCGAAGTTCAACAGAGGAAGCGTGTCGTCCCCGGTCGCTGTCCTCATCCAGACGTAGCTCAACAGAGGAAACGTGCCGTCCCCGGTCGTTGTCCTCCTTAAATCGAAGTTCAACAGAGGAAGCGTGCCGTCCCCGGTCGCTGTCCTCACCCAGACGTAGCTCACCAGAGGAAACGTGCCGTCCCCGGTCGTTGTCCTCCTTAAATCGAAGTGCAACAGAGGAAGCGTGCCGTCCCCGGTTGCTGTCCTCCTTAAATCGAAGTTCAACAGAGGAGGCGTGCCGTCCCCGCTCGCTGTCCTCACCCAGACGTAGCTCAACAGAGGAAACGTGCCGTCCCCGGTCGTTGTCCTCCTTAAATCGAAGTTCAACAGAGGAAGCGTGCCGTCCCCGGTCGCTGTCCTCACCCAGACGTAGCTCAACAGAGGAAACGTGCCGTCCCCGGTCGTTGTCCTCCTTAAATCGAAGTTCAACAGAGGAAGCGTGCCGTCCCCGGTCGCTGTCCTCCCCCAGACGTAGCTTAACAGAGGAAACGTGCCGTCCCCGGTCGTTGTCCTCCTTAAATCGAAGTTCAACAGAGGAAGCGTGCCGTCCCCGGTCGCTGTCCTCACCCAGACGTAGCTCAACAGAGGAAACGTGCCGTCCCCGGTCGTTGTCCTCCTTAAATCGAAGTTCAACAGAGGAAGCGTGCCGTCCCCGGTCGCTGTCCTCACCCAGACGTAGCTCACCAGAGGAAGCGTGCCGTCCCCGGTCGCTGTCCTCCTTAAATCGAAGTTCAACAGAGGAGGCGTGCCGTCCCCGGTCGCTGTCCTCACCCAGACGTAGCTCAACAGAGGAAACGTGCCGTCCCCGGTCGTTGTCCTCCTTAAATCGAAGTTCAACAGAGGAAGCGTGCCGTCCCCGGTCGCTGTCCTCACCCAGACGTAGCTCAACAGAGGAAACGTGCCGTCCCCGGTCGTTGTCCTCCTTAAAACGCAGTTCAACAGAGGGAGCGTGCCGTCCCCGGTCGCTGCCACTGGAAAATCCCGCGTGTGACCCGCCTCGGAACCTCTCTCGTATCTCTTTCTCTGTTCCCACTGGTCTGTCTCCTATTTATATTTAGATTTAGTTTGATGATAAATAAATCAACTTTCATAACGTCTTAAATCACGACTTTTTCTCTCGGTCACTGGATCAAATAAATTTTCTGTGACGAACCCTACCCCCGCGAGCTTATCCCAGCAACCGGAGGTAACTCGTCGTTACAGTATGTATGTATGTATATCTTTATTTAAAATTATAAAATTTTTACAAATTATAGAATTTAATAAAGAAATAATAATTAATAATAACAATGACATATAGTCGTCTGTTGTATAAATACAAATATATTCACAATAAGATGTATAATCACAATAAGATGTATAAACATGTTTTAAAATATATATGGTTTTAGTAGATAGCAATCTTCAGTAAGTAATTTAAAAGAATTCTTCAATGATCATTTTTCTATAATTTAATGCGTTATTTACGTATCTATAAAGTTTACTCCACGCGTTGGGTATTTTGCCATTTAGAATATCAATAAGTTCGATTTCAGTTAAGTATAATTTTCCAAATTGAGCATATCTGAGTTCCTTAAGTATGGGGTAATCAGCCATAAAATGTTGTAAATTTTCTACTTTTTCTGTATTACATAATGTGCACTTTTTATTGTCTGTGGCATTAAAAGTATTGGAGTTCAATGGTAACAGATCGCATCTTGTTTTAAAAATGGTTGTAATTTGATGTAGCTTATTTAAACTATCTATATAGCTTGTCTGCAAACTGTAATCAAGATTTTTATAGAATCGAGACCGGCTATTAATTGCTTCATGTTGCATACTCATAAAAGTTTTAGATTTTAATTCTTGTAGTAATACAGTCCCTCTGTGAATCCAATTTTCTGGGGAAACATTTTCATATTCGACTTGTAATCCAAATTCACTACCCAAATCGTTTATTTCTTTTGCCCAAAAAGTATTGTTTCGTATCATCAACCAAGACAGTCTATTCGGAAGCCTGTCTACACCCTCAGAAAAAATCGGTTGGAACGAGGTTGTCCCAACAAAATTGAGGTTGTCCCAACAGAAAAGAGGTTGCTGCAACCGAAATGAGGTTGTTCCAACCGAATTCGGTTGTCTTATCTGAAATTCGGTTGCAACAACCGAATTAGGCTGCAGCAACCGAATTAACGGGGTTGTAGCAACCGACTTTCAAATAATTGGGTTGCTACAACCGAATTCAGTTGTCGCAACCGATTTTTTTGTTTACGAGGTTGCTGCAACTGAATATATATTCAATAGGGTTGTAGCACCGAATTAAATTCTAATTCTGCTGTTTCAACCGAATTTGAATTTTTGTAAACTTCAAAAAAGGAAATATAAAATAATATTAATAAAAAAAATATGAAACAGGAAGGCCATATATTTTTTCAAATATCAACTGAAAAGGTTTGTATAAAAAAATTTTAAAATTTTGCAAATATATATGAATATATTTAATAACAACTTTTGCAGTTTGCTAAATGATTTCCAAAGTATTCTTGAATAAAAGGGAAAATAATGCCTTTTGGATAAATTAAAGGAGGGCGTAAGAAACAGTCTCTTGATCAAGGTATGTAATATGTGCACTTTCATCTGAAACACAGTGTAATGAATAAAATTGTTTGTAGATTCTTTAAACACAATGTATGTCGCTCAACATCAACATCATCATAATAATGAAACACATAAATTTAAACATTTTGGAACATCGCTGTTTTCTTTGAGATGACCTTCTATGACAGGCATAAGAGGCTGATAAGGAAAGGAGTCCTAAGTTCAGAAACCTACTAAAGTATAGAGTTATAAAGAATTGCGACCCGAAATATTTAAATCGTGATGATATCCTAATTAGAGTTCGTATATTGCTTTGAAAGAGTATCTTTTTCATTTTACACTTTTGTACCATTTGTTTTGCAGTTTCTTGCTCATTCCACCCTTTTTCTGAAAGGGATACACATTTGTTTTTCAATTCTTCTTCGAAAGATTACTCTTTAGGTTACAACCTTTTAAAGTAGATCTTAAGGAAGTAAATTTTTTTAGATAGACTGACTTTTTTGAAACAGAGTAAGAGGCAAGCGTTCATTTCTATACCCTTTCGAAAAAAATTAAATTTTTTGTTCTTTTTCAAAGAAAGGATACTTTTATGGGATCTTCCTTCTATTGATTATTACTCATTTAAATACTGTTTCCAAAAACAATCACTCATTCAAAGAAGTTGTACTTCTTTAAGTACTGTTTTAAATAAAGGTTCAGATCGTTCTTGGCTCATTTTTTTACACCATATCAAATTACAATTTCTTTGAACGAGTACTAAAGCAATTAGTAAATCTTTCAGAGAACGGTTAAAGTTAAATAACTTTTTGGAAAAGTGCATTCTTTTTCGAAAGAATAGGTATTTCTTTTAGTATTCTTTTCCTTAAATTTTGTTGTAAAAAGAGCGCCTTTTTTTTGTAAATGATACTAAAAGACAGACATTGGCGGACTTAGGCCGGTCTGGGGTGGGCAAAGCTCACCCTAGACTGCTTTTTGCCCACCCCAGAATTTTAAAAAAATCTGTCTATAATTCTTGTTCTATGATTATTTTTTTTTAAATATCAGTTAATCCTGCGTTTTTGACTGGGAAAATGTCTTCTAGTTTCCTAGGAAGATAATTTGTTGGAATCTAAGGGTTAGTTTTACAGCCAGAACTAATATCGATTTTTGCCTTTAATATTTCTTAAATAAGAAATGTTGTTTAAAAATTCGATCTTAGTTCTGGCTATAAGAGAAAAATTTCTTGGATTTAATAGTTTTTAAAAGAATAATTAGTTAGTATTACACTCATAGGAATAAATCTGTAAAAATAGCAGAAAAAGCAACTAAAAATTAGTTACAAATAATTCTCCAGAAAGAACTGTTTTTTTTTTTTGCTAAATACTAGTAAAATAAGAACAGCAAAAATAAAGCTGTTAAATTTGCAGAATGTTAGTTATATTTAAGTTAACTTTTAGTTAATTGAAAATTACAAATTGTATTGTAAAATCTACAGAAGATTTTTCTAAATATTAGTAGACTAAAAATGGCAAAACTAATCTGTTATATCTATAATTTTTGGTTATTTTTAAGCTAAATTTAGTTGAATGCAAATAGCAGTCTATAATGTTAAATTAGCAGAAATATTTACTAAAAAAAATTGTAAAACTGTAAATTTAACAGGTTTATTTTTGCTGCTTGACTATATCGCTGCTCTTATAAATTCGAATTATATATAACTGGACGTTATTTTTTACTTTACCTGTATAAGGGTGGTATTTATGCTACGATTAGTTACAGATAAAACACCTCATCATGCGTTATGCGGTTTTAGTTCTCATAAATAGTTTATATAGACTTTAAGTTCGTGATTCCGAACTCTGTTTTTAAAATGTTTAGTCATTTCATAATTGTTCTATAATTTACAAATAAGCCAAAGACAGAGTATTTCGGCATTTTTAACCGCGATTTTCTAAAAAATGTGACGTGATTGATACATTTTAAAAACATGTTTATAATCAGCTTGTCTAAATCTAAAACAATGTTGTTCCAAAGTTTAAATCCCTACAAAAAATTCATTTTGCAAAGCTGTGTAAATTAAAAATTAATCTAGTTCCAACTTTTGTTTGTTAATTGTTTTCAACCATGAACATATTTTTCCACTCAGACCTGAGAATTATTGCGAATCACAAAAACTCAATTCGGAAGGAACAATTTGCGATTTTTCATTTTACTAAGCTTCATTTTTAATTTACTTAATTGTTTGAAAATCCAAACAAATTTGGAGTTTCCTTTCAAAATAAATACAATAAATGACAAATTGTTTAATTCAAATGAAATGTTTGTTCATATCGAATATTTAAGTTAATATGAATTGTTTTTTAACTGTAAAATAATTTTTAAAATGTATTTTTAATAATAAAATAAAATAATGTTAAATAATTACAAATAATTCAATTATAAAAAATATAAAAACAATGAGAACAAGGTGGTCTCTTAAATGCTCCTCTCCTGTCCAAACAAGGAGTCGGGCCCATTTTTTTATTGCTGATTCTTAAAGCAAAAATTATGAGGAATCCAAAAAAAAAAAATTAGCCGGAAAATTTAGGAGCTTCTGTGGAAAATCGGAAAATTTAATTTTCATGGGAAAATTTAATTTTCATGGGAAAAAGGTAAATTTCTGAGAAAAATTAGGAAAATTTTATTTTTCAATTAAAGCCTGATTCAATACCTTTCCAACGAGCTATCACTCGTTGCGATCGCTTTATTAGTTTTTTAGTTTTTAAAACAACTTTCAATGAGGTCCCTTATGAAGAATTCTTCAATTTTGTCACATGACAGTGGTGTACACCACCACTATAAAAAAAAAAAAATATGTAGGTACATTATTTTTTGCTGGGCAATCGATTGAGACTATTTATTTTAAAATCGGAGAGGGGTCGTCCAAAAATTTGCCAATTTTGATCGTTTTCATATGGAATTGCTCTATAAGCATATCTACAGGCAATAAGGTGGCTAGCATTTTCCTCATACGCATTTTTGACGCATCATGGTGATTTCTGAGGCTAAAATCAAAGTGATTTATATGGTTAAACACAAATTTAACCACCTAAATCACCATGATGGGAGATCCATACGTCAACAATGTGTATGAGAAGAATGCTAGGCATATTATTGCCTGTAGACTAAAGACGTGCACTTGTATATCTTAAAGTATTGTCAAAACAAATATACCATATACATATCTGTTACTATTGGTATAAATAAGAGAAGAAGTGTAACTGATATTGTTTTCTTTCAAATCACTCACTCTATTAATAAACACAATACCAGCAGTGATGACAACTTGGTGCTTTAAGCACTATTTATGGTGCTTTTTGCTGACCCAAAACGCTAAAAATTTGCTCATGGTGCCAAAACAAAAAAAGCACTAAAATAGTGCTTTTTATTTTTTGGTTAGTGCTTTTAGTGCTTTTTTAACAATTTTTCATATTCGTGTTTTTGGAATTAAATTGTTCTAAAAAAGGTCACTAATTTTTTTTAAGTGGAACATTTTATATGGCAACTTTTTTTAGGTTTTAAGGTAACTGTAGGCAGTGGTACCAGACCAAATGTAAAAATAAGTTGTCAAAATCATCAGCCATTTTATATCATAAAAGCACTAGTTTTATCTATTTTTTTATTCGAAATTTAATTCATTTTAACTGCTTGACTATATCGCTGCTCTTATAAATTCGAATTATATATAACTGGACGTTATTTTTTACTTTACCTGTATAAGGGTGGTATTTATGCTACGATTAGTTACAGATAAAACACCTCATCATGCGTTATGCGGTTTAAGTTCTCATAAATAGTTTATATAGACTTTAAGTTCGTGATTCCGAACTCTGTTTTTAAAATGTTTAGTCATTTCATAATTGTTCTATAATTTACAAATAAGCCAAAGACAGAGTATTTCGGCATTTTTAACCGCGATTTTCTAAAAAATGTGACGTGATTGATACATTTTAAAAACATGTTTATAATCAGCTTGTCTAAATCTAAAACAATGTTGTACCAAAGTTTAAATCCCTACAAAAAATTCATTTTGCAAAGCTGTGTAAATTAAAAATTAATCTAGTTCCAACTTTTGTTTGTTAATTGTTTTCAACCATGAACATATTTTTCCACTCAGACCTGAGAATTATTGCGAATCACAAAAACGCGATTCGGAAGGAACCATTTGCGATTTTTCATTTTACTAAGCTTCATTTTTAATTTATTTAATTGTTTGAAAATCCAAACAAATTTGGAGTTTCTTTTCAAAATAAATACAATAAATGACAAATTGTTTAATTCAAATGAAATGTTTGTTCATATCGAATATTTCAGTTAATATGAATTGTTTCGGTTTTAACTAAGAAATTCCTCAACTGAGCAACTGAAGATTTTTATCGGTGTAATTAGAGAAAATATGGAAACTTTTGTATGTAAACTGTTTATTTCTATTTTTATTTTTTTTTTTATAAATTTATTTGATTTTTTTATTAAAAAGGGATAGTGCTTTTTTAAGCTTTTTTTGCGATTTTTACACTCGAAAAGTTGGCAACACTGAATACCAGTTATTTCTTGTTTTGCATAGAGTGAAGCATTTATTTGTTTCTTGTTCTCAAATACTTATTGTACCACATATATTTTCAAATAGTTGTTGTGGAAACAAATAATCAAGTGACTAAAGATTAAATTTGTTGTGAAATTTGTATTTAAAAATTAATAAAATTCAATTAAAAGAAAAAATTGTATTTAATTTAAATAAAATTAGTGAAAAAGAGGTCGAAGGAAGACATGGGTTTGATTTGGTAGAAATTTCACAATGTATTTATTGGCAGCGTACAATAAGTATCTATTGTACAATCTTCGTTATATGTTTTATTTGTTTGAGCATACCATAGAAAAACAAATATATTACGCTCATTCTCTCTTTACTCATTTACAACAGAGCACTATAGGTAATTTTACCCATTTTTGTGGCAAAAAGTCATTTTTCAAACACTCAAGAAAAATTTGTTTTATTGGTATTTAATTAAGAACACATCAAAGCAAACAACGGCAAGTTTTGTTTTTGTAAAAAATTAACAACGACTGCTTAGCAAGTGTTCAAAATCATTGTTTGTGAGCAAAGTGTTGAACGCAGTATATACAGTGCAATTTGGTCGAATTTTTAAATTTCTTTAAATAGTTCAAAAAAACATAAATTTAAACTAAATATGGAAAACAAAAGTAATAGTAAGGGATTAATGGTTTAAGAGAAAGATTTTATAAAAAAAAATTTTTTTGGCGAAGAAACTCATACTTCTGACATAACTTTTAATTCAAGTTTTTTTCTGAAAAATGAACTTTGGATAAGCTTTTAAAAAGTTGGCCGAATTTGGCTGTATTTAAAAAATCAGAAACGTGTTAAATGAAGAATTTTGAGTTTAATTTGTCAATTTCATGTTGCGATTTTTTGCGTTTTTTGAGAAATATCATTTTTGGTAGGCAACATCCGCTTGCAAAATAGCGAACTTGCGGTAGTTTACTTGGATGAGCAAAAGAAAGATGAGAAGAATACTACTGTTTACAATTTTATTGTTGGTGAAGCTGAATGCGGCAATGTTTTGAATGAGGAATCGGATTATGGGAATGATAAAGTTCGAATTTTTTGTAAGAATATCTCAGTTAGATGGGAGAGTTCTCGTAGGAAGATATTTATTTTGGCAATTAAAACTAAGCCAACTGCAACTTTAAAAGGAAATTTTAATTAGCTTTATTAAAAAATAAAAATGAAATTAAAAATGAAATGAAATTACTTTAGATAATGAAATGTAAAGCAAAATTTTAAATAGCTTTACTAAAAAAAAATAGTTTATACAAAAGTTTCCACTTGTTCAATTTTCTGATATAATATGCCCCAGATTTAACAAAAAAATATTTTTTTTATTTTTTGAGATTTTGGACAAAAAAAATTTGCATTTTACACAGTTAACATTTTTACCCAAGTAAATCAGACGAAATTATAAAATTTACGCCGCAATATTGGATCCGCCATTTTGAACTATAAAATTTTTACCTCAGATTCGAAATCAGCAACATTGAAAACCCCCGTATACCAACTTTCATGTAAATCAGAAGAAATTTTAAAATTTACGCTGCCTATTGGACCCGCTATTTTGAATTTGAAAAATTTTACCTCAGATTCGAAATCAGCAACTTTTAAATCCCCCGTACACCAATTTTCATGTAAATCTGAAAAAATTTTAAAATTTATGCTGCCATATTGGATCCGCCATCTCGAATTTGAAAAATTGTACCTCAGATTCGAAATCAGCCACCTTGAAGACCCCCGTATACCAATCTTCGTGTAAATCAGAAGAAATTTTAAAAATTACGCCGCCATATTGGATCCGCCATTTTGAATTTGAAAAATTTTACCTCAGATTCGAAATCCGTAACCTTAAAAGCCCGCGTATACCGATTTTTATGTAAATCAGAAGAAATTTTAAAATTTACGCCGCCATATTGTATCCGCCACTTTGAATTTGAAAATTTTTACCTCAGAATCGAAATCAGCAACCTTGAAAACCCACGTATATAGATTTTCATCCTTATTCAGTGATTCCTTATAGTTTTGGCCAGAAAATTGGATCATTTTACCCATACTGCAGTGATAGGCATTGCTATGCCCGCGTGCAACTCTCTCACACCTACATACGCTCACACATTGAATAAAAACAAACAAATTTATTCAGTCTCGCTTGAGCATTCGTTCGATGAGGTTGTGTCGATGCATGTTGCTAGTGTTACACTGAACGAAATGTTTGACGAAGAATGGGAATTCGATTTCTCGTTTATTGAAATTTTTTCGGTAAACGAAAATATGTTATTTTTGTTGAAAAAAGGACAATCGTTGTGTTTCGCCATCTATGAACCGACCCAGCAGAAATTACTGCTTGCTTGGAAGCAGTTTTGTCAGGGAAAGTTGAGCAGTGAAGCGATTGCATTATTGATGATATCATGCCTGATTTTTGTTCGAGATAGCTCGCGTGAAAGCACTTGTTTTGAGATCCGAAAAGGCACGAATTCACCGCTTTTAATTAGTGCTCCTGTTTTTCTTTTAAAATGTCGATAATAACTGCAACTTTGCCAAGAATTCTAAAACCTTTTTTTCTTTCAAAATTTAATTTTTAAATTTATTCTATTTTATTTTTATATTCTAATTGCAAATAAATAAGTATGAGAAAAGTATACAGAAATTTCTTTCAGTGCATTGAGAGAGGAAAAGTTACATCTCACTCTATCTTACTAATATAACAAAAACACACTGTTATATCTACAAAATTTTTGTTATTTTTAAGCTAAATTTAGTTGAATGCAAATAGCAGTATATGCTATTGAATTAACAGAAATATTTGCTAAAAGAATAGTAAAATTGTGTTTTTTAAAACGCTCGATTTTTATTTGCATTTAAAAAAAATGGAAAAAAATTTTCTAAAATTTTTAAATTTTTTTCCCGATTGATACTAAAATTTAGCAAAAATCAAATAAAACTAAAATTTTGTATATTTAATAGTTTTATTTTTAGCAAAAATAATCTTCCAATTCAGCAGTTTTTTCTGCAGCATCATATTTAGCTAATTTTTAGTAATTTTAACTAAATGTTTTACAGACTTTTTCCTTTAACTGTAAGTTTAAAATTTTTGTAGAGATATGAAACTTAGTCTACTGTATCATAATTAGGGAATGCATCCCGGGATTTCCTGTCCCGCGATTCCCGGGAAATTAGGAATTTTTCAGTTCCTGCATTCCCCGGAATTTCGACCGGGAATCCCGGGATTTCAAAAAATGCACTTTAAAATAATAAAGTTAATTATTTCAAATTTATTATGCAAAAAATTTTCAAGTGTTTTGAAAATAATAAAAATCTTACATTAGGCTTGCTCATTTGCTTACAAAATTGTAGTAAAAATAGTAAGATTTTCGAGTAAACGAACACACTGATTAATTTGTGTATTTGATCAAACTTTTTAAGTTCCCTTTTTTTAACAGGCACTAAAAGGAACTTCAAAAATATATTTTTTAAGAAAACCACTCAACTAAATAGTGTTTGTATAAAAAATTTTTAATCGCACTTATTCTGTACAGAATTAAAGACAAATTTATTCATTGATTTTTAAAAATTTTAAAGTTAGAATTTGTTTCCATAATTTTTAAAATTTTTTCCAATTTCCTAAAATTATTTTCTATATTAATTTTTTTATTTATTTTTTTTACGGACAAGTGTTTTAGGTTAAAAATTAGTTTTAGTTTATTAAATTTTTAAAAATACATATATAATTAGTAGGGCAAGGAATTTCATGCAAATGCATGTTTTTTCTCGATAGTCCAAAACTAATATGGACTAAATATTTATCCGAATCATCAAATTTAGAACAAAATTGCATCGATTTGTAGTTGCATATTTTTGCATATTTGATCAAAAATGTATGTTTTTGCATATTTTGACTTTAAATGCATATTTGGTGCCATTTTAATGCATATTTTGTGCTTTTTAATGCATATTTGTGCATATTTTTAATTTTTAAGAACATTTTTTATTTTGTAAAAAAATATAAAAAATTTGTACGTTTTCATATTTTGATTCAATCAAATAAACATTCTTAAAAACCTTATTGACCTATGGAAAATCTTCGAGTTCTGTATCTGTTTGCAAAATAACGAACTTAAATATATTTTTAAATTTTAAAGTGCATTATTTTTGCAAAAATAATAGCTTTTAGTGCATATTTTTTATATTTTTAATGCATATTTTTCTTTTTTAGCCGCATATTTTCCATTTTTAAGTGCATGAAATTCCTTGCCCTAATAATTAGACTGATATAGTTTCTAATATAAAATTAATTCTTTCCCAGTACGAAAATTCAAAGAAAAACCACCTGAGCTTTTTCACGATCATGAAAATTTGATGTCTTTAAGACATTTTATTAATAAAAATTTTTAAATTACAATACAATATTTTCTAATTTATGTCCCTTGGAAAGCGGGAATTCAAGATAAATTTCCCGCTTTCCCGGGAAATCAAAAAGTGCGGGATTTTGCATTCCCTAATCATAATAAATCAAAAACTCGATTTTGTAATATTTTTGTTGTTAGGCTCTTTTGTATTTTAGGTAATGATATGTAACAAATGTTGACAAATTAAGAATTCTATTTTAATATAATCTTATTTAAGGATTCTACATGGGTTGTAGTTGTTGTGAAAGGTTTTTCTAAGAAGCACCCCATAGTAACAAATATATGATTTTTGGCATAAGCAACATATAAACAAACAATAAAAAAAAAATAAATAAGAGAAATGACACAAATAAGATAAACAAAAAATAAACAAAATAATATATAAAAAGTGGACAATAAAACAAAATCTCTGAGTTTATTAGTTGAAATGTGAATGCACATACAAATATTCGCATAAATATTTTCATATTTAAAAAAAAGGATTTTTAATTATGCTAAAACTTAATGTTAATTGACATTAAAGTGCATATGGTGTATATTTAACACACATGGGACTGGTTGAATTGAATTTATTAACTGATAATTTTTTTAGCTTTTCATTGACTTCAAATGAGGGATTTTTTTTCCAGATTAGTAGTGTGTTTTCACTTTATAGAATTGACTCTCTTCCTAATAGCCACCCAGCAAATATGTGGAAGGAATATTGTGGTTTTGAGAAGGCATGATTTTGAATAGTGAAAAGCTTTATAATATTCACTTCCGAGAAGGCATGAATTATCGACATTTTAAAAGAAAAACAGGAGCACTAATTAAAAGCGGTGAATCCATTCCTTTTCGGATCTCGAAACAAGTGCTTTCACGGGAGCTATCTCGAACAAAAATCAGGGATGATATCATCAATAATGCAATCGCTTCGCTACTCAACTTTCCCTGACAAAACTGCTCCCAAGCAAGCAGTAATTTCTGCTGGGCAGTGTCATTGACTATACTTAGTTTTTAGTTAATTTCATTTGATATGATATGATGTTTCCAAATAAGTTTAGGGTCTAAAAGTAACACCCATGTGTAGAAAAGCACATAGGCTTTTTAAATAAACATTTTTAATATAAAAAACAAATTGCTACTTTTTATAACTTCTGAACCAATTGAGATATCGGAAAACGCTTTGATATGAAAACGCATGACCGATATACGTTCTTAATGCAATAATAAAAAAAAAAATCGGAAAATGGCGCATAGATAATTTTTTAGGCGCAGCAACGACATAGTGATTTGTAAATAAATATATAATTACCTCTAAACATATTAAAATATGACTTTTTTCTGCGTGCATAATTTTTATAATTGTAATTGCCTTATTTTCGTAAATTACCAATTGTATGACTTACACATATGCATACAATTAAATACAATGAACATGAAAACCACACTTTAATATTAACGAACAATTGTTAAGACCAAAAGTGAACACAAAAGCTCATTATATTTACAGCACTCACATACCTACTTCTCCATAGTATATACTTGTATAAATATTTAAAATAAGTACACGTAACTATATTTATATGCTATCAAAATATATCTGGGCTATGAACTTTTACGCTTTAAATGCCTGCAATTGTTTGCATACATTATTATACACAGAAAAAAAACTAAAATCAAGTCTCAATTAGAAAATTTTTAAATACAACTAAAAGCGTAATTGAGTTTGGACAAATTAAGCATTTAATCACATTAACTAAAAATCTAATTTAAAATGTCAAATATTGGATTATTAAAATTTGAAGCATATCAATTGAAAATCTAGTTGAATTCTAATAAATTTTTTTGTAAATTTAGGCAATCAGTATTGCATTTCCACTTAAAAAATAGAGTTTTGAAGTTCTCTTTTTCTAACGGGTAGTATTTATTACAAATAAAATTTTTTTTAATATTCTTTTGTTCTTATAATTTAGGGAACCAGCAAAAGTTTGGAAATGAAGAATACTATTATTTAAAAAAAATATATTAACCGTTTTATTAATACATTGTGAATATTATTCTTGATATTTGTTAGAAGGAATTAGTTTTTAATTAAGAATTGACAATAATTTTTTTCTGTGTATGGTTGGTTTTTGTTAAAAGAAAAACAAAGCTGTACATTAGACCGTACCTCAAAAAAAAGTTCGCCGTACACCCTCCAATATGAAGTATTTTTGCAAGGCAATTTAAAAAAAAAAATTTTTTTTTGCCGAACGTAGGGGTCGCCTTTTTCAATTTTTCGTTATAGCTTCGGCACTTTAAATCGGATTTTAAAGTGTGATATATCGATTTTTTTGCCTCGAGGAGACCAGTCTTTGTAAAGGTAAAATCCAATTAAAAAAAATTTAAAAAGGCGACCCCTACGTTCGGCAACCAATATATAAAAAAAAAATTCTACTGGGTTTATCGAAAAACTTCCTTAGCAAAAGTTTAATAATTTTTTGCAAGCTTTAATTTTCTGACATTAGGGTGGTACATTAGGATGGTAAGAACTGAGTTCTGGTAGGTAACTACTAGAACGGGATACTTGAGGTCAATGACCCCTAGAGCAAAAACACTGGTCTCCTCGAGAGAAAAACATCGATGTATCATACTTTAAGATCCGACTCTAAATGCCAAAGATATAACGAAAAATGTAAAATGGCGATTTTTTAAAACCTCCTTGCAAAAATACTTCATATTGGAGGGTGTACGGTGAACTTTTTTTTTTGCCTGTAAGGTGGTACGCTCTACTGTACATATTCTTTATATCAAGGGCTTATGCACAAAACACTCCATCTTTAATTTTCACGAAAATAAGTTGTTGATTGTGAAATATTCGTTTTTCTGAATGCAAAACCCTCTATGTTCAAACAATTATTTTACAAGCAAATATTTTTTAATAAACTCTGTATGCAGTGCATATTTTCTTACATTATTTTTGAGAGCTGAACACAAATCTGGCAGAATTGTTAAGCGGAGAATACACGAAGGAATATTCGTGAAAAATGCCCATTTTTTTACGAAAGTCCATTATCAATATCAGCTGTTGACGTTGACTATAATCTGGCAATATCAACACTTGTAAACAATTAACTGTCACTATTTATATGTAGGTATGTGTATAGAGTGTCTAAAAAACCGGCTATTTTGGAAAACCGGTTTTCGGTTTGTTCGAAAATTACTATTTTAAAAAAACCGGTTTCGGTTACGGATTTCTTTAAAAAACCGGTTAAAACCGGTTTCGGTTTTTTTTTTTTTGTTATGAAAATATATTTGTACAAATAGCAGAAAAAGCTAAAGCGGTATTTAATTATCTGATTTTACGTCTGATAAATCAAACAAAAAATCCTATGAGATGATGTGATTGCCATACAAATCTTTTCGCAAATCTATTTGCGTTTACATCAACAGATGAAAAGATGCCAACCTTTTAAGTACAAAACTCGCAGGCAGTCCCAAAAAAGCGCTAAGTTATAAATGTGATAAAAATAGGTAGTTTTCAACTAATTTATGCGACCAAACATTTAAAAAAGCACTAACTGAAAATAATGCGAGTTTTGAGTCATACAAAAGCGCCAAGGATAGCATGATCAGATGTAATTAGTCAAAAATTTAAATTTTAGTTAATTTCAAAGAACATTTTACACTGCTGAAATTATAAAAATATTCAATATTAGTAAACTAATAACATCACAGAATTGAAAAATACGTTCAAAGAATTAAAAAAAAAAAAAATACATTCATTGAATTGAAAAAAAAAATACGCTCACTTAATTGAAAAACAATAATTATGTTCACTGAATTCAAAGCCTGTTTTCTGCCGTTCAGTAGAAGAAAACATTTATTTATAAGTAAAATTTGTAATACGAGTACTAAGCAATTTTACATCGTTTGCTAGTAAAAATAAACAAATCATATATTAAGTTTTATGTTTATTCACGTACTAACAATTTTAGTTCAGAATGATTTGTTATCTATTTTGTGAAGTTTTTTTAATCAAGGCCCAGTGGACGCCAGAAAAAAATTTAATCCAGAAACTATTTCTAGTTATATTTCCGATATTATTAGAGTCAAATAAAATTTTGATATGAATTTTCAAGTGCTTTATGAATATTTGAAGAATTTATGAATTCAAATTGGAAGCGTTGAAAAACATTTCTGAAACCCTTTACAATTCGTATCAACAAATTATAGAAATGTACATTCCTGAAAATGTATGCAATGAATTGATTAATCGTTGTTTTTTATTTTTATTTATGTACCACTAATTTAAAGTTCAGTATGATTTTTTTGTTTTTTTTTTTGAATTTTTTTTTAGTGGGAATAAAAATTGTTTTATTTATAAAATAAATTTTTATTTGTGTATTTTATCGCGTTGGTGTATTTTTGCAAAATTAATTTATTAAAAAAAAATTTTCCTCTTTTTTAAGACAAGTGTCCTCCTTTTTTAAGGTTGACGTCCTCTTTTTCTCAAAATGGAAATGGTAACCCTACCGGTGCACGGTTTGTTCGTGTAATCGTCGGGGTAATAGTTAAGAGAAATTTTAAATAAAGAAATACAATTTACAACGTTATATGAAAAAAAAAATTATATTGAACTTGTTATAACCGCTGCGAAACATAAATTTTTGTGACCAACCCTGGACACGACTGAGCTTACCCCAGCCTAGAGTGAAAACTCGTTGTTACACAAGATATCGGTAGTTTAATTTTTAGTTGAAAACTTTTTGTGGATTTGTCATCCGATTTCAGAAAATCCGGATGTTAGTAATAACTTTCTATATTTGTAAATATAAATATAACACACGATTACCTCTTATTTGATCGCACTTACTAGGGTGATGGAGCCGGTTTTAGCAAAATCGGTTTAAATTAGTTTTTTCTGTTTTGTTGGTTTCTGTTTTTTTAAATGCTTAATTTTTGAATATCTAATAACCAAAAAAGTAATGTTTTTCCCCTTTAAATCGTCTCTGGTCTCCTCGAGAGAAAAACATCGATGTATCATACTTTAAGATCCGACTCTAAATGCCAAAGATAAAACGAAAAATGTAAAATGGCGACCCCTACATTCGGCAAAAAAAAAAATTTTTTTTTTTGAAACCTCCTTGCAAAAATACTTCATATTGGAGGGTGTACGGTGAACTTTTTTTTTTTGCCTGTAAGGTGGTACGCTCTACTGTACATATTCTTTATATCAAGGGCTTATGCACAAAACACTCCATCTTTAATTTTCACGAAAATAAGTTGTTGATTGTGAAATATTCGTTTTTCTGAATGCAAAACCCTCTATGTTCAAACAATTATTTTACAAGCAAATATTTTTTAATAAACTCTGTATGCAGTGCATATTTTCTTACATTATTTTTGAGAGCTGAACACAAATCTGGCAGAATTGTTAAGCGGAGAATACACGAAGGAACATTCGTGAAAAATGCCCATTTTTTTACGAAAGTCCATTATCAATATCAGCTGTTGACGTTGACTATAATCTGGCAATATCAACACTTGTAAACAATTAACTGTCACTATTTATATGTAGGTATGTGTATAGAGTGTCTAAAAAACCGGCTATTTTGGAAAACCGGTTTTCGGTTTGTTCGAAAATTACTATTTTAAAAAAACCGGTTTCGGTTACGGATTTCTTTAAAAAACCGGTTAAAACCGGTTTCGGTTTTTTTTGTTATTAAAATATATTTCTACAAATAGCAGAAAAAGCTAAAGCGGTATTTAATTATCTGATTTTACGTCTGATAAATCAAACAAAAAATCCTATGAGATGATGTGATTGCCATACAAATCTTTTCGCAAATCTATTTGCGTTTACATCAACAGATGAAAAGATGCCAACCTTTTAAGTACAAAACTCGCAGGCAGTCCCAAAAAAGCGCTAAGTTATAAATGTGATAAAAATAGGTAGTTTTCAACTAATTTATGCGACCAAACATTTAAAAAAGCACTAACTGAAAATAATGCGAGTTTTGAGTCATACAAAAGCGCCAAGGATAGCATGATCAGATGTAATTAGTCAAAAATTTAAATTTTAGTTAATTTCAAAGAACATTTTACACTGCTGAAATTATAAAAATATTCAATATTAGTAAACTAATAACATCACAGAATTGAAAAATACGTTCAAAGAATTAAAAAAAAAAAAAATACATTCATTGAATTGAAAAAAAAAATACGCTCACTTAATTGAAAAACAATAATTATGTTCACTGAATTCAAAGCCTGTTTTCTGCCGTTCAGTAGAAGAAAACATTTATTTATAAGTAAAATTTGTAATACGAGTACTAAGCAATTTTACATCGTTTGCTAGTAAAAATAAACAAATCATATATTAAGTTTTTTGTTTATTCAGGTACTACCAATTTTAGTTCAGAATGATTTGTTATCTATTTTGTGAAGTTTTTTTAATCAAGGCCCAGTGGACGCCAGAAAAAAATTTAATCCAGAAACTATTTCTAGTTATATTTTCGATATTATTAGAGTCAAATAAAATTTAGAAATGAATTTTCAAGAGCTTTATGAATATTTGAAGAATTTATGAATTCAAATTGGAAGCGTTGAAAAACATTCCTGAAACCCTTTACAATTCGTATCAACAAATTATAGAAATGTACATTCCTGACAATGTATGCAATGAATTGATTAATCGTTGTTTTTTATTTTTATTTATGTACCACTAATTTAAAGTTCAGTATGATTTTTTTGTTTTTTTTTTTTAATTTTTTTTTAGTGGGAATAAAAATTGTTTTATTTATAAAATAAATTTTTATTTGTATATTTTATCGCGTTGGTGTATTTTTGCAAAATTAATTTATTAAAAAAAATTTTTTCTTTTTTAAGACAAATGTCCTCCTTTTTTAAGGTTGACGTCCTCTTTTTCTCAAAATGGAAATGGCAACCCTACCGGTGCACGATTTGTTCGTGTAATCGTCGGGGTAATAGTTAAGAGAAATTTTAAATAAAGAAATACAATTTACAACGTTATATGAAAAAAAAATTATATTGAACTTGATATAACCGCTGCGAAACATAAATTTTTGTGACGAACCCTGGACACGTCTGAGCTTACCCCAGCCTAGAGTGACAACTCGTTGTTACACAAGATATCGGTAGTTTAATTTGTAGTTGAAAACTTTTTGTGGATTTGTCATCCGATGTCAGAAAATCCGGATGTTAGTAATAATTTTCTATATTTGTAAATATAAATATAAGACACGATTACCTCTTATTTGATCGCACTTACTAGGGTGATGGAGCCGGTTTTAGCAAAATTGGTTTAAATTAGTTTTTTCTGTTTTGTTGGTTTCTGTTTTTTTAAATGCTTAATTTTTGAATATCTAATAACCAAAAAAGTAATGTTTTTCCCCTTTAAATCGTATTTCAAATTTCAGAGCCGCTGCGGCACGTGTTCCCGTTATACTATCACCTTAATTTTTTTGCATGATGTATTTTTATACTTAAACGAATACTTTTAGGGAGCGTCCGAAGTGAAGTACCCTCCAAAAAATATTTTTTATTATTTTCTATGTAATGGTAAGCGCGTTGGACTGTTTCATATAAGGTTGCGGGTTCAATACCCAGCCAAGGCAACATCAATTTATGAAAACATAATATGTATGAGTTTTTTCTATCCCTCAGTACTTAACCCCATTGAAGTAAAATAACATAACAGGGCTATGAACTAAAAAGCTTGAACAAAGTTCGCCAACTCTTCGTCAGAACAAAATAACTTTATAGGAAATTTTATTAAATTTTTGTTTTCGAAAATAGCTGTTCGAAATGTTTAACTTAAATATGTGGAGTGTGACTTAAACCCTTGAATTTTGTATATGAACTGATATGTTTAACTTTTATATAAACGTGTTTAAGAATCGCACTTAACACAACTTCTTTGCGTTACTTCCTAAGAAGGTTTGCTGGCATACGTTTGATTATACCACAACTAATATAAACATTAACCCATTTCCGTCCTCTGTTCGCACTTGCGAACTAAAAATTAGTCATTTTGAGCGTTAAATTTTTTGCTTTATTGAACAGTTATTTTTAAATTTATGATGCAAAAATATTTTATATAGTATTAGCTTAAATAAACGAAAAATAAAAATTTTATTAACATATTTGTTTTTTATATTATTTTTAATTTAACTCTTCATTTATACCCAATAAGCACATAGGTTTTAAAAATTCAAGTGCTTTAAATTTTGCTTGAAGTAAAGTATATTTCAAATTCTAGCACTTGTTTATTTAACAAAAATATTTCAAACTTGAATTTTTGTTTCCCTTTTGCTGGAGTATGCTATTAAAATAAAATGTAATAAAAGTTGAATTCAAGCCTTGAAACTAGAAAACAGGGCTGGAATTGAACTTGATTTCAACTTGAATTCCAGTGAAAATGTTTATAGGGTATTTATTGTACAAAAATAAAAATTATAAGTATGCAGTTTTTTCAGCAACAAATTAAAGAATTCAAATCAAGTACAAAATAGTAAAAAAAATTCCAACAAAATTGTTATAGACAACGGTAAACATTGCTGTTCGCAAGCGCGAACATTGGCTGCTATTCAAAATCAATAACTTGTTTTTTGTCCCAAGCAGTGTTACCATATATTTTTTTTAGAAAAATTGTAAAAAAAAATATTTCTTCATAGAAAAACTGTTTTTGGAAAAAAAATTTTAAAATCAGAAGAAGTTCTGGGATCTCGATGTATCCTGAGACTAAAATATTATCCCAGGGTCTCAATTGGGCATTTATAGTAATCAACTTTTTGCACAGCCTCCTAATAAAACTTTTTTTTAAGAATTTTGGTCTCCTAGGCTCGAATTTGAAGATAAAAAATCCGAATCACCCTTCCGAGATGTGAACACCTGACTTAAGATAGAATACTTTACTGGTCAATGTTGTACTTCAAAATATTCTTTATGGATTTGCATTCCATATAAAATTATTACCTTTAATTTGATTACACTGTGAGACAAATGGTAAGGGTCAGTGATCGGGAAGGGTTCAAACTACCGGGGAAAGTTATATCGGTAAAAAAGAAGTTATACGTGTCCCGGCGTTTCGCTGGGTCAACCCTAGGAATCGAGATATATCGATTTGACCTTTGGTGGTCTTTTTTTTGACATAACTCGAGAACCCCTAGTCCGATTTTGTTCAAACAATTTTAAAAAAATTTTAAATTACAATTCCTTTAATCTGTTCATATAACGTTTTTCTATATACTCAACAGTTTTGCCGGTAAAAAACTAAAGACCAAAAAAAATATATATATCTCGATTCCTATGGGTGACCCAGCGAAACGCCGGGACACTTGTTTTTGACCGATATAACATTTCCCGTTGGTTTCATCCCATCCCGATTTTGACTGTCGCATAGTGTTATTGTTATGTCGAAAATTGTTTGACGGTGTGTAAAACCCCGTAAAAAATTACATTATTTGGAATTGTCCTTGATCATAATTGAAAAAATAGTAATAAATTGTCATCCAGAATTGGCAAATATTTATTTTAAAAAATAAAAAATAAATTTCGGCCTTTTTTAATGAGATATTTAGTGTGTTTTTTAATCACCTGGATTTAGAATTTTTCATACAAAAAATGGATTTATTAAATCCAAAAAAAAGCTGGATTTAATAAATCCACAATAAAAGCACAAATATATGAAACAGCCTATTAATTTAATGTCAGAAAAAAATACGAATGCAAATTAAAAGAGAAACAAAAAAATTTAAAAACTAACAAATAAAAGGTTTTTCTTAAATTTTTTTTATGAAATATGTTTATAAAAAAAAACTACACCTCACCAAATACATATTTTTCATCTTGGACATGGAGAAATAGCTCAAATAGAAATGGCAATTTTTCACTCTACAGTAAGTAATTTAATTAAATGCAATTAGTGAATATTAAATATTGCAGTGGAATTTTTTAATTGTGCAAAAATATAAAATGAAGTGATAAAACTGAAAAGGCAGACTGTTTATCGCTGTTTTATGTAAAATATAATTATAAATTAAAAGTTAAAGTAGAATCCTTCATCATCGAATTCGGTATTAAAAATTAGGGTGAAAGCAGTGTCGGACAAAAAATTTTTTAAAAATAGGACAAATCTAACCCCATCTGTTGAGCACTTTTAGAAATACTTTTTGGATTTATTAAATCCAAGTGATTAGAAAAAACGGCTATTATTTTAAAATAATATTTAAAATTATAGCCGTTTTTTCTAATCACTTGGATTGGATTGGATTTAAATTTAGAAAATATCAATTGAAATTCAGAAATCGTCATTTGAAATTCAGAAAATATCATTTGAAATTCAGAAATTATCAATTGAAATTCGGAAAATATCATTTGAAATTCAGAAAATATCATTTGAAATTCAGAAAATATCATTTGAAATTCAGAAAATATCAATTGAAATTCAGAAAACATCAATTGAAATTCAGAAAAATGTAAACAAAATTTTTTAAAGAATCCGGCCAGGTAGATAATCTTATACCCTATAAAAAATGTATATATGGATTTTATCAAAATACGTTTGATTGACAAGTGGGAATAAAATTCATTTTATTTACGCGGTGAGAATTATTGAAAATTTGTGTGCCTGAATGATTTTATGTAGACCAATTTCTTCCTTGTTACGAATTATGGCTACAAAATGTAAGGCTGAAATTCAAAGCCAAATAATAGCCTTAATATCAGCGTTACGTTTTAATGTCTAATGAAGCCATAATTCGTTACAAGAAAGAAATTAGTCTACATAAAATCATTGAGGCACACAAATTTTAAATATTTTTCACTCGCGTGAGTACAATGAATTTTCCTTATTTTGGTAAAACTCATACACAGGGTGGCGCAAAAATAACCTTCCGATGTTTTTTGGCTGTAATTTAAAAAAAAAATTAAAAACTTTGATTCTTCTTGTGGATTATTTTTATTTGGTCTTTTAATTTTTTTACATCAAGTCGAGAATATGATGTCATGTAAATGGCCGCCGCCACAGTTGATTGTCATTTGAGCCCATTTTTTCATTCATCACGAATCATGAGTGATGAGGCCCATTTCCATCTTAGCGGGTACGTAAATAAGCAAAATTTACGCTTCTGGGGCACTGAAAATCCGCGTGTAACCCACGAAGAGCCATTACACCCGCTCAAAGTCACTGTATGGTGTGCTGTTTTCGCTGGAGGAGTCATCGGACCTTTTTTCTTCGAAAATGCCATAAAAAGGTCTCAAATGACAATCAACTGCGGCGGCGGCCATTTACATGACATCATATTCTCGACTTGATGTAAAAAAAAATTAAAAGACCAAATAAAAATAATCCACAAGAAGAATCAAAGTTTTTCATTTTTTTTTTAAATTACAGCCAAAAAACATCGGAAGGTTATTTTTGCGCCACCCTGTATAAGATTTTATAGGGGATAACATTATCAACTGGACAGATTCTTTTAAAATATGTGTTTACATATTTCTGAATTTCAATTGATGTTTTCTGAATTTCAATTGATATTTTCTGAATTTCAAATGATATTTTCTGAATTTCAATTGACATTTTCAGAATTTCAATTGATATTTTCTGAATTTCAATTGATATTTTCTGAATTTCAATTGATATTTTCTGAATTTCAAATGACGGTTTCTGAATTTCAATTGATATTTTCTGAATTTCAAAAGATATTTTCTCAATTTCAATTGATATTTTCTAAATTTCAAATGATATTTTCTGAATTTCAGTTGATATTTTCTGAATTTCAAATGACGATTTCTGAATTTCAATTGATATTTTCTGAATTTCAAATGACGATTTCTGAATTTCAATTGATATTTTCTGAATTTCAATTGATATTTTCTGAATTTCAATTGATATTTTCTGAATATCAAATGATATTTTCTGAATTTCAATTGATATTTTCTGAATTTCAAATGATAATTTCTGAATTTCAATTGATGTTTTCTGAATTTTAAATGATATTTTCTGAATTTCAAAGGGAAATTCTGAATTTCAATTGATCTTTTCTGAATTTCAAATGGAAATTCTGAATTTCAATTGATATTTTCTGAATTTCAAATGAAATTCTGAATTTCAATTGATATTTTCTGAATTACAGTTGCAAAAGGTGTAGTGAGGAATATGGAAAATCTTTTGTGATTTTAAATAATTAAGAACTTCGGTAAAAATTCTAGGGACCGTATTGATGTTTACTTGGGATGACCGAATAACAACCAATCTTTTTTCTGTGTGCACCATATTGAATTTCTGATAAAACGCTAACAATGCGAATTTCAGAAAAACCTGAAACACGTGTTCCCTTAAATCGACTACACCTTTTGCAACTGTAATTCAGAAAATATCAATTTAAATTCAGAATTTCCATTTGAAATTCAGAAAATATCAATTGAAATTCAGAATTTCCATTTGAAATTCAGAAAACATCAATTGAAATTCAGAATTTCCATTTGAAATTCAGAAAACATCAATTGAAATTCAGATTTTCCATTTGAAATTCAGAAAATATCAATTGAAATTCAGAAAATATCATTTGAAATTCAGAAAATATCAATTGAAATTCAGAAAATATCATTTGAAATTCAGAAAATATCATTTGAAATTCAGAAAATATCAATTATTATTCAGAAAACATCAATTGAAATTCAGAAAATATCAATTGAAATTCAGAAAATATCAATTCAAATTCAGAAATCGTCATTTGAAATTCAGAAAATATCAATTGAAATTCAGAAACCGTCATTTGAAATTCAGAAAATATCAATTGAAATTCAGAAAATATCATTTGAAATTCAGAAAATGTCAATTGAAATTCAGAAAATATCATTTGAAATTCAGAAAATATCATTTGAAATTCAGAAAATGTCAATTGTAATTCAGAAAATATCAATTGATATTCAGAAAACATCAATTGAAATTCAGAAAATATCAATTGAAATTCTATTGATATTTTCTGAATTTCAAATGACGATTTCTGAATTTCAATTGATATTTTCTGAATTTCAATTGATGTTTTCTGAATTTCAATTGATATTTTCTGAATTTCAAATGATATTTTCTGAATTTCAAATGATGATTTCTGAATTTCAATTGACATTTTCTGAATTTCAAATGATATTTTCTGAATTTCAATTGATATTTTCTTAATTTCAAATGACGGTTTCTGAATTTCAATTGATATTTTCTGAATTTCAAATGACGATTTCTGAATTTCAATTGATATTTTCTGAATTGCAATTGATATTTTCTGAATTTCAATTGATGTTTTCTGAATAATAATTGATATTTTCTGAATTTCAAATGATATTTTCTGAATTTCAAATGATATTTTCTGAATTTCAATTGATATTTTCTGAATTTCAAATGATATTTTCTGAATTTCAATTGATATTTTCTGAATTTCAAATGGAAAATCTGAATTTCAATTGATGTTTTCTGAATTTCAAATGGAAATTCTGAATTTCAATTGATGTTTTCTGAATTTCAAATGGAAATTCTGAATTTCAATTGATATTTTCTGAATTTCAATTGATATTTTCTGAATTACAATTGCAAAAGGTGTAGTGCTTAAAATATGTAAGATTGACATTTAAATCACAAAATTTTTCATACAAAAGGTTCAAAAACTTGTTTTTTGTAGACTATCCTTGCAAACAGGACATTTCTAGGAATGATTGAACATGTTATATATACCGCTGGACGCGCCTCAAAAAACCTTTCATATGATACTAATATTGTGTATATTGTCTTTAGATAAATACCAAAATTCTGCCAAAAACTAAAAAAAATACCTTTTTTAAAAATTGTCCAGCTCGTGAGATCTCATGCCTAGACCCGAAATATTTTGGGAATCATCATAAAACAAACCAAGATTTATTTTGAGGGGGGCACTTTTTTGCTTTTTTTCTGTCCATGTAAGGTGAGTCTGTCTATTCTTTAGTAATTAATTCTAATATTAATTACGATTGTCCTTTGCGACGGTTACAAACACTTAACTATAAAAATGATTTCATTTTGTAATATTTTTAACAAATTAAAAAACTGCTACTTAAATTTTTCGGTCATAACCCGTAAATTGAAATGGGACATATGACCAACATATTTTCGTTCATAATGCCCATTCAAAAAGTGACATATTCCCCATGGGTATAAAGAGCGTTTTTAAAAAAATCTTAACGGACAACGGTCAAAATAATATAATCCCCATTGTGAGGATAGTCATATTCACAGTAGAGATGACCGATATTTTCATACCGGTGATTTAATCACAGTTATTGATAAATGACTGGTAACGGCAGTGATCTAATATTTCAAGTCGCAGTTACTCGGAATGTCGTTCTTTTAATATTTTTGTACTATTCTTTCTTGCAAACTTCATTGTGCACAGTAATACATGGTTTTTTTCAATAACAGTGACTTGCTTTCACACTCATCTGAATAAAACTTAGTTTAAAGCAGTTTGTAACTGGAAAGCTGCTTTTAAAATGTGGTTTATTTTGTCTTATTTCAATAAAGAAATAAATTATACTCGAGAAAAAGGTTTTCTGAAAAATTTTTGTTAATAAACTTTGAAATGGCTGACAAAATTCGTTTTCGGTTTAACTAAACTAAGTTTAACTGACATCTTAAAAACCATAAATATTATTTCGTTTATTTATCAGAAAATCGCAGTTTAAAAGAACCGATTTGCAAATCACATTCACTGAGAACAATGTTACTGAAAAATCGCCGGATCGCCCATCTCTATTACAAACCCGTGATCACGGTCACTGTTTAAAAGAACGGTGATTTGAAAATCACGATCACTGATAGCAGCGTTATTCAAAAATCACCGGATCGCCCATCTCTAATTCACAGTATAGTTAGTTATAGACAATAGTTTGTTTACCCCACTTTGCTTTACAAAGCACGAAAGAATGGTAACAATAACAAAATTTTCATGATAAAAGCAGTGATTTCTTGTTATTATTTGAATGCTTCACTTGCTATGAAGAAAAATGAATGAGGCTCAATAAGAAAAATGAGAAAATAGTAAATAGTGCTTTTTTAAATTTTTGTTAAATTATAAATTTTGTCATTTAGTGGTATTAATATTTATTATCAGAGAAATTTGTTTTGAATATTTTATAGTTAGGGGTCAATAAAATGTTTTGAAATTAAAGTTTTATGAAATTCTGAAAGTGGAGGTAATCGATTAGGCAAGTGAAGCATCCATTTATAGATGTGATAGAAGTACATATCAGATATCGAAAAAAGTGCTGCAATGCATGAACAATACTACATATCAATAATAATGGAAGTGCTGAACTGTTCGCTTCCCTGACTAACCTGCTTTCTATCAGTATTTTTTGCTGGGATGCATTTACATGGAATTCCTTTTAAATTTGAAAAGTTCAGCCTTAAATATGCATTTATTTTACTACATTTTTCAACAAACTTTTTGAGTATAGTACGATTTATACATACGTATACATATTTAAAATATGTGTGTGAGATGAAATATAAACATTCGCATACGCATGAAATTAAGTCAGCAACTTTTTTAAATACTTAACTCTTTTTATCCTTTTTAGTTGTTGTTTTCTGTTTTTTACCCCTTTCCCAATTTTCGAATTTTTTTACACTCAGAGACTATTAAGTAGCTGGGGTTTAAATAGCATGTAATATATGATATCAAGTTATATCGTTTCATATTTGTTTATGAATGCAGCAGAATTTGAAGCAGAATGAGTGTACCAATTTTGTGCTTTCTTTCGTTCCATATCAGGGATGATAAATGGATTTTTGGAAATAGTACAACCAGCTTAAATAGTAGTACTTTTTCGAACTTCACAGTACCAAAAAAAATTTTTTTTTTTTAATTTTCTTAACAGAAAAAAATGAATTCATATATTCTTTTAAATGAATCCAATGAAGTTATCAAAGAGGCGTCTGATAAAATAGACATATAGATGCAATATGTTGAGGATTTATTTTCAGACTATGCTAGATTATCAAACATCTTAGAAATACCGGTTTCGAATTTAGAGGGGTCGCCTATAACAAGATCGGAGATAATTAAGGCAATTAATTTGTCGAAAGTTAATAAATCCTAAGGGTGTGACGATTTACCAGCCGGAATATTAAAATGGTATACAGATTCTTGAAAAAGTATTTAACCATGTTTACAATACTGGCGTTTATCAATAAAAGCAATGGCCTTGCAACTCTCTCAATATTTTTTATTTGGAAAAATATTAGGCGGCTTGGAACAGGAACGAACTCCGACTGGTTAATCAGGGATGGAAAAGGCTCACTTAATCGGGCTCTTATACCAAAAAATGTTAGATCGCTCTTACATATTTAAAAATGTAAGTAACTAAAAAATAGCTTCCTCTTTGGCTCGTTAAAAAACATAAAAATTAAATATTTAGATATTAGCAAATATTAGCACAAATTGCGAAAAAAAAACATTTGCAAAAAGCGAAATTTTTGGAACAATATATTCGCTTGCAGAATGTCGATCGCTGATTACCTCTTTTGATTCATTTTCTGTACCATAAAGCCTTTTTCGAATTCCGCCGTTATTTTGCAATTTTTAAGTGCGGTTTTTTTAAATATATAACCTAGGGATTAAATTTTTGTACCATAAAGTCTTTTTTAAAATTTCGCTATTATTTTGCAATTCTTTACGTGCGTTTTTTTTTTTTAATTTATAATCTAGGGGCTATAATACACATTTCAGACAACAAAGTTTGGTGGCTAGTTGCAAAAAATATCGTGAAAAATAAAATTTGAAAAAAGCAAAATTTTTGCATCAGTATATTTGTTTGCAGAATCTAAATCGCTGTATATGTTTCCTAATTAATTTTTTGTACCACAAAGTCTTTTTTCGCGTTCCGCTTTTATTTTGCAATTTTTTAAGTACGTTTGATTTTAATTTATAATCTAGGGACTATAATACACATTTTATACAACAAAGTTTGGTGGCTAGTTGCAAAAAAAAATCGCGAAAAATAAAATTTGCGAAAAAGGAAAAGTTTGCAGAATATAAATCGCTGATTAAGTTTTTTACTTAATTTTTTGTACCATAAAGCCTTTTTTCGCTTTCCGCGATTATTTTGCAATTTTTTAAGTGCGGTTTTTTTAAATTTATAATCGGTCTATAGTACCAATTTTATACACAAAAGTTTGGTTCTTAGTTTGCAAAAAAAAATAAATCGCGAAAAAAATATTTGCAAAAACCAAAATTTTTGCGTCATTGAATTCATTTGCAGATTGTTAATCGCTGATTGAGTTTTTTAATTATTTTTTTCTACCACAAAGTTTTTTTTCGCGTTCCTCTATTATTTTGCAATTTTTAAAGTGCGGTTTTTTAAATTTATAATCTACGGAGTATAATGCCCATTTCATAAAACAAAGTTTGGTGGTTAGTTGCAAAAAAAGAAAATTTTGGCATCGTTTGCAGAATGTAAATCTTTTAATTAATTTTTTGAACCCCAAAGCCTTTTTTCGCATTCCGATATTATTTTGCAATTTTGTACGTATGGTTTTTTAAAATTCATAATCTAGGGCTATAATACTGTTGGAATAGTATAATTCCATAGTATAGTTCCTCCATTCTTGATTTTTATAACTAAATTATTATTTTCCATCCCTGGTTACAATCGATGTTTTGAGTCATACAAAGAGCGCACATAATGACCCTGCAAACATTAAAAAGATACCTTCCAAGAAGATATTAAAGCGATATCTTCTATTTGTCATTTGAATGAAAATAATCAAGTAGTATTTACTTTGGAATTGTCTTCCTTTTATCACTTGGAAGATAATTCGACGATATTTGGAAAAAAATAATTCGGGTTTGGGTTTAGGGAATTCCCGGGAAAATAATATATTTTTCCCGGGAAAACGGGAAATTTTAAAAATATAAAATTTTTTAAATTGTTTTTGTTTCGAATAGGATTTTTTTAATTTTAGTCATAAAAAACATTTTAAATACAAAAACAAAAATGTCATTGTTAAAATCTTTTAAAAGGAAATACATTTATTTGACACACAAATAAAATCTTTGCCAAGTAATTAGGAGCAATTCAACTAATAAAGATTAAAATGTTTAAAAGAAATATGAAAAAAAAGCTTTGTTTCTTACAAATAATCGCCATTACTATCTAAATTTTTCAAATGTATAATTTAGGTAAAGTCGACTTTAGTTAAAATATTGGGTGGCAGTATACCTTGACTTGGTGTATTTTTGGAGCATTCTGTTTGGTTAATTTATTTTCAACCAATCAAAATATTTGAAAATATAAATATTTTTGTAAGGTTTTCATACACAAAATGAACAAACCCGTTTGATTAAAAATAAAGTCGACTTTAAATTTAAAATACTCAATTATATTAAAGGTCAATAATTTTGTAAGTAACGTTTTCATTAATAAATGTGAAAAGAAAAGACTAATGGTTAACGGTGGTATCTAAATTTGGTTATCCGACATCTGAATTTCGTTCACAAAAAAAAAAAAATTAATGGTCATGCAACTTCTCTTGAAGAAAACAACAACAAGAATAACGTTTCAGCTAAAATTAGCAAAGTACCCGAAGAAAAAAATGTAAACTGAATAGGCATTGAACGTTTTATGGTAGGGCAAACATTTCCTGAAATGGTATCCAAATTAGCCGCAGTCAATCCGCACCATAACTAGATCTTCGTTTATTCGAGAAAGTTTTTATAATAAAAACCTGGCATTGCAAAAAAATGAAACCGATGTAAAGAACATAATCTGGCATGTGATGAAAATCGAACGGTTTCAAAACGATCGTTTTTGAAATTTCAATCCTGAATATTTCGTATTATTTTTAATTTAAAAGAGATAAGAAGACGAAAATTGATATATCTGATACAACCAAAGTGATTTAAAAGAATTTCAAACTTCTTTGCCATTTCTATCTATTATTTAATTTTTGATTTTTAACCAAATCGATCGAAATCAAAATCGATCGTTTTCCATCACATGCCAGTATATTAAATTACTACAATCATGTAAAAGATATCACGATAAAAGAAATATCGAGCAATATTTCTAACAATAGGAGATTTACTATAATCTTAGATGAATGGGCAAGAACATCACAAAAGACATATTTGAACATATGTATAAACGGAAATAATTCATTTTATAACCTGGGGTTGGTTTATTATTATAATGCTGATGAAATAAGAAGAATTGTAGAAATAAGACTAGAAGAGTTTTATTTGTCTTTGGAAAATAACTTTGTGGCCACCATATCTAATGGGCCAAGTGTGATGAAACGATTTGTTTCCGACAGTCCAGTAGTAGGTGCTTTCTGCTAGAATCATGCAATTCATTTGGCAGTGCTGCGACTAATTTATGTGAAATCAAATATTCAACATTCTGCTATTTTTACTTTGAATTCTCACTACACAGACTGCATTTGTACTGAAATAGTGTTTTTTTAACAAAAATTACTTATATAGGTGGTTTTCATTAACAATTTTCTTCAAAAATATTTCCCGGGAATCCGCACACTTTTGTGATGGTGTGTTTTTCTCATATAAAATGTGTGATCGATATACAAATTTTTATTTTTCAACCGATTTCTGTCAACCGATTTCAAGTAAAATTTCAGGGTACGTTGAGGATGGTCTGTAGATGGTTTACGTATGTTTGCACGAAATTGGCCCAGGGGTTCTGGAGATATGGCGTCCCTACATATAAAATTTTCATGTTGCTATGACAACCTGGCCTTGGCGTTACTATTACAACTATGTAAACTTTTTTTTTGAGGAAACTTTTTTTTTGTTTTGAAGAAACTTTTTTTTGGAAACTTTTTTTATGGAAACTTTATTTTTTGTGCAAACATTTGGTTTTGTGTGTAAACACTTTTTTTTGTGGAAACACCTTTTTTTATTTTGTGGAAACATTTTTTTTTGTGGAAATTTTGTTTTCTTTTAAGTGGAAATTTTTTTTTTGTGGAGAATTTTTATTTTTTGTGGAAACACTTTTTTTTGTGAAAACGTTTTTTTGTGTCGAAACTTTTTTTTTTTTGCTGGAAACACTTTTTTTTGTGGAAACACTTTTTTTTTGGAAACACTTTTTTTGTATAAACTTTTTTTTTTGTGGAAACACTTTTTATTGGAAACACTTTTTTTGTGGAAACATTTATTTAACACAATTTTGGGAAAGAAAATTTGTCCACGGCCACTTTTTTTGCCACTCTTTTGTCTACGCGCACTTTTTTTAAACACATTTTTTTTTTAAACAAACGTTTTTATTTAGGAAAGTAATATAGAGTTTGTTTACGACCATTTTTTTTTTGTTTTTTTAAACACTTTTTGTAACACACTTTCGGGAAAGAACGGGGAAATTCAATGGGGAACAAGTGGAATTGAAACTCGAGAAAATGGCCCAAAGTATAAATAAAATCCAAAAATTAAATATTTTGTGCCTTTGACTAAAAAGATGTAACGAGTTTCGTTTTTCGGGTCTTAATTTTAATAAATGTTGGTCAGAGATGGGAGTAATTAATTACTTTGTAATGACCATTGCGGGTTTTCATTACCATTGAATCTATAAAATGAAAATTAAAAAAAAATTCATTACCATTACAAAATGTAATTACAATGAAAAACATGTTCATTTCATTACCAATACAAAATGTAATTACAATGAAAAAAATGTTCATTTCATTTGTTTTCTTTACATGTAATGAAACGTTTTTATAATTTTCATTACAATAGGTAGACAAATGAAATTTCATTACCATTACTTATCATTAGGCCAACCAAAAAGAAGCCAGTGCATGTTTTTTATTTGAAGAGATAGAACAGTTTAGATTAAATACAAGTTCTGATCTTAAAAATATTAGAATTTTAAGCTATATTTGTTAGAGCTTTTTTGCTTATTTTATCTAATTTTGCTTGCTTTTGCTTATTTTGTAAATATTGGCTTATTTTTGCTATTTTCTTTGAAAAATAGCAAAAATAAGCAAAAACAAGCATATTTTTATGCTTTAGCTTTTTTATGCGAAAATAGAGCATATTTTTGCTTTTTTTTCATAAAATCAGTCATTTTTAAAATTAATTTAAGTCGACATAAATTTTTTTATTTAAAATTTGTTTTTTTAAATTTATTTTAAATTAAAAAATCTTTTGTTAAAATAAACTTTTTGTTTTTCCAACCTGAATTCTAATAGTAAAAATATGACAATGACGATTTGCTTAAGCAAGAATGATTTTAGCACATTTAATTCTTTAATGTATTTCCCAATGAAAATAAATTTAAGAATGTCACAACTTTGTCTGATTCCTGAAGTTCCAAGGAATGTAGCATTGTATTAAATAAAAAATTTAAATTTTATGGGGATTTTAATGAAGAAATGATGAAGTTTAAGGGCTTATTTCTGCATTTTAACTGCTTATTTTAATGTTTTTTCGAGCTTTTTTTAAGAGCTTAAAACATTGCTTTTAGAGCTTTTTTGGTTGCTCTACTTATCATAATGACGTAAAGAACGTTTTGTTCTTTGTTCTACACTGAACAATTTTCATTTATGTAAATTTTTTTTGCGATTTTTTTTTTGAGAACTAGCCACCAAACTTTGATGTATGTCCCTAGAAAAAAGAAAAATTCAATTAAAAAACTTAATCACCTATTAACAATCTTCAAACAAATATACTGATGCAAAAAGTTTCCTTTTGGCAAATTTTTTTTCGCGATTTTTTTTATATGGAATGGGCATTGTAGTCCCTGGATTATAAATTTGAAAAAACCGCACTTAAAAAATTGCAAAATAAAAAAACAATTTTTTTTAACTAGCCACCAAACTTTGTTGTATGAAATGGGCATTATAGTCCATATATTACAAATTTTAAGAAACCGCACTTAAAAAGCTCCAAAATAATTGCGGGACGCGAAAAAATACTGGTAAAAGAATTGAACTAAATCACTTAATCAGCGATTTACATTCTGCAAACAAATATATTTATGTAAGAATTTTCTATTTTTGAATTTTTTTTTCGCGATTTTTTTCGCGGTTTTTTTTTTAACTAGCTCCCGAACTTTGTTGTATGAAACGGGTATTATAGTCACTAGAATATAAATTTTAAGAAACCGCACTTAAAAAACTCCAAAATAATGGCGGGACGCGAAAAAACACTTTATGATAAAAGAATTGAATTAAAACACTTAATCAGCGATTTACATTCTGCAAACAAATATATTGATGTAATAATTTTCATTTTTGAAATTTTTTTTTCCCCATTTTTTTCGCAGTCTGTTTTAACTAGCCATCAAACTTTGTTGTGTGAAATGGGCATTATAGTCCCTAGATTACAAATTTTAAGAAACTGCACTTCACAAATTTAAAAATAATGGCGGAACGCGAAAAAAGACTTTATGGCACAAAAACTGAATTAAAAACCTAATCAGCGATTAACATTCTGGAAACAAATATATTGATGTAAGAAATTTCCTTTTTGGAATTTTTTTTGCGATATTTTTCGCGATTTTTTTTTTCAACTAGCCACTAAACTTTGTTGTACGAAATGAGTATTATAACCCTTAGATTATAAATAAAAAAAAACCGCACTTACAGAATTGCAAAGTAATGGCGGATCGCGAAAAAAGACTATGGCACTAGAATTGAATTAAAAAACTTAATCAGCTATATATGTATGTTCTGCAAACAAATATATTGTGCAAGAATTTTCATTTTTGCAATTTTTTTTCGCGATTTTTTTTTTGCAACTTGCCACCAAAACTTGGATACCATAGGCCTCGGATTATGAACTAAAAAATGCTTTTAGTAATTTGTAAACCTCATATTTTTAAAATAAAAAACTTAGAAAAAACGGCAAGTAATCCAAAACAAATGGGTGTTTCATTACTATGTAAACATTAGGTAAAAGTAATGAAAATTAAAAAAAGGTTCATTTTAATTTTCAAAACAAATGAAAATTAAAAAAAATGTTAATGATAAAAAGAGCTTCATTACCATTACATCAAGTAATGGTAATGAAAATGTAATGGTAATGATTTTAGCCCATCTCTGATATTGGTACTAATACTAAATTTATTCTTTTTGTCAAATTTCATAATAATTCGTTTTTAAGTTAAGACGATGTCCCAGAAAAGGTATTCTTATAGAATCCTGTATGTGCTTGGACCAAAGTAATGACTTTTTAAAAGCTAAAGCTGTAGTCTTACTTTGTGAGTATTATCAATGGTTTAAAAGTAACTTAAATATATTTTTCAGATTTTTGAAAACTGTGTTAGTTTCAGAATATTAGTTGGCGAACTTTCGTTGAGGCTGTTTATTTCATAGCCCTGTTATATTATTTTTACTTCGGTGGGGTTAAGTGCTATGGGAATAGTGACGGAGGACACTATATTAGGGATAAAAAACTATACACATTATTTTTCCAAATTGATGCTGCGGTCGCTGGGGATCGAACCCGCAACCACATGTGTAACAGTTCAACGAGCTAACCATTACACCACATTATTAAGTGTATCTATTTGATTTTATTTTTACTTAAAAAGTATAAAATTTGTTTTAATCTAAGCTTCCTCTGAATAATAATTTTTTAAATTATTAATTTTTTATATAAGCTCCTAATAAGCACTCTCATCGAAGGGGGCTTTTGTTTTGAAGATTTTTACTTTGTTGTTGTACTTGTTGCACCATGTTTTTCCCGACATGATTTGATCTTTTTGTGTTATGATTTTAAACTACACATTCCAGATCAGTCAGTGTATTATCGTGATTTTAAAAGCATTGAGTATAGTCTATTGCATCAAGAATTTAACAGGATAAATTGGGATTGCATATATTATATGGTTTCCGTAGATGAGCAACTTTCATTTCTGGAACAAAATTTACAAAATCTGTTCAACCAAACTGTGCCTCTAAAAAGAAAAATAATAAATCAGAAGAATAAACCTTGGTTTTCAAGTAGCATAAAGCATTCAATGAATCAGAGAGACATCGCTTTTTCTCGCTGGAAACGATTTAAAACAACACAATTACACAATGAATATCGTGTGGCAAGAAATCTAACAAACAAACGTATTAGAGATGCTAAATCTGCTTTTTATTCTACAAAATTTTCACCTGCAGTAGAATCCAAAAAAAAAATGGCAAACTATAAGGGAAATTGGGATAGGAAGTTCTAAAAACTATGAAACTCCAAATATTGATTCAGATGTAATTAATGCACAATTTGTAAATATTCCTGTAGTCACATCTGATCAAAATTACTACACAAACTACACTGCTACCCTGGAGAACCGTTTTGATTTTATCGGTGTGAACCAAAATGAAGTTTTAAGTAGCTGCCAATCGATTAAATCAAATGCTATTGGAGTGGATGAAATTGATCCAAGGTTTTTAAAAATACTTTTACCTCACCTTTTACCTTATATAACCTACTTTTTTAATAAAATAATAACAAGTAGCTGTTATCCAACTAAATGGAAAATAGCCAAAATTATTCCTATTCCTAAAAAAAAAAATCTGATTATAGACCCATAGCGATTCTGCCATTTCTATCTAAAGTTTTTGAAAGACTTATTCATACCCAGATATCCGTTTTCTTAGAAAACAACAACTTAATTACAGACCGACAATCTGGTTTTCGTAAGAAACATAGCTGTATAACAGCTCTAGCAGATGTTGTGGAGGATATAAGAAATGAAATAGAGGAAAGAAGGGTAACTTTGCTCTTAGATCACTCTAAAGCTTTTGACACTGTTGACCATAATCTCCTGTGCTATAAGTTACAGAATATGTTTAATTTTTCAACAACCTCCACTCGGTTAATGGCATCATATCTGAGTAATAGATCACAATATGTCCAAACAAATACAAAATCCAAATGTCTAATGGTACAAAGAGGTGTTCCACAAGGATCCATCGTTGGCCCTCTTCTATTTACGCTCTATGCAAACGATCTACCGAATCAACTTAAACTATGTAAATTGAGAATGTACGCGGACGACGTACAAATCTATATTAGTTGTGAGGTTGGAATGATAGTTGAATGCATTCGAAGACTAAATCAGGAACTTGAACGTGTTTATTTATGGGCCAAGGCAAATGGTCTCAGTATCAATCCGCAGAAGTCCAAAGCCATCGTTATTAAAAAGAGATTAACAAAAATAGATTTTATACCTACAATTTTTTTAAACAACCAACCCATAAGCATTGTAGATTCCGCTAAAAATCTCGGAATCATCTTTAATTCTACACTGACGTGGTCGGAACATATTAATTATGCTTGCGGTCGCACATATTCTATGCTGAGAACACTCTGGCGAACTCAATACTGCACACCTGTTAAAATTAGAATGCTGCTCGCTAAAACATATTTAATGCCTACCTTGTTATACGGATGTGAACTTTTTGCAAGCTGTGATACCCTGAATAGTAGAAAACTAAACATTCTATTTAATAATATAGACAGATATGTTTATAACATAAAGAGGTATGCTATTGGCAATATTATTTCAATTTCACCTTTCTCCGTACAAATCTATGGTATGAAGTTTGATGATTTACTTAAGATGAGAGTTCTAATATTTTTGCACAAAATTATTTACACACGTCAGCCGGACCACTTATATAACCGCCTTTGTATTTCCTCCTCTGCAAGGGGAAAAAGAATAAGAACATTGCAACAACGTAGTACAACGTCTGATTGGCATTTCTTCATCAATGCCGTCCGTCTTTGGAACGATATCCCACATACGACACAACTTAAAAGTAACGCAATACAATTTAAAAAGAACATAATAACGTTTTTTACAACATAAAGTTTTTACAAATTTTTATAAAATTCTTATTTTAAAATTCTTATTTATTTTTTTTTTTTTAAGTATAATGAACAACTTTTGATGTTAATTTCATTCAAATAATTTTTTATTCTCTCTTTTTTGTTAATGTGTTTGTTTTTATTTTTTAAAACTTTGTCTTAAACCTATTATGATGTTACTATTATTATAATTAGTTAATTAGAATCTAAGAGTTATCTTTGTATCAAACCTTTTTTATTCAAAGTTAATTTCTATGCTGCAATAAAAGACTTTAAGTCTTGTGCATAGAAATCGCAAATAATAATAAATAAAAAAAATAAAAAAATTCTATTTTATTTTCATAAAAATATTTAATTCCTATACAAAACAAATTACATTTTAAACTTTAAGGTACGCTAACAACGTAGCGGGCTTGCCCAATATGACAAAATTCGTTTTCGGTTTAACTGACATCCCAAAAAGTAGGCCTAAGGCACTCCGCTAAATCTAGCGAGCTTGCCCGCTAGTACTATATATAAATAATATATTTAGTTATAAAGCAATTATTAATATATGCCAAACAATAGGCGTATTTATTCTACTCTCCAAATTTCTCTATATTTTAATGGAAAAACATAAAAAGTAAAATTAATACATCTACTCTTTGGCAATTATTTAATAATAAACATATTATAAATCACATTGAATTTTACATCTAATACAAATCTTTCATTGAAAAACAATAACTACACTTTCTTCATTTATTTTTTATTTATTTTTATTAACAAATATTAATTAAAAACTCTTATAATAAGTTAATACTTTAATATACACAATTAAATATATATATTTTTTTCCTTTTTAACACAATTTCATGTTTTATTTATACTAATTTATTTTATTTGTTCACATCTTTCACAATAAAATTAATAAATAAAGGAAAAATATCACTAAATTTTTGACTAGATGCAGTCTAGCTAAACTAAACGATTATTACCAACTACAAAAGTTGTAATGGCTACATACAACTTTATATGTATCAAGAATGGAAATTCGCCGTTTTTCCAAATACATGTTAATTGTATCCCACAAATATAATTATTATAAAGCAGGGTTTGGCAGGCAATACCGCTAAAACACCGTTATCGATTCAAAACCCTTTTAACTGACTACCGTTACCCCTAAAATACCGTTACCGAAATACCGCTATCCTTAAAATACCGTTACCGAAATAACTGAAATACCGTCATCCTTAAAATACCGATACCGAAATAAGTGAAATATCGATACCCTTAAAATACCGTTACCGAAATAAATGAAATACCGTTACCCCTAAAATACCGTTACCGTTATTTTTATTTTTCTGCTTTTGGTAATTGCACATGGTTATTGAATATTTTTCGTACTTTAAGTTGGTAAATTGGTTCTGTTTTTCATCTCGTTTGTTTTTTGTAAAAAAAAATTGAAATAACTGACTACCGTAATTCTTAATATACCGTTACCGAAATAACTGAAATATCACTAACCTTAAAATACCGTTACCGAAATAACTAAAAAACCGTGATCCTTAAAATACCGATACCGAAATAATTGAAATATCGATACCCTTAAAATACCGTTACCGAAATAATCTTACATAGCGTTACCCTTACCGATAACCGCATCGTTTCGGTTACCATCTATGTTATAAAGTTAAAAATGCAAAAATATGTATTCTTAGATGACAAAATATGACTAATTTACAAACAAACCCATGTTTACCAGGAAATATATGTATAGTAACTATAAAAACAATATTATTGGAAGCATACTCCAAATACATATATGGTACCTCCAAACATATACAAAAACGTTTTTTTCCTCCGTGTTGGCATCACTTATTACTTACTTTAATTGCGAAAATGTAAAGCTTATCAGCAGTGAGCCAACTGTTGAATTATTTAAAAAAATTAACATTGCTTTTAATGACGAATAGTTATTTATTGAATTCCTTGTCCTGAAAAATTATATAAAAAGTTTAAATTCAATTACCAGGACTGATAACAAGTTCTGGTGCGATTTTTTTTATTAAAAATGATGTTTGCTATGACATGAGAAAACTTGTTGAGTTTTATTTTTGCATAACCAGCACATAATCAATCAAGGCGCAGTGGTAGCCAAAAAGAACTAAATTGAATCCGAAAACTATTTTGGATACAAATATAATTTCAAGGGTTTTATGCAGGGACCGAAAAAAACAATTATTTTTGAAATTTTTTTAAAAAAAGCACATATAACCAAATATCGGAGAAGTGATTCAAGTACATCATAATGATCCTTGTGGCCTAGTCTTCCAAACAATGCATTGCTTTTTAAATTTTTGACCTTTATTTTTTAAGCAAAAATAACAGTTATTTTTTTACTTTTATTTTTTTGAGTAAAAGTAAAATTTTTTTTTAAATCAATGACAACTGAAAATTCCAATGGACCTAGGGATTTCTCATATTTTTATGTGTTTGATATGAATTTGTCAATATTTTAATATTTTAATGTGTTTTTTTGTCGAAACAGTAACATTTATTTTTGCTCAAAAAAATAAAAAGAACTGTTATTTTTTGCTCGAAAAAATAAAAGGCAAAAACTAACTTTTATTTCTGCTTAAAAAAATAAAAGTCAAAAAATAACTTTTATTTTTGCTCGAAAAAATAACTTTTATTTTCCTCAAAAAAATAAAAGTCGAAAAATAACTTTTGTTTCTGCTCGAAAAAATAAAAGTCAAAAAGTAACTTTTATATTTCCTCAAAAAAATAGAAGTCAAAAAAAACTTTTATTTTTGCTCATAAAAATAAAAGTCAAAAAATAACTTTCTTATTCTGACTTTTATGATAAAAGTCATAACCGTTACGGGCCCTGGTTTTATGAATACGAGGGGTACTATTTATATTTCGGAAATAGCAAAAAATAACAAACAGTTCCAAATAAAAATGCCTTTATTGTTTTTCAAAATATTCCAAAAAATATTAAAAAAAATCGACGCGAGCCTTTTATTCAGCGATTGATAAATTATGGGGTATCCAAGGAGAACACTTTTTTTTACAACTAAGTGTTCCTGCAAAATCGAACGTATTGAAGTGGAACTAATGTGCAAGGATGCCTCTATCTCAGGATATGCCACATGACGATCTTACATTATCAGTTCACGCACTGCCTCGATGTTTTGTGGCACAACAACCGATTTTGGACGACCTTCACGGAATTCGTCGGCGACCGAACTACGATTGAATTCACTATACCAGCGATATACTGTGGTTTTTGATAGTGATTTATCGCCATACAAAGAACTGAATTCATCGACACATTCTGGTTGAGATAATCCACGTCGAAAGTTTTGGAAAATAATCCAACGAAAACCTTTTCTTGAAATTTCCATTTTTTTGGCCAAATTGATTTTCTTAACCCATCGTATTTGAAGAAATGTATCAGTAATATGTATATTGATTCAAATTACAAGCATTGAAAAATATTCATGAAATTCTTGACAATTCGTATCAAGAAATCATAGAAATTTACATTCCCGAAAATGTATGCAATAAATTTGCTAATGGTTGTTTTTTTTTGTTTATTCAGGTACTACTAATTTTAAGTTCAGAATGATTTTTTATTTTTTTGTGAAGTTTTTTTATCCAGAAACTATTTCTTATATTATTATTAGAGTCAAATAAAATTTTGATATGAATTACCAATAGTTTTACGAACATTTGAAGAAATGCGATAGTAATATATTCCTTCAAATTCGAAGCGTTGGAAAATATTCAGGAAACTCTTGACAATTCGTATCAAGAAATTATAGAAACGTACATTCCTGAAAATGTATACAATGAGTTTCTTTTTTTTTATTTATGTATGATTTTTTTTAGTAGGAATAAAAATTGTTTTCTTTATAAAATAAATTTTTATTTGTATATTTTATCGCGTTGTTGATTTTTTAAAAATTAATTTATTAAAAAAATTTTCTCAAAATGGAAATGGCAACCCTAGTGTCAATTAACATGGGAGTTAGGAATTAGGAGGATGCATTCTGTCCCCATTGCTTTTTAATCTTTATTCGCAGTGTACATTTCAAGAAGCTTTGCATCAAATGAATATTAGAATTAAAGTTAATGGCCAATACATGAATAAATTAGAAGCATTTGAAATATGGTGCTATCGCAGAATCTTAAAAATTTCATGGACTGAAAGAGTAACCAACGTAGAGGTTTTAAGCAGATTACAAAAGGAAAGAGAAGTATTAACTCTGATAAAATGACGTAAAACTGCCTATCTTGTTTATACACTCACAATATATTTTCCATAACCGATTGAGGTTTATTTGAAAAGTAATAGGTAAAGTTTGTTTTCAATTGAAGAATCAATTAAAATTAGTGTAAAATTAGTACTAACTTTATCATCTTTGTTCCATATGTAACTGGTATGCATGTGTGTGTGTAATGTATATATGAGTCATTCCATGTCAGACCGAACACCTTTTTTACATGACCTCTTCCGATTTACTTTAAATTTGGCTGACGTATTAAACTTTAAAAAATATTTTACACGTGTTTCCGGGAAAAAATTAAAAAAATTTTTGACATGGTTGTGTGCATTTGAAAACCATCAAAATCGTTAAAAATCTTTCGACATTACAACTTTTAAACTATTGTTTCGCAAACACTTGTGGATGGATTTTAAAGATCAATGCCTCATTTTAAAGGTATTTACACATTCTTTTTAAAAATATTTTTTTTATTTTTTTTGATGAATTCTTTTATTTTTAAAATTTGATTTTTTTACTTAATTTCAGTTTTCCACCATCTTCGAACAAGTCGAAAAATTAAAAAAAAATATTTTCTTAAAGCTCAATATAACCTTAATATTCTCTGCAAATTTCAGAGTGGAGCTCGAATGGATTCTATATTTTTCTTATTTTTTTTCATTGTAGTATCACGAAAAGTTACATTTTGTATGTGAACATTATTTTTTTAAGCATGTTAACGAAAATGTTAATGCATGCATGTATGCAAAAACACAAGCTAACAGTGTTGCCAAGTATTTTTTAACAAAGCCCCCTAGATTATTAAAAAAACACCCCCTAGATTTACTATACAATTAAAAAAATCCTAATAAAAAATTTTTTCCTTAAATCTGCTCAACTTTTTAGCTTTTATTTAAAATTATTAAGTCGAAAAATATGAAAAAAATATTTTTGAATTGATTCTATTTTTTCCATTGTAGTACCACGAAAAATTTTATTTTTAATTTGATTTTTTTGTAAGTAATGAAATAAAAAAGATTTTAAGCAAACACAGGAAATTATTTTTAGGCTTTTAACAGCTTTAAAATAACAGTTTTTATTTTATTTAATATCTTAGGATTAATAAATTTTGTTTAAATGTTTTAATTACATTTTTTATTTTTTAATACTTTTAAGGTAACAGTTTTTATTTTATTTAATATCTTAGGATTTATATTTTTGTTTATGTTTTTTATTACATTTTTTATTTTTTAATACATTACTAAAAGTTAAATGATAAGAAATTTTAATTTTTATATACATGATACGGAATAAACGCATGGTAGTCTAAAGTACCTGGTATCATTTTTGCTTTAGTAAACCGTTCTTTACGTTTTTTCTCGTGTTCATTATGTTGTTCTATACTAAAAAATTCACTATTTATGTTTTTGACATTTTGGTCAATCCATTGATAAAAAGTAGTCGGGGTATTGATTGGATTGACAATATTTGTCAAACTGGCTCGGGCTGCTAATCTTTTAACTGTGCCTCCAAGGGGATTTTTTTAGTTGTAGAGTAAATCTAGGGGATGTTTTTTTCATAATCTAGGGGGATCTGTTGAAAAATACTTGGCAACACTGTTAGCTTGTGTTTTTGCATACATGCATGCATTAACATTTTCGTTAACATGCTTAAAAAAATAATGTTCACATGTAATTTTTCGTGGTACTACAACGAAAAAAATAGGAAAAAAATAGAATCCATTCGAACTCCACTCTGAAATTTGCAGAGAATATTAAGGTTATATTGAGCTTTAAGAAAATATTTTTTTTTAATTTTTCGACTTGTTCGAAGATGGTGGAAAACAGAAATTAAGTAAAAAAACCAAATTTTAAAAATAAAAAAATTAATAAAAAAAATAAAAAAAATATTTTTAAAAAGAAGGTGTAAATACCCGAGTAAAAAAAATTATATATAATCATATGTGGGATATATTACAATATATAATTAGACATGTGGTTATGTATATCCATATATAATTATATATGACGTTTTTCCGAAAAATTTTACTTATATTATGCCATATATAATTTCATCTAATTAGATATCGGCCTTCATAATATTAGATATGGCATATATAATTATATATTACATAACATGGTTGATCTTATTGCATATATAGTTATATATAGAACTATATCTTAATATATATGGTGGCATTTTAGCAATATATAATTATATATGGTATCATTTAAACAATATATAATTATATATGGTGACAGTTAAACTAGATATTATCATCCCGGTGAAAAATGGTCATATACGCTCAAACATGTTCATATATGGTTTATGTATGGACACATATGAACAAATATGGATTTTTTATGAACATATATGGATTTTATATGAACATATATGGAAGTATATGTGATTCCATATATGGAAAAAATTTCATATACAGACATATATGGAAACATCTGTTATTTCATATATGGAAATGGCACTCATATATGGACAAATATGAAAGTATATGTTATTCAATTTATGCAAAAGGGACTTGTATATGAACATATTTCGAAGAATACATTTTTCCATATATGTAAAAGGAACTTTTATTTGGATAAATATGGAATTATATTTAATGCCATGAATAAAAAAAGGAACATACGTAGCGCCTAATTTGAATGTCATACATAAATTTATATCTATCGTACAACCTTATAATAAAGGACAGCAACGTTCGCATGTATTCGCATATATTTAATAAATGTATATGTTCATATATGTCCATATATGAACATATACTTAGGTGTTACCTCATTTTTCGGATCCATACATATATGATTGAACCATAAATGTTCATATATGGACATTTTTCACCGGGATATATGGTGCCATTTAAACAATATATGGTCATATATGGTACCTCATAAACCAAATCTTTAATTCAGTTCCAGATATGATAATATATGCTACTATATATAGTGCGATATATATTTATATATGGTGTTATTTAATCTATATATTATCATATATGGTGCCATTCAAACTATATATTATCATATATGGTACCATTTAAACCATATATTATCATATATGGTGCAATTTCAACAATATATGCCCATATATGGTACCTCATGAACAATATTTTTAATGCAGTTCCACATATGATAATATATGCTACCATATATAGTGCCATATATATTTATATATGGTGTTATTTAAGCAATATATTACCATATATGGTGCCATTTAAACCATATATTGTCATATATGGTGCCATTTCATCAATATATGCTCATACATGGTACCTGATGAACGACATTTTTAATACAGATGCAGATATGATAATATATGCTACCATATATAGTCCCATATATATTGATATATGGAGTCATTTAAACAATATTAATATATAGATATATATGGTATCATTTAAACAATATATTGTCATATATGGCACAATTTAAACAATATATGGTCAAATTTGGTACCACATCAACATTTTGAATACAATTCCATATATGGTTTAATTTGAATAATGTAAAAGTATGTATGGCGCTATAAAAAATATTATCAGATATGTTACTTCATTAACAATATTTATAATACAGTGTCATATATTGTAATATATGTATATCATTTAATATATATTGATGTATGGTAATGGTACAATAATTCCATCATCACTTGAGATACAATTTGTGGGTCCATATCAACAATTTGTTCACGTACATTTAACATATATATATGTACATTTAAGTTATAATTTATAAACACTTTATAAAGTTAAATAGTTCCATAAACCTCGTCTAACTGTATAGAATGTTTATGAATATACGATTTAATATATAATAATTACAACTACAAATTGGTGCCATTATCTAAAATTTAATTTAATGTTAACTTATAATAAAATAAAAATGTATTTCCTAAAAATAAAAATATAGTGTTAATTAATGTTAATTTACAATAGGTTTAAGTTTAACATCCCAGACAGGAAAATATAATCGGCACAATGCTGGCAAACCGTTGGCGATGGTCGGTTATGCGTTGGCAGAACGTTGCATTAACTATCTTGGCAAAAAAATAGATTTTAAAAAACATTTTTGAAAAAATTGAGAAAACTTTTTTTAATATTTGCTTTTAAAAACATGAAATTTAACCCAGTCCACCATATTGTCAGCCAAGACCTCACACTCTAATCTAATGAGACTTGTTATAGATGTGTGATAGCTACAAATTAAATGTATGTTAAAAGCATTTCGAGCTAACTTATAAGCATCGAAAAAAGGTATTCCAGAAATTATTAAATGTATTTTAGAAAATTTTAATTGTATATCACAAAATATTATTTGCGCTTCAGAAACTACAATATTACGCAAATTTAACTATTTATTTATTTAGTTGTGTCCAGAAATAATGAAATCTATTTCAGAATTTCATAGCTAATAGAGAAAAATTTCTCAAATACATTTCATAATTTCGGAAATACGATTGATAATTTCTGAAATACAGTTTCATAATTTCTGAAATACAGTTGTGAATTTGGGAAATACAATTAATAATTTCTGAAACACAATTGATAAAACTGAACTTCAATTGACTGGTTCTGAAATACAATTCATAAATGTGAAAAATAATTGATGAGTTCTGAAACACAATTGATAAAACTGAAATTCAATTGATTATTTCTGAAATACAATTGATAAATCTTGAAACAATTAATACAATTGGAAATGGTGTAGAGCGTCAAAAAGATGTAAATAAAATTTTTTTATTCAAAGATTTCAATTTAATAAAATAATAAATATATAATTTTATAAAAAAATTTATAGAAAAAAAATTTTAATTTTATAAAAAGAAATTCATTTTGTAAAAGAAATGCATTTTGAACTCGTTACGTTCTGAGTTTAAACCTTATTTTAACAAAATATTGTAATTTTTATACAATCAGTGCTCTGCCAGTCTATTATTTTTTGAACAGTTGGCAATATATGTCTGGGATTTTATTTAATCCCAAATAAATGGAGATCCTACGTAGTACCCAAATATAATGCGGCATCTAATTTTATCTGTCATTTTTATTTTTATTCAATCCCCAAATATATTGCTGTTTCTAATTCGATCTGCCCTTTTAATACCGAAATAAATTGCTGGATCTAATTCGATCTGCAATTTTTCTGATAAATTTAGATCCAAGTTTATCCCCAAATATATTGCTGGATCTAATTTGATCTGCCATTTTTCGGTTAAATTTAGATCCAAGTTTATCCCCATATGTATTGCTGGATCTAATTCGATTAGGAATTTTTCGGATAAATTTAGATCTAAGTTTATCCACATATATATTGCTGGATCTAATTCGATCTGGCATTTTTCTGATAAATTTACATCCAAGTTTATCCCTAAATATATTGCTGGATCTAATTCGATCTGCTACTTTTTCGGATTAAATTAGATCTAAGTTTATCCACAAATATATAGCTGGATCTAATTCGATCTGTCATTTTTCGGATCAAATTAGATCTTACTAAATCCCAAAATATATTGCTGGATCTAATTTGATCTGCCAACTTTCTATTCAATTTATATCCAAGTTTATCCACAAATATATTGCTGAATCTAATTCGATCTGCCATTTTTCGGATCAAATTAGATCTAAGTTTATCCCCAAATATATAGTTAGATCTAATTCGATCTGCCACTTTTTCGGATCAAATTAGATATACGTTTATCCACAAATATATTGCGGGATCTAATTTGATCTGCCAAAATTGAGATCAAATTAGATCTAAGTTTATCCCCAAATATATAGCTGGATCTAATTGGATCCGCCATTTTTCGGATCAAATAAGATCTAAAAATATCCGCAAATATATAACTGGATCCGCCAATTTTTGGATCAAAATAGATCTAGGTTTATCCACAAAGATATCACTGGACCTCCCAATTTTGAGATATAACTTGATCTTAGTTTATCCCCATATATACAATGGGATCTAATACGATATGATTGGATACACCCAATTTTGAGATCTAATTGGATCAGCTAGATATTACAGCAGATATTAAACAATATCAAATTGGATATAATTAGATATTGCGCGAGATCAATTTTTTTTACTCGGGTACCTTTAAAATAAGGAATTGATCTTTAAAATCCATCCACAAATTTTGCGAAACATTAGTTTAAAAGTTGTAATGTCGAAAGATTTTTAACGATTTTGATGATTTTCAAATGCACACAACTCTGTCAAAAACATTTTTTAATTTTTTTCCGGAAACACGTGTCAAATATTTTTTAATGAAGAATACGTACTAAAATTTTGAAAGACATATGAGACATCAAAGTAAATTTTTTGCAAAAATCGTACGGTCTGACATGGAATTACTCATATGGGAGAATGAGTTTGTGTTTTTATTGCATACAGTATATTGATGGCTTAATATAGAAAGGTCTTAACTTAATTTTTCTTTATTTTACAGGAGAAGAAAAACGTATACCTCTTAAATCACTTGGGTGATCTGAACTTTCCACAAAAATTGTCTTTGTAACAAAAACAATTTTTATAGAGATAAAGCAACACAAATAAATCTGAAAAACTTTGATATTGTATGTTTTGAAATAAGTTTTTAAACATAACTGTCAAAAATTTGAATAAAATCTTACACTCAAAGATATTAATTATTAAGGGTTTACCGAGTTTTTTCCCCTCATATAATAAAGTAAGAAACAATCAACTTAGGGTCTTTTTATATTAAGGCATCGATACGATTTACTTACTTCGCTTTTGTTATTGTTGTTTTTGTTTTAAATATTGTATATGCATATTAAGTCGAGCTGAATTTTAACTTTAATTGCATACAAACACCAACCATTTTTACTTTCTCTGCTACTACACTCACGTTATTTTAATTAACTCATATAAATGCAAATGTAATGTTGGATCAGGGACTACTCAACCCCACCGCCACCACCACCACATCGTACCACTAACTGTTTGTGTTGATGTTGTTATATGCAATCTGTTAATTAAAATATGATAATAAAAAAAATTCAAAATCTAATTAATATAGTGCTTTTGTTGCTTTTTTACTCATTTTACTAATAAAGAATGATGTCTAACTGTGAACTGTATTATTCTTCTTTTCTCCAGAAATCGTGACTTATTCTCAAAGGTAATAAGTAGGGCAAATGCTCCATGCAAATGCATGTTTTTTCTCGATAGTCCAAAACAAATACGTAATAAATATTTATCCGAATCATCAAATTTAGAACAAAATGGCATCGAGTTGTAATTGCATATTTTGTCAAAAATGCATGTTTTTGCATATTTTGACTTTAAATCAGTGTTGCCACCAGTAAAACCAAAAATTACACAGCTGAAGGTAAAAAATAATTCAAAACCGTATGAAATTACACAAAAAAAAATATAATTTTTTAATATTATTTCAAAATAAAGATGTAACCACAATTGACTTAAGCTGATATCACAATTGTTAAGTTTGCTCGAAATTTGGCTGAATTTTTACTCAAATGAAAAAGCGCCCATATTTGGCCTACCGAAATTTATAAGTTTTCGCTAGTTTCGAAGTTATTTTATGCTTTTTTGTGTGTTTAATTTTTTCATTGTAATTTTTTACAATAATTTATTTTGTTTGTTTGAAATGTTTTTAATTTGACTGAGTTGGATACTATGAGTTTCGATTGAAAATTAACCAAATTAATAGATATGATACTTTTCAGAAGTTGACTTAAGCTAAATATGGGTGCTTTAATGTATTTTCCCGCTCTTTCACTTAATTCAGATTAGCTAAATATAGTTGGGCCTTTACAGGTTTTTAAGTTTGTTCGAAATTTTGCTTTATTTTTTACCAAATTAAATAGCTCCCATATTTGACTTACTTAAATTTGGAAATTTTCGCCAGATTTGCGAATTTATTGTACATTTTTTTAATTGGTTTATTGTTATTTTTAAATTTATTTTCTTTGTTTAGAATGTTAAAAACATCGATTAATCGATTAAGTTGGGTACGATTTGTTTCGATTGAAAAAAACCAAATTAATAGAGATGGAACTTTTCTAAAGTTGACTAAAGCTAGATATGGGTGCTTCAGTGAATTTTCATTTCTTACCATCTGGTTGGATTACTATGACATTTCACTCTGGTGGAGCTAAAGTAATTTCGAGCATAATTTCTAACGGTCGATTCCATAGATTAGCGGAAACTGTGGCGTTCGGCTCCAAAGTAGGACAACTCTGGCATGTGGAAAATTTAAAAGCTTGCCATTTTTATTTATGGACCGATTTCAAAAACATAAAATTTTTATAATTAGGAATTAAAGGTTTTTTTAATCATATGTAAAATGTTTTTGAATTTATCAGGCATGTCATAGGTTTTTTACGGAATTGATTTGATTTCGCAATTTTACTTCCGCAATTTTTTTCCTAAAGTGATCGAAAAATATTTTTTTCCTTCTGAATTTGCAGTTTAGGGTGCTACGGATAATTTTGTATAGCAAATGAAACGTTCTGGTAAGTATCGAGTATGCTACAGGCTTAATAGTGGTACTAAAAACGTTAAAAGTTTCTCCACAAAACGTAAAACGAAAAAATAAATCGTTTTCATTCCACTTTCAAAAACCAAAGTGGAATTGATATTTAGAGTAGCTTAAACTCATAAAATCTTTTCAATAGTGCTTGGTATGTATTCCCTAAAGTGTCGTTAACTATTTCACTTAAAAAAATTTACATTTAAAACGCTTTTTGTTGGTAAATTCAATAATTTTCTTATTGATTAGCAAAACGTAATTTTTTCTAAAAAATTAAAATTTTAAATTTTGATCGGCGATCTTCTCTTTTTTAACTACAAATGGCAACTTATATCAAAATTTAGCAGTTGGAACACGAACTTACCACAAAAAGTCTTTTTTTAACATTTTAGAATTTACGAAAACGCAAAAAACCTGAAGAAGCAAAAGTAAAACGTTACGAAATTGTACATCGGAATCATATTAATTTTATGCGAAATATGTGTTAAAACCTTAAATATGCTCTCTAACAAAAACTTTTTTAAGTGAAATTATTAAAAACAGCATTCTTAACTTATAATTAATTATGTTTATCTATTATATTTGGTCTAAATATGCAAAAATACCATTTACTTCTGGAGAAGCAATTTGCGTTTTCGATTTCACTTTCAAGTGAAATTGAAGTCTGTGACATGCCTGTATAAATTGATAATAATAAAACAAAAGACATATTAAAATTAACTATAATGTATTGAATCATAGCTTAAATGTTTGAATTGCTGAATTATTCCAATATATTTTCATTCTGCCACACTGTTCTATATTTACAAAATTTTTGTCTGGCCAAAACACTATCATGTTAGCTACAGCAAAAAAAAAATCTCGCTAAATTTACTTTAAATTGTTAGAAAAGGACTTTGAAAATGACAGGTTTCTATTCAATCATTAGAAAGTCATAATCGTAACAAACACAAATTTCAATCTTTCGCTACATTTGCAAATGATCTTGTAAATGTTTCACAGACAAACTCATTTAGTGTACTTTAAATATCGACTGATTTTTATGAAATTTACGAAAATTTCTCTAAAATGTGAAATTACACAAAAACTACACAAATATGTCATTATTGTAAACAGTCCCTTTTTTGAATAACTATTCAAAAAGTGGCAACACAGCTTTAAATGCATATTTGGTGCCTTTTTAATGCATATTTTGTGCTTTTTAATGCATTTTTGTGCATATCTTTCATTTTTAGGAGCATTTTTTATTTTGTAAAAAATTGTAAAAAATTTATACGTTTTCTTATTTTATTCAATCAAAATAAACATTCTTAAAAACCTTATTGACCTATGGAAAAATCTTCGAGTTCAGTGTCTGTTTGCAAAATAACCCTTAAATGCATGATCTCTTCAATTTTAACCATTTTTTTTGTATATTATTTCTATACGGTGTCACGAAAAATACCAAAAAAAAATTTTTTTTTAAAGGTGATTTTTATTGAAAAATATGGTTTTTTGCCAAATAGCTAAATTGGGGTTATTTTAACACGTATGAAAAAAAAAATATATATATTACAAACTATAATTTATATATTTATTGTCGCCAAAATGAATTTTATTTCGAGAATACCACTTTAAATATTTAAACAAACATTTTTGAATATAACACTTTTTGTAAAACACACGTGTTTTAGTTTTTTCACAAATAAATACATGTTACAGAGCAAAACCAAAATTTTTTTCTGTTTAAAAAATCTGCGCTAAACTATGGGCCCACAATGTCAAAAAATGGAATTTTGTGCATCAAGCGGGTTTTTTTATTAAAAAACTCGTATGTTGCCAAATGGCAACACCATGCATTTAAGGGTTAAATATATTTTTAAGTTTTAAAGTGCAATAGTTTTGCAAAAACAACAGTTTTGAGTGCATATTTCTTATATTTTTAATGCATATTTTTCTTTGTTAGGCGCATATTTTAGGCGCATATTTTCCATTTCTTGCCCTAGTAATAGGCAACAGATTACGTTTTTTTTATTTTTGTTTATTGTATATATTTCGATAGTGTTTGTGCTTTTTGAGTGGGCATTGTGGTGTAACGGTTAGCATATTGGACTGTTGCACAGAAGGTTGTGTGTTCGAGCCCCAGCGATGGTAAAATAAATTTTTAAAACTTATGTATATGAGTTTGCTATCCCTTATACACATCGCCACGCGCCTCCTTCGGTATTCCCATACCGAAGTAAAAGAATTTGAACCTCTAATACACCCAATTCAGATCCTAAGTGGTTTTCGGCTAAATAAAATTTTTATAATTGTATTTGAGTCATGTAGAAAACACAATTTAATACTTCTTTTTCTTGAAACGCTTATCGTCAAAAATACATTTACGATCTGGCATATATTGTCTATTATAACAAAACTAGTTTAGAGGCTCTGCTTATAAAATGAGTTAGAATTTTACTTCAGGCCCCACAGGGATACGTATTATTTTTTTTAATTAAAGATTATATACTAAGAGCAAGTAAATATTAAACAAATTTAATTTCTTCAAAATTTATTGATGTTTAGTATAAATTTCACCTAATTCCGCAATTCTTTAGGAAAGAAGTCTAAAGTAAATGTATTTTCAACGACATACTATTACAGCCCAAAGCCTTATACTATAAGTGTAATAGTTTTATAGTCACTTGATCGGTGGTTTCGAGAAAATTGAAAGTCACTTTCATAAAAGATTCTCTTTAATTTTCGCATCACTCAATTTTTTTTACAAATATAAAAAGCCATCACCACACCTGTCCATAGCTTTTACGAAGTTTTTCATGAGCAACATTTTTATATGTACAGTTGGTAAATATGTTATCAGGCTGTACTAATGGAGGATTTTTAATATTTTTTTGTCTTGGAGTAAGGGATTGCCTTTTGTGCCATACCAACCCTTCCTTAAATAATGGTTTTTCGGTCTCTGCTGTCCCGATTTACAAATAAACGAACAGTATTTTGTATACCCGAAGCCTTTTTTCCTTTCTATACCTGCAGGAAAACTTTCGGGAAGAGGTGGGGTCTACAGCCGTATATCATTCACTGGGTTAGGGTCTACAGCCTCCCCTTGGTGGTCTGTAAAACCCTTTTGGCTAGAAACCTGAAATTTAAAACTTGGAGCCCCAGATTTTGGGGTACTTTTTTGAATTTTGGACAGGGTCGTTATAAAATGGAGGCTCAAATAGGAAAAGTGGCCTCTTAACGGCCTGTCCAAACTGCTGAAACTAGGAAGCTGAAATACGGTACTTAGGTTCCTCCTCCACCATAATTCCAACCGGTAGGGGCAAAAGAAGCAAAAGTTGACGGCCTGCCCCAACTGCTGGAACTAGGGAGCTGAAATTCCCTGTGTAGATTCATCCTCCAATTTGAACGCCCTCTAAGGCTGGATTTTCGGAAATTCCTACCAGGAGAGGCACAAATAGTAAAAGTCTCCCCTTTGACGACCTGTATTCTTTGGAGTATGGGATCACTTTTTGAGAAGGCCTACCCAAACCGCTTTGCTACGAATGCTCCTCCCCTATTGTAGACATCTGCTAAGACGGAATTTTTGGAAATTTCTTCAGGTAGGGTCTAAAATAGGAAATGGTTCCCCTTGACGGCCTTGCCAAACTTCTAGAACTAGGGAGCTGAAATTCGGTAGTCCAACGTAGACGTCCGCTAAAACGCTATTTTTGGAAATTCATACCGGGAGGGGTAAAAAGGGAAAAAGTCTCCCCCTTGACGACTGTCCAAAATGCTGGAAATAGAGACCTAAAATTCTGTATGTAGTAGGTTCCTCCTCCAACGCAGACGTCCTCTAAGACGGCATTTTTGGAAATTCCTACCGGGAGGAATAAAAACGGAATAATTCTTCCCCTTGATGACCTAACCGAACCCTTTGGCTAGAAACCTTTAATTTATAATACGTGTTCCATGGAGTATGGGTTAACTTATTGGAACAGCAGATAATGGGAACGAAATTCAATTTAATGGTGAGTAAATGGAATCTGAGAACGAGTTGCATTGGAACACTAAAATTGTTAAACGAAATGGAACGGGGAATGAGTGAAATTGAAATGGATGAATGAGGGAAATGGCATGGAATTTGAATGACTCAAACTGCTGAAGTTTGGTACTTGAAATTTCGCATGCGATTGAGGCAGGATATTTGGAATTTTTACTGGGATGAACAAAAAGGGGTGAATAACCCCTCTTAATTACCAGTTCAAACACTTTAACCATGGAATATGTTAAAAGTTAAACAAATTTTCTAAAAGAGAAAAAACTTTAGAAAAATAATGGAATTTATATATTCTGATATTTAAACTACAGGTAACGAAGCATCGGTAGAAGAAGCCGACGCAGTAAATTTTCCAACTGAATTTGTAAATTTAAATTGCATTGTTGGTGCCTTTTCAAAAAGTTTTTTTTTGTGTAAACAAAAACGGTAAGAGAAAAGTGTTTAAAAATTTAATTGGAATTTTGTTAATTCTTTCTTTGCGAGATTGAAAACAAATGGCTAAAAACGAAAATTACACAACTGCACAAATGTCGGTCAACTTTGGTATTCGAGCAGATGAAAACGACTCTTAACGAAATCGCATGCGCTGAATTCGAATATGCGATTCGTTTACTAAGATTGGTTTTAATTTTCAAGTTTTCGTATATTGCCTACGCTGCTGTGTCATTACGACTACCGGTTATTAGCTTCGCTATAAGTATTATTTCAATTCCCAGGAAAACTTTGGTATTATATTTAATCCTTTAATTCCCAGTGGAACATAGGGCCGCAAAAAAAAAAGTATGGTATTGGGTGCGACAAACTCATGAATTACCTTGTAATGTGTACTCCTTACAATTGTAATTATTGTCCAAATAATGTAATCCAAAATAAAGTAGCCGATAATTGGATACATAATGCATTACTTTGTAATGAATAATCCTTACCTTCAGTATTATTTTAAAGCATAAAGTAATTAGTTACCGACAATTAATTGCATAATGCATTACTTTGTAATGAATAGTATTATTTAGAACCACAGAATAATGAGTTACCGTTAGTTGATTACATAAGGCATTACTTAGTAATTTATGCTCCTTACATTTATCATTATTTTAAAACGTAAAGTAATGCATTACCGAATGTTAATTACATAATGCATTAGAATTAAATATAAAGTAATGGCTATTACAAAACGCATTGTTTTAATGTAAAAATTAATTACTTCGATAATCTTTTTATTTAAATTTTGTAAATATTTTTTTAATTAAATTTTATTTGTTAATATCACTGCATGACACTCAAAAAATTAATGGAGATCTGACCATCAGTTCTATATATTTCGGACATGCTGATTGCAATGGCGTACTTTATTTTTCGATCAATGGTACAGATTTTTCGCTAAATGTCTTTAAAGTTTGGCGGTTGTCCATTCAGTTTTTTATATAAAAAATTTTTAACATTCAATTAATATGAATTTTTTGTGTTTAATTGTAACCACAGGAACTGTGGCCATATTTACAATATAAATGCAATGTGCTAATCTTGATATTTAAACCACCACTTAGCGTTTTATAGGTTTCAATGGTTTTTTGTTATTTCAGCGACTTTTTTCGCCGAATGTACAATCGACTCCAATAAATGTAATGCCTTAGTAAGGAAGCAATTAAAAGGAAAATATTTCAATAAAAAAACTGTATTCATCTATAGCGGCTTATACATTAAAATCGCCATTTTTCAGAAATTTTGTATGACAGCATAGCTTTTCAAGATGTCCTGTAAGGAACCTCCGGTTACTCCGGGTTTGAAGCTGGGATAGCTCAGCTAGTCCAAGTTCCTCACACTAAATTTATTTGTTGCCTGAAGTTTAACTAAAACACTTGTTTTTATTTTCGGATTTCACGCTGGGTTTTATTTATTATTTTACACTTTCTCTTAATTTTCATTTACAATAAATTCCAACTCCGACGTTCTCCCTATGATAGTTCGACTGTGACGCCTCTTTGCTGCTCCTCCAGGCTGCAACGTGTGAAACCCTAACACTCCTGTCTCTTGCTGTTAACCTGATATATGTATTCGGATGTAATCCGAGTGTCGGATGGAAATCCAACTGTAGTGGATGGTAATCGGCCCCTAAAACTGCGTCGGATGAGTATCCAACCCCTTTGTCCTGGTTGTAAAACCGGGAGCCTTTTCACTACCCTCCTGAACTCTTAGCTGGATGTAAATCCGGCGATTGACAGATGCAATCTGTCACTAAGCTAGTTAGATATAAATCTAACTCCCTAAACTTTCACACTTACAATATCTTTCCAGGTGTTAGCTGCTTGCCGGCTGTCGAACTAAGAGCCCCTCTGCCTTCAAAACTCCTGCTTATATACCGTCGTCCGGCTGCAGTTGTGTTGTTTTGTGGTTACCACATTCTCTAAAATATTTATGGTCTAACGGTACTGCTTGCGGTGCCACACTCACACTGCTGTGGTTGTTTTCAAAATAGATATTGATGATTATGTGTAACGGATGTTGTTGCCAGTTGTGTGTCAGTTTTAAGTAGACTTGTGTCATTCGTGAACGAATTAGTTCAATTGAACTAGTCACTTAATTGATCGAAAGATCTAGATCACTTCTATTCGCTCTTCTAGTTCAATCGTTCATTTCATTACCTTTGGCCGGGGATAATTTTATTTCTTTTTATTAATTAAAAATATTTTCTACACTAACGGTGGGTCTCATACTGTAGGTTTAATTTTAGCTTAACTATTAAACAAAAGAAAACGTCAAAAAATTGTATACAAAACAACAACAAAATTTTGGGTTTATTATTAGTTAGAGCTTAAACCTGCAGTTTGAGACCCACCGTAAACATTTTTTTTTCTTAAAATTCTTAATTTGTCTGATATTTTATATCTTTATTAATTAAAAGACGAGCTATATGAATTAAGGCTCCATTAGTCTTTGCGTTCCGAGACGTTTCTGTAATTTGCCGTGCCGGATGGCTCTTTTGTGTATCGGCTGTTTAATGTTGTTTTTCTTACCAGAGATCTGCTCCAACCAGATTAATCGTTTGCGGTGGCTAAATAAAAAAATTGCAGCGGCGGCTTAAAGCTGGCTGTGAACCAAAAGCTGATCGGCTAGCCAACTTTAAGCTGACACATACAAAACATCGGCTTAACGGTAAAAAAAGAAAATTAAAAAAAATATATACTATTTTTAGATTTTTATCGTGTAAAAAAAATTTTGATGCCGGCGGTGACTAAAATTAGACGGCGGCTCGGCTTAGCCGGTTTAAAGCCATTCGTCGCAGATCTCAAAATACAAGCTGTCAACTCGCTGTCAATTCTGTTTTCAACAGAATGTAGATATTAACTCAAATTTCGTTAATGCACATGTGTGGACATACATGATGCATGTATGGAGATTTATGTATCCATGTATGGACAAGAATGCATGTTTATGAGCATTTAACCTGTATGTATTCATATATGTCGATTTTTAGCTGGATAATTCAAAATAATAGAAAAAATGAGAAAAATTAAATATAACTATCATGATCGAGACATATCAAATCTAATATATTTTTAAGTGTACATTATGAATATGAAATCAAAATTGAAAATTTCATACAAAAAATGTTCAACTTTGATCAGGATGTTTTCGTATATTTACCAATATGAAAATTTCGTTTTTGCATTAATATATATCTGTGGAATGTCCTATTATGTAAGATAGAGTTTTTGGTAGCAACAAAATTATAGCAAGCTAAATAATAGCGAAATATTAAAAAAGTCAAATTTTAAGTTAATTTGCAAGGATATAAATAATGAAGGCCCATGGTAAGTAAATTGCAAAAGTATAACAAATTGCATTTTTCGATAACACCGTTTACAGGTAATTAGGAAAATATCTCAAAAAACTTGAGTTTTTTTGAATTTTCAAAAACCGCGAATAATTCATAAACCACAAAAATTTTTTTAAATTTTGATTGCTGATTCATAATCTTCGTTAAAATAAAGATCAGTTTTGAGAAATTTTCGCATACAAGGCAAAAACAAGTTGAATTTTTAATTACATCTTTTCGGAAAATTTGACTAAAATATGTATTTTTTGTATAAATTTTAAAAAGGCCGCGAATTACTTAAAAGTTATTTAATTTTTTTAAGTTTTGATATCAAATTCCTCTTCTTAACATTAATTAAGACTAGATTTAAAAAAAAATTGTTAAATAATAGCGTACAGGTTAAGAAATATTTAAATTTAAAGTCAACCCTACTTTTTGTATAAATTACTCTGGAGATAAATTACTAAGTCTTAAAAGATAACTTTTTGTGCTACCTCTAAATGAAAGCGGATTTAGCTGAAACTTGGCACAGAGAGTTTTTAGACATTAAGGAATAGGGGGAACATTGTGGAGATCGCGAATTCCAACTTTCATGTTTTTTTGGACCACTCTAATGGTCATGAATGCATGTTTATGAGCATGCACGCACATACATTTAACCTGTATGGATCCATATATGTCGATTTTTAGTCGATTTTAGACATTTTAAGATACTAAAGTGTCTTTATTACCATGAACTGTTCGCACCAACTTAATGTACGAAAAATACTCAATAATCCATTGCAATTGCCAAAAACAGAAAATTAAAAATATCGGTAACAGTATTTTAGGGGTAACGGTATTTCATTTACATCGGTAAGGGTATCGATATTTAATTTTTTTCAGTATCGGTATGTTAAGGGTAACGGTATTTCAGTTACTTCGATAACGGTATTTTAAAGATAGCAGTATTTTGGTAACGGTATTTTAGGGGTAACGGTAGTCAGTTGAAAGTATTTTGAATCGATAAGGGTATTTTAGAGGTATTGCCTCCCAACCCTGTTTTTATCTTAATTATTTCAGGAAACTTTCTTTATTGAATATAAGTTTTATTTTATTAGGGCCATTAACAATAAACAAATTAACCTAAGATTGAGCTAACTTAGAGTTACAGATGTCAAACTCCATACAAATTTGAATTTTTTATTTTCAGTTTGTGTTAACTTCAGGTTATTTGTTTATTGTTAATAGGGAATTAAAATTAGCGTAACTATAAAAAATTTTTGTTAAAAATTTAACTAATATGCAAGTGCTTGTGCAAATATAAATATTAGTGACACTTTAGAAAAACTTTTATTTTCTATTGTTGATTAAACTTGAATGGATGTCACTACATTGCTAGATCTGTCAAAATAACAGAGTAGTATATTGGAAGATAACAAAGCAAATTGTGGTATTTTTTTTGTTTTTTCTTTGATATTTAAAATGTTTAGAAACGCTCCTAGGCGAGAAGAAGAAATTCTCACTGAGTTTGCACTTTAACTTAACAAATATTTCTAGAAATACTTAAAACGTCGCCCCCTGACGATTGCCTTATTCAAGAATAAAATTTGGATACGAACATGCCTTTAACAGATTATTTTTCATAATTTGTTAATTAGGTTTTCGGATTTTAGCGCATTTAATTCCTTTAATTTAATTTTATATTTAAAATTTTGAAATAACTTAAAAAATTCACTGTAAATATATAAATGTTATTCCAAATTTTTATCGAGGAACTTATATGAACTTATATCTAATAGATAGCATGTAAGGCAAACTTAATGAAGTCCAGAATTAAATGTAGAATAGAAATGAAAATGTCAAAATATTTAAAAGACCAAATGGCACGATATTTCTATTAGAAACAGTGATACATCGACGCTGCACCAGCAAGACGTGCCATGCGTTTTTTGAAAGTTTTAACAAATACCGTCTTACAGGGTTTTCTCAATTTTTTAAATTAATTTTCTTTACGGATAAGAAATTTGATATTTTCATAAAATACTTGTAAAAAATATATTAAAACTATATCGCAAAAAGGTAAGTTAAAGCCTAGCTGGATTTTTTTGAAAAATTGCCCTTAATTTATACCCAAATTTCCCCCTAACAAATTTTGACCCCCTGGAATACCCCATCAACGACATAAAATACCTTATTCTAGAGGGAGAGCCCCCAACTTGACAACACTACCGAATATGCGATTGGCACATCGTCTTCGTATTACTGCTTTTGCTAAAACAGTTTTCTGATATGTAATACTTGTTTATTCCCTTATAACTAAATACTAACAAAGTTTTTCTTTTTAATTTTCAGGTACAACAAATGATTGCTGAAAGGTCAGTTTTAATTCCAGTATTTATTAATTAAGTATAACAAAAAAAAATTTGAAATTGAGGGCTTACAATCAATAGAGGCCATTTATAGTATTAGAGAAAATGAGTTTTTGACAGAAAACTTTGCAGGTGTACACTTGTTTTCTATGATATTAATTCTGCACTGAAATAATAATTCTAGACCCACCTTTTTCTCATTTTAGTTAATTTGCTATCTATCAAACAATTTTTTATGAATGTTATGTTTATGCTCAAATTGTATTACACTCACAATAACTTTACCCTAAATGTTCAACAGTTATTAAAAAAGTAAATGAGTAAAGTTGTTTCAATTGAACAAGCTGTTAAATTGCAAAGAAATATGATTTTTAACTTTTTCTATTAGGCACTCAATAAAAAAAGATAGAACACAAAATGCGAACATTCCCCTACGGGCAATGAGGAGTCAATTGCCCTCCAAGGACCTATCCCGTGACCGGTCAACCGAAGGCATATTATAAATTAGTACAAATATGAACAAAAGAAAATTAATTAATTTTCTAAGTATTTTCTGATCCGTTATTTTCACTGTTGCTTTTAAAAAAACTTGACCGATACCGAAATAAAAACAAAATTCGCGGCATATTTTTAAAAATATTTTTTATTTATTTTACTCTTTTATTTATTTTTAACTTTATTTTTTCACGATTTGCTTATTTTAGCTCTTATTTTAAATTTCTATAATGTTTTGCTAAGAAATTTTAAGTTTTGTATTTTCAACGTTTTTTTAATGTTAAAGCTGTTTTAGTTTTAACAATTGGTATTTCATTTAACTTTTCTTTGTAATTTAAGGGGAATTTTTTAAATTTTTATTTATATTATCAGAGGTTTTGAGGTAATTTTCTAATTTTTAATTGATTTTTTAATTTAATTTTGGCCAACGAAAAAACCAAGTCAACTGCCATTAAGGGACCTATCCCATGACCGGTCAATCGGGGGCATATTCAAGGCACTTCCACCATATTTGTGTGTGTGTTAATGTTGTTTTCTTTTATATTTTTTTCTTTGCCATATTTTTTTTATTTGCTGTGTGTGTGTTTGTTTTTTCTTTCTCTTTTTTATTTGAACAGAAACCAAAAACATAACTTAACCATCAGCCAGCCATCACGCATAAGCAACGTTAGCTCAGACGGTAGAGCGTTTGCCTTACAAGCAGAAGGTTGTGTTATCGAGCCCTACTTCGACGCTAAGTAGATTATTTTTAATTCTTAATTTTTTATTTATTTTATTATTTATTATTTTTTTTTTATTTATTTATTTTATTTATTTGAAAAGCTATTTTTAGACACACCACCTTACTGCCACAATGTGTCTAAACTGTGGCAATTGGTCATTTCCAATAACAACGCCATGTTAAAGTGATATGTCTCTTTCAAACAAAAAGACCGATCAGCGACCGGTCTCCGCCCCCTTGGGACCTATCCTGCGTGTCATCTGGGACCGGTCCCTTTCCCCGTAGGGTCGGTATAAGTTAAAATATTCTGTAAAATTTTTCTGTTAAAAACAATAATTTATTACAATATTATCAATTTTAAAATAAACGAGAAATCTATTATTTTCACCGACTTTGCCAGTTAATTAATTAACAATTAAAAATAAACGACAAAATTCAATTGTTTTAAACGAAAAGTGGGTAGTCCTTTTTTAAACTTGTTTTCAATTGTTTTAATGTACATATTCGGTAGATTTTAAATAAAAATATTGTGAATTTCTTAAATTCAAGAAAATAAAATATCTCTGTAAAGAGATATTATCGAATATGGTTTGGAAGTCTGTGTGGATTTCAACTCACTGATTCTAAATCCGTTTTAAATAACTTTTTACCACCCCGTGTAAAAAAGATCAGATCTGGCCAGATCTCAGTAGATCTTACCAGATCTAATTAGATCTCAAAATTCGGGACACATTTGAGATCTAATTAGATCTGATCAGAGCTAGGCATATCTGGCCAGATATCTGGCCAGATCTCAGTAGATCTTAGCAGATCTAATTAGATCTCAAAATTGGGGACAAATTTGAGATCAGATCAGATCTAGGCATATCTGGCCAGATCTCAGTAGATCTTACCAGATCTAATTAGATCTCAAAATTGGGGAGAAATTTGAATTTGAATTTTGAAACAACCCGTGTAAAAAATATTAGATCTGCTGAGATCTGTTAAGATCTAATTAGATATTATTGAATTTATCAAGATCTGGTGCCAGATCAGATCATATATGATCAGATATGGTATATGCGAAACACATTATGTCCAGATCTGATCAGATCTAGCGCCAGATCTGTTCATATCTGAAGCGATCTGGAAAACTGGGTTATTTTGATGACCAGATATGAGCAGATCTAGCCAGATCTATGTACAACAAAATTGTTTCTTAATATAAAAACTAACCTCGATAGAGTATGTATTTTTATTAGTTTTGAATAAAAAATTTCGATAATTTTTAATATAATAAAACCAGATAAATTTGGATCTGTTTATATATGGGGCGTCAGATCTGAAGAGATCAGATCAGATCTAATTAGATCTCAAAATTGGGGACAAATTTGATCTGGTACAATCAGATGTAATGAGATCTGGCCAGATCTGATCTTTTTTACACGGGAAGATAGTATAAAAAATGTAAGCGAAGACGCCACATAGCGGATTTTTTTTTTCTTAAAATCGGAGCACTTTTAATTCTTTGGTAAAGCGAGTTAAGACAAAAATCATATGGTATCAGCTGGTATCAGCAATATGCTGTAGCATGCAACATAGGCTGTAACAATGGTAGATGTTGATCAGGGCAATCATGAAGCGGGTGCACGTATTTTTTCCAGCATTATTGCTCGTCGTTTGGGGGGGTTCAAGGCTTCGTCGTACCTAATACCATCATGCTATATATAAATTATTTTAACCCTCATCGGTCCCTCGAGAAATATATCTAATCGGTCCCATTGTATGCGCGCGCATACACAAAAAATAAAAATTTCATAAAAAAGCTAAAAAAATTAAAAACCATTTAGGTTTTGTGATTTTTTATGTTTATTATATTGTTTACTATCATATTAATACATTTGAACTTCATAAAGGTAGATTTAGAATGAAATTAAAATTAGAATATTACATACATATATTAGAAAGAAAAATTTAATTTTTAACTTTTGTCAATTATTTGTACATTTTTCGCATAAATTGAAATTATGTTCAGCACAAATCAAATTTCTACACTTTTCACAGCGTGTAGCAAAAAGATTTTTGTTATTTTTATATGTGCAGATTTAGGATCGGCCTTGTTTTGATGTACTTGGTAAATGTCGAATCTCCCGATTTCTTTGAATAACACTGGAAGCATCATTACTTTGAGTTTTTTTTACTTATAGTGATCTGTTTTTCAACGAGATTCCATCCAAGCGCCTCGATAAAAAGGCGACGACGAATATTATGGTTCGTTTTAAAATTTTTCCAATTCGGGAACAATGCAATGAACGTCACGAATGCATTCAACGCACTAACATCAAGCATGTTACAAAATACTGCCATTGGCCACCGATTGACTTTTCGTTTGCATGTGTACGTAGGCACCATTTGATCCATAGTATCAAATCCACTCTTGGTTTTGTTGTAGTCTTCAATGATGTTAGGTTTCTTCTGTTCACTATTCTCATTTATGCTGACAACATTGTGGTATGTACTGAGCAATGTCACAAATCGGTACCGGCGAGGAACATATGACAACATAACTGCTTGCAATTTATGTTCATATACAACTTCTGTATGATAATTTAGCTTTTGATGCATGTCGAGTAGAACTGAAGGAATTTCAGTCCTATTTTTCCTTATTGTTCCCAAAATAGTCATGCGATTCTTATGCAAATCTTCTGCCAATTCATACGAAGTGAAGAAGTTGTCACACGTTACATTTCTGTCAGAAAGTCCTTCCACCAAATCCAAAACAACACGCCGTCCGAAATTGCGTTCAGGATTGGCATTACGATTTCGACCAACATAAATTTGTGTGTTGTATGCATACCAGCTTTTTGAGTCGCATAGCACCCAAATTTTGGTGCCATATTTCGCCGGCTTGGATGTAATATTCTGACGATACGGAACTAGCTGTTCATCTACGGTAATGTTTTTTCCTGGAGTGTATACAGCTTTCAAATTATGATTCCATTTATCGTATACATTTCGAATCGGTGCCAATTTGTCACGAACATAAGTACTTGTAGATGCAGTGTTGGCCATACGTTGTTTGCGGTCATCAAATCGAATGCAACCATGGATACGCTTGAACATTTTCAAAGACATTGTTGCTCTAAATATTGGCCGACCAGTTTCTTCAATCCACAGTTTAGTGACACATTCACCGTATGACCGATACACATAAGAAAGCAGCAACAATCCAAAGTATTCGTGCAGAGTGTTTTCCAATGTTTTCCCATTCGTCTTTGTACTTTCGCACACCATATAAATTCGTCATGTTCAAAATAATATTCTCAACTGGTCCAAGGAACATGTGAAATGCAGACGAAACATCAACTATATTAGCAGCTGCTAATGCTTTTGGACCTGAATTATAACAAAAATGAAACATATAATGAACATGAACCCATAACTAAGAGGGTAGGTTTTTACCTGAAGTGAAATTTAAGGCACGTCGAAATACATTTCTTAGATTTATTTCAAATCGTTGCGATGAATATTCAATTTTCTTATTTTTTGAAAATTATTTATTTTCAGGATTTGCTGCATTTTCTTCTGCTAAATTTTGCTCAATTGGCTCAATGTCGTCTTCGTTCGAATGCACGCTAACTTCACTTTCCATCATTCTCCTCGTCTGATAATGCAAAATCATCGTCACTATTGCACGGAGATTCGCCCGCTTCGCTTTCCAAATCAAAATCCATTTCTAGTTCATCTCGCTGCCTTCTTTCACGTAAAACTCTATCCATTTTTTATCAAATACTTCGAAACACAACCAAAATTCATATAAATGCGCAAACAAACTTCGCTTATGTGTGTTCCAGAACAAACTGAATTTCATAAAACGAAAAAGTAAGAGCGTGCTATAAATCCACACACAAAAATAAGCGGCACATAGTTACACAGGGACCGATTCGTAACTATAACTGCACAGGCAAATACAGTAAGGGTACAAATTCAAAAACGGCTTTTTTGGTTGTTCGGGCAAAATAATTCTACTTTGCAAAATACAAGGTCATTCCGCTGAACCGTTTTTATTTTATTCAAGGTTAAAGATCAAAATTGTATGCGTGCGCATACGGGGGACCGATGAGGGTTAATATACGTGCAATACAAATATTTAATAAAGGAAAGAATGTAGAAATCGAGGAAGAATTGAAAGAAATTTTAAACAAAAGAATTATTTATTTATTTATTTATTTATTTATTATTTTATGGACAATAATATTGTGCTAAATTAAAATCAATTTTAAGAGCAAAAAAAAGAAAAAAAAAACCTTAAGAAAAAGTAGTAGAGGTAACAAGAAAAAAACTAACATATGTATAAATTTACACCTAAATCTATATATATGTATGTATATTGAATTCCGTGTTTCAAAGTTCTAAACGCTTTCAATTTCATTCAGATTAATTTTTATTGTGACCAGCAAAAGGGAAAAAAACAATCTATTAGTTATTAAATACTTTTTGATGGCTAAAATTATCTTCTAGCATGAAAATTCTTTGAATTCAATTAGTTATATTAAGGTTCATTCATTTATTTAATCACGCCTTTTAAAATCAATAAAAATGTAAACCTTATCCAAAGGATACTTTAAATCAAATAAAAGAAATTTTGGCTGGTCGCCCTAAACAAAAAAGTATCCAAAGTGTGATTGGACTTTTGTACAAAAAAAGATGCTTTGGTAGAAAGTAAGAATAAAAACAAAAGAAAAAAACATGAAGAAGAAGAAAATATAAAAAATGAGTTTTATAAAGAAACACTTACATTGCTGAATACTAAAGCCGCTCGCTCGTCGAAAGTACTCTCGATGCAGGTTGTAAGCTGTAAATAAATGCTGTTGTTGGTTTCACAATTATAATTATTTTGCTTTGGTTGCTTTTTTCATAATTAAGAGAGTTTGATTTGCAATAATTTCTCTTTGTAGAACTTTTGAAACACCGATTTTAATATTTTAAACGGCTAAACTAATAATGAAATAGTAATTTTTTTTTAAATAACTATTAACTAATTTAAAACTTTTCCAAATTCATGATCACTTGATAACTACCCAGCAAAACCACACATTACCAAATAATGGGTAAAGTAATGTATCGCCATAGAGTTGGACTAGTTACTTTACACCTTACTTCACTGATGAATTTTACAGTAATGTGTCATTGTTACCAGTACATTTACAAAAAAATTAAAAGTAATGGGTTACCTAGTTGCAGATAGATATTAAAAAAGTAATTGGTTACCCATATGATTACGAAGAGGCTGAGAATAATTGGTTACGCATATAATTATAAGGACTGAAATTACCCTATAATTACACAATTTAAATAAAAAATTATCTAAGTAAATAATTTTTATATTAGAACAATGTATTTTGTAATAGTATTTACTTTATATTTATTTATAGTGAATTGTGTAATCAACATTCGGTAGCCCATTACTTAATGTTTCAAAATAATGATACATGTATGCAGTATACATTACAAAGTAATGCATTATGTAATCAACTATAGGTAACTCATTACTCTGTGTTTCTAAATAATGCTCAAGGTAAGGATTATACATTACAAAATAATGCATTATGTAATAAACTTTCGGTAACTAATTACTTCATGATCCAAAATAATGATGAAGGTAAGGAGTATTCATTACAAAGTAATGCATTATGTATCCAATTATCGGTAACCAATTACTTTATGTTGAACAATAATTATACTTGTAAGGAGTACACATTACAAGGTAATGCATGAGTTTGTCGCACCCATTACCAAAGTTTTGCTGGGTAACCAATTCAAAGCTCACACGCACTCACTGTTGTAACACTACAGAAAAAAAACTTGCAGGCATTTAGCAATGTTACTAACAGAAATGACCACTTACTGGTACGTATGTTAAATATTCTATATGTAACAATGTGTGTTGTATGAAATTTGCTTTGGCTAGAATTATAAAGGAACACAATATAAAAAACGAAAACCCAAAATACGGTAAATTTAAGTTTTTAGCAAATTTAAGCAAAAATATTTTTACACTAGAGCACAAAAACAAAAAAAAATTTCACACTAGTAAAATTATTATTACAATTTTTTAAATAATTCACTTCACTAAAGATTTTTTTTTTTTAGTTTGGAAAGTTTTTTAGGGCGTATAATAAATTATATAATTTTGGTTGTTTATTCTCCTGATTTGCATGGTTTTTAGCAAATGTTTCCCCAATGATCATAGTTTGTTGCAAGTTTTGCAATGATATTTATTGTTCGTAGATTCAGGAATTTCAAATTAGGATTTTAAGCATTACTAAAATGATTTTTTTTCTCTAGCGTTTTTTTTTTAATTTTAACATAAACTTTTATACACCACAAGGAAGTTTTGTTTTTTTTTTCAATGCAATAAATTACTACCTGTTTTAAGGCACTAGTAGGATTGTTTTGTTTTCACTAAAAAAATATGTTTCTAAATAAAATTAGATTTTCACAAACACCTTAGGAATATTTAATAATCTTTTGGCAATATTATTTCACCGAAGGCACTTCACAAAACGATCTTATAGGATTTAATGCTGACCGACACGCACTTTAACACTTGCATATGAACTGATGTAATTATCCCCAAATCAGCAAGTGAGAGAGAGAGTAATTGGAAATGCAAGCTATTCTTCTTCTGCATCAAATTAGGCTTGTTGTTAGTGTAAATACTCGCTAATGATTTTATGCCACACAAAAAATGCCAATCTGTATAAACCGAAAGTTTAATCAGAATTTGATATAAAAAAATAGAAATCAACTAAATTAAAATAACCATTTAGAGTTGCCACCAAAGGGAGAAAAACCCAAAATAGGTCCCGAATTTTAGGTGATACGTTATGAAAACCCAAAAGCAAATAACCAATTAGGCCTTCCTTTACCAGCTCCAAATGACCAATTTTGTACCAATTTGTGCCAAAAAAAAATCCGATCCACTCAACTGCATTTACCAATTATTATTATTATCGCAGTAGCCAAAGAGGCCAAAAACGTACCTCGGCAAAAAGGTACCTCTCAGCAGTCAAAACTAAAGAATGCCCAAAAGCTGTGAGAGATTGAAAAGAAACGATATTACTTTGTGATAAAAAAAATAAATCTCGTTTGCTTTAAATGAGGAAAAAAATCATGCAAAACGACAGGAAAATACTCACATAAAAACTTTTATCTTCACTTAAAATTAAATATATATATGAACAGTCTCCAATTCTTTTAGAGAAAAATATAATTTTCCTTCAAGGAAATTTTCAAATTCTCAAAAAAAAACACTAACTTGAATTTTCCCTTTATAACACTCAGGTTTTAAATGATCTTTCACAGTCGGAAGTTTGGAATTAAAATGGCAGAAAAATTGGTGTTTTGGTACAAAGAAAGCTCGGTTTATTAAAAATGGATTCGCACTTTTGAGCAACTAACGTTTTTCTTCCAATTTTCTAGCAAGCTCTCAAAACAGAAATAGGATGTAAATGTAAATACGGTGATACATATAAAAGTATCCACTAGCCCAAGTTAATCAACAGATGTCGTTGCATACAAAAAAATATAGAAAATCATAGCATCTTATTTTAAAAATACGAGCCGTTAAAATATGTAAAAACGTTCATGCAAGGTAGATTATGGCATAAATAAATATCCAAAAATTATTATTTAACATTTTTTATAACTGATTTGGAAGGTTAATTAGGAAAAATGTTCAGAATATGTGAATTAAACGGTTTTTTAGCTTCCCTGAAAAATTCAGTTTTTGCGGATAGCCCTTATTGAATATAAGCCCTCGAAATGTTTTGTATCTATGTTGTTTAGATTAGATGTGAAGGCACTACGCAATGCGACCAACATAGATCTTTTGTGCTGCCTAGAGTTCCCTAGAGATTCAGGCTACCAATAAAGCCAATAATACTGTCGGGAGAATTTCCCAAACGTCTGAAGATGACACGAAACGGGCACAGCCTAAGTTTTTCGATAGCGTACCCCCGGGTATCCTACAGAATGGTTCTGAGCCGATGAAGGGTCTACGGGCTCCGCAAATGGCCAGACAATCTGCTCTTTCGTTACGCTCGTGCCCGTAATGACCAGGAATGCATCCCTGTGTAAGGCGTTGTTCTTACCGAGTTCGTTGAGAATACCCATACACTCCACGACCAGACCAGAATGAATGTAGATGGGCGATCTAACCGTGCCTCTCCGCAGGCACTCTCTCACAAATACGCAGATGGCGAAAATCTCCGCCTGGAAGACGTACGGATATTTGCCATTGGTAGAGCACATTGGAACCCGGATCCAAAGACCCCGTGTCACCATTAGCCTATTTCGAGCCATCAGCGAACCATATCTGAGCCCCATCTTCAGGCTTCCAAGATTGGCTGGTCCATATAAATATCCCTGTCAAATGACATAATGTCAAAATGCTTGACAAAAATCTGCTCCGGGATCATTTTGTCCGCAACCCTTAAGATTGGGTCGTCCAAAAAGATCCAGGCGATCCTCATGTGACCGTTTAGGTCCTCGCTCCTCATGGTAGCCCATGCCTGCAGCCTCCTTCACGTAAATATGCAATGGTGGAATACCCAACATGGCCCCAATGGCATCCGTCGGGCACGTTCTCCCGGCCCTCGTAATGCCAGTACACTAGAGTGGTCCAAAAAAAAAAAAAAAGTTGGAATTTTCACGCTCCACAACCCTACAAATATGCCTCTTTGAAAAAAAATGTGGTCTGATCAAAAAAATCACCAAAAAAGTTTTGTTTAGAGGTAGCACATCGCAATTGAAGTTTCGAGGTTGTACTTGTTATATTATTTTTAATTAATTAAATATAATGGAAAAAATGAGAAAAATTAAATATAAATATTACGATCGCGACATATCAAATCTAATACATTTTTAGGTGTACATTACGATCTTGAAATCAAAATTGAAATTGGAGTCGCGGATTTCGCGAAATTTGAAAATTACATACAAAAAATTACCAACTTCGATCAGGATGTTTTCTTATATTTACCAATATGAAAATTTCGTTTTTGCATTAATATATATCTGTGGAATGTCCTATTATGAGAGATATGGTTTTTGGTAGCAATAAAATTATAGCAATCTAAATAATAGCGAAATATTAAAAAATGTCAAATTTTAAGTTAATTTGCAAGGATATCTGTTATCCTTTTTAAAATTAAAATCAGTGTTATATATAATGAAGGCCCTTGGTAAGTAAATTGCAAAAGTATAACTAATTGCATTTTTCGATAACACCGTTTAAAGGTAATTAGGAAAATATCTCAAAAAACTTGAGTTTTTTTGAATTTTCAAAAACCGCGAATAATTCATAAACCACAATTTTTTTTTAAGTTTCGATTGCTGATTCATAATCCTCATTAAAATAAAGATCAGATTTGAAAAATTTGCGCATTCAAGCCAAAAACAAGTTGAATTTTTAATTACATCTTTTCGGAAAATTTCGAAAATTTGACTAAAATATATATTTTTTTGTATAAATTTAAAAAAAACAGCGAATTACTTAAAAGTTACTTAATTTTTTTAAGTTTTGATTTTAAATTCCTTAAATTCACATTAATTAAGACCAGATTCAAAAAAAATTGTTAAATAATAGAGTACAGGTTAAGAAATAATTAAATTTAAAGTCAACCCTTCTTTTTGTATAAATTACTCTAGAGATAAATTACTAATTCTTAAAAGACAACTTTTTGTGCTACCGCTAAATAAAAGCGGATTTAGCTGAAACTTGGCACAGACAGTTTTTAGACATTAAGGAATAGGGGAAACATTGTGGAGATCGCGAATTCCAACTTCCACTCTACAGTACACACAAGCCGATACAGCTTCTTTAGAGTATCCCTTGCCATTGATTGCTCAACAAATAATTGATTATTCCAACTAATGGATTTATCTTGAGTCACCCCTAAATATTTCACACTGTCCGAGAAGCCTGTAATTTTTCCTCCAACAACAGGTTCGGCCAGGTTGACTCTTCTTGTCCTTATGAACGGTATCAAGATCGTCTTCGACGGTTTGATAGTCAACCCTTTTTCCCGATACCATGAGTGAGTAAAGTTCTGAGCCTGCTGCATACGATCAGAGATTGTCCGGTTATTCCAGCCGACAACGGAGATGACAAGATCATCTGCGTAGCCATAGGTCCTGAAGCCGAGGTCGATCAGACCCTCAAGCAACTCATCAATTACCAGAGTCCATAGCAATGGCGACAGTACACCGCCCCGAGGACATCTTCTGGTCGCATTCACGGTCCTACTAGTATACCCTATACTGAACGTGATTTCCCTAGAGTTGAACATCTGTAAGGTCCAATTTATAATCATTGGAGAGATGCCCTTCCTCAACATAGACAGCCTGATCGCATCCTGGGACGCGTTGCCAAAGGCACCCTGTATATCAATAAAAGCACAGATGGCAATGTTCCTTGCCTCCAGTGCCTTCTCTATCAACGTGGCAACATGATGGACATCACTTTCGGTAGATTTAACCCGTTTATACGCGAACTTAAGGTCGTATATCGGTTTACGGCTGAGATAAGTGCCCCTAATATAGCGGTCCAAAACTTTCTCCATTGTCTTAAGAAGAAACGAGCTGAGGTGAATTGGTTTTACCCCACCCATCCCCCCGCCTTTCGAATAAATACTCTAACCCCCCTCCAAATTGTCGGTACATGACCCAGTAAAAGATTGGATCTAAATATCCTAACCAGTTATGGGGCTATTGTATCCACCCCACTCTGCATCACACACCGGTAGATCCCAGGTGTTTTACTTTTTAATTTAAATATAAACCTACTACTCGTAAAACCATTTGGGTCATATGCATCAATGGCGGCTCCAGCTCAAGTCTCTGGGGGGAGGGGAAGTTTTGAATTTTTTTTTTAATTTTCACAAAAATATTTTTTAACCCCTTTTTGTTTGGCCATACACTACTTTTTGGACGTTTTGCATGGTTAACGATTTTATGGGCGACACTTTGAATATATAAGCAGTGGGTATCTATCCACCTGATCTCGCTCAACCCTCGCTCGAATTTTTTATAAATAGGTTTCCTTATGCATTTTTCTCTTTGCCCGAGTTTGGCCTGAGTTCGATAATTATCGAGAGAACCGTGAGTAGCAGAGTTAATCTATAAAATATATAATCTTTAATAAAAGACAATATAAAGTAAAACGGAAAATTCTAAGTTATATTTCTCATCATAAACTTGAATATTTGATAAGTATTGGACCTCCAAGAAAGATGGGTTAACAATGACCAAAAAAGTTTATATTAAATAACTTAGAAACTATCGGCAGAAAACATATAAAATCAACAATTGAAATTTCCGCACTCTATTTGAATTGTATCAAACTTGCTATAACTTGGAATACTTTGCATATCTAAGATAACCCTCAAAAATTGGTATTCAATTTGGGAAAATTACCAAATTTGCTAAAAACATTTTTACATAATTGGGTCAACTATTTTATTAAAGTTGGTCCCAACTCATTCTTTAATTTAATAATTCCTGATTTATCAAAAAAAAATTTAAATTAAAACAAAAGGATAGATATAAAATTATATCTATCTTTTTATTATTGAAGCCCTGATTGAGCTACGTGAAAGGTCACTATTTTGAAATGAACTTTAACCATTTATCGTTATCAAAGCTCTAAAGCCATTTTATCTTAATCCGCGATTCGGGATGCTTTATCGTAGCTATTTTTTATATTTTTGTATTAGTTCTTAGTTATTTATCAATGGCACTGCCAAATATCAGTTTGTTATTCCTTTTGGTTCCTGAGTTTTTTACAAAAGTGTGAGAAATTCGAGATCATAATTCATAGTATTTCATTAAAAAAAAAACACAGTTCGATTTTTCAGCATTTGTGAAACCAAGGAGCCAATAAGTTTACCACTATAAGATTTGGCAAAGACAAAAATATACACTCTAAAAAATGTTTGTAAATTCACTACTATAAAATGGGTAAAATTTTGTTTAATTTTACGAAAATTCGGTATATATAAACAAAAAATGCGTAAATTATTTTTGTACACACTTTCATACACAATAATACACACGCAAAGTATTTTTAGACATTATGTGTTTACAACTAAACACATTGTGCCTAAAATTACTATTCTTTTGTTAAATAAAATTTTTACGCACAAATTTGGTAAATATACTAACTTATAATAGTAATAAATAATCTGACATTTTAATTTTGAAAAAATTGAAAAAAATTTTAAATAATAAAGAGAAAAAGTTAAAATGGATTATTTTTTTGAATTACCATATTTCTATTAGCACATTTGTATCTGGAAATAGCAACAGAAGAATGAAATACTTTTTGGTTTGCAAGCAGCAGGACTCATCCAAAAGCAAGGAAATTGGTTTTGGACGATTTTGCATGTGGGAAATGCTGCTGGAACGCCATAAAAAGAAAGAAATGTTTGAATCGAATCATTACTGGCGAAGACAAATGGATTATGATAACCCTTAGCGCAAGAAATCGTATTTAAAGCCTGGGCAACCAGCCAAATCAACGCCAAAGCCGACTATCCATAGCGCCAAGGTAATACTCTGTATTTGGTTGCTCATAATATTCCATCAGAACAACGCTCGGCCACATGTTGCAAGAACTAAAACTATTTATAAAATAAATAGTGAATAAGAAGTCTTGCTTTCGGGTATCCGAAATTGGCATCCTCTTGGCCTCAAAAAATGAGCAGCAGCAGCGGAATCCATCCAGAGAGATGGGAAAAGGTCATAGCTAATGATGGACAATACTTTCAATAAATGTATATTGTACCAATGTTTCACAATAAATGCCCAAAATTTGCCAAAAATTATACACGAGAATGACACTGATATTATTATAAATAAAATATGTACTTAGAATTAGTTTTTTTTATTAAAAAAAAAATGTTTTTGTGTGGTTTAACATTAAGCACAGCTGTGGTAAATATACGCATTTTTGGGGGATTTCTACGAACTTTCTGTGGATTTTTGCGCATTTTTTGTGGATTTTTACGCGCTTTATGCGTACATTTACACGAGAAATATGCTTTGTTACGCACAAATTTAGTGAATTAGCACACTAATTTCAAAATATCATTTAATTTTTACGCACTTTCAATGTAAAATTACAAATTATTTGTGCACCAACTTAAACACAATGTGCGCACTTTTTTTCAATTACGCACATAGAGTACATTTACCCAATTTATAGTAGGAGTACAGTTTCCTACTATAAGTTGGGTAAATTTCAACAGATTTTAATTAGAGTGTAGCATTGGGGAACAACATATATATTTTTCAGAAATTTTAAAGTATCCATTTTTCGTTATATTGCAATTTAAATCGCGGATTTCATTAAATTAGACTTTGAAATTTTTGAAAGTTTTATTACTTATAGTACTTAAATAACGATTCCATATCCTTTAAAATTATACCACAATAACTATAGAGACTTACGCCTTTCAAAAGATACGAGTATACCCAAATTGGGTAAGTCAAAATTTGGATTAGTTTGGTTGGTTTTAAATGCATAAAACATCAATAGGAGCAATCAAAACAAGAATATTTATTAAATTTTACGAAAAAATTCGCCCGAGTCTCAAATGTCCTCAAAATTTTATTGAGATGATTACCAGTATTTTAATCAGAGATTATGTTTTAATTACACTAAGTTTTTATTTCCTGAAAAGTTTTAAAATTATTTTCATTATTTTTGTTTATATTCACTTTATTTCTGAAAAGCTGATTTTTTATATCCCAGTTATAAAAATATTAAAAAAATTCTTGTTTTTGAAGTATTTTTCGGAATGTTTCGCAGACCTCCTAGAATACAACTACGGACGCTCAGAGGTTCGTGATCATTGGAAAACGTTGTATAATTAAATTGTCATATCGGCTTTGATATAGCGGTGGGAGTCAACTGCTGTTATTAACAAAAGGAATTACTGGCCAACTTTACTTGACGCTACACCACCACTCCGTATTTTAAAGTCAAAAACCATTGCAGATTGGGAGGAAGTATAGGATTTAACGCTAGTCAATCACTTGCTTCCCGAATGAAATTTGGAGAATTTGAAATGAAATTAAGTGTGTGAATCTTTATTAAATTAATTAACTCTTCTGATTCGCATTAAAGTTTGCACTCCGCGGATGTTTTTTTTTCGATTTTCGAAAAATTTTTGGTTTGTTTACTACTTTTACAATGTTTTGGTTCGAGTACTTTTGAATATTTTGACAACTTTTTCAATATTTTTTCTCTTTTACTAGTTTTACTAGAAATGTATTCGTACAAACCTATTACTTGCGAATTCTATTTGGAATTTGTTATATTTTATCCTAAACTGAACAAAAGTAACACTCGTTATTTATTTACTCCCAAAATTGAGAAAATTTAAAAAAAATTTCGATATTTGATTTCGAAATGAAAAAATTCTAAAAGATATTAAGGTTCTTTTTTAATAACTGGATTTATTTTATTTTGGTAAAAAATCCACATTTTGTTTTTCAAAGTTTAATGTTTTTATCAAAATCTAATACTTATTCGCTAATGTAATGTGAAGGAAAATCAATAGTTGTGTAAAAATATGAACACAGGAATTGAATTAAGCTACACTCTAAAAAATGTTTGTAAATTTACTACTATAAAATGGGTAAAATTTTGTTTAATTTTACGAAAATTCGGTAAATATAAACAAAAAATGCGTAAACTTGTTTTGTACACACTTTCATACGCAATAATACACACACAAAGTATTTTTAGACATTATGTGCTTATAAATAAACACATTGTGCCTAAAATTACTATTGTTTTGTTAAATAAAATTTTTACGCACAAAGTTGGTAAATATACTATCCAATAATAGTAATAAATACTCTAACATTTCAAATTGGAAAAAATTAGAGCCCCCCATTACCCGGTTTTCGGTCTATCCGGTCTAACCGGTCTACCCGGTCTCAAAACCGGTCTTACGGTCTACCCGGTCTACCCGGTCAGACCGAAGACCGGGTAGACCGAAAACCCGGGTAGACCGGTCAGACCGGTCTACCTGTAAAAGCCATAGAAGAAAGTAACTTTTACATAAAAATGTACCTTTTTTCGAAAACAATACTTTTTTCCAAAAAAAATATATATTTTAAAAAAAATACTACTTTTTTACAAAAAAAACTACTTTTTTGTAAAAAAAAGTTTTTTCGGAAAAAAAATTTTTTTTTTACGAAAAAGTACTATTTTTGAAAAAAAAAAATTTTTTTTCCAAAAAAAGTAGTAGTACGGCGTTTTTACATCGTAGCTTAAAATAGGCTGAAACTTTACACAAAAATATCTAGACATAAATTGGACCAAGAATTATGGACATCTGTGTAGATCGTGGAACAAAAATGTTCCGAAAATCATAATAGAATTCAGAAAGTGCTGCATTTCCCATACATTTATATGAAACTGTCACGGTCTTTTTCGGGTAGTAGTACGGCGTTTTTACATCGTAGCTTGAAACGGGCTGAAACTTTACAGAAAATAAGTCAACATAAATTGGACCAAGAATTATGAACATCTGGGCGGATCGTGGAACAAAAATGTTCCGAAAATCGTAATAGAATTGAGAAAGTGCTGCATTTCCCATACATTTATATGAAACTACGGTCTTTTTCGGGTAGTAGTACGGCGTTTTTACACCGTACTTTCAAATGGGCTGAAACTTTACAGGAAATATCTAGACATAAATTGGACCAAGAATTCTGAACATCTGTGTAGATCGTGGAACAAAAATGTTCCGAAAATCGTAATAGAATTCAGAAAGTGCTGCATTTCCCATGTATTTATATGAAAATGCCACGGTCTTTTTCGGGTAGTAGTACGGCGTTTTTACATCGTAGATTCAAACGGGCTGAAACTTTACAGAAAACAAGTCAACATAAATTGGACCAAGAATTATAGACATCTGGGCGGATCGTGGAACAAAAATGTTCCGAAAATCGTAATAGAATTCAGAAAGTGCTGCATTTCCCATGTATTTATATGAAAATGCCACGGTCTTTTTCGGGTAGTAGTACGGCGTTTTTACATCGTACCTTCAAATGGGCTGAAACTTTACAGGAAATATCTAACATAAATTGGACCAAGAATTATGAACATCTGTGTAGATCGTGGAACAAAAATGTTCCGAAAATCGTAATAGAATTCAGAAAGTGCTGCCTTTCCCATGTATTTATATGAAAATGCCTGTCTTTTTCGGGTAGTAGTACGGCGTTTTTACATCGTAGCTTCAAACGGGCCTAAACTTTACAGAAAACAAGCCAACATAAATTGGACCAAGAATTATAGACATCTGGGCGGATCGTGGAACAAAAATGTTCCCAAAATCGTAATAGAATTCAGAAAGTAATGCATTTCCCATATATTTATGTGAAAATGCTACGGTCTTTTTCGGGTAGTAGTACGGCGTTTTTACATCGTACCTTCAAATGGGCTGAAACTTTACAGGAAATATCTAGACATAAATTGGACCAAGAATTATGAACATCTGTGTAGATCGTGGAACAAAAATGTTCCGAAAATCGTAATAGAATTCAGAAAGTGCTGCATTTCCCATGTATTTATATGAAAATGCCACTGTCTTTTTCGGGTAGTAGTACGGCATTTTAACATCGTAGCTTGAAACGGGCTGAAACTTTACAGAAAATAAGTCAACATAAATTGGACCAAGAATTATGAACATCTGGGCGGATCGTGGAACAAAAATGTTCCGAAAATCGTAATAGAATTCAGAAAGTGCTGCATTTCCCATACATTTATATGAAACTGTCACGGTCTTTTTCGGGTAGTAGTACGGCGTTTTTACACCGTACTTTCAAATGGGCTGAAACTTTACAGGAAATATCTAGACATAAATTGGACCAAGAATTCTGAACATCTGTGTAGATCGTGGAACAAAAATGTTCCGAAAATTGTAATAGAATTCAGAAAGTGCTGCATTTCCCATGTATTTATATGAAAATGCCACGGTCTTTTTCGGGTAGTAGTACGGCGTTTTTACATCGTAGCTTTAAACGGGCTGATACTTTACAGAAAACAAGTCAACATAAATTGGACCAAGAATTATAGACATCTGGGCGGATCGTGGAACAAAAATGTTCCGAAAATCGTAATAGAATTCAGAAAGTGCTGCATTTCCCATGTATTTATATGAAAATGCCACGGTCTTTTTCGGGTAGTAGTACGGCGTTTTTACATCGTACCTTCAAATGGGCTGAAACTTCACAGGAAATATCTAGACATAAATTGGACCAAGAATTATGAACATCTGTGTAGATCGTGGAACAAAAATGTTCCGAAAATCGTAATAGAATTCAGAAAGTGCTGCCTTTCCCATGTATTTATATGAAAATATCACGGTCTTTTTCGGGTAGTACTACGGCGTTTTTACATCGTAGCTTCAAACGGGCTGAAACTTTACAGAAAACAAGTCAACATAAATTGAACCAAGAATTATAGACATCTGGGCGGATCGTGGAACAAAAATGTTCCGAAAATCGTAAGAGAATTCAAAAAGTGCTGCATTTCCCATGTATTTATATGAAAATGCCACGGTCTTTTTCGGGTAGTAGTACGGCGTTTTTACATCGTACCTTCAAATGGGCTGAAACTTTACAAGAAATATCTAGACATAAATTGGAATAAGAATTATGAACATCTGTGTAGATCGTGGAACAAAAATGTTCCGAAAATCGTAATAGAATTCAGAAAGTGCTGCATTTCCCATGTATTTATATGAAAATGCCACGGTCTTTTTCGGGTAGTAGTACGGCGTTTTTACATTGTAGCTTCAAACGGGCTGAAACTTTACAGAAAACAAGCCAACATAAATTGGACCAAGAATTATAAACATCTAGGCGGATCGTGGAACAAAAATGTTCCCAAAATCGTAATAGAATTCAGAAAGTAATGCATTTCCCATATATTTATGTGAAAATGCTACGGTCTTTTTCGGGTAGTAGTACGGCGTTTTTACATCGTAGCTTTAAACGGGCTGAAACTTTACAGAAAACAAGCCTACATAAATTGGACCAAGAATTATAGACATCTGGGCGGATCGTGGAACAAAAATGTTCGCGAAATCGTAATAGAATTCAGAAAGTAATGCATTTCCCATATATTTATATGAAAATGCCACGGTCTTTTTCGGGTAGTAGTACGGCGTTTTTACATCGTAGCTTCAAACGGGCTGAAACTTTACAGAAAACAAGCCAACATAAGTTGGACCAAGAATTATAGACATCTGGGCGGATCGTGGAACAAAAATGTTCCCAAAATCGTAATAGAATTCAGAAAGTAATGCATTTCCCATATATTTATGTGAAAATGCTACGGTCTTTTTCGGGTAGTAATACGGCGTTTTCACACCGTAGTTCCAAATGTGTTGAAACTTTGCAAAAATTATAGGAAGGTAAATTCGATCAATATTTAGAGATATCTGTCTACTTTGTGGAACAAAAATATTCTGAAAATTACTATAGAAATCAGAAAGTACCGCATTTTCCATACATTTACATGAAACAGCCACCGTCTTTTTCGGGTAGTAGTACGGCATTTTGACGCAGTGACTCCAAATGAGTTAAAAATTTACAAAAATTATCTGGATGTAATTTCGACCAACAATAGTAGCGAGTTTTTTAGGTCGTGGAACAAAAATGTTCCGCAAATCGAACTAGACTCCAGAAAGTGCAGTGATTTCTATACATTTCTATAAAAATGCCACGGTCTTTATGGGATAGTAGTACGGCGTTTTTATACGATAACTCCAAAAAGGTCTAAACTTTACAGAAATTATCTGGACGTGAATTTTATCCCCAATTAAAGCCTTTTGTATAGGTCATGGAACAAAAATGTTCCGAAAATCACAATAGAATTCAGAAACTACTACGAGATCTATACATTTATATGACAATGACACCGTCTTTTTCGGGTAGTTGCACGGCGTTATTAAACCAAATAGGTTAAACACGTAAACGAGTTATGTGTATATAAATTGGACAAAGAATTATAGACATCTGCGTAGGTCGTGGAACGAAAATATTTCAAAAGTTACACTAGAATTCAGAAAGTGCTGCAATTTATATACAGTCACTTGAAACTGCCGCGGAATCTTTTTAATATCTCGAAAACTAAGTGAGATAGAGCAAAATGGTTAAAATTTTTGCCCACAGGGTGTTAATACACCCATAAAACCTGTTTAGTGAAATCAAATTTTAGCTAACTCTGCTAGATTTTAAAATTGCAAATATCTCATAAACTACTAATGCTAGAACGAAAAGGACGTTTACTTGGTTTTTCGCCTATAACTTGAAAACTAAACGAGGTAGAGCAAAATGGTTAAAATTTTTGCCCTTTGGGTGTTAATACACCCATAAAACCTTTTTAGTGAAATCAAATTTTAGCTAACTCTGCTAGATTTTAAAATTGCAAATATCTCATAAACTACTAATGCTAGAATGAAAAGGACGTTTATGTGGTTTTTCGCCTATAACTCGAAAATTAAGCGAGACAGAGCAAAACGGTTAAAAATTTTGCACTTTGGGTGTTAATACACCCATAAAACCTGTTTAGTGAAATCAAATTTTAGCTAACTCTGCTAGATTTTAAAATTGCAAATATCTCAAAAACTACTAATGCTAGAACGAAAAGGACGTTTATTTGGTTTTTCGCTTATAACTCGAAATCTAAGCGAGATAAAGCAAAATGGTTAAAATTTTGCCCTCTGGGTGTTAGAGGCGAAAAACCAAATAAACGTCCTTTTCGTTCTAGCATTAGTAGTTTATGAGATATTTGCAATTTTAAAATCTAGCAGAGTTAGCTAAAATTTGATTTCACAAAAAAGGTTTTATGGGTGTATTAACACCCATAGGGCAAAAATTTTAACCATTTTGCTCTATCTCGCTTAGTTTTCGAGTTATAGGCGAAAAACCAAATAAACGTCCTTTTCGTTCTAGCATTAGTAGTTTATGAGATATTTGCAATTTTAAAATCTAGCAGAGTTAGCTAAAATTTGATTTCACTAAACAGGTTTTATGGGTGTATTAACACCCAAAGGGCAAAAATTTTAACCGTTTTGCTCTGTCTCGCTTAGTTTTCGAGTTATAGGCGAAAAACCAAATAAACGTCCTTTTCGTTCTAGCATTAGTAGTTTATGAGATATTTGCAATTTCAAAATCTAGCAGAGTTAGCTAAAATTTGATTTCACTAAACAGGTTTTATGGGTGTATTGACACCCAAAAGGCAAAAATTTTAACCGTTTTGCTCTGTCTCGCTTAGTTTTCGAGTTATAGGCGAAAAACCAAATAAACGTCCTTTTCGTTCTAGCATTAGTAGTTTATGAGATATTTGCAATTTTAAAATCTAGCAGAGTTAGCTAAAATTTGATTTCACTAAACAGGTTTTATGGGTGTATTAACACCCAAAGGGCAAAAATTTTAACCATTTTGCTCTACCTCGCTTAGTTTTCGAGTTATAGGCGAAAAACCAAATAAACGTCCTTTTCGTTCTAGCATTAGTAGTTTATGAGATATTTGCAATTTTAAAATCTAGCAGAGTTAGCTAAAATTTGATTTCACTAAAAAGGTTTTATGGGTGTATTAACACCCAAAGGGCAAAAATTTTAACCATTTTGCTCTACCTCGCTTAGTTTTCGAGTTATAGGCGAAAAACCAAATAAACGTCCTTTTCGTTCTAGCATTAGTAGTTTATGAGATATTTGCAATTTTAAAATCTAGCAGAGTTAGCTAAAATTTGATTCCACTAAAAAGGTTTTATGGGTGTATTAACACCCAAAGGGAAAAATTTTAACCATTTTGCTCTACCTCGCTTAGTTTTCGAGTTATAGGCGAAAAACCAAATAAACGTCCTTTTCGTTCTAGCATTAGTAGTTTATGAGATATTTGCAATTTTAAAATCTAGCAGAGTTAGCTAAAATTTGATTTCACTAAACAGGTTTTATGGGTGTATTAACACCCAAAGGTCAAAAATTTTAACCGTTTTGCTCTGTCTCGCTTAGTTTTCGAGTTATAGGCGAAAAACCACATTAACGTCCTTTTCGTTCTAGCATTAGTAGTTTATGAGATATTTGTAATTTTAAAATCTAGCAGAGTTAGCTAAAATTTGATTTCACTAAACAGGTTTTATGGGTGTATTAACCCCCAAAGGACAAAAATTTTAACCATTTTGCTCTACCTCGCTTAGTTTTCGAGTTATAGGCGAAAATCCAAATAAACGTCCTTTTCGTTCTAGCATTAGTAGTTTATGAGATATTTGCAATTTTAAAATCAAGCAGAGTTAGCTAAAATTTGATTTCACTAAACAGGTTTTATGGGTGTATTAACACCCAAAGGGCAAAAATTTTAACCGTTTTGCTCTGTCTCGCTTAGTTTTCGAGTTATAGGCGAAAAACCAAATAAACGTCCTTTTCGTTCTAGCATTAGTAGTTTATGAGATATTTGCAAATTTAAAATCTAGCAGAGTTAGCTAAAATTTGATTTCACTAAAAAGGTTTTATGGGTGTATTAACACCCAAAGGGCAAAAATTTTAACCGTTTTGCTCTGTCTCGCTTAGTTTTCGAGTTATAGGCGAAAAACCACATTAACGTCCTTTTCGTTCTAGCATTAGTAGTTTATGAGATATTTGTAATTTTAAAATCTAGCAGAGTTAGCTAAAATTTGATTTCACTAAACAGGTTTTATGGGTGTATTAACACCTAAAGGTCAAAAATTTTAACCGTTTTGCTCTGTCTCGCTTAGTTTTCGAGTTATAGGCGAAAAACCACATTAACGTCCTTTTCGTTCTAGCATTAGTAGTTTATGAGATATTTGTAATTTTAAAATCTAGCAGAGTTAGCTAAAATTTGATTTCACTAAACAGGTTTTATGGGTGTATTAACCCCCAAAGGACAAAAATTTTAACCATTTTGCTCTACCTCGCTTAGTTTTCGAGTTATAGGCGAAAATCCAAATAAACGTCCTTTTCGTTCTAGCATTAGTAGTTTATGAGATATTTGCAATTTTAAAATCAAGCAGAGTTAGCTAAAATTTGATTTCACTAAACAGGTTTTATGGGTGTATTAACACCCAAAGGGCAAAAATTTTAACCGTTTTGCTCTGTCTCGCTTAGTTTTCGAGTTATAGGCGAAAAACCAAATAAACGTCCTTTTCGTTCTAGCATTAGTAGTTTATGAGATATTTGCAAATTTAAAATCTAGCAGAGTTAGCTAAAATTTGATTTCACTAAAAAGGTTTTATGGGTGTATTAACACCCAAAGGGCAAAAATTTTAACCATTTTGCTCTACCTCGCTTAGTTTTCGAGTTATAGGCGAAAAACCAAATAAACGTCTTTTTCGTTCTAGCATTAGTAGTTTATGAGATATTTGCAATTTTAAAATCTAGCAGAGTTAGCTAAAATTTGATTTCACTAAAAAGGTTTTATGGGTGTATTAACACCCAAAGAGCAAAAATTTTAACCATTTTGCTCTACCTCGCTTAGTTTTCGAGTTATAGGCGAAAAACCAAATAAACGTCTTTTTCGTTCTAGCATTAGTAGTTTATGAGATATTTGCAATTTTAAAATCTAGCAGAGTTAGCTAAAATTTGATTTCACTAAAAAGGTTTTATGGGTGTATTAACACCCAAAGGGCAAAAATTTTAACCATTTTGCTCTACCTCGCTTAGTTTTCGAGTTATAGACGAAAAACCAAATAAACGTCCTTTTTGTTCTAGCATTAGTAGTTTATGAGATATTTGCAATTTTAAAATCTAGCAGAGTTAGCTAAAATTTGATTTCACTAAAAAGGTTTTATGGGTGTATTAACACCCAAAGGGCAAAAATTTTAACTATTTTGCTCTATCTCGCTTAGTTTTCGAGTTATATGCGAAAAACCAAATAAACGTCCTTTTCGTGTATATAAATTGGACAAAGAATTATAGACATCTGCGTAGGTCGTGGAACGAAAATATTTCAAAAGTTACACTAGAATTCAGAAAGTGCTGCAATTTATATACAGTCACATGAAACTGCCGCGGAATCTTTTTAATATCTCGAAAACTAAGCGAGATAGAGCAAAATGGTTAAAATTTTTGCCCATAGGGTGTTAATACAACCATAAAACCTGTTTAGTGAAATCAAATTTTAGCTAACTCTGCTAGATTTTAAAATTGCAAATATCTCATAAACTACTAATGCTAGAACGAAAAGGACGCTTAAAAAAAAAAAAAAAAAAAAAAAAAAAAAAAAAAAAAAAAAATTGAGTCATTGCACTCAGTTGTTCCTGCGTAGGTCATATCTCTCTTAAGGCGTTTTCTCCCATTATTGTTGACGGGTGGTGCTTAAAGTTAGCACACCTGTTGTAAATGTACGCATTATATTTTATTTTTATGCACTTTCTGTGGATTTTTGCGCATTTTTTGTGGATTTTTACGCATTTTATGCGTACATTTACACGTGAAACGTGCTTTTTTACACACAAATTTAGTAAACTAACACACTAATTTAAAAATTTCATTTAATTTTTACGCACTTTCAATGTAAAATTACAAATTATTTGTGCACCAACTTAAACACAATGTGCGTATTTTTTTTCAATTACGCACATAGAGTAAATTTACCCAAATTATAGTAGGAGTTCAGTTTCCTACTATAAGTTGGGTAAATTTCAACAGAATTTAATTAGAGTGTAACTCCAATATGGATTTATAAAATAAATAAATTCGTTTTGGATTTAGCTTAATTTAATTCCAGAAATTGCATTTTCGCAAAATTTAATTTTTTCTTTTGCATTATATTAGCAATTAAGTGTTAGAATTGGGTAAAAATATTACATTTTGAAAATAAAAAAAACAAAATGTGGATTTGTTAACAAAATCAAATAAATCCAGTGATGAAAAAAAGGCCTATTAGCATTTTTCATTTAAAATTTAGAAAATTCCATTAGAAATTCAGTTCTGCAATTTTAATGAAATAAATAAAATTGAAACTTTTAGACTCTTACTATCAAAAAGTATTTTACTTTAAAAGTCGACTTTATTTTTAAACATACGGTTTTGTTCATTTTGTTTAAGATAAAGAAATATTTACATTTTGAAACATTTTGATTGGATGAAAATAAATTAACCAATCAGAATGCTCCAAAAATATACTATGTCAAAGCATACTGCCACTCAAAGCTTTAACTAAAGTTGTCTTTAACAAAAATATACAATTGGAAAATTAAATGGTAAGGGCGTTCATTTTATTTAAAAAATTTCCAATTAAAATCGGAATTTTGTGTTAGAAAATGCGAACTTTTAACATGAAATTTCGTTTTGCCATTTGAAATTAAAAAAATTTATTATTTATTTATTGTAATATCAAAGCCACAAAAGGCCAATAAATATATTACAAAGTTTAATACAGTATAACTTAACTTTATTAATAATGGGGGGGGTTGGAATGGTTAAATTCTATTCCCCCGGCTCCAGCGGGAAATTCCAACCCCCCCCCCCCCACCGGGGGGTACCACTTAAAATTTATAAGTGGTATATAAAACAAATTTTTCATAAAAAATTCATTTTCTAAGCGTGTTATAAAGTTTTCAAATTTTTATGCATAAGCATTTTTGTATTTATTTTTTTATTTTCAATTCACAAATTTTTTGAGTAAGTTTTTCTATAGCTCATAGTTTTAATCTGATTTTCAAGAGTTACATTTTTAAAATTAGCTTGGTAATTTTAAGACTGAGTCCTCATGGCCAATTTAAAAGAAAAATGTTTCGTAAATAGCTTTTAATACGCATCGTTTGAGTGTTATTAGTTTAAAACTTCGGAGAAATACTTTAATTAAACTAAAAAAATATAGACTCAATTTCTAAAAAGTAAGATTGCGTTTCTTAATATTTTTTTATGACCTTTTTGGCTAGGGCATGTAAAATTTGATATTTGCAACAAAAAAATCGAAACGTCATAACCCTAATGAACACGCATGAATATTAGGGGGTTCCAAAATGGTGTGAAAAATACACTCATAAAAAAAAGTTTGTACAAAAGTCTGTTAAACGCGTTCTAATTCAGTTGAACTAATTTTTCCTGTTGTTTTCGTTTAAATCCGTTGTTTAGCTAAAATTGTTAGTTATCCAAATTCACTACAAAAACATATTTGTGCTGTACTTGAACTAATTTTTCCTCCTGATATTTAGATATTTTTTTATTAATGATTTTGACAATGTATCAGCTAATATAGATAAATTTATCGGCAACTTTTTTAAAATTTGTGTTTTCAAAAGAAAACGGTAAGGGCGCTAGAGTATAGTGATTGATGGTGCTTGCTGGTGAAGTGTGTATTAGTGAGTTTGCCGACCAATACAAATTATAAAATTTCTAGTAAGTGTATTTTAATGTGTGTGATGAGTCATCACCAGTGTTGCCATTTCAGTGCTTTTCGGGTATTTTTTGGTGCTTTTTTCCTTCCCGTACCCGGTGATTTTTTACAAATACCCGTTTATAAAAAGCGGGTATTTACAATGCTTTTTCAGATTTCTGGCAGTGCTTTTAGTGCTTTTTGTACAGTTTATATTTTTGGTATTTGTTCTCCTTTTTTCAATTTTTATTGAATTTTCTGTCAAAGTTGAAAAACTACCCAGCAAAAATATGTGTAAGTCATTCAAAACAAACAACTTTTAAATTGGTTACAATGGAGCGATAAGTGCTCTTTTTCTGTTTCGAATGTATGTGCTTTAAAACAACTTTCAAAAATGTATATATAATGTTGTTTTTTTCTTTGTAAATCCATTTGTTTGTAAATTACGAATTTATTAGAGATTCCATTTTTATCTCTAAAAACAAAATAGTTAATTTTATTAACGTACTTTATTAATTTACGATTATTTACATATTTTTTAATTATTCGTACATATTTTAAAAAATACTTTACACTTCCCATTGAAAAAGGGAAGGAAATAAAGAATTGGATCCCATTGAATCTCCTGAACTATGACCCAAATATGAATTCTTCATTTCAAATATATAAAAGTTTACAATTAAAATGTATTGTTAAGGCTCTATGAAGTCGCTCGCGTGCTTTTGCACCGGGCACCAAAGAAATATACTAATAAAATTTGTTGCAATGTTAACATATTTTATCGTTTAAAACAGACCAATCAAGAAGTTCGTTAACAGAGGTTGGGCCCTTACCTTTGTTTATACACAAAAAGTTATATAAATGTCACCTGCTTTAAATGTCGATATGCTCTAATTGCTATTACGCCTTAAAAGTCGTAAAAACTAAATAAATAATTCTATAGTGACAAAAAATATATTATTTCTTCAACTCAAAAATAGATTTAAAAAAATTACTGCCGTCAACTTTAAAATGTCCATTAAAGTTCCTCTCCTCCAACGGTTCTCGGATTCTTTAATGAATTGAAGGCTAAAATTTCAATCATAGATCTGCGGCTTCAGCAAATTTATAATCATGGCCTTATTATTGTAGAGTTGTAAAATGTCGATGATTTTCTTTCCTTTATTTGTTAAAATGAAAAAAATATATGAAAAAATAATTTTCTAGTATGTAATATTCTGAAAATTCCTTGAGTAATGTTTTTAAGAAAATTAATCAGAGGGTTACATATAACTTTTAGACCCAGCTTTCAGGATGTAGATAATCTTTAAACTTAGTTTATAACTCGAATACTCCCAGCCAGAAATTGCCGACGCTTCAAAAAATGTAGTACTGGTAGAGCACGGATTTTTTTGTAAAACCAGTGTTTTGCCAGTACTACCTAAAACAGTGCTTTACCAGTACTGTTTTTACATAAATTGCATCAGTTTTTTTTTTTAATTTTACAAGTTTTCATACAGATTTTTCGATAGGTTAAATTTTTTACATAATTTATCCGTGATTTATATTGATAGCATTCATAAAACTCAATAGGAAGGGGGTAACAAATTCAAAAATGTGTCAAATACGATTGAAAGTATAAAAAATTTGACAAAGTGTGTTTATTAAAATTATGGTGTAAATATGGTGAAATTACCATTTGTGTAAAAAAGTACGGGTAAATGAATACCACTAATATATTTGATTTTTTTATGTATAACGGTATTTTTTGATGTATTTGTACAAATTTCCATGATAGGTTTAATGAACGCACTATTTTTCTGTCATTTCGAATAGAAAATTAAACTTCGTTAATTTTCGAGAAAAGAGTTATTACTAAATTAACAACTGTTTGTTTTAAAATATACTTTATTTGAGATTAAGATTCCATTTAATTGTTTGTGTATAAGAGTTATTGCAATTGTTTCATTATGATGTTTAGTGAGAATACACTTAAGTTCTACCAAATGAATGTTTACTTCAACATTATTTTCATTTAAATTTTTAACATTGTGCAATCCTATTTCTTTTGATGGTAAACAAAACCCAAAAAAATGGTATTTTCATTAAAAATATTACTTTGAAGAAAAATATCATCACATTTCTATTTAGAAGATTTAGATATATAGATATAGATAAAATTTAGAATATTTATAAAAATTATTGGATAAACCTTTAATTTTTCATATTTATAGTATCAGCAAAATAATGAATTTTTCATTTTTATGGTACAGTATTTTTTGTATTAATGACGGTTTGCCAACGTCGAAAAATAGAGTCCTATAACCGTTTAATGGTGTTATCATTTCGACGTTGAAATGCTACTGTAAACTTTGAAATTTAGTCGTTTTGCCAACGTATGTACTGTCGTGTCCAATGTTTTGCCAACGTTCCGCCGACTGTATTTTTCTGACTGGGCTGCTGCTAAAATCTATTTTATTTTCTTTCAATGAAGACATAAATTTTAAACGATAAAAAGTTGGTCGGGCAAATTTTTGTTAATAAACTTGAAATGGCTGATATAATTCGTTTTCGGTTTAACTAAATCAAGTTTAACTGACATCCCAAAAACTGCGCCTTAGTGTATTAATCTTATTTAATTCAATATCGTATCTTTTTTGCATTTAAAGACTGAAGTAAATATGTTACAAACTTATTAAAAAAAAAAAAAAACTAAAAAAAAATTTTGGTTTTGTCTAATTTTGACTTAATCGAATTGATTTAGTTGCAAAAGAAGTGTTTCCTTAATATTGTCCTACAAATAATAATAAATTGAAGTTTTTGTTACATAATAGGTTCAGAAATGGGTTCTGTAAAGGCTAAACATTAAAATTGCCTCTAAAATATGCTATTTCAGACATTATAAAAAGCACATTTAAATTACTTTTAAAAATGTATTATATTATATATTATAAAGAGTACTTCTAAATCACTCTAAAAATGCAAACAAAATGTACTCGTATTGAAGTGATGAAAATGTATACCTAAAAACCTTACTTTATTAACATCATGTAATCACTCTTAAATTACTAACAAAATGCTTAAATTGAACTACTGACAACATGGGACATCACGTGTAAAATAAATCAGTATTAGAGCTAAATTGTAACTACTCCAAAATCAGTTGATGCTATTCGGAGTGCTTTAAAATAACTTTTTTGTAATGACTTTTTTTGCTGGTATAATACGAAATATACAAAAAATACATTTTTTCACAATGTTTGTAGTACAATTTTAAATAGCAACTTCGTTATATTTAAACTTCAAAATTTTGAAATATTAGTTTGGTGCTTTTTTACCCCTTTTTTGTTTTTTTTGAACCTTTTTCACACGATTTTAAAAAGCTAATATGTGTTTTTAAAATCTTGACTTAAATTTTTCAAAAAATTATTATCGTGCTTTTTTACTCCATTTTCGTTAAATTTTTACCCTTTTTACCCGATTTCATAATGCTCACGGTGCTTTCCTGCCTTCAAGAGTTGCCAACACTGGTCATCACTGGTGACGCTTACCACTACAAATAAAAATAATATGGCGCTTGTTAAGAAAGTGCTAGTAAATAAAATAATATGATAAGAGCATGTTTTCTCTTGTTTCTGTTAGTCAGCAAAGGAACCCAAAAGAAAACGGAGGTATACTGGACATTAACATTTCGCAGTTAAAATTGTATTAAAAAAATAAAATAATAGAGGTTTGTTTTATATAAACTATATTTATTTACGGGAATACTATTAAATATGTTATTGTTTTTTTTAATGCAAATAGTGTTTTTGGATTGTGTAATTTATTCGAAAATAAAATTAACAATATTTACATTAATTTATTTTTATTCAATTAATAACAAAAAGTGATTGTAATTTTAGCAGCATGTTTTGCAGATTTCAACTGACCCACTTTCATTTCTATTAAACGAAATTTCTTATAAATTTTTGAATGTTAACTGAATTTTTTACCTGTTTATAACCAATTAAAATTTAGCAGAAAACATGTGCTTATTTCAACTGAGTAATTTTCATTTCCATTAAACAACATTTCTTATAAACTATTGTATTTGAACTAACTTTTTTACCTAAAATTTAGGTCACCTAAATTTAGCAGACGATGATTCTCAATATCATTGAAATTTCTGCTGGCGCAAATTCAGGTACTATTTCCTGTTATTTTAGCAGAATTTTTTACTATTTGTACGGGCTTTTTTATGAGTGTAGAACATATTCCGATTTTATCTCCTCAAGGCTGGATCGTTGTCTACTGACTACAGTAATCTCTTTACACAATTTCAGAAAAATTTAATGACGTTTAGAATTCAAAACTCCAAGTTTCTTTACTGTTTTTGCTGATGTTTCGTCAATATAAAAATAAAACAAATAAGAAGAGAACTTAGGCTAGAAATTTCAAGAGAACAAAATCCCGGCATTCATAACAAAAAAGATTAAAGCATTAAACACATAGACGACTGCAGCTACACGACTACAGCCTGTCAAAAATAAAATACACACGTTTATATGAAAACGATTATTTTGACACCAACACAGCTACACGGCTACACGACTACTTTTGCCGCTGTAGTCAACTTAGGATAATTTCTATTTTTGTTGGCTACAAAACAAAAATAGTGTTGACAATATAACAAAATATGTAAAACAGGACAATTTTTCCCGCTAGAGGCGAAACAAAATCGCTAGTTCTGACTAGAAAATCACCGTTTTGGGAACACTGAAGAAACAGCTGTTTATATTTTACAATTGTTTAAAGGTTTCATTAATTTATATTTGGAAATAACTTTATTGTGTTGTTTTGTAAAAAAAAATGGATCTTACAAAATTAACAAAATATTCCTCAGCCATTATTTTAGAAGCACAAACCAAAAAAGATTAACATTTATCAAAATGTCAAATATTTAGGATTATCTGTTTACATGTTGCTGCCGTTTTCAAAAAAATTAAGTAGCTGACTATACGACTACAATTGCAGCCAGCAGCATTTGTAGTCGTGTAGTCGTGTAGCTGCAGTCGTCTATGTGTTTAATGCTTAATGCAGTTTTTTTTATACATATGCTCTCAGAGTTTGAATTGTTTGTCGAAGAAGAAGTCCTCGCGATTCAATGCAATTTCATAAAACACATAAACAGAAACAAAAGCATTTTGTCATAAAAAAGAACCCCGAGAATAATAATTCTGTGAAAGTCTAGATTCCTGAGAATTTTTAAACTAAGATTATCGGACATAAGGCCGATCTATTTTAAAGACGTTCTGCTGAAAATTATATGCATAAGGTAATTTTATATTATTGTATTTTTAGTATTAAAATATTTAAATAAACATAAAAAACAATAAAAGTATTTTTTATTGATTGTAGCTACAGAATTAATTTTGACTGAAGTTTGTAGTCGCAACTAAATATTTAAATTTTTCCCACCGAAACTATCAGTTATGCTGACCGATATAATGCCAAATTTAAATTTAATTAATTGTCGTAACCGCCACAATTCGATTGGCAACAAATTCGGTTACCACAACGAATCTGTTTTCTGGGTGTGAAATTAAGAAAGAAATTTTTGTTCTATCTTTGGTTAATGGGCCTCCCAAGGCCTCCAAGCCGTAATAACATGCAAGTGTGGGTACTCTAATAAAAGGGAATTTTAGGATTGCAAAATAATTTTCTTATAGTAATGCATAATATACTTAAAATCTAGATGGAACCAATCTAGACTAATTTTAATTACACTCATAAAAAAAAAGTTAGTACAAAAGTTTGTTAAACGCGTTCTGATTCTATTGAACTAATTTTCCTGTTATTTTGTCTTAAAATTTAGGATTGAACTAATACTTTTTGTAAATCTAATTTAGCATTACAACTACTTTCAGCAGTATTTGAACTAACTTTACATGCTAATTTTTAGTAATTTGTGTTTCTTAACTTTACAAATTTTTCAGCTAATTTAAACCACGATTATTTTCTAATTATTATATTTTTATATAATTATATATTATATATTTATTATATTACCTGCTATCAATATCACATAGAGATGGCGCTATATTTTAATTTTTTTTATTATAAGATCGTAAAATAGTTTGTATCTCGGAAACTAAGCGAGATAGAGAAAAATGGACAAAAATGCACAAAAATGGACAGTCTGTACCTATAAAGTAACCCTTATTAGACACATGTATTCCCAATAATAAATATGGCCCCGTCTAGGTCCAGATCCCGGAAGTCGAAATTTTAAGCGACATTTTAACAGAAATTTGTAGTTAAATCAGGTAAAATGTCTGCAGAATTCAGCTCAAATTTTCTACCTAATTTGTAAAATTTAGCTTACCTAAATTTAGCAGACCATGATTTTTAACTTCATTGAAAATTCTGCTGGCGCAAATTTAGGTACTATTTCCTGTTATTTTGGCAGAATCTTGAACTATTTGTACGGGCTTTTTTTATGAGTGTATATTTAGGTTACAAAAATGGGAAATAGGCGTAAAATTACACGAAATAAATAATTTATCTCACAAAATTTTGATAAAATCGTAAGTTCACTTGCTTCTCGTAAACATATTAAGTATCGGGTGGTTTGTTTTTAAAGTGAAATCTTTGTGTACGTAAACAGTATAACCGCGGTGGTGCCAATGCTTTACAAAGCCCTGGGAAATCACCCAGAAACCTAAAACTCAAATGCTTTCACAACGCCCAAATACAAAAATGAAAACGCTTTCCTGACTCTTAAGTGATAGCACCGATCTACTTAATGCTTTGAAAAGTATTGAAATAGCTCCCATATATAGGCAAAATCTTCAAAGTATATTTTGGAGCTTTTGGACCGTGGACGTGTTCAAAGGAGAGCGTCGGCGTTCATCAATAGTATCCAGCTCTATTGACTCATTGGAGCATCGTCGGAATGTAGGTTGTGCATCACTGTTCTAGCGATATTACCTTGGGCAGTGTTCTGGCGAGATTAGTGAACTGATTCCTAGGCCCAGGGTTTTTGTTCGAATACTCGCTTTTCTACATAAAAGAGCACATCCGTTTGTAGTCGATTGTCCCGTGGATCACACAACGCATTACAGTGGGAATTCGTTTATCAGTCGCATAAGCCGAATGTGTTAAAGCTCTCCGCGGAAGTCTTTCCAGTAACTTACAATACAGAGAAACTGTCAAGTAAACTGTCCATAAATACTACTCCCTCTTTCCTCCCTACTATAACCTATTTTCCTAATTCTAACAGAAGGTACTTTCATCAATAAGAGCCATCCTCTGAGTGTTAGTCCATTGGAAAAAAAATATTATTGAGATAGCACCAACAAACACAAAAATCACATGTTTTCCCTGCCACCAAATTATGAGCCCTCATCACTGAAGAATTTAAATTACTCTAAAAATAGATGATTCTTGGAGTTATTGTATTATGGAATAAAAAATTATTTAAATGTCCACTCTTTTTGGAGCTTCTTTTTCAAAAACAAAATAATGTCTAAGGAAACCAAGCATTGGAAAATCACCAGGAAGATGATAAAATTTTTACAAGTAAATTACAGAGAATAAAAATTTTAAAAAATCGATAATACCAGCAGGATAGAATATGTATTTTCGGGTCCCGCTACAGACCCATCATCAGTATCCTATGCCTTTATGGATTAATAATTGACGATTATCTATTTATATTGAATTTGAAACAAATATGAACAATCCAATTAGGCTAAAATCAACGAAATTCTAACAATGCTGTTATTACTGTTTTTGCTTTGAACTTTAATTTTTAATGTACCGCAGCTGGTTCTATTCAACTCTGTCGGCAAAATTTATAAAACACTGATATATCAACTACAACAACCCGTTAATTTTTATTTTTTTATTTAAATTCTAATTGTTTTTAATCATCAACATAAATCCATGTTGCTGGTAAACAATTACCCAGTCAGAAAAATACAAACGGGAAAGCGGTGGCAAAGCACTTTAACAGGTGGTACAAGTACTAGCAAAAAGTGCTTTCCCATTCCCAAAATGATAACATCATTAGACAAAAGGACAGGCTGTTGAAAAAGCACCGGAAAAGCACTGGAGGAATAAAATTTTTAAACGTTGGCAAAACGCTGGAAAATCCAATAAATAGGTGGTCTGGAAATATATTTTCCAAAATAAAATTTAAAAAAAGTTCATATGTATTTTTTTTGGTCCTGTCGTGATTTGAACCTAGGCCTTCAGATTGGCAGACGATTGCTCTACCCACTGAGCTAACGAGACATATAATATTTGATGGCTAAACACATAAATGAGTGATAATAGCTGGACAACTACTGGCTGTGCCAAAATGCTAGTAGTGGCAAACAATTTTTTTAAACTAGTATGCCAGTGTTGGGAGGGCAAAAAAAAATTTCGTCTTGAAGGAGTTTTCCCACATACAAAGAAATTGATTTTATAAAACAAAAAAAAATTAAATTAAAAAAAATCCAAAAAAAAAATTTTCCTTGCAAGCGGATTTGAACTCGGAAGCTTCTGCCCTACGGGAAATTTAAACAAACTGTAACCGAACTGGCCCCTTTATATGAAATAGACTGGTCACTTTTACATGACGTTGTCATAAGAGCGGGAAATTGACCCCTTGAACTTTGTTTTTTATGAGAGTTCAGTAACCTGTCCTGGGATTTGTCTTGTGACATGTCGCAAGGGGTCAATTTCCCCCTCCTATGACAACGCCATGTAAAAGTGACCAGTCTATTTCATATAAAGGGGCCAGTTCGGTGACAGTTTGTTTAAATTTCCCGTAGGGTGACTACAAACCTATTTTGACGAAGCGTCAGCACTTTTATAAAATCATTGGTCTACCAGTGAATTGATTTTTGTTCGCCTGGTAGCATTGGCTAGGTAGCACTGGATAACCACTGGTTGCAAACCTTGGCATATCACTCTAAGCCAATTCTTTACCAGTGGTTTTGTTTTATAAACCACCGAAATTTTTGTAAAACAAATACTGGTAAAACGCTTTTCGCAAACGCTGGCAAAGCGTCCTAAATGAGTGTTATGCCAGTCATTTATTTTTAACACCGTGGTTACCCAGTGGTACGCCAGTGCTTGATTTTTTGTACCACTGGCGATTTCTGACTGGGTAGGCATGTAAGTATTAGGAATGATAACATTATTCTACCGATTTTGTTAAAAATATGATTTATTTTACCTTTTTCTTAAATATCAGTAAATTTTTATATTTTAAAAGAAAATTTCCTAGTGAAATTGTTCACTAATGCTAGAAGCTAAAATGAAAAATGTTCACAAAAATATATTTCTATTCGAAAATTTTTAATCAGAATTATCTCGAAAACTTTAGATCTATGTGAAATTTAGATTTCATATTCTTAATTAATATCAAAATAATTAAATAATTGTGTTATTTCCCAAAAGTTTTACATTTTTATATCCCAATAGACGTAAATGTATCGTCATTTAGGGACCTTAAGATGATTAATAGATTTTAACATTGATGGGGCCTTGAGATGCTGAAAAATTCGAAAGGCTTGAAATTCAAAGCACATAGTTCACTGTGAAATATGTAATATAATGTGCAACGCTCTTTGCTGGCGTGAATGTTTCCTATGACATGAATGTAGTGGGTTATTAATACTATGATATAACCCAGCAAGGGTTTTATGCATATGGCCATTCAATGCCTTCATTTTTTCAACATTTGAACCCAATATCTCCGTTTTGATGGCCCATTTACGAAATACTATAAATTATTATAGTATATTAAATTATCAATTATTTATAAAAGGCCTTACGAATAAAAAAATTTTTTGGCACAGTTGAACAGCCTAAGGAAAGTACATATTTTCGAAAACCGACTATCGTTATGATGACCACATATAAGTATTTCGTCATATAATTTTTTCCCAATTCTAAAACTACTTTTTGTTAATTTTGGGTAACCAGATTTCAATCTTAAACCTGTGTGTATAATATACAATTTACATAATTTAAATTATCCTTTATTTTTAGTGTTATTGCAATAAATAAAATTTATAAAATAACAAAAAACAATCAACAATAATTTATTATATCCCATGGAAGTAATCTAAAGCGGCCCATACATTATGGAACATTCGTGAAAAAATGCCCATTTTTTTTTTGAATGTGTGAGTATGTTTGTGTGTGTGTGCATGCTGATATCGTGCAATTCGTGTTTACAAAATTTTTTGATATTTTTTGTTCTCTACTCAATGTTCCTTAATGTATGGGCAGCATAAAAAATGAATTTTTTCGTCTTCCTTTTCTTAATGCCAACGCAAACATTCATTACGATTATTCATAACCGAAAAAAATAATATACGTAAAATTATGAAATACCATAAACACACGCTAACAAACTACATTCTGCAGATGATGAAAACAATAGTACCAATGTGATAAAACAGAGAAAAAATATAAAATAAATATAATAAAATAATAAAAAAAATTTATGAATGAACCAAAAAGTCATTGAAGCGAAATCTTACAAAAAGGAAAATTGGCACGAACATTGACATAGGGAACATTTTTATTCTACTCACCCACTTGTTACAATAAATGTAATAATAGTATGACAAAATTCTCCTACAAAGGACTATCGCAATAATAAAAAAAAATAATATACAATTAAAAAAAAATGCAATGTTGAGAATAGGCCAGTAAATTCTATTGCGTTATAAAATAAAGCAACATTTTTAAACAATTTTTTATCTCATAGTTTATTATAGCTAATAAAACAATTTCTGTAATTTTTTCAAATATACAATATAGAATTTTATTTCGTGATATTACCTATGGTGTAACCCCAGCTATAAATTGTGTCCTCAAGATAATGTCATCAACACCGTTTACGGGACAAGTCGGAATGTGCAGACATTTACCAAAGACGTGTATGTAATTTTTATCTTTTTCTAAACTATCTATTTGTCAATATCACAAGAAGTTTTTTGAAATTGATGCCGACTAAATAAGTGCCTATTTATTAGTATCAGTACTAGCAAAAAGTGCTTTCTCATTCCAAAAATGATAACATCATTAGACAAAAACAAAATTCACAACGTTGGCTAAACGCCGGCAAAACCAATATATAGGAGGTCTAGAAATATATTTTCCAAAATAAAATTTAAAAAAGTTCATATGTATTTTTTTTTGTCCTGCCCATGAATTGAACCCAGGCCGTCAGATATGCAGACCACAGTTCTTCCCACTGAGCTAACGAGACATATAATACTTGGTGGCTGAAAACATAAATGAATGATAAAAGCTGGACAAATACTTGCTGCGCTAAAATGCTTTTTGTAACTAATATGCCGCCAGCGTTGGCAAAACAAAAAAAAGTTGGTCTTAAAGGAGCATTTTAAAAAAATTGATTTTATGAAACAAAACTTTTTAGATTAAAAAAATCAAAAAAAAAATGATTCCTTCCAAGCGGATTTGAACTCGGACCCTTCTGGCTACAAACATTATTTAACGAAGCTTCATCATTTTTATAAAATCGTTCCTTTGCCAGTGAACTGATTTTTTAACGAACGGATAACTACTGGTTGCAAACGTTGGCATAGCACTCCACCGGCTATTTCTGACTGGATATACACCATAATTGATATAAAACATGTGTTCACTAAATTTGAATTTGAAAAAATTTGAAAAAATTAATACAATTTCAATTTGGGTAGAGGAGAATTCAATTAAAATTTAAAGAATTAAATTTAAAAATAGAATATGGGCAAATAAAAGGCTTTTGCTTCAAACCAAATGAAAAACTTTGAATTTTTATAGAACGAAATTAACAACAAGAAAAGAAAGAAATTTCTTTCCCCTTAAGAATAATTGAGTATTGAAAGTAGAGATAAGCACGTGACTAGATTTTGACTCACTCACGCTCACGAGAGAAAATTTTCAGTTACGCACAATCACTTACGAACTTTTTTCTACTCACGCGCACTCCCGTTCACGTTAATAAATTCGGATTTTTCCCGTAATCACGCTTCATCATGAGTGAATCACGCAAATTCACGAAATAACAGGGACCGTAAATTACAGTTATCCATAAAATTTTAACTCAAAAACTCTTCATGTTAGAGTCAACGGAGATCTATACTGTTATATACCAATAGATTCGTATTGAAGAGCTCATTCAGAATCTATGGTGATCTTAAGAAAACAACTCCACAGTTAAGAGTTATTTTTCAACCAAAAAAATAAAATATCGGATGAAACTGTTAAAAAGAGAGCTTTATTTTGCCGTCATAAAATAAAACTCTTTTGAGGAGTTTTATTTTTTCCGTCTAAAATATAACTCTTTTGAGGAGTTTTATTTTATCCGTCTAAAATAAAACTCACCTTATTTATTTTCTCATTTTTTGCAGTCATAAAATAAACCGTCATAAAATAAAACTCTTTTGAGGAGTTGTATTTTTTCTGCCTAATACAAACCTAATTTTGTTTATTTTATTCATTTTTGCAGTCTCTTTTTATTGAATCTGCCTGACAAAATGTGTGTAGTAATTTATTTGTTTAATTTAATGAACATAATTTCAAAGTAAATTTTTGGCATATTTAGGTTAGTTTTTGATGAGGGTGTCAATTTACATTAAATGAGTTTTAAATTTCTGACCGGAAAATAAAACTCTTCAAATGAGTTTTATTTTATGACGGCAAAATAAAACTCTCTTTTTAAGAGTTTCATCGGACCTTTTATTTTTATGTTGCAAAATAACGGTTTTATATAGCCTTTTTCTTTTTTGATATCACTTATAACCGTTACGGTTCCTGCGAAAAAAATTCTTACTGGAAAAGAAATAAAATTCCAAAATTAAGGTAAATTATGAGTTTTAAACTAAAAATTTCTAGGAATTTAAATATGCAATTTTGTTATTTATTCTTTGTTTTAAAAATCCAGAAATATATTTTATATATTATTTATACAGTATATAAGGAGTGAGATCATAAAAATGTTAACACACATAAAGTTAAATAAAAAACAAACCACTGAATTTTAAGACTTCAAACCAAAATTTTATTAAATGAAATTTAATACAAAATCAAACAAAATAAAAACACATGGAATTCTAACCACTACGAACAAAGTTATCTACTTTTTCCGGAAACCCTCCCATTAAGGCTTTTATGGTAGTTTCTGTCACCTTTTTAGAGCAGGTGGTCCATCTACGTTTGAAATCTTGCATGTCCTGGGAGACCTTTTTTGTGCCCTTAAATTCTCTTTTAACAAGAGCCCAATATGTCTCCACTGGCCTGAGCTCCGGGCAGTTTGGTGTATTTGCCTCTCTTGGTACAAAAACCACATTATTATCATTATACCACTCCAGCGCTTTCTTGCTGTAGTGACAAGATGCTAAATCGGGCCAAAACTAAGTGGATACATTGTGCTGACTCAAAAATGGACGAAGTCTCTTCTGCAAACACTCTTTGATATAAATTTCGCTGTTTATAGAGCCAGATGTCACAAATGACTGGCTTCTTTGGCCGCAGCTACATATGGCTTGCCATACTATAAATTTTTTAGGGAATTTCGTTTGCTTTTTCGACCTAAATTTTTCCGCAGCATTTCCTCGAACATCGGAGCCAGGACATAAGTTTCGTCGTCCATTATACAACAGTTGTAGTTTTGTATAAAATTTGAAGTCGCTGCCGGTAGAAACAAAATAAAAAGTCGCTGCCGGTAGAAGCTTGATATATACTTTAAGTATTTTACTTGCTGATTCCAAATCTCTATTCCGAATTCGTCTATCACCTCTCAATTTTAAGAAAATCGTGATTAAAAACGCGCAAAATATCGTTTTTACCTATTTTGAAATACTATACAAAACGCATCCAAATAGCTTAAGGTTCTTGTTACGATTAGGCTTTCCAGTACCGATTTCGGTAATACCGAAACTGTCGAAATTCGAGCCATTTTAGCAAATTTGAAATACCGATTTTAGAACGATACCGATTTCGGTATTGCATACAATTTTTTTATGTCTTTTTTAAGAGAAATTATAACAAATTTGACAATAATTCTGGTTTTGTGTTTGCAATTTTTTACAAATGTTATATTTTAAAGATGCAAACATTAATAAATACGAATATATTGCATTTTTACTATACTATACTTTGGACAACGGAAACATCTGATTATGATTACTTATAAATAGTATGACTTTTGCAAGGGTTATATCTACGAGTCTTAATTAATTCACACATTAAAAGAATGGTGAATGAGGGGTATATATGTAGTTGATCTTTGATTTCGTAAATTAATGTTTTTTTAGTTTGAATCTTCACTTGTGAAATTTGTATCATCTTTCTTGAATTTGAAAAATAATTTAAACTGAAAGTGATATTAATATATGATCTAGATTCAAACTAAAAAAACATTCATTCATAAAAAGAATGTTTTCCCTAAAAATTTTCTTGAGAGAAAGTCAAAGTCTAATAAACATTTCTTCACTTCTATGTCTACGATTTCCCAGTATTGGTGATGGGAATTGTCAAATTTGTCCAAATTTTCTAAAAAAAACCAGGCAAAACATTGGTAATGGGTGGGATATACTCACGCATTACCTTGTAATGATACCTCGTAACCTTCTGCATTATTTCAGACCAAAAAGTAATAACTTACCAATCACTGATTACGTAATGCATGGTTTATAAACGGAAAGTAATGATTATAAAATTTTTGAAAATCTATTTTTAGACACATTACTTTGTGTTTTTTTGTAAGCATGGGTGTAAGGTATATATTTGTCGACATTACAAATGAAAATACGAATCACAACAATTCATTTACTTTTTAAGCAATCAAATGTTGTATGTGTCGATAGCTCAGGTGGTAGAGTTCTTGGCTAACATGCAGGGATTCCAGGTTCGAATCCCAGCGTGACCACGTTTATATATTTAATAAAAAAATATTTTTAATACATTTTTTTTAAATAAAATTTTTTTTACGAATATCTATTTTTAGACCCATTATTTTTCGCATCCTTGTATCCACATAAGTAATCAATTACTTTATCACTTCCTCATCATACACTACCTTGGGGCTCATCGCCTGTAAAATTCATCAGTGGAGTAAGGTATAAAGTAATACATCGGCCCCTATGGCAACACATTGCTTTACACATTATTTGGTAATGTGTAGTTTTGCTGGGAAGAATAATAAAAAATTATTTTTGATTATGTTGATTTTCTTGATTTCGCGAATTATAATTTTTTGTTTTCGCGAATTATCTCTTAACCCTCATCGGTCCCTCGAGAAATACATCTAATCGGTCCCATATATTTTTAATTGTAAAAAAGCTCAAAAAAAAATTAACAACCATTTATGTTTTGTGATTTTTTATGTTTATTATATTGTTTACTATCATATTAGTACATTTGAACTTCATAAAGGTAGATTTAGAATGAAATTAAAATTAGAATATTACATACATATATTAGAAAGAAAAATTTAATTTTTAACTTTTGTCAATTATTTGTACATTTTTCGCATAAATTGAAATTATGTTCAGCACAAATCAAATTTCTACACTTTTCACAGCGTGTAGCAAAAAGATTTTTGTTATTTTTATATGTGCAGATGTAGGATCGGCCTCGTTTTGATGTACTTGGTAAATGTCGAATCTCCCGAATTCTTTGAATAACACTGGAAGCATCATTACTTTGAGGTTTTTTTTACGTTTAGTGATCTGTTTTTCAACGAGATTCAATCCAAGCTCCTCGATAAAAAGGCGACGACGAATATTATGGTTCGTTTTAGAATTTTTCCAATTCGGGAACAATGAAATGAATGTCACGAATGCATTCAACGCACTAACATCAAGCATGTTACAAAATACAGCCATTGGCCACCGATTGACTTTTCGTTTGCATGTGTACGTAGCCACCATTTGATCCATAGTATCAAATCCACTCTTGGTTTTGTTGTAGTCTTCAATGATGTTAGGTTTCTTCTGTTCACTATTCTCATTTATGCTTACAACATTGTGGTATTTACTGAGCAATGTCACAAATCGGTACCGGCGAGGAACATATGATAACATAACTGCTTGCAATTTATGTTCATATACAACTTCTGTATGATAAATTGGCTTTTGACGCATGTCGAGTAGAACTGAAGGAATTTCAGTCCTATTTTCCTTATTGTTCCCAAAATAGTCATGCGATTCTTATGCAAATCTTCTGCCAATTCATACGAAGTGAAAAAGTTGTCACACGTTACATTTCTGTCAGAAAGTCCTTCCACCAAGTCCAAAACAACACGCCGTCCGAGATTGCGTTCAGGATTGGCATTACGATTCCGACCAACATAAATTTGTGTGTTGTATGCATACCAGCTTTTTGAGTCGCATAGCACCCAAATTTTGATGCCATATTTCGCCGGCTTGGATGGAATATACTGATGAAACGGACATCGCCCACGTTACGGAACTAACTGTTCATCTACGGTAATGTTTTTTCCTGGTGTGTATACAGCTTTCAAATTATGATTCCATTTATCGTATACATTTCGAATCGGTGCCAATTTGTCACGAACAGAAGTACTTGTAGATGCAGTGTTGGCCATACGTTGTTCGCGGTCATCAAATCGAATGCAACCATGGATACGCTTGAACATTTTCAAAGACATTGTTGCTCTAAATATTGGCCGACCAGTTTCTTCATTCCACAGTTTAGTGGCACATTCACCGTATGACCGATACACACCAGAAAGCAGTAACAATCCAAAGTATGCGTGCAGAGTGTCCAAATCAATGTTTTCCCATTCGTCTTTGTACTTTCACCAACAAGTATAAACCTATAGAGAGACTACCGTCCTCACCAAATTTTGTTGTTGTGTGGCGAACTTGGCAAAGGCTAAGAAAACATGTTGATAATGTTGTTAAGAGAAAAAATGAGTCGGAAGAGCATTTTGAGAAACATTTTTTCGTTTTTTGCTTTTGAAAAAAACTTCTTTGATCAGTGTTGTCAAGTTTGATTTTCCATTTAGGGGTTTTTTAATGAATGTAGTAAACTTTTTTTAACTACTGTTTTTAATAATTTTTGTTAATATTATTTTAAAATTTTTTAAATAATTTATTTTATTATAAAAATAATATATAATTCAAATTATGTTTTTAATAATTTTTGTTAATATTATTTGAAAATTTTGTAAATAATTTATTTTATTATACAAATAATATATAATTCATTTTCACCGTTCTTGTTAATTTAAATATATATTATTTTTGTTAAAATAAACTATATTTTAAAAAATAAAACTGTATTAACTATCAATATTAGTTAAAAAAAATTGAAACTATTGACAAATGTTTGTTGGCACGTTAATTTTTTCCATGTTGAAGCAACATTGGAATCTCTTAAATACTCTTAAAAATCTGAAAAAACTCACTCAACCTCAATGCTTATTATATAGGGAAATGTATAAAAAAAACACTCAATCTCTCATTTTTTTTACAATGTTTACCAACATGTTTTGTTTTCTTTCCCGACTTCACGAACAAAAATAAAGAGTAAAGGTGAACAGAGGAAGAGTGGTATAGAAACCCACTGCTTTCACACACCATATAAATTCGTCATGTTCAAAATAATATTCTCAACTGGTCCAAGGAACATGTGAAATGCAGACGAAACATCAACTATATTAGCAGCTGCTAATGCTTTTGGACCTGAATTATAACAAAAATGAAACATATAATGAACATGAACCCATAACAAAGAGGGTAGGTTTTTACCTGAAGTGAAATTTTCTGCACGTCGAAATGAATTTCTTCGATTTATTTCAAATGGTTGCGATGAATATTCAATTTTCTTATTTTTTGAAAAATATTTATTTTCAGGATTTGCTGCATTTTTTTCTGCTAAATTTTGCTCAAGTGGCTCAATGTCGTCTTCATCCGAATGCACACTAACTTCACTTTTATCATTATCCTCGTCTGATAATGCGAAATCATCGTCACTATTGGACCGAGATTCGCCCGCTTCGCTTTCCAAATCAAAATCCATTTCTAGTTCATCTCGTTGCCTTCGTTCACGTAAAACTCTATCCATTTTTTATCAAATACTTTGAAACACAACCAAAATTCAAATAAATGCGCAAACAAACTTCACGTATGTGTGTTCCAGAACAAACTGAATTTCATAAAAAGAAAAAATAAGAGCGGGCTATAAATCCACACACAAAAATAAGCAGCAATTCCAGGTACTTGCGCGCACATACACAGGGACCGATTCGTAACTATATCTGAACAGGCAAATACAGTAAGGGTACAATTTCAAAAACGGCTTTTTTTGGTTGTTCAGGCAAAATAATTCTACTTTGCAAAATACAAGGTCATTCCGCTGAACCGTTTTTATTTTATTCAAGGTTAAAGATCAAAATGGTATGCGTGCGCATACAGGGGACCGTTGAGGGTTCAAACAAATTATTCAATCGAATAATAATTGAATCGATGTAAATTACACCAAATCATTATCTCACTTTGTTCAATATCAAGTCATTGATTTAAAATTATTTTAAAAATTTCACTGATTCATAAATTGAATAAATTTTTATTCGTATTAATTCAAAAAAGAATTATTTTTTTCAAGCTCGGAATGAAACACACGAGAGAAGATTAAGCCTGCTTGGAATCAATAATTTTCGTACACAATTTTGAAACTTTGTGATGTGTTATATCTAAGTTTATGCGATAAATAATAATATTAATATGAATACCGAAAATGGAAAATTTTCAATACCGAAATACCGATTTCTCAATACCGATTCGGTATTGGCAACCCTAGTTACGATGCTAGTAAAGAATGAACTTTGTTCTCTAAAATACGTAGGACATTTTTCTTGACAATTTAAAATTCAGTTCAATTAGCAACAAAAATTGCAAAATTGACTTGAAAATTTAAATGCTATTAATTTATACAGATTTTCTACATTCTTTGTACCTACCACAGTTTTTAAAGAAATTTGGCCCATATGCTGTCAATGGATATGTCTTTTGGCAATTCTTCAAAAACTTCCCGAAGGCAGCTGTAATCTGCATACAACATATCAGTATTAATTGAATTTGATATTTTTAAAACAAATGGCAGCTCTGCTTAATTATTCCATGACAACAACGAGTTTTTTATATTTAAAACAGCAATTTTCTAAAAAAAACAGATTTTTTAACAAAATCATATCTTTTTTCTAAGTTTTTACAGCATTTTGTAAAAATTGGTTAGCTTCTAACTCAAACGTTTCCTTTTCATTCAAAGAAAGACTTTTTATGCTTTACTACCATGAAAACAGTCATTTATCCGTAAAAATTAGTCATGGTACATTTAAAAACATTTGGTTCTTTTTTTTTTGCTAATGGCTAATTTTTCTTGATTTTTTTTTTCAATTTGATGGAAAAGTTTCTAAAATTTCGTTTTAGCTTGACAAATGACATTTTTTCTTTAGTTCAAATATTAATATGCTGACGACCCCGAGCGGGTTAAATTTTTTTTTTAATTTATATATTTTTATTACTAATCTCTACATAAAATCTTTTGAATTTTATTTATCGCACAATTTTTGAGACTAAACTTTAGCCTTTTTTTAACTTTTAACATATTCTGAGCAGCATTGATGATCACAAGATAAAACGCACTCTACTAATCTCATATTGTTTTGAAATTTCACAGCCTGCATAAAATTTTAATAAGAACAAAATAACGAACCGACAACAACAAATGAATAGCGATTTGATTAAAATTCAAATCAGTGACGAGTTGATGAAGTCGATGTACATTATAATGTACGCCACTCGCCAAAGGTATAAATAATTTCGAGTATTAATTTTCAAAATTATTTAAAACTAATTTTTAAATGGGTTCTTAAAAATTAGTTTTAAATAATTTTGAAAATTAACACGTTAAATTTTACAAAATTTATTGTTAAAATATAATATTTTCATGTTACTGTTATTACCCGGTAGAAGTCGCAACCAATGATCCGAAGTTTTAAAAATGGCGCTATTTCGTTCAATCCCGATGTTTTAAAATGGCCCATATCTCGAAAACTAAGAGAGACAGAGAAAAATTGATAAAAATTTCGACTACCCCTGACCGCGTAATAGGGGGTATCTCTATTCAAAAATGCACCGTGGCGGGGACTTAGACCCTCGGAAATGTTTAATAAAAATTGTCCACTTCATAAAATGGCTCATATCTGGAGACCTCAGCGAGATAGAGCAAAACGGACAAAATGTTTGCTCCACTGGTGTGCCCTTATATACACCCACATTATATGGACTAGGCCCGGGGAGGGTCCCGACACCCTAAATTTTAACAAATTCTATGATTCAGTATAATTAGAGATAAACCTGTAGTTTTACAAATTTTTTATTTAAATTTAGATTTGTTAAATTTAACAAAAGAGTTTGTTAAAATCAAAAAATTTTATTTAAAGCTAAAAACAGGAATAAATTTTGTTAAATTAACAAATTTTTTTTTCCAGCCATTCCATATTTAGTATTGGTTAGTTACCCATGGTTAAGTCAAAGTTAAGTGCTCCAGATAAGTTAATGGGCCTAAATAATTCTTATGTGAACAATAAATTTGTACAAATATTTCAAATAAAAAAATTGTTGGAAATAAAATTTCAATTTAAAAAAAATCGCCCTTACTATCTAAAATGTTCAAATTTATATTTTAGTTAAAGTCGACTTCAGTTAAAATATTGCGTGGCAGTATGCCATGACTTGGTTTATTTTTGGAGCATTCTGATTGGTTAATTTATTTTCAACCAATCAAAATGTTTGAAAATATAAATATTTTTGTGGGTTTTCATACACAAAATGAAAAAAAACGGTATGATTAAAAATAAGTTCGACTTTAAATTTAAAATACTCTTTTATAGTAAGGGCCATTGTTTATAATTTAAATTTTAAAGTCAGCTATAATGTATAACAAGCGATAGTACAGGGGGTAGAGCGTCCGCTTGAAACGCCAGTAAGTGCGGGTTCAAACGGCACACGCGTCGAGTTTTACTCTCAGATTATTTTACTAATGTTGCCATATTTTCACACAATGTGTGTTCCCTGCTGAAAAAAGTCAGATTCCGTTGTTGCTATTTTGTTCATATTTTTTCCGTCAAGATTTAAGATTCCTTTTCTGTTTGTATTGTGCTTATTCTCCTAGCCTTATTGTGTTTTTATTTATTTTTATAGCAAATAAATTGTTACATCAATATTATTTTTACTTATATGCGTTTAAGTGTGGTTGTGTATGTGAGAGAATTGCTGGCAAGGGCGGATGATGGGTCTCACTAGACCAATATACAATTTATCTGGTTTTGGTAATCAAACGCTATATAACCAAAGTTTGTAAATATTTATGGTGATTGTTGCTATTGCCATTAAGAATACTACATACGTACTCCTCATTTATAAAGTTTGTGATTCTTTCGTTTTATTTAGTTTTCACACTTATAGATATTGGGCTTCATTTTGAAAATTATATTTTGGGATATCATCACTTTTTAGAAGGCTTTTGTATCAATAAAAGCTTCAATTTAAAAATTTTAAAAAGTTTTTTTAAACGCTTTAAACATGCACCAAATAGTCATTGGGCTGGTCGAAAATACTGATTTTTTTTTTAAATTTCTATAAATAATTTTGTTTTTATCACACACAATAAAATGGCATTCCTGGCTGAGAAAAATGGTACAAAAATTTTTGATATAACGCGAAACTTAAAAAATTTATTAACCCAGCTAAAAATCGACATATATGAATACATACAGGTTAAATGTATGTTCATGCATGCTCATGAACATGCATTCACGTCCATACATGGATACATAAATCTCCATACATGCATCATGTATGTCCACACATGTGCATTAACGAAATTTGAGGTAATATCTACATGTGTGTACATGTATGAGCACACATGAACACGCATGAACACGCATGAACATGCATGATCATGCATGTAGATATTACCTCAAATTTCGTTAATGCACATGTGTGGACATATATGATGCATGTATGGAGATTCATGTACCCATGTATGGATATGAATGCATGTTTATGAGCATGCAGGAACATACATTTAAGCTGTATGTATTCATATATCTCGATTTTTAGCTGGGAAGTTATAAATTTTATAATAAAAATAGTTTTTAACATACTCAAGGAAAAAGTATTTGAAATATAGCGCTATTTGGGATATCAACACTTTTTAGAAGGTTTTGCATCAAAAAGAGGGTTTTTAAATTTTAAGCTTTAAAAATTAATCAGATATCATTTTTATTGAAAAATAAAGATAACTGCAATTGTCTAGCTATATCCGCTTTGGATAGAAGTAATATAAATTAATTATTATGCATGTTTAATAAAAACTTCATATTTGCAATAAACATTACAAAACCAGCTAATTCTTTTTTTTTTCCTAAAAAACTTAATTTTTGCAGCATTTTCCATGGTTCAAAATACTTTTTCATTATATCGAAAATTGTTGTACTTTTTTCCCACCAGGGAATGCGTTTTCATTGTGTGTGATAAACAGAGACGACAAAATTGCTGTTTTGGATTTTTTTTTTTTTGTTTTTTTCAAACTCAATTTACTTCTTTTTGCTTTTTTTTGATTTTCCGTTTTTAGATTTAGAATAGCTTTTTATACCCTACACCACTACGTGGAGAGGGTATAATAAGTTCGTGCTGATGCTTGTAATACCAAAAAATATTGGACCTTAGTGATTACCACTACATGATTTTCTTATGCATTTTGTACTTTATAAAGATTATTTTGTAAATAATTTGATTTCCGTTTTATTTCCATTTCCTGTTTTCAATATTTTTCATTAAAAATTTGTCTCTCAAACTTAATAAACGATTTTTATAAAGAATATAAACGGCTTAACAATTACGTTACCAAATTGGCGATCCTGCTCAATATTTATAATCACTTTAAAAAAGTCTTTGTATTGGTGGAATACATAATTTTTAACATATAAAAATCAATCCACGAATAAAATTGGTAACAGAAAAAACTACGTTATATAAAAATTATTTTGTAAATAATTTGATTTCCGTTTTATTTCAATTTTCTGTTTTCAATATTTTTCATTCATTGATTTCAAACCAGAAGAAGACAAATGAATCTGTGCATGCTGAGGAAGTTTTCTTTGCCAAAGTTTAAAAATCAGTTCAGGAGTAACAAAAGAGAGTGGGCCCGTTAATATTGTCAATTCTCGAAATAATTCTGAGGGTTTTCTACCATCTAATTCAGTATCTGATATAATTACTTCAAATCTACTTTCACCTGAAAAGGAAAAAATCTTTCACAAAGTAATCCTTTAGACCTCGACCCACCTTTTAGTATACCGATCGACTCAGAATCACTTTTTGTTTCGATTTATAGATGTCCGTTTGTGCGCACTCTACAGGTCGTAAATATTAAGATATTTGATGAAATTTGGAAAGCCGAATTATGTCGGCCAAAGGAGGACCTTATTGATTTCAGTTAAAATCGGTCCATGTTTAGACCTAGTGCCCATAAAAGGGTCCCCCCAAAATTGGCTTGTTTACACGCAGCAGGTCGTGAATACGAAGATATTTCAATGAAATTTGGTACACAGACCTATTTCGGCCCAAGGACGAAGCCTATTGATTTCGGTTAAAGTCGGTCCATGTTTAGACATAGTGCCCAAAATTGGCTTGGTTACACGCTGCAGGTCGCAAATACGAAGATGTTTCAATTAAATTTGATTCGCTCACTCACATGGTCCCAAGGACAAAGCCTATTGATTCTAGATAGGATCGGTCCATATTTGGACCTATCGCCCATATTGACTATATTTTCGATTTTCTCTTCTGTTATCATTTTATAGAAAATTTTGACACAAGTCCGTTTAAACCCATTCGAATTTCGGATCCAAACATTAGTTGGCTTTTAACCGGACTGGTGTATTATATAGTTGGCATGCCGGACTTTAACTTTTTTACTCGTTCTTAATATATTTGAGCTTTAAGTGGCTAATTTTAAAACTTTTTATTTTTTCCCTTAACTTTAAGCTTTTTATTTTTTTAAAACTGTTGTTTTTTCAAGTTTTTTTTACTTTTGCCTTTTTTGCTCTGTACAATATATTTTTGCTTTAAACACATCGGATTTGGTTTCTTTTCGTCTTATCTGGTGATAAAAAAATCCCAGCAAAAACATAGTAATGACAGGTCATTACCATACGGATTACCAAGTACTGATAGGTCATTACCTTTTGCATTACTTTAAAATACAAAATAATGACTTACCGATAATAAGTTATAGAAGTACTTATATGTTCGTGCAAAGTAATCACTTACTGGTAATTGATTAAATAAGTACTGATTAAGTATTTTTTTATATTAAAATTTTATTTATAAATTTCTTTTAAACTAAATAGGAAATTTTCCAAGGTAAAAAGTTTTTTTGCCAATATGACCAACTATTTTACAATGTAGGGTAACCACTTATTTCCTAACTTCTGAGTAACCACTTATTCTATCTTTGTGAGTAACTACTTATTCTTTCACTATGGGTAACTCATTATTCGCACTTTTTTTGTAAGCGAGAGGGTAATGACCACCCATGAATTTTTGGACATCGCGAACAAAAGTAATGTTGCGAGTAAATAGCCTGGTAAGTAGTGAAACCCTTTGTGTGCTACTTACTCGGTTAATTACTCGGTAATGTCTGTTTTTGCTGGGATATATTAATCGAATATCCTAGTAAGTACTTGGGGCATGTTTAAAGCGTTAAAAAAATTTTTTTTTATAATTTTTGCTGTAGAGTCGAAAGGTGAAATCAAATTTCATTTAAACTCACCTCTTTTTGCCGTGTAAGAAAGCAGAACAAAAATACACCATTCTTTTTTTTATCCAAAAAAAATTTAAGAAGTGATGATATCCAAAAGAAAAAATATACTTATATATATTAGCATTCGTCAGAAATATATAAAATTTCTTTGATTTTGGAATATCATAATTTTTTTTTTAGTTTTTGCATCAAAAAAAATGGCGTTTTTTTATTATTTGTTTATTTCAACTCCTTCCACTGGTGGAAGTCCGCCAAAAACGCTGATTTGGAGACCCATTTTCTACAGAGCAAAAACTGCTACATTTCTAGGTATCTGACTTTACCATTCGGATCCACAGCAAAAATTAATATAAAAAACATTTTTTTTTTTCGTTTTCTAAATATAGCAGATAGTCATTACAGTTGTCCAAAAATCCACTTTTTTCATGAAAATGTATTTCCTGCTGTGAACATTGGTACAAAAATTGATATACCGCGACCCGTTAAAAAGTTATTTGGTAATCAAATATGTTTAATAAAATAAAATTTTTGTAATAAACATTACAAAAATTACAAACTATTTTATCTTTACTAAAAAATAAGCTTATAATGCGGCAGCGAGTACTGAAAGCTACATTTTAATTAGCTCAAATACTTTTTCATTGAATTAAAAAAAAAAATCCAAATTTAATTAGCTAATAACTTTTTAACGGTGTATATAATAACAAAGTAAGTTTTTATAAGTTTTTGAAAAAAGTGGATTTTCGAACCACTCTAATGGTTATCTGGTGTATTTTGAAAATGCAAAAAAAAGTTTTTTATATTAAATTTTGTTGTAGAATCGAATGCTAAAGTCAGATTTCCTATAAATGCAGCTGGTTTTGCTCTGGAGGGAGAGGGTCTTAAAATCAGCGTTTTTGGCCGACTTGCGCCAGTGGAAGGAGTTGAAATAAAAAAACGCCATTCTTTTTTTCTATGCAAAAATTTTAAAAAAGTGATGATATCCGAAAATCAAATTTTTATGACGAACTCTAATATATATATATATATATATACATATATATATACTTTTCAAAAGAACTCTAATAGATATGCATACATACATACTTATAGCGAGGGGTGGGATTTCCATGCAAACACATTTTTATCTTTCAACAGACACTGCACACTGCAAAAACCATTCTCTTGATTTTTATGTTTTCAAATTACAAAGGTTTTTGAAATAGGGTAAATTTTTTTTTAATTTTAGATTTCTCTACATGCTATTGATTGCTTGCAATCAAAGAAATCCTCTCAGTTTTCAGACATATTTGCCTTGAAATCTATGAACCTACTCTATGAAAAAACTGCACTTGGCTTTGTTTAACAGAACATTTAAATTTTAGAGAACTTTTACTTTTGTTGGGGGATTTTTAACCCTTTGACGACCATAGACAAGTATACTTGCCCAAGGTTTTTTGCATTAATAATTGCCAAGGCAAAAGATAGATTTGTAGAAGGTGATTTGTAAAGGAGAAATGGATTAACAAAAATGGAGTAGGCGGAAAATCCCTACCTAGTACCGCTTTCCCCTTGCGAGCCCTCGAAATTGGTTATTTAGAAACTTTGACAAACGAAATGATGCACATAGAGAAAAAATATGATATTTTCCAACTGAAATTCGGGTACATCTACTAAAATAGGTTGGCAATTTTTTTTTCTGTGTGTGGGCAAGCAAGACCTCTTGAGGTCAATTTTGTGTAACATATCCATAATTTAGTTCCAGATCACGAAAATAAAATAATAATAAAAATCGCTTCGTCCGGAACGGCAGGGTCGTCAAATGGCAAATATTTTTGACAAGCGAAATGAGGGGTAAGGAGAGGTTTTACGGAGCCAATTTTTGTTGGCATAACTATTATTAAAGATTATGAAAATCGCAATATTTTCAAAATCGCTTCGGCAGAAAATGTATGGTCCTCAAAGGGTTAAGAGTTTTGTTACTAAATTTTTATGAAATATTTGTTAACGCTTTCACTACCGACTTTTTGTTTGATGATATATCATTATTTTGACTTCAGGTTCTAGTTAAGAGTCCTTAAATTAGAATAAAATATGTAACGCGTTCGCCCACTCCCCCTCTTAATCACCCAGAATGACGTTCGAAAATCGATTTTTTGAAATTTCTCATCCCCGTTTTACCCCGTAAACATTAGATCAACCAAAAATCCTATAGTTGGTTTTCTTCTCGTCATAAAACGAAGCTATATGCCAAATATCAATTACCTATTTATAAGGAACACAAAAATCCCTTTTTTCTCGAAAATTTTGATATATTCAAAAAATTAGACTTCATTAACAAATACTGCAACTATATTGCCATATTGAACTGCTTATATTTATTTGAAGCCCAAGAGCCTTACAAGCCAAGTTTTTTTTGCTTTATCAAATTTTATGGGTATAGGGGGGATCCTTCGCCACTTTTTTTAACGCACTGTCATTTCATAACCCGTAATTATTTATAAAAATTTACTTTAAGATTGAAGATCTACATATCTTGGCTTTAGTTTCTATGATTTTTATTCTAATTATTTGCATATTTTCTATTACTTTTTTAATGATTTTCAAAGTAACTCAAATCGGCGTAACTGCCCCACACTTGGGGGATATTCGCCAAAAGAGCTAGACACAATTTCAACAAAAAAAATTTGTTAATACGGCAAAGTCAATCTTTTAGTGACTGAAATAAATAATTTGGAATAAGTTTTTTCAGACATGTGATTCTTTTTAATCAATAAATCTCCACTACATTAAAATACAAATAATTTAAAACAATAATATAATGATTGTTCAAAATTACAAAAAACTGAATAATTAATATAAGAATGAACACGATTGTTCTTATTTACTGTTAAACATATTTTAAACATATCGAAAAGTCTTATAGAGCATTTTAGGCAGGGATGCACCAACTCTTTGTAGCTCCAGGGGCCATCTGGTGATTGTGCCCCAGAGGCAGGCACTAACATAAAATTAATATTTGTTCACACTTTTTAAGCATTTATTAAAATCAAATTATTATTATTATTTGAAAACCTAAGATCATAGGTCGGACATAATGAAAAATTGTTTTTTTATCACACGATTTAAGCAAGTTATTGCAAAATGTAGTTGTTTTCAATTATTTTTTTGGCACCCTAAAAAACACAAAAAGAAGTCTGTCTGTGACCACGTGTGATGTAAATTCGTCCAAGTGGATGTCAAGAAAAGGTAATTGAAAAATGCACAAAATGTATTTCTTTCAATTTTTTATCTCCTTTAACATCGGAGAAAAATGGGATTAGTGTATGTGCTCCACTGGCGAAGGATCCCCCTCTACCTTACTATTAAAGATTTGCACACTGTAGTGTACAAGGGTAGTGAAAGAGTTAAATTTGAATTATTTTTTTTTAAATATTACGTTTTCGTGTGTCTGCTACTTGCTTAGTTAATAACAGAAACCAAAGCTAAACAACAATTTTAGTCCTATTGGGGTCAGGAAAATACTCTACAATATTTTTATACCCTACACCACTATGTGGTCAGGGTATTATAAGTTTGTGCTGATGTTTGTAACACCAAAAAATATTGGTCCTAGACCCACCTTATAGTATACCGATCGGCTCAGAATTTTTTTTTTTATTTCGATTTAACTATGTCCGTCCGTATGTCTGTCTGTCCATGCATTCTTGTGCGCACTCTACAGGTCGCAAATATTAAGATAGAAACTTGGTGCACCGACTTATGTCGGCCCAAGGACGACGCCTATTGATTTTGGTTAAAATCGGTCCATGTTTAGACCTAGTGCCCATATAAGGGTCCTACCAAAATTATATTGTTTATACGTTGCAGGTCGCAAATATTAAGATATTTTGATGAAATTTGGTACACAGACATATATTGGCCCAATACCGCAGCCTATTGATTTTGGTGAACATCGCTCCATGTTTAGACCTAGTGCCCATATAAGGGTCCTACAAAAATTATACTATTTATACGCTGCAGGTCGCAAATATTAAGATTTTTTTGATGAAATTTGGTACACCGACCTATGTCAAGCCAAAGATGAAGCCTATTGATTTTGGTTAACACCGGTCCATGCTTAGAACTAGTGCCCATATAAGGGTCCCCCCAAAATTATATTGTTTATACGCTGCAGGTCGCAAATATTAAGATATTTTGATGAAATTTGGTACACAGACCTATGTTCGCCCAAGGACGAAGCCTATTGATTTTGGTGAACATCGGTCCATGTTTAGACCTAGTGCCCATATAAGGGTACCCCCAAAAATGGCTTGGTTACAAACTGCAGGTCGCAAATATTAAGATATTTTAATGAAATTTGGTGCGCTGACTCACAGTATAGAAATTTTGACACAAGCCCCATTATAACCCATTCGAATTTCGGATCCAATCCGTTGGCTTTTAACCAGACTGGTGTAGGGTATTGTATAGTCGGCATGCCCGACTTTAACCTTTTTACTCGTTTATACAGTGGTGGCAAATTTAATAGGAACGATTGAAGTTTTTTCTAATTTTTTTTCATTGCCTTTATTTTTAAAAATTAAAATAGTGGCTAAATTCGCCCCGGGAGGCAAATATGTGGTTTAGAATATTGTGCAGAATTTTAACATAATGTCTGTTTTTTGTTTTGTCGGTTGTTTTAAGTGGGCGTTGCTTTCAATGAAAAATTAGCGATATCGACCTGTTATCAAATTACAGAGTAAAATTTAGCGAGTACTGATCGGATCTATACAAACTGTATATTTTTGGAAATCCTACAAAATTTCCTTAACTTCAGCATTTATTTTTATCTAGAAATAGTCGTCAGACTTGAAATGACAGTGCCTTAAACATAAAAAAGATTTTCTTCGTTTATAACGATTTTATAATAAAGTTAACCACTTAACATAGAAAAAAACTTGAATTTTTTTCAAGGTTGGTTACCGTTATCGTTAAAATACCGTTATCGCTAAAATACCGTTTCAAATTGAATACCGTTACCGATACCTCTAAAAAATTTTTCCAATACCGTTATCGTTACCGATACCGTTATTTTTATGGGCAGTTACCGGTATTTATTATTTTATATAAAAATGACAATTTTTTAACTTTTTTATTTTATAATCTTGAGTTAGTTTTGCAACAAAATTTATAGAAAATAATTTGAATTACTAAAACTACCAGCATTGAATTTATAGGTTAAAATCTGTATTTTTAAGACTTAAAAGCAAGAATATGCTATGTTTTTACTTGTTTTTATATGTTTTTAACGTAATTTTTAATACCGGTACGTACCTGTATTGCTGTTTCGATAACGCTATACCGTTACCGAATCAATCTTAAATACCGTTACCTTTACCGTTACCGAAACAAACGAAATTCGATACCGTTACCGTTATCCTTACGGTTATTAGTTTCGGTAACCAACCTTGCTTTTTTGTTATATCGTAGCAAGTATAGCATAAAACTATTCGCTTTAAAATTTCAGTGTTGTTAACTTTATTTAAAAATTGCTAAAAACAAAGAAATTTTTTTTTATGTTTAAGACAATATCATTTTAAGTCTGGCGAACATTTCTGGATGACTTCAGGAAATTTTGTAGACTTTCCAAAAATATACAGTTTGTATAGATCGGATCAGTACTCGCTAAATTTTACTCTGTAATTTGATAACATGTCGATATCACTAATTTTTCATTGAAAGCCACGCCCACTTAAATCAAGTGACACAATAAAAAACAGACATTATGTTAAAATTCTGCGCAATATTCTAAACCACATATTTGCTTCCCGGGCCAATTTAGCTACTATTTTGATTTTTAAAAATAAAGGCAACGAAAAAAAAATTTGAAAAAACTTGAATCGTTCCTATTAAATTTTCCACCACTGTATATATCTCTGATGTGAAACAACAAGAATTTTGTTACACTGGCTTAGGAATTTCTCGGACTTTGAAAGTCAAAGTAATAAATTTCCGTACAACTATATAAAATTTTTATTTTAAAATTTGTAAGTAACTCGGTTAGGATAAGATTAAGATTAGTGGAAATCTCTGCCCTACATATAACTAAAAAAATACTTCTATGATTTTGCATTTTTTCGTTTTCCTTTTGTTGAATTTTTTTGTTCATTGCTTTCAATGGAACGGAAATTATCTATTTTATACTCAAGAGATTTTCCTTAATATCTACGAAAAAAGGAAACTTTTGTACACTGAAAATAGTACATCTGTAATTTAACAGAAGTATTTTTAGTTTTTGGCTCACAGTAAGATTTCTTGCTTTGAACATTAGTTTGTGTTAAAAATTAGAAAACCTAAAACTAATTTCTATACAATGAAGAAAATTTAGTTAAGATCTTATTGTTAGTAGTTCTGCTAATATTTAACAGAACATTTGCTAGTTTTAACAAATTATAATATGTATTAAGCCAAAAAGTATTCTGTTAAATTACCGAAATAGTGTTTTGTGTGTATGTACTCGTTTTGTATTGTATGAATGTTTGAAAATCACTTGTAACAAGAATGCGTTAGTTTGAATCGCTTTTTAGAAACTTCTATATAGTATTGAATATGTTCTATATGTGTTTGTATACATTTCATATATGGTCATCTTAAATGCAAGAAAGCGTAATAACGTATTTAATTTTTTATAAGTGAAGAAAAATTATGAAATTGTCGCGGATATCTAACTTATATACACTTAAAATGATACTGCAGAAGAAAACTCTGTCAAACCAGTTTCAAATCGATTTTACTAATTTTTATCAAATTTTTGGTTGAAGCACTGATTTAAACAAAGATTTTAGTTATCTTCATTTAACACTCCCTCTCGATTTTTTAAAATGGCCCATATCTCGAAAACTAAGAGAGATAGGGCAAAATTGGTGAAAACTTCGACTACCCCTAACCGTATGATACCCCAGCGAAAGGGGTTATCTCTATTAAAAAATGGACCTTGGCGGGGCCTTGGACCCTCGGAAATTTTTAATAAAAATTTTCCACTTCATAAATGGTCCATATCTCGAAAGGAAGCGAGATAGAGCAAAACGGACAAAATGTTTGCTCCATCAGAGTGCCCTTATATGCCCTCACGTGATATGGACTATACCGGGGAGGGTCCCGAGACCCTAAATTTCAATAAATTTTACGACGCAGTATAATTACAGATAAAACTGTAGTTTTATAAATTTTTTACTTAAATTTAGATTTGTTAAATTTAACAAAAAAATTTGTTAAAATCAACAAATTTTATTTTAAGCCAAAAAACAGGAATAAATTTTGTTAAAGTAACAAATTTTTCTGTCCAGCCAACAGACGTATTATTTTGAGTGTATATTTTCTAAATAATTTTATAATTAACCTTTTCACTTTTCCATTAGTTGATAATTTTGATTTCGTAAATTGATAATTTTAAAATTAATTAAATTTCATTTTATTTTGATTTAATTAATTTTAAAAAATCTTTAACGTAAAAGTAACCATTAAGGTTGAATATTAAATTATACATCACTAACGTTATGTAAATTTTCATAATCGGATCTGCTCTGTTATTTTAAAGCAGTGGTGCCCACACAGACAAATGAGAATGCATTAGTTATGTTACAAAAAAAAAGAGAATGTATTGGTACTATTGCACTAAACAAAATCACTTGTTAGTTTTGTTTGTTGGAATGTTTTACTATTTATGTTCTTAAGCACCGTAAGTTTTTTCAGTGTTGCCAGTTTTTTTTTAGACTTTATCCCCAATTTTCAAATTGTTATCCTTAAAAATCCCCAATTTTCAATTTTTTATCCCCAAAAATCCCCAATTTTTATTTTCTGGAAAAAATTCGTATTCGTTAAATTTTTTTTTTCAAATTAATGTAAAAATACCATATTTATTTAATTCTTTTCGGTTCCTTATACACTCAAACTCAATAAATTTTGTAATTCTAACAAATTATAAAAAAGAACAAATAAATTTAAATAACAGCATAAAAATTGGGAGCCAATTTTTTCGTTTTAAATATTTCAGAATCAAAATTTTCCGATTCATCAGCTTCAGACATTTTGTTGCGTATAGTACTGTATAAAAAAGTTTTAATATTTCAGCAGATGGATTGAATTTTTGACAATTGAATAACATGTAAAGTATATATTTAATTTAAGAAGAGCTCCTTATAACTCATATTACATCCGAATAACCTTAAATATTTTGGAACCAAAAGGAATTCAAAATTTCACCAAAAGGAATTAAGGTTTGTACGCACACTAACTTTCCAGACACAAATTTGTGTAGCCTAAAATCATGCACTATTATCATCATACTTAAAAGAAATATATAAATATTTAGAATTATCAGGGTTAAATTTATAAAAATATAAAAAGGCAATAATATGTTATCCCCAAAAATTCCCCTAAAAATTCGTGTCATCCCCAATAAATCCCCAAACGGAAATTTTTATCCCCATTGACGACAAAAAATTCCCAATTTGGGGATAAATCCCCTAAACTGACAACACTGAGTTGTTTGAGTTTTACGTGAAAAAACTGTTATACTCCATATAAAAAAAAATGATTTTTCATGTCAATGAGTTTCACATGAAAATTGTGTAGAGTTTGTTTTCACGCAAATTTAATGTACAAGCCTATTATTTTTACGTGCGTGCCGATAGCCAGGCAAAAGATATCCATGAATTTTTTAAAACCAGGTGGCAACATTAACATTTTAACAGCTGTTCTAGTAGTTCTTCCAAATGAGATATTTTGGTGTGTGGGAGGGGTTTCATCGAATTGGAATGACAAGAAGCATTCATTTTAATTAAATATTTTATAAATAGTATAAATACATACAAAAAAAAATATTACAACACATGTATTGGGTAACGATAGATGATAATTTTAGGGTAGATTATGAAACACCTAGGATCCGACCGTAGTAGAGGGGTATGTCAAATGAAATCTATTGGACACATGACTCCAAAAAATTACCTTGCAAAAAAAGTTACTGAATAGTTTTTGGACAAATCAGGAAAAGCTAGTTAGTGGCCATAATGGGATTCCTGGAAAGATTCTGGAACAACTAGGCTTCAACGGTACTAGTGCGGTATGTCAAGTGAAATCTATTGGACACATGATTCCAAAAAATTACCATGCAAAAAAAGTTACCGAATAGTTTTTGGACAAATCAGGAAAACCTATTTAGTGGCCATAATGGGATTCCTGGAAAAATTCTGGAACAATTAGGCTTCGACGGTACTAGTGCGGTATGTCAAATGAAATCTATTGGACACATGGTTCCAAAAAATTACTTATGCAAAAAAAGTTACCGAATAGTTTTTGGACAAATCAGGAAAACCTATTTAGTGGCCATAATGGGATTCCTGGAAAGATTCTGGAACAAATAGGCTTCGACGGTACTAGTGCGGTATGTCAAATGAAAGCTATTGGACACATGATTCCAAAAAATTACCATGCAAAAAAAGTTACCGAATAGTTTTTGGACAAATCAGGAAAACCTATTTAGTGGTCATAATGGGATTCCTGGAAAGATTCTGGAACAAATAGCCTTCGACGGTACTAGTGCGGTATGTCAAATGAAATCTATTGGACACATGATTCCAAAAAATTACCATGCAAAAAAGTTACCGAATAGTTTTTGGACAAATCAGGAAAACCTATTTAGTGGTCATAATGGGATTCCTGGAAAGATTCTGGAACAAATAGGCTTCGACGGTACTAGTGCGGTATGTCAAATGAAATCTATTGGACACATGATTCCAAAAAATTACCATGCAAAAAAAGTTACCGAATAGTTTTTGGACAAATCAGGAAAACCTATTTAGGGGTCATAATGGGATTTCTGGAAAGATTCTGGAACAAATAGGCTTCGACGGTACTAGTGCGGTATGTTAAATGAAATCTATTGGACACATGATTCCAAAAAATTACCATGCAAAAAAAGTTACCGAATAGTTTTTGGACAAATCAGGAAAACCTATATAGTGACCATAATGGGATTCCTGGAAAAATTCTGGAACAATTAGGCTTCGACGGTACTAGTGCGGTATGTCAAATGAAATCTATTGGACACATGGTTCCAAAAAATTACTTATGCAAAATAAGTTACCGAATAGTTTTTGGACAAATCAGGAAAACCTATTTAGTGGCCATAATGGGATTCCTGGAAAGATTCTGCAACAAATAGGCTTCGACGGTACCAGTGCGGTATGTCAAATTAAATCTATTGGACACATGATTCCAAAAAATTACCTTGCAAAAAAATTTACTGAATAGTTTTTGGACAAATCAGGAAAATCTAGTTAGTGGCCATAATGGGATTCCTGGAAAGATTCTGGAACAACTAGGCTTCGACGGTACTAGTGCGGTATGTCAGATGAAATCTATTGGACACATGATTCCAAAAAACTACAATGCAAAAAAAGTTACCGAATAGTGTTTGGACAAATCAGGAAAACCTATTTAGTGGCCATAATGGGATTCCTGGAAAGATTCTGGAACAACTAGGCTTCGACGGTACTAGTGCGGTATGTCAAATGAAATCTATTGGACACATGATTCCAAAAAATTACCTTGCAAAAAAAGTTACTGAATAGTTTTTGGACAAATCAGGAAAATCTAGTTAGTGGCCATAATGGGATTCCTGGAAAGATTCTGGAACAACTAGGCTTCGACGGTACTAGTGCGGTATGTCAGATGAAATCTATTGGACACATGATTCCAAAAAACTACAATGCAAAAAAAGTTACCGAATAGTGTTTGGACAAATCAGGAAAACCTATTTAGTGGCCATAATGGGATTCCTGGAAAGATTCTGGAACAACTAGGCTTCGACGGTACTAGTGCTGTATGTCAAATGAAATCTATTGGACACATGATTCCAAAAAATTACCATGCAAAAAAAGTTACCGAATAGTTTTTGGACAAATCAGGAAAACCTATTTAGTGGCCATAATGGGATTCCTGGAAAGATTTTTTTATATTTTTTTTATATTACAATGCTTTTTCTTCAATTATGTGTACATTTCATTATCATTGTTTTCATCAATGCAAACTGAAAAAATTTCATTGGCATTGAATGGTGATGAAATATGTTGGCATTGACATTGAGATAAAGTAATGCCAATTATATTTCAATGCCAATGAAAATTTCCCAAGAATGATTTTTTGTAAAATTGGTAATATTTATAGACAATAATATGTTAACCATAACAACCCAGTCAGAAATCGCCAGTGGTACAAAAAATCAAGCACTGGCATACCACTGGGTAACCACGGTGTTAAAAATAAATGACTGGCAGAAGCGTTTTGCCAGTATTTGTTTTACAAAAATTTCGGGGGTTTATAAAAAAAAACACTGGCATAGAATTGGCCTAGAGTGATATGCCAGGGTTTGCAACCAGTGGTTATCCAGTGCTACCTAGCCAATGCTACCAGTGGTATAAAAATCAATTCACTGGTAGACCAATGATTTTATACAAATGATGACGCTTTGTTAAAAAAGGTTTGTAGTTGAGTTCAAATCCGGTTGCAAGGAAAATTTTTTTTTTATAAAATCAATTTTTTTTTTGTGGGAAAGCTCCTTCAAGACCAACATTTCTTTTGCCCTCCCAACGCTGGCATATTAGTTACAAAAAATTGTTTGCCAGTACTAGCCTTTTGGCACAGCCAGTAGTTGTCCAGCTGTTATCACTCATTTATGTGTTTAGTCATCAAGTATTATATGTGTCGTTAGCTCAGTGGGTAGAGCAATCGTCTGGCGATCTGACGCCCTGGGTTCAAATCACGGCAGGACCAAAAAAATACATATGAACTGTTTTTAAATATTTTAATTTGGAAAATATATTTCAAGACCACCTATTTATTAGTTTTGCCAGTGTTTTGCCAACGTTAAAATATTTTGTTCCTCCAGCGCTTTTCCGGCGCTTTTTGAGCAGCCGGTCCTTTTTACTAATGATGTTATCATTTTGGGAATGGGAAAGCACTTTTTGCCAGTACTTTTACCACCTGTTAAAGTGCTTTACCATCGCTTTCCCGTTTGTATTTTTCTGATTGGTAAAATGTATTTCAGAGACCCTTCTTTTGATTTTCATTGTTTGCTGATCGGATATGTACTTCCGAATTTATTTGAGTTTTCATTTTCACCCCCGTGTAGAAAATCATTACCAGATATGTGGTTATGTAACTACATACTTGGTAACGGTAACTAGTTACTTTTGTTATTACATTTCTTATTACCTTTATATGGCGATGTCGCGAAAAATAATGAGTTATGGTTACACACCAGCATACGAAAAATAAAAAAATATATCGTTACCTATGTGCTTACCAGTACTGACAAAAATAATGAGTCTAAAAATTGATTTTCAAAAATATAAATGATATAAAAAAAAATACTTTTTATTGTATTTTTTTTTTAAATAAAATTTGCTGGTGCGGGAATTGAGCCTCGGTCTACAGATTGCCAGTCAATAAATCTACCATCTGAACTCTATCGACATGTAATATTTAATAGATAAAAACATAATTGACCTGCTGCACACAAGTAAGCTTACTCGCCAATATACAAAAAATCAAAAAATATGTGGTTACATATATCCTTACAGTGTTACTACTGCTAGTACCGTCGAAGCCTAGTTGTTCCAGAATCTTTCCAGGAATCCCATTATGGCCACTAAATAGGTTTTCCTGATTTGTCCAAAAACTATTCGGTAACTTTTTTTGCATGGTAATTTTTTGGAATCATGTGTCCCATAGATTTTATTTGACATACCGCACTAGTACCGTCGAAGCCTATTTGTTCCAGAAACTCTCCAGGAATCCCATTATGGCCACTAAATAGGTTTTCCTGATTTGTCCAAAAACTATTCGGTAACTTTTTTTGCGTGGTAATTTTTTGGAATCATGTGTCCATTAGATTTCGTTTGACATGCCGTACTAGTACCGTCGAAGCATAGTTGTTCCAGAATCTTTCCAGGAATCCCATTATGGCCACTAAATAGGTTTTCCTGATTTGTCCAAAAACTATTAGGTAACTTTTTTTGCATGGTAATTTTTTGGAATCACGTATCCGATAGATTTCATTTGACATACCGCACTAGTACCGTCGAAGCCTAGTTGTTCCAGAATCTTTCCACGAATCCCATTATGGCCACTAAATAGGTTTTCCTGATTTGTCCAAAAATTATTCGGTAACTTTTTTTCCATGGTAATTTTTTGGAATCATGTGTCCAATAGATTTCATTTGACATACCGCACTAGTACCGTCGAAGCCCAGTTGTTCTAGAATCTTTCCAGGAATCTCATTATGGCCACTAAATAGGTTTTCCTGATTTGTCCAAAAACTATTCGGTAATTTTTTTTGCATAAGTAATTTTTTGGAACCATGTGTCCAATACATTTCATTTGACATACCGCACTAGTACCGTCGAAGCCTAATTGTTCCATAATTTTTCCAGGAATCCCATTATGGTCACTATATAGGTTTTCCTGATTTGTCCAAAAACTATTCGGTAACTTTTTTTGCATGGTAATTTTTTGGAATCATGTGTCCAATAGATTTCATTTGACATACCGCACTAGTACCATTGAAGCCTAGTTGTTCCAGAATCTTTCCACGAATCCCATTATGGCCACTAAATAGGTTTTCCTGATTTGTCCAAAAATTATTCGGTAATTTTTTTTGCATAAGTAATTTTTTGGAACCATGTGTCCAATACATTTCATTTGACATACCGCACTAGTACCGTCGAAGCCTAATTGTTCCATAATTTTTCCAGGAATCCCATTATGGTCACTATATAGGTTTTCCTGATTTGTCCAAAAACTATTCGGTAACTTTTTTTGCATGGTAATTTTTTGGAATCACGTATCCGATAGATTTCATTTGACATACCGCACTAGTACCGTCGAAGCCTAGTTGTTCCAGAATCTTTCCACGAATCCCATTATGGCCACTAAATAGGTTTTCCTGATTTGTCCAAAAATTATTCGGTAACTTTTTTTCCATGGTAATTTTTTGGAATCATGTGTCCAATAGATTTCATTTGACATACCGCACTAGTACCGTCGAAGCCTAGTTGTTCCAGAATCTTTCCAGGAATCCCATTATGGCCACTAAATAGGTTTTCCTGATTTGTCCAAAAACTATTCAGTAACTTTTCTTGCAAGGTAATTTTTTGGAATCATGTGTCCAATAGATTTAATTTGACATACCGCACTAGTACCGTCGAAGCCTATTTGTTCCAGAATCTTTCCAGGAATCCCATTATGACCACTAAATAGGTTTTCCTGATTTGTCCAAAAACTATTCGGTAACTTTTTTTGCATGGTAATTTTTTGGAATAATGTGTCCAATAGATTTCATTTGACATACCGCACTAGTACCGTCGAAGTCTATTTGTTCCAGAATCTTTCCAGGAATCCCATTATGGCCACTAAATAGGTTTTCCTGATTTGTCCAAAAACTATTCGGTAATTTTTTTTGCATAAGTAATTTTTTGGAACCATGTGTCCAATACATTTCATTTGACATACCGCACTAGTACCGTCGAAGCCTAATTGTTCCATAATTTTTCCAGGAATCCCATTATGGTCACTATATAGGTTTTCCTGATTTGTCCAAAAACTATTCGGTAACTTTTTTTGCATGGTAATTTTTTGGAATCATGTGTCCAATAGATTTCATTTGACATACCGCACTAGTACCATTGAAGCCTAGTTGTTCCAGAATCTTTCCAGGAATCCCATTATGACCACTAAATAGGTTTTCCTGATTTGTCCAAAAACTATTCGTTAACTTTTTTTGCATGGTAATTTTTTGGAATCATGTGTCCAATAGATTTCATTTGACATACCGCACTAGTACCGTCGAAGCCTATTTGTTCCAGAATCTTTCCAGGAATCCCATTATGACCACTAAATAGGTTTTCCTGATTTGTCCAAAAACTATTCGGTAACTTTTTTTGTATGGTAATTTTTTGGAATCATGTGTCCAATAGCTTTCATTTGACATACCGCACTAGTACCGTCGAAGCCTATTTGTTCCAGAATCTTTCCAGGAATCCCATTATGGCCACTAAATAGGTTTTCCTGATTTGTCCAAAAACTGTTCGGTAATTTTTTTTGCATAAGTAATTTTTTGGAACCATGTGTCTAATAGATTTCAATTGACATACCGCACTAGTACCGTCGAAGCCTAATTGTTCCAGAATTTTTCCAGGAGTCCCATTATGGCCACTAAATAGGTTTTCCTGATTTGTCCAAAAACTATTCGGTAACTTTTTTTGCATGGTAATTTTTTGGAATCATGTGTCCAATAGATTTCACTTGACATACCGCACTAGTACCGTTGAAGCCTAGTTGTTCCAGAATCTTTCCAGGAATCCTATTATGGCCACTAACTAGGTTTTCCTGATTTGTCCAAAAACTATTCAGTAACTTTTTTTGCAAGGTAATTTTTTGGAATCATGTGTCCAATAGATTTCTACGGTCGGAGCCTAGGTGTTTCATAATCTACCCTAAAATTATCATCTATCGTTACCAAATACATGTGTTGTAATTAGGGTTTATGTCCCGGGAATTCCCGGGACGGGATTCCCGGGAATCCCGCCCTTTTTCGGATCCCGCAATCCCGGGAATTTTGTGCGGGATTTCCCGGGATTTTTTTTATTCTTTTACAGAAGTTTTAGCTAGTATTATTGCAATTTTGGAAGCTTTATTTAAATTTAAAGCATTGTTTTTTGAAATTAATTTGATCAAAAAATATTTAAAATTAAAAAAATACGATTTAAAATTTAATAACTTGAATTAGGCCAAATTGCTTTTAGATGCCAGTTGAATTTGGTTTAGTTAAACCGAAAAAATTTTATCAGCCATTACCAAGTTTACCAACAAAAATTCTTGTATGTACTTCGGAAAAAATTTTTTTCTTTAAAATGATCTTTGTTCAAATAAAGCAATATTTGTATAGGCTGGTTTACGCTATGTACTAAAGTAAAATCGTACCGAAAATCTTATAGTGTAAACCAACCTTATTCAACATTCCAACATCATTATTTCAGTTCCAAATACCTCCAAAAAACTAGACATTAAAATTTTAAAAATTTGTAATGTTTTCATATTTGCAATTGACAAGTATTAAGTTCAATTGTTATTCCTTTATTGCAATTATATTTTTTAAATATTATTTGTTTTCAAAATAATCCATCAGATGCTTTTTAAAATTATTTTCGATTTTTTTATATGTTAATTTAAAATGCCACTAAATACGAAAATTAAATAATTTATTTTTAAGTAGCTGTGGCATAAAAAATGTCTATTCAAGAAAACCAATTAAAGTTAAGGAACTATTTAATAATGTTGTAGTGGCTTTTTTTATAAAACGATTTAGGCGAATTTGCCTAAAAATTTGTGTGAAAAAACTTACTTTTAAATTTTTTATAAAAATAATTCTCGACGGATACTTCTGAAAACCTGCATAGAAAGATACAAAATATCTGGAAATAGAAATTTTCGGATTTCATATTTAAGAAATATTTTAGCCACAAATCGATCTTATTTCTGACTATAAAACTGGTCCGACTCAATTTTGCACCCATTAACAATTCCAATATATTCAATTGGTTTAACCGTTTAAACCGCGAATTAATATTTAATTAATATATTTCTAAGAGTTTTTTAAAATTAAGACGGCCTTCCATATAAAAAAAAATATATATATACCCAAATATTAATCGAATTGATCCAGAAAAAGTGGAAGACATGGATATTTTATATTTAGCCATCCTTTCAGAATATATTAAGTGCATTTTCTCATGAGTACAACCAAAAGATGAACTTTGTCGGACGGTGTTGTAACAGTAATCGAGTTTTTCAAGTGCAACATATGTCGAATTTATATATTTTCTAACTAGCGGGAATTCCCGGGATCCCGGGAAATTCTGAAAAAAATCCAGATGTCCCGGAAAATGAAAAAGTCCGGGAAAAGAAAAACCCTAGTTGTAATATTTGTTTTGTATGTATTTATACTATTTATAAAATATTTAATTAAAATAAATGCTTCTTGTCATTCCAATCCGATGAAACCCCTCCCACATACCAAAATATCTCATTTGGAAGAACTACTAGAACAGCTGTTAAAATTTTAATGTTGCCACCTGGTTTTAAAAAATTCTTGGATATCTTTTGCCTGGCTATCGGCACGCACGTATTATTTTTCTTGGGAAAAAGTGAGATTTTGTGAAACATCTTCAGGAAATAACAATTAAATAAACAAATTATAAACAATTTGAAAGTTTGTAAAAATTTTAAAAACGTTTGTCAAATATAAATTATTTGTATGTATTCATTTATACCAGCAAACAAAGTTTTTGGTATAAAAGTATAACAACCCGAGTAAAAAAAATTATATATAATCATATGTGGCATATATTACAATATATAATTGGACATGTGGTTATGTATATCCATATATAATTATATATGAGGTTTTTTCCGAAAAATTTTCCTTATATTATGCCATATATAATTTCATCTAATTAGATATCGGCCTTCATAATATTAGATATGGCATATATAATTATATATTACATAACATGGTTGATCTTATTGCATATATAGTTATATATAGAACTATATCTTAATATATATGGTGGCATTTTAGCAATATATAATTATATATGGTATCATTTAAACAATATATAATTATATATGGTGACAGTTAAACTAGATATTATCATATATGGTGCCATTTAAACAATATATGGTCATACATGGTACCTCATAAACCAAATCTTTAATTCAGTTCCAGATATGATAATATATGGTACTATATATAGTGCGATATATATTTATATATGGTGTTATTTAAGCTATATATTATCATATATGGTGCCATTCAAACCATATATTATCATATATGGTGCCATTCAAACCATATATTATCATATATGGTACCGTTTAAACCATATATTATCATATATGGTGCAATTTCAACAATATATGCCCATATATGGTACCTCATGAACAATATTTTTAATACAGTTCCACATATGATAATATATGCTACCATATATAGTGCCAAATATATTTATATATGGTGTTATTTGGTACCTGATGAACGACATTTTTAATACAGATGCAGATATGATAATATATGCTACCGTATATAGTCCCATATATATTGATATATGGTGTCATTTAAACACTATTAATATATAGACATATATGGTATCATTTAAACAATATATTGTCATATATGGCACAATTTAAACAATATATGGTCAAATTTGGTACCACATCAACATTTTGAATACAATTCCATATATGGTGTAATTTGAATAATGTAAAACTATGTATGGCGCTATAAAAAATATTATCAGATATGTTACTTCATTAACAATATTTATAATACAGTGTCATATATTGTAATATATGTATATCATTCAATATATATTGATGTATGGTAATGGTACAATAATTCCAATATCAGTTGAGATACAATTTGTGGGTCCATATCAACAATTTGTTCACGTACATTTAACATATATATTTGTACATTTAAGTTATAATTTATAAACACTTTATAAAGTTAAGTAGTTCCATCAACCTCGTCTAACTGTATAGAATGTTTATGAATATACGATTTAATATATAATAATTACAACTACAAATTAATGCCATCAATGGCCTTGCAACTCTCTCAATATTTTTTATTTGAAAAAATATTAGGCGGCTTGGAACAGGAACGAACTCTGACTGGTTAATCAGGGATGGAAAAGGCTCACTTAATCGGGCTCTTATACCAAAAAATGTTCGATGGCTCTTACATATTTAAAAATGTAAGTAATTAAAAAATTGCTTCCTCTTTGGCTCGTTAAAAAACATAAAAATTAATAGCAAATATTAGCACAAATTGCGAAATAAAAACATATGCAAAAAGCGAAATTTTTGCAACAATATATTCGCTTGCAGAATGTCGATCGCTGATGACTTCTTTTAATTAATTTTTTGTACCATAAAGCCTTTTTCGAATTCCACCGTTATTTTGCAATTTTTAAGTGCAGTTTTTTTAATTAAATTAATTTAATTAATTTTAGGGATTAAATTTTTGTACCATAAAGTCTTTTTTCAAATTCCGCTATTATTTTGCAATTCTTTACGTGCGTTTTTTTTTTAATTTATAATCTAGGGGCTATAATACACATTTCAGACAACAAAGTTTGGTGGCTAGTTGCAAAAAAAATCGTGAAAAATGAAATTTGCAAAAAGGAAAATTTTTGCATCAATATATTTGTTTGCAGAATCTAAATCGCTGGTTACGTTTCCTAATTAATTTTTAGTACCACAAAGTCTTTTTTCGCGTTCCGCTTTTATTTTGCAATTCTTTAAGTACGTTTCTTTTTAGTTTATAATCTAGGGACTATAATACACATTTCATACAACAAAGTTTGGTGGCTAGTTGCAAAAAAAAAATCGCGAAAAATAAAATTTGCAAAAAGGATAAATTTTTTGATCAATATATTTGTTTGCAGAATGTAAATCGCTGATTAAGTTTTTTAATTAATTTTTTGTACCATAAAGCCTTTTTTCGCTTTCCGCGATTATTTTGCAATTTTTTAAGTGTGGTTTTTTTTAATTTATAATCTAGGGTCTATAGTACCAATTTTATACACAAAAGTTTGGTGCTTAGTTTGCAAAAAAAAAAAAAAAAAATCGCGAAAAAAATATTTGCAAAAACGAAAATTTTTGCGTCATTGTATTGATTTGCAGATTGCTAATCGCTGATTGAGTTTTTAATTATTTTTTTCGACCACAAAGTCTTTTTTTCGCGTTCCTCTATTATTTTGCAATATTTTAAGTGCGGTTTTTTAAATTTATAATCTACGGAGTATAATGCCCATTTCATAAAACAAAGTTTGGTGGTTAGTTGCAAAAAAAGAAAATTTTGGCATCGTTTGCAGAATGTAAATCTTTTAATTAATTTTTTGAACCCCAAAGCCTTTTTTCGCATAAGGTAAGGTTTTTTAAAATTCATAATCTAGGGCAATAATACTGTTGGAATAGTATAATTCCATTGTATTGTTCCATTCTTGATTTTTATAACTAAATTATTATTTTCCATCCCTGGTTACAATCGATGTTTTGAGTCATACAAAGAGCGCACATAATGACCCTGCAAACATATAAAAGATACCTTCCAAGAAGATATTAAAGCGATATCTTCTATCAGATATTGTTTTTGAGGCTTAAGTTTAATAATAAAAGAATTAAATCGTTTTTTTATTGTACCGGGAGTTTATTTAGCGATATCCCTTTGATCTTCCATATGAGTTATTGCTTTCATATTGCCTGGAAGTATTGTTTTAGTGTAACAGTTGTTTCCGACGGAGGAAACTTCCGGAATACGAAATTGATATTGCCGGCAATAAATGTTTTCTTCCTGGCGATATGTTTGGATAATCTTCTTCGTATTGCCATGTTTGCTGGGTGATATTGGTTTGAGTATGTTCCTGTTCCAAGGCACATAATAGAACAAATGCTTTCTCAGTGATAGAGAGTCCCCCAATCTCTTTATTATGTATACTCTTTGGTGCCATTATCTAAAATTTAATTTAATGTTAACTTATAATAAAATAAAAATGTATTTCCTAAAAATAAAAATATAGTGTTAATTAATGTTAATATACAATAGGTTTAAGTTTAACATCCTAGACAGAAAAATATAATCGGCACAATGCTGGCAAACCGTTGGCGATGGTCGGTTATGCGTTGGCAGAACGTTGCATTAACTATCTTGGCAAAAAAATAGATTTCAAAAAACATTTTTGAAAAAATTGATAAAACTTTTTTTAATATTTGCTTTTAAAAACATGAAATTTAACCCAGTCCACCAGATTGTCAGCCAAGACCTCTACACTCTAATCTAACGAGACTTGTTATAGATGTGTGATAGCTACAAATTAAATGAATGATAAAAGCATTTCGAGCTAACTTATAAGCATCGAAAAAAGGTATTCCAGAAATTATTAAATGTATTTTAGAAAATTTTAATTGTATATCACAAAATATTATTTGCACTTCAGAAACTACAATATTACGCAAATTTAATTATTTATTTATTTAGTTGTGTCCAGAAATAATGAAATCTATTTCAGAATTTCATAGCTAATAGAGAAAAATTCCTCAAATACATTTAATAATTTCGGATATACCATTGATAATTTCTGAAATACAGTTTGATAATTTCTGAAATACAGTTGTGAATTTCGGAAATACAATTAATAATTTCTGAAACACAATTGATAAAACTGAACTTCAATTGACTAGTTCTGAAATACAATTCATAAATGTGAAAAATAATTGATGAGTTCTGAAACACAATTGATAAAACTGAAATTCAATTGATTATTTCTGAAATACAATTGATAAATCTTAAAACAATTAATACAATTGGAAATGGTGTAGAGCGTCAAAAAGATGTAAATAAAATTATTTTATTCAAAGATTTCAATTTAATAAAAAAATAAATATATAATTTTATAAAAAAATTTATAGAAAAAAAAATTTTAATTTTATAAAAAGAAATTCATTTTGTAAAAGAAATGCATATTGAACTCGTCACCTTCTGAGTTTAAACCTTATTTTAACAAAATATTGTAATTTTTATACAATCAGTGCTCTGCCAGTCTATTATTTTTTGAACAGTTGGCAATATATGTCTGGTATCTTATTTAATCCCAAATAAATGGAGATCTTACGTAGTACCCAATTATAATGCGGCATCTAATTTTATCTGTCATTTTTATGGATACTTTTAGATGTCAATCCCCAAATATATTGCTGTTTCTAATTCGATCTGCTATTTTAATACCGAAATAAATTGCTGGATCTAATTCGATCTGCCATTTTTCTGATAAATTTAGATCCAAGTTTATCCCCAAATATATTGCTGGATCTAATTTGATCTGCCATTTCTCAGATCAATTTATATCTAAGTTTATCCACAAATATATTGCTGGATCTAATTCGATGTGCCATTTTTCGGATCAAATTAGATCTAAGTTTATCCCCAAATATATAGCTAGATCTAATTCGATCTACCACTTTTTCGGATCAAATTAGATATACGTTTATCCACAAATATATTGCTGGATCTAATTTGATCTGCCAAAATTGAGATCAAATTAGATCTAAGTTTATCCCAAAATATATAGCTGGATCTAATTGGATCCGCCATTTTTCGGACCAAATTAGATCTAAAAATATCCGCAAATATATAGCTGGATCCGCCAATTTTCGGATCAAAATAGATCTAGGTTTATCCCCAAAGATATCACTGGACCTCCCAATTTTGAGATATAACTTGATCTTAGTTTATCCCCATATATACAATGGGATCTAATACGATATGATTGGATACACCCAATTTTGAGATCTAATTGGATCAGCTAGATATTACAGCAGATCTTAAACAATATCAAATTGGATATAATTAGATATTGCGCGAGATCAATTTTTTTTACTCGGGAAACAAAAATAATAATAGTGGTATTCATCTAACTGGATTTATGCCCTCGTTAACCGTGTATTTTTGTAATCGCGTATATTTATAACTTTACCTGTTTATTTGAATGAACCCACCTTTTAAAACTATTCACATCTCAATTTTGCATTTAGCCACTTTCTCGATCTTTTTATTATTTGTATTATTTTAAAACAAATAAAACATCAAATAAAAAAACAACACAAAAAAAAATTCAAAATAATTTTATTTTTGACAATATTCAAATGTATGTATAAATACGAAAAAGTTTACACACAAAAATGTAAGCGTATATTTACCCGGGCTCGTAAACTAGTTTTGACATTAATCGAGTAAACTTACAACATATACACAGTATACGAGGCGTAAATTCTTTAAATGAATACCTTATAATTAACAATACAAACATATATATGTGTTATAAATTAATGTAATATGCGCTATTTCTTTTGTATTAAATATCTATAATTCTGAGCTCCATTTTCAATATCTGACTTAAAGTTAATTCTATTTATTGTTGGTGTATTAATTAACTGTAACATCTCCAATATATAACGATAATATATATAATTATGTGTTGTATTTAAAACTGATACATTTTCAAAGTCAGGATAGTGATTTATCCCATAATAAATTCTTAATTATTTCCTCATTCTTTCTATGAAATTCTCTGTCACTAATAGTCAGTACTCTTTCTATCAAATTCTTCGCAGTGTTAAAAATGATTTTCTTATTATGTTTCGAATAAAAATTAATAATTCTACCTGACGCTGTTGGTTTCTGATACCAATCCATTATTATTACCTCTTCTTATTACCAAATTATCGAAATAAGAAAGTTTAGAATCACATTCCTTTTCCATGGTAAACTTAATATCACGACTAAATTCATTTAATTCTATTAACATATTATCAATTGCATCCTCAGAAATGACACAAAATAGATCATCCACATATTTAGTCATTTAGCGTGTTTTTTAATCACCTGGATTTAGAACTTTTCATACAAAAAATGGATTTATTAAATCCAAAAAAAAGCTGGATTTAATAAATCCACAATAAAAGCATAAATATATGAAACAGCATATTAATTTAATGTCAGAAAAAAATACGAATAAAAATTAAAAGAGAAACAAAAAAATTGAAAAACTAACAAATAAAAGGTTTTTCTTAAATTTTTTTTTATGAAATATGTTTAGAAAAAAAAACTACACCTCACCAAATACATATTTTTCATCTTGGACATGGAGAAATAGCTCAAATAGAAATGGCAATTTTTCACTCTACAGTAAGTAATTTAATTAAATCCAATTAGTGAATATTAAATATTGCAATGGAATTTTTCAATTGTGCAAAAATATAAATTGAAGTGATAAAACTGAAAAGGCAGACTGTTTATCGCTCTTTTATGTAAAATATAATTATAAATTAAAAGTTAAAGTAGAATCCTCCATCATCGAATTCGGTATTAAAAATTAGGGTGAAAGAAGTGTCGGGCAGAAAATTTTTTAAAATAGGAAAAATCTAACCCCATCTGTTGAGCACTTTTAGAAATACTTTTTGGATTTATTAAATCCAAGTGATTAGAAAAAACGGCTATTATGTTTGGCTTAACATCAAGTTTTTCAATACAAGTGTGTAATAATTTCTCCATAACTATATCAACCACAATTGGAGAAGCAAGGGATCCCATTGGGGGTCCTTTCTGTTGTAAATATATCTTCTCACTGTGTTGAAAGTATCTATTATCCTCTATACAAAATCTGAAAATACAAAAAAAAGTCTTTTTCAATAGTTGTATATTCCTCAATAACACTCCATTTTTCCTTTATAATATTCATTGCCAAATCAACAGGAATACTTGAGAATAAAGAAACTACATCAAAAGAAACTAATTTTTCATCATTTCGTATTTGTTTGTTGAATAATATTCTTAAATTTAAGTGATTTCTTTACATTGTACTTAGATTGTTCTGTAATCTTCTTTAAAATGTTAGTAATATATTTACAGAGTTCATATGATGGAGAATTAATAAAGGAACAAATTGGTCTCAATGGAAATTCTTCTTTATGAGTTTTAGGTAGTCCATATAATCTAGGTGCAGTTGCAATATTAGTCTTAAGTTTAATTTTCTCTGTATTCATAATAATTTTCTTTTCAAAAAGTTCATCAACTAAATTATTATTAATCTTCCGTAATTTACTCGTTGGATCCCTATTTTGTAAACTATATTTTGTAATATCTCCTACTATATTGTTAATTCTCAAATCATAATCTTTTTTCTTTATAGCTAAAAATCTTTACCGTTTCTATTCTGGGATATTTTAAAAATTTCAGGTTTTTAGCCAAATGATTTGGCGGGTCGTTTTGGGGAGATTTTACCCATTTATATTCCCATTTCTACAATGATTCAGGCCAAAATTCTGAAAGGCACATCCTATTGAATTAGCTTAAATTTCTCAAAAAGGTTGTAAAATAAGTAATTTTCCACTAAAATATTTACTTGTTTAAATTTATTTGCAGCATTTTTTAATTGCTTCTTAAGGCACTTTCGTCATATACATACCTTAATTGTACATGATGAGAATTTTTGGTATTGTTTCATAGGGCTATAAATCTTATTCCCCGAGATTGGTAATGATATTTAAAGTTTTTAAAAACTGGTTCTAAGTACCAGAGATTAATTTAAACTAGTTTTATATACTACGAGGGGTACTATTTATATTTTGAGAACTGGCAACGCTAATGTCAATAGCTAAAATCTGGCAACACCATAATAAAATTTGACATTTTTTAGCATAAACGTACTCACAATGTTTTGATGTACAAGTGCTATTTGTTTTGTTTACAGTGAGTCAAAAAATTCAATTTGGCCAAAAAATGGAAACTTGAAGATAAGGTTTTCGTTGGATTACTTTTCACAACTTTCAACGTGGATTATCTCAACAATAATGTGTCGATGAACTCAGTTCTTTGTATGGCGATAAAGCAGCATCAATTGACTGGTATAGTCAATTCAATCGTCGTCGTAGTTTTGACGAATTCCTCGAAGGTCGTCCAAAATCGATTTTTGTGCCACAAAACGTCGATGCAGCGCGTAAACTGATAATTCAATATCGTCATGTGACATATCGTGAGATAGAGACATCTTTGCACATTAGTTCCACTTCAATACATTCGATTTTGCATGAACACTTAAGCCCAAATTAGTTTGGAAGTATCGTAAAAAAAGTAACGTATCATTCTCATAATGAATAAAAAGATTATAAAAAATAAAAATATTGTAGTTTTTATCTTTTTCTTGTGCACAGAATTAAATGTCAAGTAATAAAATAGAAAATTTCTATTTTCAACAGAACTTTTTTACGATTTTACTTGACAACAGTTTCAATGCATAGAAAAAAGATAAAAATATATTTCTATATTATTTTAACACATTGAATTTATTACAGATACGTTTTTTTACTTTACGATTAGACTAATGAAGCCTTTAGTTGTAAAAAAATTTTGCTATCGTTGGATACCCCATAATTTATCAATCGCTCAAAAAAAGGCTCGCGTCGATTTGTGTAAGGGAATTATTAAAAAGTTCGACCGTGGTGCTTCAAAAGACGTGTATAAAATCGTGACAGGTGACGAATTATGGATTTATGCGTATGAGCCGGAAACAAAACAGCAATCGACCGTGTGGGTATTCCAAGACGAGCGAAATCCAACTAAAGTTGTTCGTGGAAGAAGCACAGCGAAGCAAATGGTCGCCTGTTTCTTCGGCCGAATGGGTCATGTGGCCACTGTTCCAACATATGACGGTCAATTTTGGTACACGACCATTTGTTTGCCGGTAGTCTTCGGAAAAATTCGTAAAACTAACGAATTCTCCATCATGGCAAAGACGAATTCTCCATCATGGCAATGCGTGCTTTCACACATCTCGTCAAACAGGTGAAATTTTGAGCAGTCAAAACATCGAATTGATGACTCATCCTCCGCACAGTCATGACTTGAAACCCAATGACTTCTTCTTGTTCCCGAATATCAAAGGTAAACTGCGTGGTCAACGATTTACGAGCGCCGAAGGATCAGTTGAAGCGTTCAAAAACCATGTTTTGGAGGTGTCTCAAGAGGAATGGAAAAACTGCTATGACAAATGGTTTGAACGATTGCAAAGGTATATTCATCATCAAGGGGAATGTTTTGAAAAACAATAAAGCCATTTTTATTTGAAAATGTTTGTTATAATTTGCTATTCGCGAAATATAAATAGTACCCCTCGTATTGTCATATTTTGGATGACGATGTTCAATAAAATATGACGATAGTATTACGGAGTCATTATATCGAAACAGTTAAATTCCATATTTCATGTCAGGATACATCACGATTTTTTATCTGAAATTTAAAAATAAATCTATTTTACGAACAATGAAGATGACCTGATACCAAATTAATAAAAATCAATCTACAAAATTTTTTTTAAATATTTAAATTTGCAAAAAAAACTTAGATTTTTATTTGGAAATTAAAAACTAATTGGTATTTTCTCAAAATTTAAACAGAATTTTGTGAAATTTTTGGTAAAAAGTCGCACACATCTTAAAAATTGTTGAGTTGCAAATCAAATTATGTTGATAAACTCAAAAAATTATAATTTTCTATTGAGTCGTTGCCGAGATATTCAAGCACCAAAATGTTGCTAGTAAGTGCGCTATAATTTTGAGCAATAGTTTATAATCTGATAAATCGCATTCGAATTAATAAAAAACCCCATTGATGAAAAATTATTTTCAAAGTCTTCTTGCATTTCTGGTGAACATATGTTACGGTTAGTTTTTATAATGTTTAGAATGCTTTACCTTCATTATTTGAAGTTTGAAACCGACTTTGTTTAAACTTGGTTGTATCATATGAGGAGTATTATTGTGTGAGCATTTTCTATCGTGTATATTTTGCAAAAAGAGGAAACGGAAACGTGTTCTGAACCTTTTACTCTGATGAAATATATACGGTTGTTCATTTGCTGTGACCCTTAAATTATTGCTATTGTTCTTTATTAGAGTTGCTTTGATTTTGTAAGATTCGCAAAAAGTTTATAATACATTTCTTGTGATACGATTGCTAGTACAAGAAAAAAAGTTATGTATAAAAATTTAATTTAGGTATTAGTATTGTACATTAAGCAGATTTAATTAAAAGGAATAATTTATAAGAATTCTTTAACATGTTTTACAAGGTATAAATTGCAATTTTTTCCAATCAATTAATTACTTAATATTGTTTAAGTAAATTGTTTTAAGAATTGATTGAAAACAATAAATTTTATATTATATTGGTCGTCAAATAGGTACAACACCATACTTCTTTCCTATCAACACCATTTCGGTTTCCTACCCAGCAAAAAAAATGCAAGTAATGCTTTACAAACTACTTCTTTCAATGCTTCACAAGTATACGTCAGTATATTTTTACTGCTTTTGTAGAAGTTATTCTGAAAACTTCAAAAAATCACTTCTTTCATTGCTTCCAAAGTATCCCTTATTACATTCTTACAGCTTTTTTAGAATTACTTCTGAACCACATCCAAAAAACCACTTAAGTATTCCTTCTAAAGAGTAATTGCTTTAAAAGAGATCGTAAAAAGTAATTTTGGTATCATTTGGCACTTCCAAACAGAGGGTCGCGGGTTCGATTCCCGGTGGGGCCCATATTTTTTTTTTTTAATCTTTTTTTATTCTAAGTATTAATTTTTTTTTTTAATATTTATTATTAATTTGTTTAAACTCAGTATTTTTTTAATTTTTAAAAATAAGACAAAGGTATTTACCTATAAAATAACTAAAACTTTTGTTATTTTTAACTGTTGAAAAATAACTAACAAATGTACTAAAATAACTACCAGTCTCGTAAAATTAACTGATAATTTTTTACTACAAAAATTTCAAAACAACTGACAAAATCGGTAAAAACTATTGTTTTTTACTGTCAATTCTTTTTGTTTATAAGAGAATATTTTAATAAAAAAAAATATTTTTTTTTCTTTCGATTACAAAAATATGTGTTATAGGCTGAAGTTATTTAAAATTTGAAGTAAAAATTCCAAACCATTCTCCAGTTATTATGCTTTTCTGCATTGGAGATACAATACAAGTTTCTGATTTTTATTTGCAAACTAGAAATATATCAATAATAACAAATATAAACTAAACAAGAATTTTTAAAATTCAAAAAAATTCAACGAAATTTTGTATATTTTAAATAACTAAAAAAATATACTGTTTACTGTAAAAATACTGTTTTGGTAGTTGTTTATTATGATATTAAAAATAACTGATTTAAACATTTGTTACGAAATTACAGTAATTTTCGTCAGTTGTTATCTTAAATAACCGTCATAAAAGTTGTTTTGCTTTTTTCTATGGAAAAACAACTGTAATTACTGTTAAAAACAACAACTACTGATTACTACACAAACAACTGTCATGTAGTAACTGTTAAACTTTTTTGAGTGTATATACACTAGACTGGTCGTAATTTTTTTTTTTTGAAATTTGATTGTTTGCGCTGCTTAAAATATGAGGTTTGGTGTAAGAAATCATGTCCTAATTTTTCAGCTCAATCCAACGGTGCCTAGTCGTGCCTAGTGGGGCCCAAAGTTCCCGATATTATAAAAAAACTTCTATTCAATCAGATATTTATAGTTATACTAGTTGAAAATCCGGTCCAATGACCGAAAATCAAAAATTTGGCTTCATTACGATCTTCCGCAGAGAAAGTACTTTAACTACGCCAAATTTCAGATGGCTTCAGAAAGTTGCGGAATGTATAGGACATACATACAAACATCCGGACATGCATAGAAATTATATATTGTATAGATAGATTAAAGTTTTTGCTACCCAGTGTAGAAAATCATTATCAGATATGTGGTTATGTAACTATATACTTGGTAATGGTAACTAGTTACTTTAGTTATTACATTAGTTATTACCTTTATATGGCGATGTCGTGAAAAATAATGAGTTATGGTTACACACCAGCATACGAAAAATCAAAAAATATATCGTTACCTATGAGCTTGCCAGTACTGATAAAAATAATGAGTCTAAAAATAGATTTTCAAAAAAATAAATTATATAAAAAAAAATATTTTTTATTGTATTTTTTTTAAATAAAATTTCCTGGTGCGGGAATCGAATCTAGGTCTACAAATTGCCAGTCAATAGCCCTACCATCTGAGCTATATCGACATGTAATATTTAATAGATAAAAACACAATTGACCTGCTGCACACAAGTAAGCTTACTCGCCAACATACAAAAAATCAAAAAATATTTGGTTACATATACCCTTACCAGTTTTAAAAAATATTGAGTCTAAAAATAGATTTAAAAAAAATTAAAAAAAATAATCTAGAAAATTATTTTCTATTTGAAATAATGATAAAAATAGGTCATTATCAGTAACTTATTACTATATGTTTTAAAATAATGCAGAAGGTAAGTGGGAGTCATTACTGGTAGTCCAAAAAATAATCATATGTCATTACCGTTTCTACACTGGGTATTTAATATTTTAGTATGATAAGAACGAAAGATTTTAACTAAAATTTATTTATTATTGAAAGAAATAAAAATTCGAAGTTCATATTAACCCTTAAATGCCTAAAGTATCAAATTTGAGACCAGACTTTCAAATCGAACTGTACACTTGCAGTTAGTTCGTTTTTAATGTTTGACTGAACGAATGATGCCACTGCATAATATTCTTACGAAAAAAGCTTTCAAATAAAGGTTAGTTGTCAACATTGCTCTAATTAAAAGAAATTTAGTTCTTCCCCCGTGCTGTGATTTGAAGCTGACGTTTCCCTAAGGGAAATTTTAACAAACTGTCACCGAACTGGCCCCTTTATATGAAATAGACTGGTCACATTTACATGGCGTTGTCATAGGAGGTGGAAATTGACCCCTCGTGACATGTCACAAGACAAATCCTAGGACAGGTTACTGAACTCTCATAAAAAACAAAGTTCAGGGACCTGTCCTGCGATTTGTCTTGTGACATGTCACAAGGGGTCAATTTCCACCTCCTATGACAACGCCATGTAAAAGTGACCAGTCTGTTTCATATAAAGGGGCCAGTTCGGTGACAGTTTGTTAAAATTTCCATTAGAGTTTGTATACAGATAATGGCTTTTTTTCGTGGAACGATATGTGCTACGATTGAGCAGCAGTCTACATTTATGTTTCCTATTTTTTTCACAATTTTCTAACGCTAACGAAGCAAGAATTGCAAATTAATAATCAATCGTTAAGTTTATAAAAAATTTAGTGAATTGATCCCGTTAGCAATATGACCTCAAAAGTGATACGAAAAACAAACCTACGCTCTGATCAAGATATTTTGCTAGTAGGAAAATATGAAAGTAATATTTTAAGAGCCAAACTACCATCAATAAAGCAAGTGCTTCAATTATTTTTTTACAAAATGCGAGTAGAAAATATGACAGTGATAAAGAGTATGAAATAAACTATTGGCGTTACACTCGAATTTTGGAACAAGGCAAAAATTCCAACTTTACATGAAACTAATTACGTGCGGAAATTGAGGAAAATTTATGAAAACTGGAGACATATTCAAAAAAATTGTCAAACCCCATACGAAAAATACCGCAAACAAGAACAAGATTTTCGTGACGAGATAGAAAATTTTGTATTTGATATTGCAGCTCCAAATGCTCTAGAGATAATGAAAATATAGGAAGACAAAGATTGATAGAATTTTAACGCAAAAACAAAAACGTAAAGATAAACTATTGGAGTCATGAGTGTTGAAGATAACATAGAAGCCGAAATAATAAATGATTCACCTGACTCCGAAAACGTCTCAGACAATGTAAATGAAATCCAAGAAAAGGATATATCACAAACGAAATTATACGGTACTGTTAATTTTATTGACGACAGAATGCTAGCAAGCATGGACAAATGGAAGCTTTCGACAAGAGATGCTATGCATATTGTTGCTGCAACAGCTAACGCAATTCTGAATAAAGTACAAGATGTTTTCGCTGCTGCCATACCTATCAATTTAGAAAATCTTGTTTTAAATCGTACCACACTTCATTTAATGCGAATAGAATATCGTAGAAGACAAGCTAAGCAGATTATCGATGAGTTCAATGTAAGTATCATAGTTGATTTCATATTAGGCTTTACATATTATTTTAAAACTGTTTATTACTGATTCCTGAAGTATTTGCCCTTCATTGGGATGGGAAACTCCTTCCAGAAATAAAGGGTACAGAAAAGAAAGATCGACTGGCTCTTGTTGTGGCAAGTGAACGTATGGAAAAACTGCTCGGCATACCGAAAATAGAAAATTCTTCTGGGGTAAATATAGCAGACGCTACCTACAATTTTTTGCAACAATGGTCACTTGATGGATTAGTACAAATAGTGTCTTTTGATACCACTGGGGTAATAATGGCGCTGCATATTTGCTCGAACAAAAATTAGGACGAAAACTACTTTTTCTTCCATGTCGCCACCATATTAGTGAATTGTTGGTCAAATCTGTATTTGAAATGAATTTTGGGAAAATATCCGGGCCAGAAGTTCTTCTCTTTAACCGATTTGCCAAGTATTGGAAACGCATTGAAGCTAGCACCTTCAGGAGTGGAATTTTGGACGAAGAAGTGGTACGAATTTTAACAACATCGCACGTAGATTATTTGAAGAATTTTTGTATAAATGCATTAAAATTCCATTACGTGCGTGCAGATTATAAAGAGTTGCTTCAGTTAACACTTCATTTTATTGAGGAGCGTGTACCAGATTTTTCACAATTTCGTTTGCCTGGTGCAACATCGCATGCACGATTCATGGCAAAGTGCATTTATTGTTACAAAATATTTCTATTTCGCGAACAGTTCAAGTTGACAGCAGTGGAATTGAAAAGTCTTCGGAGAATTTGCTTATTTTTGACTATCATATATGTTCCTTATTGGTTCCGATGTGTGAATGCTATAGAAGCGCCAAAACTAGATCTTGATTTCATTCAAAACGTTGTATCTTATTTTGATAAAGAAGTTTCGACCGCATTATTGCAAAAAATAAGAAAACAGTTGTGGTATTTATTAGAAGAAACTGTTGGCCTTGCATTTTTTGATGAAAGCGTGCCGTTGGAAATAAAAAAGATGATGGTCCAAAAACTCGACATCGGCAATGACACACACGGAAATCATGAAAAAATTTCGAAAAGGAATGTTGTCAATATGGATGAAATTTTCTCATACGCGTCAAGAGATATATCAGATTTCGTTTCTCCACTGACAAAGAAATTTTTTTCTCAATTAGCCATATATCCAAAATTTTTAGAATCGGATCCTTCTGAATGCCAGCAGAGGGATGATTATTGCGCCGGGAAAGCTGTCTGTCAACATTTGAATGTTGTGAATGATGCAGCAGAAAGAGCAATTAAACTCATTACGGATTACAATCAATCTTTAACATACGATGAGCAATATAAGCAGTACTTACTCCAATTTGTTGAACACTATCGTCATTTATATCCTTCTCACAACAAATCTTCTCTAATAAATTATTCAACTCAATAAAATTAATCAAGCAAATATATACATTTTTTAATCATTATATTAACTTCCAAAACCATTAATAAATTTAATTTATATTTGAAGCGTATTCTTCAATACAACTATGAATATCTGATTGAATAGATGTTTTTTAATAATATCGTACTTTGGGTACTTTGGGCCTCACTAGGCACGACTAGGCACCGTTGGACTGAGCTAAAAATTAGGGCATGTTTTCTTACACCAAACCTCATATTTTAAGCAGCGCAAATAATTAAATAAAAAATAAAAAAATCCCATACAAGATGCGACCAGTCTAATATACACTTATTGAAATAAATCTGTAAAAATAGCAGAAAAAGCTACTAAAAGTTAGTTAACAATGATGCTGCAGAAAACACTGCTAAAATTAGCAGACTTCTTACTAAGTACTAGTAAAATGAGAACAGCAAATTAAAACCGTTAAATTTACAGAATTTTAGTTATATTTAGGTTAAATTTTCGTTACCTGAAAATAGCAAATTGTACTGTAAAATCTGCAGAAAGTTTTGCTAAATATTTGTAGACTAAAAATAACAAAAATAAACTGTTAAATCTACAAACATTTTGCTATTTTAAGCTAAATTTAGTGGAATGCAAATAGCAGTCTATTCTGCTAAAATCAGCAGAAATACTTACTAAAAAATTGTAAACTGCTGTTTTCAAAAGGCTCGATTTTTATCTGTTATTTTATCAGAATTTTGAACTATTTGTACGGGCTTTTTTATGAGTGTAATACACTAATAGAAATAAATCTGTAAAAAAGAAGAAAAAGTTACCAAAAATCAGGTAAAAATTATGCTGCAGAAAAAACTGCTGAAATTAGCATATTTTTTTTTGATAAATATTAGTAAGTTAAGAACAGCAAAATTAAAACTTTTAAATATACAGAATTTTAGTTATATTTGAGTTAAATTTTTGTTAATTAAAAATAGCAAATTAATCTGCTAAAATCAGGAAAAAATTTTGCTAGATATAGGTATACAAGTTAATAATGTCGATTTGGACAACATATGGCATAACTGCCACATATGGCTTGTGTGAATAATAACAAATATGGTATTTTGGTGGATGAACATCTGTCATTATAATTCAATATTCGATAGACGCCAAAGTGTAAACACACTTTTAATCGCTATAATAATGTCGAATTTTGTGCCGCAAAAAGATGTTTTGCGGGGAAGTCTGATAACCTTCTTTCATTTGAAGAAAACGGCTGCTGAAAGTTATCGATTGTTAGTAGAAGCTTGCGGTCAACAGGCACCAACTCAAAAAACTTGTGAACGATGGTTTGCGCGATTCAAAAGCGGTGATTTCGATACAGAAGACAAGAAGAGACCTGTAGTGCGATTCTCTAACTTTTTTAACGATTTTATCGATTTAGTTAACTAACGATAATTGTCGGTTGAGTTACCGAAAAAGTGATTCACTATATTTCAGTTAACGATATTATTCGTTAGAAAAAGTTACCGACAAATTTCGGTAGAAATAAAAAATGCTAAACAAAAAGTATTTGTAAATAAAAAACAAAATGAAAAACAACATTTGTATGAACAAAATTTTTTTTGGAAAACCGGCGAATTATAATGTTTTTTCGTGATTTTTTGCCTGCTATAGGGCTTAAAAAATATGGAATACCGTTCCATATAGTTATTTTTTAAATCGCGAAAGCGTAAGTGCGTTAAATTTAAAGTGTATTTTTTCACCCTATAGCAGTATTTTAATATAATCCATAAAGTAAGTGCATGTAATAAAAGTGACTGGAAGTTTAATTAAATGTGTCTTTAAAGGCATTACGCGCCACACCGTGGTTCTTGTTTTTTTTTTGTAATTGTGATACTGTTAGATCGTTAGTGAAATTAAGGTTATTCAAGTGAATTGTACTTATTCAAAGTTGAAATAACACCCGTTAATCAGTTACAAAGTCAGTGGCACTTTTTTGCGATTACCGTGTTTTCCCTGCTTTTGCATTTTAAATTTGTTCAGTGACTAAATTATTGTACATAAAGTTGAGTGATACGAAACTTTCCCGGTTTGCATAAGTGAGATATTTCGCACGTTTTTCTATTGATTACGCGTTGAAGCAAAAAATAAAATAAGCTAATTTCAAATTGGAAAACCACACATAAATCGCGTTAATCTCAAAAATTTGTCATTAACTTTGTAGCTGACTCGCGGCGATTTTTTCAATTACGTTTACGCACGACTTACTTGAATAACTTTAAATTCACTAACAAGTACACAGTTTACCAATTAAAAACCGCAAAAGGGTGCGTACCGCTTCGCTTTTTAAAGAAATTAAAAAAAAAAAATGTTCAGTCGCATTTATAACACACACCTAATGGATTCAATTCCAATACATTTATAGTTTAAAAAGTATACCTACGTTAAATTTAACGCGAAACGCTAACCGCGATTCGAAAAAATATGTGATCCGGTATTCTATATTTTTTTTTCTGGTTAGTTTGAAATAAGTTATTTTATATCCCAGCAAAAAAAAAGACATTGATTTAGCAGCATTGCAGAACTAGAAATGCATTTTTAGTGCTACTTGCATAAAAGTAACGGTAATGAAAATCCATGTCTAATTTTGCAATGAATATTAAAATCAGTTTGATTACAATTACTTGAATGTAATGGAAATGAAAACATATTTCATTACAATTACATATATACAATGGTAATAACAATGATTAATGATCATTACAAAAAAATTTTTGACTCCAAAAATGTTGTCGATTTTTTCTGCCGGGTTGTTAATAATTATCACTGAAAAAAAAATTCAAAAACATGAAAAAAAGAAAGTAAATCCCTAATTGAATTAATTTGATGCAATTGAATAGCAACGACCTAATTGGGTTAATTTTATTTATGCATGTAGGGTGAAAAGTTACATTAATAATTTTAAGCACTAAGCCATGATAAATATTGGAAACTCTTATTTGCGGGGATATAGAATGGTATTCCATTTATGTTCTATAAAAAAAATCGACTAAAATCCTCGTGTTCGCGATTTCTAAAAATTTTAGTCTACTCATTAGCAGACTAAAATTTTTTAAGAATTCATTAAGCTCGATTCATAATGCAGCGTGGAGTACCCCAGCATTGTGAATCGAGCTTAATGAATTCTACTTTAGAAGAAATAAATTAGCTTAAAAGGATTTTCAAATCGACGTTGGAATTCCTATCTATGCTAAGATATCTACCGCGTAGGCGAACAAAAACCAGTGGGTATCAAAGCACTGATAAGCATCTATTGCTTGAAATTAAGAGCATAAGCAATTCACTGTAAAACGAGGGCCATTCACTAGCCAACCATATCACAATGCTCTAAAATACAAAATCTTTTAAAAGCCAGTTCCTTATTCTTAATGTAAATTTTTATCAAATTTGCACTCATTTTGCAATTATTCACATTTTTTACCTTATCCACAACTTTTTTTCTGTTGTTAACTTAACAATAATTGTCGGAAGTTAACGATATTATTTAACGACAAAATTCGGTAGAGAAAGTTACTGAATCAGTATTAACGACAATTGTAGATAACTTTCGAAGTTTGACAATCTAACTACCGAATTTTGTTGTTAAAAAGTTAGAGAATCCCACTACTGGTCAGCCGAAAAAGTTTGAAGATGAGGAATTGGAAGCATTACTCCACGAGGATTCTTGTCAATCGCAAGAATAACTTGCATTATCATTGGGAGTCACACAACAAGCCATTTCCCAACGTTTAAAAGCATTGGCATTCATTCCAAAGCAAGGAAATTGGGTCCCATATGAATTGAAGCCGAGAGACGTTGAAAGGCGATTTTGCATGTCGGAAATGCTGCTTGAACGATACAAAAAGAAGTCATTTTTGCATCGTATTGTTACTGGTGATGAAAAACAGATACATTACGATAACCTCAAGCGCAAAATGTCATATTTAAAGCCCGGCCAACCAGCCAAATCAACACCGAAGCCGAATATCGATGGCGCCAAGGTAATGCTCTGTACTTGGTGGGATCAGAAGGGTATTTTTTATGAGCTGTTGAAATCGGGTCAGACGATTACAGGGGACCTATACCGAACACAATTGACTCGTTTGAAGAGAGCAGTCAACGAAAAACGACGAGAATATGCGACCAAACATGAGTCAATAATCTTCCATCATGAAAACGCTCGGCCACATGTAGCAAGACCGGTCAAAACCTATTTGGAAAAGAGTGAATGGGAAGTCTTGGCTCACCCGCCTTATAGCCCAGACCTTGCCCCTTCGGACTACTATTTGTTTCGATCGATGCAGAACGCCCTTACTGGAATACGCTTCACTTCAGAACAGGGTATCAGAAATTGGCTTGATTCATTCTTTACCTCAATACCGGAGCAGTTCTTTTGGCGCGGAATCCATATGCTACCAGAAAGATGGGAAAAAGTAGTGGCTAACGATGGACAATACTTTGAATAATGTATCAGTTTATTTTGTTGTTATAATAAATGCATTTTTCAAGCAAAAAATCGACATTATTAACTCATACCTTTGTAGGCAAAAAAATCACAAAAAATTTAAAATTTTTGAAGATTTTGTTCGATTTTTTTTAAATGCAAATAAAAATCGAGCCTTTTGAAAACAGCAGTTTACAATTTTTTTACCAAATATTTCTGCAGATTTTAGCAAGATAAAGTGCTATTTTCATTCAAATAAATTTAGCTTAAAAATGGCAAACATATTGTAGATATAACAGTTAATTTTTGCTATTTTTAGTCTACTAATTTTTAGCAAAATTGTCTGCAGATTCTTCGGTACAATTTGTTATTTTCAATTAATTAAAAGTTAAGTTAAATATAAATAAAATTCTGTAAATTTAACAGTTTTAATTTTGCTGTTCTTATTTTACTAGTATTTAGGAAAAAATATACTGATTTCTGCAGTTTTTTCTGCAGCATCACTAATTTTTAGTAACTTTTTCTGCTATTTTTACAGATTTATTTCTATGAGTGTATGTATGTATATCGACGGTCATAAGTCGTCATCTCGCAACTGATGATTAATGAGGTCATTGAGTTCACAGGGCAAGTATTCTTATCAAAACACTCAAATTTGTAGTAAATTTGGGTATGTGGAAAAGAAAAGGAATCTAAGAACAATCTGCTTTATATATTGGTCACCTCAGGAATTAAGGAGATGAATTAGGGAATTCACATGTTTAAAACTTGTGAATTACGAAATCAAAACTGCATAACATTAAAGGCCAATATACATGGTCAAAATGCATGACAAGCATTGTGGTGGTATTAGTGAAAATGTGTTTGCATGTGTCACACAGACGATGATTGAAGCAAAATCAAAAATTTTAGATTTTGTGCTCGCATGACGTACGAATTTGATGTGTATATATCGTTGACTGATCCAGCATGTACTCATTTTTTATGTGACTTCGAACAAAATGGTTATAAAGAAATGTCGGAAGAAAAGAAAAACGTTTTAGAATTGTTAGAAGTTTACCGGTCGCTGCCTGCACTTTGGGATGTAAAATGTGTGGAATGCAGTAATCGTAATGGGAAAGAAGAACAATATGAAATTTTAATGCAAACATATAGAAAACAACAACCAAATGCAGGAAAAAAAGATTTGACAAGAAAAATAAATACGCTGCGTACCAATTTCAGACGAGAATTAAAACGCAAAAGAGATTTAGAAAAAAGTGGAGCTGGGGTGAACGACTCCTTTGAAACAACGCTTTATTACTTTGACGCGTTAAATTTTTTAAATGATATTGAAACCCCAAGCTCATCCAAAAGTACATTTGAAGTAAGTAGACATTATGGGATATTTTATTATATTAATTTTATTATAAAAGTTATTTTACATTTTCATTTAAAATGCCATGGTAGTTGGCCTTCATTATTAAAAAAAGCCATAAATGAATCTCTAACTTGTTTTGCGGAATTAGTGAAATTTCTGGCCACTGTGCTTTGTAATGGTGTCATCTCTGACACCCCACTCTCTATTCCGTTCGCCATTCTTCCATCTTCCGTATTAAATAGTTCGCTCTCACAGCCTGCACGCGTTTTTCTCTTTAAGAAACTTGTTTTGCGGAATTAGTGAAATTTCTGGCCACTGTGCTTTGTAATGGTGTCATCTCTGACACCCCACTCTCTATTCCGTTCGCCATTCTTCCATCTTCCGTATTAAATAGTTCGCTCCCACAGCCTGCACGCGTTTTTTTCCTTAAGAAATTATGAAAATAGCAGCAAGTTAGCACAATTATGTTTACTTTCTCCGGTTCAAAGTTTATTGCTTTTTGCTAAATTCCAAAGCGTGCTGTCAATATGCCAAAAGCATTTTCGACAACTCAACGCGCTCGGCTCAAACTATAATTAAATACTTTTTGCTCCTCTGTTAAACCAATTTGTGCAAATGGTTTCGTAAAGTTTTCAGTTAATTGGAAAGCATCATCTCCCACAAAGGCGTATGCCACAAGGCGCTAACTCCGGACTTGGAATATTTAGTCGATTTTCATAAAAAGCTTCACCGAAAGCAGTATGACGGAAGGCTCCACCATCGGAGATTCTACCATTAATGCCAACATCTGCAACTATAAACTCATAGTTGGCGTTAGCAACGGCCATAAGTACCACGCTGAAGAATTTTTATAGTTGTAATAAAAAGAACCGGAACCGTGCGGCTTTTTAATAGCCACATGTTTCCTGTCCACAGCGCCTAGACAGTTGGGAAAATTCCAATTCCAATCTGGGACCTGAAATTTTAAGATAACTTTTTTAATTTTAAACTTTATACATTTTTTTTCTTTTAATTTTAAACTATATTTTTTATTTTTAGAAAGACGAAGAACCTGAACGAAAAAAAATGAAAATCAGTCCAACCGATGAGCTCGTTCTTCTAGCAACTGAACGTTTAAAAAAACCAGCAGATTCCAGTTACCACCTTGGAAGTGTATGGGCAGGGAAGCTCTCAAAAATGGACCGAAACCAGCGAATTTTTGCTTAAAAAACAATAAGTGATGTTTTGATCCATCAATTTTAATACTGGTTTAACCAATACAAACACCCTATCAAACATAAGTCGTTCTTGAACGCCTCTAAGCTCAAGTTCTTCAATAATATATATTGATATACTATCACAGGAATCGATGCCCGCAAATTATGATTTCCAGGAACCTCTTAGTCCCATGCCGAGTGCCGAAAGATGTTTCGCCTAGATTTGGAACATACCGTCATTCAAAAAAACACCTACTACTAAATGTACCAAACTACAAAAACAATGAAAAGCTTCAAGAGTATCCTCTTGAAGAATCTCAACAGACAGACGATTCACTGGATTTGGAACATACCGTCATTCAAAACAACACCTACTACTAAATGTACCAAATTAAGAAAACAATGAAACGCTTCAAGAGTATCCTCTTGAAGAATGTCAATCATCAATAAGCCTAAGCTCATTTAATTCATCTTTCGATGAAAATAGTTTGTAAATTAAGCTTAAGTGCACCATACATTTTCAATATTTTTGATCAATTTTCGATTGTTTGAAAATTATTTGAAGGTGTGTACCAATGCTTTGAAGAATTAATTCCTTAATTAAATTTTTCAATTCTGAATTAAAAATTCGATGAATTAATTCACAAAGCACCATAATATGGTGCCATTCCATTCAATATATTCCATTCAATATATTATATTGAATGGAATTGTTCAGTGAATTAAAAAAAAATACGTTCACTGAATTAAAAAAACAAAAAATACGTTCATTGAACTCAAAGCCTGTTTTCTGCCGTTCAGTAGAAGAAAACATTTATTTACAAATAAAATTTGCAACAAAGCAATTTCACAGCGTTTGCTAGTAAAAATAAATAAATTACATATATATTAAGTGTTAGAGAAACCCGATGCACTTTATCAACCTACATGATTCAAAAATAAAGCCTTTTGCTATTAAAAATAAAAACTTTACAGATATAGATGAATTTGGAAAAAAATATAACTATTATTCAAACTTATGCTTCCCAGTAAAATGTAGATGCTTCACATGACGTATTTCATTTATACGTTTTTACAATACAATGTTTTCTTCTACTGAACGGCAGAAAACAGGCTTTTAATTCAGCATACGTAATTTTTGTTTTTCAATTAAGTGAACGTAATTTTTTTTTTCAATTCAGTGAACGTATTTTTTTCTCTTTTAATTTTTTTTAATTTACTGAATGTAATTTTATTTTTTTTTTAATTCACTGAATGAAAATGAAATTGAATGAATTCAGTTGTGAATTAATTCAGTAAGGAATTAATTCACTTTTTTTCCGTTCGATTTATAAAATTGAACGCGTTCACCAGTGAATTAATTCATTTGATTTAATAAAGAGAACTATTGCAATGGAATTAATTCTTTAAATTTATTGTTTGAAGAACGCGTTCAGTTGAACGAATTCAGTGAATTACTTAAGGAAAGGAATTCATTCAATTCTAAAGAAAATTGAATTCGATTGGTAGTGAATTCAATCAAAAAAGAATTAATTCTTCAAAGCTCTGGTGTTTACCATGGATTGAAAGTTTATCAAAAAATTTAAAAATTCAAAATATTTTGGGTTTTTGTTTTTCAATTTTATATTATTGAAAAGTGTATGGCTAATATTAGAATGCTCGTTGTTTTAAATTTATTTTTTGCTATAAATAAATAAAATTAAAAGATCATATAAATTATTCCAAAATAAAAAAATTCTCACTGTAAACGTGGTTTTATTTTGAAATCTATTGAATTTTGCAATTTTTTATAGGATGGAAAATATTGGTTAATAATAACATTGAAAATGTGTGTGAAAAGATCAAAAAAATTTAAATAAATTATATTCACCTCGGCTCGGCTTTAAATAAAAATTTGTATGAAAATTTTCGGAACAACAACAACAACAAGGGGCAAAGCTCCGATTTTTTTGATTTTTTCCCCCAGATAGTACTTTGTGGGTTGAATAAGATTTTTTGTCGGAAACTCCTATTTTGGGTATTATTCGCTATTTATTATCGGATTTGAACAATATAGCACCATTGGAAAGGTAATTGAAATTACTTTAAAAATGCCGTAAAATTTTTTAAAACTTATTAAACCATTATGAGCTGGTTCCGTTTTTTTTAATTTATAGAGCGAATTTTTCGAGAAAAGCCTTTGAATATCAAAAATGTGCTTAAATGGTATAATTTGTTTGCATAAAATTGTATGAAAGATTACAAGCTTTAATTTGAGGTAGAATTTTTGTTTTTAACCCTTATACGGGCAAAGTTGTAAGGGGTTAAAGTTATTTTTTTTTTTGTTTAATAAAAATTACATAATAATTGCTTCGCATGTTGAGTATTTGCTATTGGGTTGTTTTTGAAATCCGAATTTCTTCAAATCGTGGCCGAACCATAACAACCAAGAGGCAAAGAGTATACTAGGTGGGTTTCATCATTTTCATATGCGTTAAGCAATTCTATAACTTCATCATCTGTTGCATAAAATCGACGTTGATTATTTCTTTTCTTCTTGCAGTTATATATTACAACGTGCAACATTTTAAAATTTTGCTTTCACCCACGGAATAATCAAAATACTTGTGACGGTAGACACCATTTATAAATAAACTGCATATCCATCACGTCAGATGTCTTTTTTAAAGGACTTCGAAATATTAATGCATACTAAAATGGCAATATATATATATTTTTTTTGACTTCTCTCCAAAATGGGCATCAAACAAGAAAGGATAATCTCCCCAGTTCAGTAATAATATAAATTTTGACAAAAAAATTACGAGGAAAATATTTTTTAAAATTTTCAGTAGAAAAAAAAACTTTTTTTAAAATGTAGAAATTCTCCTCTTTCATTTGATCCCTATATCAGCATCATGGAATGTACAAAATATCCTTAAAAAATAGTTTGTCAAAAACCTTGCGCTGAAAATTTAAAGTCCTTTTTTAAGGACTACTAAAGTGATCATGAAAAGTTGAGTACGCATTTTTACTAAACGTCCCAGTGTAGAAACGGTAATGACATATCATTATTTTTTGGACTACCAGTAATGACACCCACTTACCTTCTGCATTATTTTAAAACATATAGTAATGAGTTACTGATAATGACTTATTTTTATCATTATTTCAAATAGAAAATAATTTTCTAGATTTTTTTAAAATTTTTTGAAATCTATTTTTAGACTCAATATTTTTTTAAATACTGGTAAGGATATATGTAACCACATATTTTTTGATTTTTTTATGTTGGCGAGTAAGCTTACTTGTGTGCAGCAGGTCAATTATGTTTTTATTTATTAAATATTACATGTCGATATAGCTCAGATGGTAGAGCTATTGACTGGCAATCTGCAGACCCAGGTTCGATTCCCGCACCAGGAAATTTTATTAAAAAAAAAAAAATACAATAAAAAATATTGTTTTTATATAATTTATTTTTTTGAAAATCTATTTCTAGACTCATTATTTTTGTCAGTACTGGTAAGCACAAAGGTAACGATATATTTTTTGATTTTTCGTATGTTGGTGTGTAACCATAACTGATTATTTTTGCGACATCGCCATATAAAGGTAATAAGAAATGTAATAACAAAAGTAACTAGTTACCATTACCAAGTATGTAGTTATATAACCACATATCTGGTAATGATTTTCTACACTGGGGTAGTTTCATCTTTCACTTATTAATAGAGTTTTCCAAATGAGCAAAATTATTTTGAAAAAACGTTAGAACGCTCGACTTTAGGCACAAAACGCGATATGCAAACTACTTCGCATGATAAGAAAAACAAAAAAGCTAGTAATCGACACTCTATGTAAAAATTTACAACAACAACAAAACCAAAAATGCAACTGTTTCTTCAAAAACTATAACAAAACACACTATACTCGATACGAGCAGAGTAAGTTAGTTGTTCACAAATTTTTACCGTTAACGACCAATGGGATATATACATATGTCCCATGGATTTTTTCGATGAAGGAGTTAAAAAAAAATATTTTTGACGACACTTTTGTTTAGAAATGTTGGGTCGATTATCACGAATCCACAAAAAAAATACAAATTTTTCAGCAGTTTATGTTCGGTCGTCAAAGGGTTAAGCTTTATTTGAGCTATTTTTGCCATTTTCCCCACAAATTTAGCAATTGTACAATAGAAAACTAAGTTCCTCCATCACTGCTTGACATCATTTCTATATAATTTTGTACGCTGATTATAATAATAGTAAACCCAGAAAACAGATTCAGTTCTGATAACCGCAGTTGTAGCCAATCGCATGGTTCAGTTGTGGTAGCAGAATTTTTCAGTTCTGGCAACAGAAAACCAATTGAGACAGGACTAATTTGACTGTGGCAACGAAATCTCAGTTGCATCAAGAACAATTCGGTAGCCGGAACCGAAAAATTCATTTGATGAAACTGAATCATTCGATTGGCAACAAATGGGGTTGTCAGAACCGAATCTGTTTTCTGGGTGTAAAATTTTATAAATGGGTAAAAAATTTTTAGAGTTGATGAAACTGAATTTTTATTGAGTTTTCAAAAAATAATTTAAAAATTTGTTCTATTTTATTTCTTTATAAGCTCTAACCAAGCTATAATTATTGTATATTTAAGTCTATGTAAAAGTTCAAGGGTCAATAAAATATATTTTTTAATTTCGGGTTTCCGTAATTCTCGGGACGATAATGAAAATGTAAAAATATTTTTTAATTTTAAAAATTTTACATTTTAATCAAAATCCAATACGTATTCGATAATATAATGTGAAATAAAATCATTAAATTTTGTAAAAATGTGAACACAGGATTTTAATTAAGCTTAATCCAAAATGGATGTATAAAATAAATAAATCCGTTTTGGATTTAGCTTAATTGAATTCCGGAAATTCCATTTTCGCAAAATTTAAATTTTTTCTTTCATATTATATTAGCGAATAAGTAGTAGATTTGGATAAAGATATTAAATTTTGAAAATTAAAAACAAAATGTTCATTTTTTTAACAAAATAAATCCAAAAATAAATCCAAAAATAAATCCATTGATTAAAAAAAGGCATAATAATTCAACTTCCTTTGATCTGGTTAACAAATTTTAATATATTAGAGACAATATATATAAGGCATAATATAAATTTGAAGAACTTACTCCAAGTTGGGAATACTGCATGCTAATCACAATGTGTTAAAATTAAAAAAAGAATTATTCAAATCCGTGCAGTTGATATTAGATGGAATAGAATTGGGGGAGGGATGTTAGCATTAAGAAATCAGCAATTTGTAATTTAAGGGACGCCTCAAAATTTGTAATCATATATTTTTTTTAACTAAAAGTGTCATTAAAAACCATTATTACCCACAACAATTGTTGCGACTGTTCTTTTTTTTTACTAACGTTCTATAAACATTTTTTCACCCATTTTTATGGCAATTGAAAAACGGTAAAATTTAATCGCACTTGAGCTGATATACAGAGAATAGCATAAAAATGATAAAATAATTTCAAGTACCAATGTGCCTGTTATTTTATATAAGAGTGTATTTGTATGTATAAGTATTGTCTGAAAAAATACACCATACAAACAAACAACTATATAAGTGTATGTGTGTTTCAATTTATTTCAATACACACACATTGACATGAGGACATATACGATAATTGTTTGCGTGCTATGACCATTTCCGGAGTACAATAAAAAGGCAAACAATGCAAAAATAATATGTACTATAATATTTGTAGTCTCGCTGTTTGATTTTTTTTTGTTTACAGCATAAGTAAGTGCAATGTATTATTTAATTCAAATATTTTTTTTATCTTTGATATCCCGACTAAAAAAGTTTTCATATATGATTTGATATAATTATAAATGTTTATATGCGTGGCTTTAAATAACCATATACATTTATATTACCACTTTGGTTTTATAAATATGTTTGATATGACGTTATATATAATCATATGGGATTTGGTCTCCAGCCATATATTAAGAGATCTGCGATATAGTTTATATATAATTATATATAATGGCGTATAGAAGCTTATAAACAACCTTGTATGAAAATATATAACAAAGTAAATAGAAAATTGTATTAATTTTATATATAATTATATATGAAATGATATCTAATTATCCAAAGTTTAATTGTACTATAAAAATTAAGAAAAAAACTTAGAAATTGTGGATCTGGTTTTGAATTGTGCACTTTGACGTATACATAATTGAAATTAACATCTATTTTTCAAATATTTGACAAAATACTATTTATTAAAAAATTATTTTAAAGAAATAAATAAGGAAAAAAAATTTTAATTTTAAAAATAAAAAATTTAAAATTTAAAAAGAAGAATTAGACAAACTTATATTGAAATAAATACGGTTTAAGCAGGCGGTTTTCATCGCCTCTTTCGAACATTAACAGTTTGTATCGAAAAATGTTAGCCTTTGCAGCCGTGTGTAATTCCTATGGCTGAATTTTTCGATACAAATTAAGAAGAGAGTGATTTAACAGAGGTAGGGAGAGTTGGGTAGTTTTTTAATTATTTAGTCGTTGGTTTAAGTTCTGTTTTTTTTTTCCGTCAAAAAAAAAAATAATTGTGAAAGTTAATTTTTATATTTTATAAAGAACGATACACATTTTATAAGAGAGGCCAAATTTTTGTAATGTGGAGTTAATCTGAAAATTTATTTTGTCAGCTATTTCCAAGTTTATTAGGAAAAAATTTGTCTAAACAACTTTTTGTCGTTTTGAATTTTGGTCTTTATTGAAATAAAATAAAATTAACCACATTTTAAAAGAAGGATTTCTGTTACAAGCTGCGTTATTCTAAGTTTAAGGAAAATCTGCGACCTAAAAACGGCATTAATCGCATTCAATCCTCATTGAATACATATTTCCATTAATAAAATTTTTCTGTATTGCGTCAACATACGAAAGATCGTCCAATACCCACTTTTTTAGCCAAACTGTTCTGTCGGGAATTATTATTTAATATGAATGAAAATAAGTGATCTCAACAATATTTACTAAAATTTTATTTGAAAATTTTCATAAAATTATATGTTTTTATATATAATTTGATGCAATTAGATAGACCCATTTTTCGGATCAAATTGTATCAGGTTAGATAACATACTTATCTCGCTTGATATAATTATATATTCCAATATTCGGATCAAATTAGATATGAACATATATATGGGTTTATATATGGTGATATATGATTATATAACATCTTTTTTAGTCGGGATGTTATATCAAAATTACATTTGAAACTTTTTGTGCGTGTCCTTTATCGCCTAATAAAAACATCATATATATTTATGTTGATGTTTTTACTATAAGATTAATTCAAATAAAAATCCTGATTAAGATAATGTTACCCAAATAAAAGGCTAATACGAGTATAAGGTACACAAGGTTCATTTTCTAGGTAAACTAAAATACGAAGCAGGTGCAATAAAAACTCTTTTATAATATACACTATAACCAATTATAAATGGGAATCTCCCAGTGATAAACACATTTTTGGCGAAGGCTTACGACGGCTATTAGATGCTTTCCTGTATTTACACTGTGGGAAAATAGAGTTCACTTATAATGTGAGCACATGTCCCCTGATTGATGAAAACAGAACCGGTCTGGCAGGACCTGTGCCATGATTATTGAAAATAGGACCGTTCCCATGACTAGTGAAAAATTCGTTTCAAACCCGAGTTATCGAAAAAAGCCGAAACACCCCCTCACTTAAATACTATAGGGATTAATATATGTGCATTTGGCCCTTAACTCCGTATGCATCCCCATACAAATTCGCCTAAAATTTTGATATTTTGTGTTATGCCATAAATAAATGAGAATGATTAGGCATGTTTTATACACCGATAAATAGGCCTCTCAAATACCTTTCTCATAGTTACTTTGGAACAAATATGAAATAAACCGAAAAACAAACCCACTTTTTAACCCTTAAACCTTCTCAGTTTCACATAAAAAATATGTCAACCTTAGAGTTTCATTCTCCACCATATATCGGAGTTTCATTCAAATTGGCTTGTACCAATTGTGGTACCTTACTTGTTAATACTGAAATATTCTTGTTTTGAAAATAATGGTATTTGACAATAATTAAATTTTTTGTTATTTGCTGTACTTTTTCCATTTAAATTCAATAGTCAATAATTCAAAAATTGTGCAAAAATGTGCCCAATAAGAGCAAAATACACCAGTAAATAGGCCTATTGTGAATGATTTAAACAAATTACTGGTGTTTTTTGCTCTATATGTGTCAATGTACATTTAAATGACAAGTTTTCTCAATTGCTAAAAGTTGTAATTTTAATTAAGTTATATTTATGTATCACATTTCAGGCAAGCGTAAATCGGGACTCCTGGCCGTATATTTAGGATGAGGAATTCAAATTAATTTAAAGAAATCTTTTGATTTACGTCTGTCGCAAAATTGCCGCGAATTGGGGTAATTGAAATTGGGAACGAAATTTGTTTTCTATATGCTAGTTTTTTTTAGTTTTTAATTTTTAAATTGCTATTTGTCTTAAAATACAACCTCAAGTCTTTCTATATTATTTCAACTCTTCAAGAAAAACGATCTACTCGTATTACAAAGCAATTTAACTCTTTCACTACCATGGGGATCATACATCCCACGCAAAATTTAAAAAATCGTAAAACATATTTGGTCCTATTTTATATTGTTCAAAAAACCCAGTGGGACATATAATCCCAGGACATACCTTCCTTCTGAAGGATACTAGAATTAAAAAAAAATTTCTGAGCTTATGAGTATTACATGTATACGAAAAAATTAGACTCTCCAAATAGTATGGTAGTGAAAGGGTTAATGTTGAGTGATATTCCTCGATTTATATGTGCATGGGAAATTTTCCGGGAATTTCGGAAATTAATTTTTACATTCCCATTTCCCGGGAAAATAAATAAGTCCGGGAAATCCCAAACCCTATTCTCAACGCTCGCTCTTTTTATTTGTTCGCAAACTCCAACAAAGCAAATGAAATCAAGTAGCTAAAATTTAAGTTTTTTTTTATATTTTTTAATAATATTTTAATATTTTTTTTTTAATATTCCGTATTTTATGGACAAATTATAAAACATAATAAAAAATATTACATTTTAATCGCAGTAAACTGTTCCAATTTCACGTAAAAAAAACTGTTATACTTATTATAAAAAAAATTATTTTTCACGATAATGGGTTTCACGTGAAAACTGTGTAGACTTTGTTTTCGTTCAAAGTTAATACAAAAGACTATTATTTTTCTTGTGAAGGTGACATTTTTGTGTTAATTGTGATTATGTTCTTTAGAGATGGGCACGTGACACGAAATTTTCATGTCACGCGTGAATAACGCGTGATTCACCCGTGATCGTGCGTTCAAATGATAGCACTCACGTGAGTTGTGCGTGAGCGTGAGTTAAAAAAATGTTTGTGCATGAGTAAATTTTTGTGCTTGAGTTTGCGTAATTATATTAAACCAGATTGCGATAATTTACAATTTTGGAAAAATCCCAGAGATCTTCCCCTCCTTCAAATAATGTGTATTCCAGTCAGTTCAGGTACTAGCGAACAGGTGTTTTCTACTACTGCCAGAATTCTTATGTAAAGAAGAAATCTACTTCTTGTAAAAAACATTGAAAAATTTTGTTCCTCCTCAAAAATTTGGAATAACATTTAAAGATTTACATCGAATTTTTTAAGTTATTTAAAAATTTTGAATATAAAATTAAATTAAAGGAATTAAATGCGCTAAAATCCTAAAACCTAATTAACAAATTATGATAAATAATCTGTTAAAAGCATGTCCCTATCCAAATTTTATTCTCGAATAAGGCAATCGTCAGGGGGCGACGTTTTTAGTATTTCTAGAAATATTTGTTAACTTAAAGTGAGAATTTCTTCTTCTCTTCTAGGAGCGTTTTTAAACATTAAAAATATCAAAGAAAGTACCACAATTTGCTTTGTCATCTTCCAAAGCAAATTCGGTAGTCAGTTCAAAACCCTTTCAACTGACTACCGAAATACCGCTATCTTTAAAATAACTTTAGCGAAATAACTGAAATACTGTTTTCCTTAAAATACCGATACCGAAATAAATTAAATATCGATACCCTTAAAATACCCTTACCGATATAAATGAAATACCGTTACCGCTAAAATACCGTTACCGATATTTTTAATTTTCTGTTTCTGGCAATTGCACTGGATTATTGAGTATTTTTCGTACATTAAGTTGGTAAATTGGTTATGGTTTTAATCTCGTTTGTTTTTCGTAAAAAAGGGATGCATCGAAAAACAGACTACCAATATCCTTAAAATACCGTTACCGAAATAACCGAAATACCGCTAACCTTAAAAAACCGTTATGCTTAAAATGCCGATACCGAAATAAATGAAATAGCGTTACCCTTAAAATACCGTTACCGAAATAATCTAAAACAGCGTTACCCTTACCGATAACCACATCGTTTCGGTTACCATCCATGGATAAAAACAAATTTCATATTTTTCGCGAGTATTTCGTGAGCGTGATTATAAAATAATGTTCGTGCGTGATTATTATTTTTTTTCGTGAGCGTGCGTGAGCGTGAGTTAAAATTCACTCACGCGCCCATCTCTAATGTTCTTCTAATAAAACAAAAAATTTTACATTTTTAGAATTAAAATTAACTTTTGAGGCCTTTTAAGTTTGATTGAATTTTTTCACGTGAAAAACAACTTACGGTACGTTAATATCAAATAACAAAATAAAAGTTTGCATTGAAACAACAATTTCAGTTAACTGGTTGCAATGAAATATTTTGTGTATAACAAGAGTGTTTTAATTTGCTTTCTTGAGTTTTATAATTCGTCGCGAGTGGCACAGGACGTGTAGTCTCTGTATTAAGTGAGTACTCTGCTGTTTCTTTTGTTAGATGAACATTTTCGGTATAAACGCAAAACAACTAGCTCAGTATAAATATTCTGACGTATCCAGGGGGCGGGCTTTTCTACATTTTCTTGTTTAATTTTTCTCGTGTTTTTGTTTTGTTTTGTATACTAGGGAAAACTATGTACACAGAGAAAAATTTATAACCGTTACAAAATACTCGTTATTTTAAGTTAAGTGTGGTTCTTTACTTTTTGTGTAAAGTTCAGTAAAATAAGAGTAGGCACAAAATCCTCTATCTAAATGACAAAATTACCCAAAAATACGGGAACGCACAAAATCACCGTTTTATAGACAATGTTTCATTTTGTATGGAAATTTCCGGGTACCCTCACATTTTAACTCACAATTTCTAAACCGATTTCGACAATTTTTAAGACCAAACTGCTAATAAAAACAATTTGAATTAAAACAAGCAACTAATAGTGCGTCTTTGTGATGTGAACGTGAAAAAAAATTTGTAAACAGCTTTCGATCTCACTTTACAATTTTTTACTGATTTTCAATAAAATTTTTTTTTTAGTAACAAATCTCTTATTAGGAATTACAGATTTTTTTAAAATAATATTCGTTGCTGATTTCAGTAAAACATTTACCTAATTTTTCAAAACCCAGTGCTAAACTTACCAAAAAAAAAATATATTAATTGAACAACAAGTGGATACTTTAAGGTAATTGTATTTACAGGAATTCATTGCTTTTTTAGAATTCTTGTTTAGTTTATATTTGTTATTAATTTGGAAATAAAACTCAGAAAATTTTATTGTATCTCCAATGCATAAAAAGGTTATGCATTTTTCAGGGTATCAAATTTCAGTTATGCATTTTTTACCCTAAAAAAAATCCTTTTTTTTTATTAAATTTGATTTTGATTTTTTTTTTAGATTTTAGATATATATATATATATATATATCTTTGTTCCTTTTACTCCTGCAAGGAGCATAGGGCCGCAGATTTTGCAGTTTGTTTATTTTTTAGTACACTTTTTTGCTAATTTCAGCAGATTAATTTTAAATTCCAGTTTACAAAAATTTACTGAAATTTGGTAGAGTCTACTAATTATTTATACTAATGAATGTTATTTTAGTTTGACTCTAGATCATAAATTAATATCACTTTCTGTTTAAATTATTTTCAAATCAAAGAAAGATGATACAAATTTTACAAGTAAATTACAAAGAATAAAAATTTTTGAAAGAATTCGACCAGCAAGGCAGAATGCGCATTTTCGGCTTTCGCTACAAAGCCATCATTAGTGCCTTTCGCCTTTGATTATAAATATTTGGTTAATATTTTAATAATCGTCTATTATTCTTTGTAATTTACTTGTAAAAATTGTATAATCTTTCTTTGACTTGAAAATAATTTAAACAGCGAGTGATATTAATTTATGATCTAGAGTCAAACTAAAATAACATTCATTTACTTAAATAACAGATCAACTAAAACATTTCCCCCATTCATTATACCCTACACCACTACGTGGTCAGGGTATTATAAGTTTGTGCTGATGTTTGTAACACCAAAAAATATTGGTCCTAGACCCACCTTATAGTATACCGATCGGCTCAGAATTTTTTTTTCGATTTAACGATGTCCGTCTGTCCGTCCGTCTGTCTGTCCATGCATTCTTGTGCGCACTCTACAGGTCGCAAATATTAAGATATTTTAATGAAACTTGGTACACCGACTTGTGTCGGCCCAAGGACGACGCCTATTGATTTTGGTTAAAATCGGTCCTTGTTTAGACCTAGTGCCCATATAAGGGTCCTCCCAAAATTATATTGTTTATACGCTGCAGGTCACAAATATCAAGATATTATGATGAAGTTTGGTACACAGACCTACGTTGGCCCAACAACGAATTCTATTGATTTTGGTGAACATCGGTCCATGTTTAGACCTAGTGCCCATATAAGGGTCCCCCAAAATTATATTGTTTATACGCTGCAGGCCGCAAATATTAAGATATTATGATGAAATTTGGTACACAGACCTATGTTGGCCCAAAAACGAAGCATATTGGTTTTGGTGAACATCGGTCCATGGTTAGACCTAGTGACCTATAAGGGTCCCCGCAAAATTATATTTTTTATACGCTGCAGGTCGCAAATATTAAGATATTTTGATGAAATTTGGTACACGGACCTATGTTGGCCCAAGAACGAAGCCTATTGATTTTGGTGAACATCGGTCCATGTTTAGACCTAGTGCCCAAGGGTCCCCTCAAAATTATATTGTTTACACGCTGCAGGTCGCAAATATTAAGATATTTTGATGAAATTTGGTACAGCGACCTATGTCAGCCCAAGGACGAAGCCTATTGATTTTGGTTAACAGCGGTCCATGTTTAGACCTAGTGCCCATATAAGGCTCCCCCCAAAATTGTATTGTTTATACGCTGCAGGTCGCAAATATTAAGATATTTTGAGAACTAGTTGGCAACCCTTGTAATAAAACGTACATTTTTTTTTTGTTCTTAAAAAGTGCATATAAAATCATAAATTTTTCTATTAAAAACGATAAATAAAATAGCACAAAGTTATAAACGTTATAAAACAGAACATTTGGAAACTAAATAAAGTGGAAAATATCTAAAAAAGGTGGTCGTCGCAGTATTGCTAATAAAAAAGTAATTATACTTTGTGATCAATGCGAATATGAGATCAAAGAAGAATCAGATGATTTTATAGGATGTGATAAGTGCGGGAAAAACTACCACTCTCAATGTTCTGGTTTAAGTAAAAAAGAATTTCAGAGACTATTAAAAAATGAAAATGAAATGTTTACTTGTTATGGTTGCAAAGAATGTGATGGAGAAATAAGAAAGGAGCTTAGCACAATAAAAACAGAGTTGAGAAAATTAGAGAAACTTGAAAAATTGGATCAGCTGACGGAATCAATCAACTTTATGTCAGCTAAATTTGATGAGGTGTTTAAAGATGTAGCAGAAAACAAACAAAAAAATATCTGCAATTGAAAAAGAAAATAAAAAATTAAAATCTGAAATACAATCACTTAAATATTCAGTGAAAATATTAAGTGATTTTCGTGTAAAAAATTATTGTATTATCAGTGGGTTAAAAGTGAAAGATGATGTCAATGCTATTGATGCTGTGATTGAGTTATCTAAAGATATTGGTGTAGAACTTGAATCGAATGCTGTAGAAGATGCGTATTTTTTGAGAAACAAAAGGAAAACTGATGAAAAGGAAAAAACTATTGTGGTGAAGTTTTCTTCTAAAGCAAATAAAGGAAAACTTATGTCTTCTAAATCGAAATTAAAGGAGAATGAAAGCAAAGTTTATATTAATCATTTTCTTAGTAAAGAAACTCTAAAGCTTTGGAACCACGCAAAATTGTTGAAATCGATTGGATATCAATATGTATATGTTAGAAATGGAAGAGTGTTTTGCAAGAAAAGTGACATTTCGAAACAGCAACTTATTATATGTGAAGATGATGTTGATAAGATGTTATTAGATGCAACAACAAATAAACATTGGACTCGTAGGTCAATGATCCATAACAGAGAAGTTAATAATGATTTGAGTGATGATGGTGTAACATGTCAGATCATAATATACTTTGTTGTAAATTTAAGAGTAAAATACCGGCCAATGAGTGTTCTGAGATATTGAAAACTTATTGGGACTATGATATGGCTAGAGAATACTTACAAAATAGTTTACCTGTTAATTATTCCTCATGGAATGTCACGGATTTGACAAATACATTGATAGGTTACTTGAAAGCTGCAATGAATCATTCAAGAATTGATTTTACTTAAACAGAAATTGTTAAAGAAAAGACGCGGGTCAAAGAACAAAGTTAAGTGAGTACTCTGCTGTTTCTTTTGTTAGATGAACATTTTGAACATTGAACTATGATATGGCTAGAGAATACTTACAAAATAGTTTACCTGTTAATTATTCCTCATGGAATGTCACGGATTTGACAAATACATTGATAGGTTACTTGGAAGCTGCAATGAATCATTCAAGAATTGATTTTACTTAAACAGAAATTGTTAAAGAAAAGACGCGGGTCAAAGAACAAACAAAATATTGAGGACATGTTAAAAAGATTAAGCAAGGTGATTAAGATTGCTTCCAAGAGTTGTAGAGAAAATTATTATATTGAAAGTTTAAACAAAGTTGGAAATGACCTAAGGAAATCTTGGAAATTTATAAATAATACTCTAGGAAGATATAAAACAGCTGAAATTACCCTCAAAGATTCACAAGGTCAATGCATTTCGAATGACCAATATAAAGCGAATTGTTTTAATAACTATTTTCTTTCGTCTGTGGCAATTCTAAAACAACAAATTGAAATTCGTACTGGTGATACTTTCAACTCACTAGGAACCCTTTCGCAGTCTTGTCATCGCTTTTCAATGAATAGTGTAAACAGTAACGATATTCTGGAGATAGTATTAAATATGGATAATAATAAAAGTCCAGGATATGATAATATTTCAACAAAATTTATTAAAGAATGTGGAGAAGTAATTATCCCAATGTTAGTTGATATTTTCAACAAGATGATAAGTACATCTGTGTATCCAGATATCTTAAAGATACATCAAATTGTCCCGATACCTAAAGAAGTTAATGTGTCAGCTGTAGAAAAATTTCGACCAATTGCCGTACTTTCAACAATATGAAAAATTATTTTTTTACTTTGAGGATAATAACCTTCTGTATGATTTTCAGTTTGGATTCAGAAGAGGGTGTGGCACTCAAGATGCTGTCGTGAATGTAATAAAATGCATTTGTAAAGGATTAGATGATGGCTCTAGTGGAGTTGCAGGAATGTTTTTTGATTTCTCAAAGGCTTTTGATCTTGTAGATCATCAAATATTGCTGCAAAAATTAACTTTCTATGGAGTTCAAGGAAGTGAACTTTTATTGTTTCAAAATTATTTATCAAATAGGAAACAGTTTGTACAAATAAACAATTCAAGAAGCTTTATTGGTTCTGTTGATTATGGTGTACCGCAAGGAAGCGGATTAGGTCCGTTACTATTTTCAATTTATTTAAATGATTTAAAAAATCTGGGTTTGACTGGCCAACAGTTTATGTTTGCAGATGACGTATGTTTATTCTGTCCTTATAAGTATGAATTGGTATTAAAAATCAACATTGAAAGAGATGCAGCTTTAATTTTGGAGTTTGCAAGATTAAATCGGTTAATGCTCAATCCTAATAAAACAAAATTAGTTCGTTTTAGACCACATTCAGCAAGTCTAAATTTTAATTTTTCGGTATATATTGATGGGAACACCATAAATGAAACTCACTCAGTGAAATACTTGGGAATCACTTTGCAAAGCAATTTATCTTGGGATTTGCATATTAAAGAGTTGAAGAGGAAAATAGCTCCTGCAATTGGAATTTTGTACAAATTTAAAAGCAAATTGAATGTGAAGGTGAAATATATGATATATCAGGCTTTAATACAATCACATTTAAATTACTTGGCAAGTATATATGCTTATAATAAAAATAGTACTGTGCTGAAATCCCTTCAATGCATGCAAACTAGGGCATTGAAAATAATACACAACTTACCAATAGGCTTTTCAACTATTTCGCTCTTTAGGCATATAAGTAAAACAATTTTACCAGTATATGGGTTACATGAGTACCAGATTTTATTATTTGTTTTTAAATGCATTAATAATATTGGCCACCATATGATATCTTTTGCGCGAAATCAATCACACTTTAACACAAGAAATGGAACAAATTTAAGAACTCCCATGTGTAGATTAGAAAAAACCAAACAGCGTATTGATTACATTGGAAGTATAAAATATAATAACTTACCTATGGATTTAAAGACTATAAATAGAATAACAACTTTTAAATCATCCTGTAAGGAATATTTATGTAACTCATTTGAAACGCTGCTGTTATAACCTTTGAAGTCTAAATATCTCAATATTGTTATTTATATAGTATTATTACTCGTACCTTAAAGAAGAAAATATTTCAAATTTATTTTAATATTTTATTTGTAGATTTAAGAACTAAATAATAGCCAACTTGCCTCAATAATGCCTTTAAGGCGCTGGGGCTTAAATTGAAATGTATTAATTTATTTTTGTACAAATAATTTTCAATAAAAAAAAAAAAATTGGTACACCGACCTATGTCAGCCCAAGGACGAAGCCTATTGATTTTGGTTAACACCGGTTCATGTTTAGACCTAGTGCCCATATAAGGGTCCCCCCAAAATTGGCTTGGTTACAAACTGCAGGTCGCAAATATTAAGATATTTTAATGAAATTTGGTTCCCTGACTCACATTATAGAAAATTTTAACACAAGTCCCATTTTAACCCATTCGAATTTCGGATCCAAACATTAGTTGGCTTTTAACCAGACTGGTGTAGGGTATTGTATAGTCGGCATGCCCGACTTTAACCTTTTTACTCGTTTATACTAATTTCATTGTACAAAAATTATCGATATTTTTTAAATTTTTAACTGATTTAACAAATTGATTTTGAATTGCAGATTACAACAATTTTGCTAAAATTTAGTTGCGGCTACTAATTTTTTCTTATAATTTTATTGTACTACAAATCAGTAGATATGTGTTGCTAAAATTAGCAAAGAAAATACAGCTGGGCTCAAAACAGTTAAATTTCCCGTAATAACAGCAAAACTGTCAGTAGACATTACATACTTTTTTGATTGAGTGTAATAGCTTGTGCCTGCAAGCAGGAATCCGATAATTTTTAACAAAAATCAAAGGTTAATTTTATGTTTAAATTATAATACACACAGGAAAAAACATTGCCAACCGAATTGCTAAGCCTATTTTGGTTGCTACAACCAATAAATTCGTTTGGTGAAACCATATTGGAATGTGATTGGTAAATATATTGGTTATTGCAACTAAAATTCAGTTGTATAAACCAAATTTTGTTGTAAGAACCAATATTCAGTTGTACCAAACTATTTTTTGAATCCGAATTTCAGTTGGAAAATGGTATATTTTTTCTCTGTGTGTAAATATAACGAAAACTATTAGTAGCAACACCCAGGAAAAAGATTGGTTGGAATTCGATCAAAACCATTAAAATGAATTTTCCAGGACATTATTTTATTTGGAGTTGCCTATAATTGAATACTACACCAAAAATATTTTACTAGGTATTAAAAATAGGGAAAGCAAACTAAAAAACAATCCTTTTCACAAGTTATTGGTATCTCCAATCAATTTTAAAATTAGTATCAGTTTAGTAATTCTATGCAGTAGAAGCAGCCAATTATTTAGTGAATTTACAAGAAAATTGGTGTTACCTATAACCTTTATTAAAAAAATTTCAATATTCAAAAGTGGTAACTACAAATACGGGTATCCTAATCAAATATGACCTTAAAGTCGAGTTTCTGTAGAACCAACCGAATTGTGGATTGTATTGATAACACACACAACTATTGTTTGGTATTGGTTAACGAATTTTTACTATATTTGTTTTCCAAGCAATTCAAAATTAGACTTCAAAGTTAATAAGTGTTTGTGGTGTAGTCGGTAGAGAGTTGGCCTAGTACGCCGGATTTCCGAGTTCAAATCCCGGAAAAGACAAAAATTTTATATGTTTTTTTTTTAAATTAAAATAAAATATTCATATGTATAAACAGTAAATATGGCTAAGAAAATTAAAAGTAGTTGTGGTGCAGTGGGTAAGAGTGTGAACTATTAACCTGAATGGCCGGGTTCAATACCAGAAAATTCAAAAAAAGTTTTTTAACTTCAATGAAATTTTGTGGAACATAATAATATTGATGTGGAACATAATATTGAATTAGACAACCGAATATTGGCTTTCACGACGAAAAATATAATTTAATATAAAGATAGTTGTCGTAACCGGACGAATTCGATTGGCAACAAATTCGGTGGCCACAACTGAGACTGTTTTCTGAGTGAACGATAAAATATAGCCACTTATCAATTAAAATGTGGGAGAAATATTTCAGTTTCCTATTTGCAGCCGCATTTTATAAATTCCTTCCCAGTAAATTAGAGGATTGTATTCTCTTTATTTCCTAACCCCTTTGATTATGCCTAGCACACATAACTACCAAGATTTAAAAAAAAACAAACAAAAACAGATTCTATAGGCACCAAACAGCTTAAAAAATATTTTTGGGAAATAGTTTTCGTAACTGCATTTCGAGTCTATTTTGTTTATGAAAACTTCAGAAACTAGGCCATTTGGTATTTGATTTCAACAAAAAATAAATATTTTTTACTTAGTTTTAAAAACATTGTTACTTTCGACGTATTTTGTTACGTTTTAAAATTTGTCAAATCATTTCGGGGGGCCCGAGCCTACTAGCCCCCCTAGCTACGTGCCTGGTCGAAGCCACACTTAAAATATTTTGTATGTACCATAAAGACCACTGCAACAGTATTTAGAAATAAATGAAATTTCATTTGAAAAGAGGATCACTAACATTTCATTAAATTCAACTAACATTTTCTTTTGTTTTTTAACTGTTACTGAAATAAACAATAAATTAGTAAAAACAACTAATAAAATTTTCTTACTTTATTACTTTTTTGGTTTCCCTTTTAAAAAACAAAATGAATGAATAAATTTAATGTTATAAATTCTCAGGATCTAATGCATAAATTTTTATTAATTTTGCGTTAAGGTATACAATTGCTAATGTATTTATTTTTCTTATTAAACGTTTATTAAAAAATGTTATGCATAATCGTTAAATAAGTTTGTTAATTTCTCGTTTTATTCCGGCAAGACCCTAATTGAATGTGTCTCCACTATCAAATTGTGATGCAGTTTTGTCTTAGGCCGGGGTAAAACTCAGTTTGTCCAGGTTCGTCAAAGGTCTGCCTCCTTTGAAATAAAACAGCAATCGTTTCTTTTGTTCAATTCAATTGTACGATCCTGTATCGCACACAGTTTTATTTACCAAGATCTTAAACTACTTATTTAATCTAATGACTGTTATTCTTTTCGGCAACTCTGGCAGTGGTTGCGGTTCCTCCAAACGTCGATAGCTCTGTCACTAGTTAGATATGATTAGGTATTGAACTATGACCCGTAAATCTTTCTAAGTATCTCACGAAAATAGTAAGCAGGTGAATCGGGTTATTCCGGGAAAACGAGAATATGTTTTAAATACGATTAGTAAATATGTCTAAGCGACTCACGAGAATATTAAGCACGTGAGTCGAGTTATTTACGATTAGTAAATACTTCTAAATAACTCACGAGAATAGTAAGCAGGTGAGTCGGGTTATTTCGGGGAAACGAGGGAATAGGGTAAATACGATTAGAAATATTTCTAAGTAACTCACGAGAATAGTAAGCAGTTGAGTCGGGTTAATTCGGGGAAACGAGGGAATATGGTAAATACGATTAGTAAATTTTTCTAAGTAACTCACGAGAATAGTAAGCAGGTGAGTCGGGTTATCTCGGGGAAACGAGGGAATATGGTAAATACGATTAGTAAATAGTTCTAAGTAACTCACAAGAATAGTAAGCAGGTGAGTCGGGTTAATTCGGGGAAACGACGGAATATGGTAAATACGATTAGTAAATAGTACTAAGTAACTCACGAGAATAGTAAGCAGGTGAGTCGGGTTATTTCGGTAACTCCGACCTTGTTGGCTTATTCGTGTATACTTCGCCGAAGGACGAAGTATAGTAAAACTCCAACTGGGTTCGGGTTACCTCGGGAACACGAGGAGATGTAAATACGATCAGTAAATATTTCTAAGTAACTCACGAGAATAGTAAGCAGGTGAGTCGGGTTATTTCGGGGAAACGAGGGAATATGGTAAATACGATTAGTGACTCACGAGAATAGTAGGCAGGTGAGTCGGGTTAATTTGGGAACTGAAATCGGGCTGGCTTATTCTTGTATACTTCGGCCGCGGGAGTTTTTGCTCAAGTATAAATGTAGTACACTCATAGAAATAAATCTGTAAAAATAACAGTTACTAAAAATTAGTTAAAAATGATGCTGCAGAAGAAACTGCTAAAATTAGTATATTTTTTTACTAAATACTAGTAAAATGAGAACAGCAAAATTAAAACTATTAAATTTACAGAATTTTAGTAATATTTAGGTTAACTTTTAGTTAATTGAAAATAGCAAATTGTACTGTAAAAACTGCATAAAATTTTGCTAAATATTTGTAGACTAAAAATAGCAAAAATAAACTGTTATATCTACAAAATTTTAGCTATTTTTAAGCTAAATTTAGTTGAATGCAAATACCAGTCTATTCTGCTAAAATTAGCAGAAATGTTTGCTAAAAAATTGTAAACTGCTGTTTTCAAAAGGCTCGATTTTTATTTGCATTTAAAAAAAAATCGAAAGAAAAAACTTCGAAAATTTTAAATTTTTTGGTGATGTTTTAGGCTATTAATTATTTAGCAAAATTTTTTGCAGATTTTAGCAGGATAATTTGCTATTCTCCATTTACAAAAATTTAGTTCAAAGATAACTAAAATTCTGTATATTTAACAGTTTTATTTTTGCTGTTCCTTATTACTAATATATAGCAAAAATAATCTGCTAATTTAGCGGTTTTTTCTGCAGCATTATTTTTAACTAATTTTTAGTAGTTTTAACGTTTTAACGTTTAGACGTTTGTCTATTAATGTATTAGAAAAGTTTCATATAAAAATAAATTAGATTTCAATTAAACAATTACATGTAATTGTAAATGAAAACACTCAATTACAACTACATATTATTTGTAATTGTAATTTAACCCTGGAACACTAATCTTATTTTTTATATGTTAACGCTAATCATTAGTCGAATCGACTAACAGATATATATTACCGATTTTTTAGATATCTATATTTGAACCACAAAAAAATCTTTACAAGGTTGACAGTTGGTTTTATTTTAAATGTAAATCAATTTACAAATTAAATTTTTTTGTAAAACAATTAGTTTAAAATTTATATTAACAACAAATACTCTTGAGATCAATTTTTGAAAATAATGAATAAATAAGAAATAGTAACACTAGCCATTAGTCGAATCGACTAACATTTTACCAAATAACTTAAAAATAGCAATATTTACTGCAACAATGTGACCATTCAGAACAAGAGAACACCTTTGACTGAGAATAGAAGAGAATTTAGAACGATCGCTAAAACGAGAAAAAAGCTGTGCACAAAAATGTAAGTGGTGTTAGTCGAATCGACTAACATTAGCATTCTAGGGTTAAAAAAGAACACTTACAATTACATGTAAATGAAAATTTTCAATTACACATTACATGTAATTGTAATTGAAAAAATGTCAATTACAATTACATTTGTTTAATTCTAAATGTAATTGAAATTTGCAATTGAAATTACTTTCAATTACATTTAATTGTACTTTGTAACTGAAAATTTTTTTGGAATTGTATTTGAAAGTTTTCAATTACAAATTACAAGTGATTCTAATAACAATACTCTTGCACATTCCATATACTTCATGGGTGCTCTACCCAGCAAAACTTTCTATTACCTGGTAATAAGGTTTGTAAGAAGAAATTAAGGTATGTAACCTCTTACTTTGCTATTCCAACAGCTATTATTTTAACAAGGGCATGTCATTGGAGGTATGTACCTTCCAAAAGAGGGCTAGGTAACAACATAAGAACATGTTACTTTAATGTTATATTTTAGGAGTTACGTAACCACTTACATAACCGATACTGAGCACAATACTACTTACATAACAGCTTAAAGTAAGGCGAAAAAAATGTGTTACGAACAGGTCTGAAATAACACATTAAAATTATGCGCTTACTTACTGTATAAAAATATATACTTACTTCTTACAAAAAAATATTAAAATAAGATGTTATCGTGTTGGATTTTAATTAATATTAATATTTACTCAGATTAATATAAAGTTAACAAAAAACATAAAAGATATTTCAGTCAATATGTATAAAACATATAAATTATTGGTATCGAATATTTTAAATAGAAAATAACACTCATGTATCGCATTACAAATAACTGCTTATTTTGAGGTATTTGAATACACCATCGGTAATAAGTGGCTATTTCTATTAAGTGATCACGTATCACATTAAAATAACTCCTTACTTTACGGTTTTAAAATATCCCATCTGTAATAAGTCGCTCCAAGTAACTCTTTTCTTTGAGGTGTTTAAATATATCATTGGTAATAAGTTGCTATTACTACCCAGTAGTTATGCAGCACATTATACGTAAGACATTACATTTTAGTTATGAAATAATGCAATGGTAAGGGGTATGTTATTACCAGGTAATGTGTTCTGTAATATCAACATATTACCCAAGGTTTTGCTGGGTAATGTGCGTATGTGTATGTCTGCAAGCAGTTGGGGTTTGTTTGGATTAAATGTTTCGCCTGCTTACTTAGGTTGGCTTAGTGAATGGCTAACTGGTTTGTTGTTTGTTTAGTTTATTTAACAGATTATTGTGCCTCGCAGGTAAATAAATTATTATTTATTGCCGTCATTAGCTTTAATGGATTCGATAATATTGGTAATGGAGATTTCCGGTCATACAGCTTTATCGAACTGTTTACTTGCACTTTAATAACTTTCGGTTATTATTATCTTCAAACTCCTTCTACTGCTAATATTTCCTCTACTTCCATCATGCATTTAAAATTATATTTGAATTTCAGTAATGCGTGTTTATGAAACACGTAATAACCCCATACACAGTTCATAAAATCAAACACAATTTGTTGTTTAAAACCAACTAAGTACTACAATTAATTAAGTTACTTACAATTTATATAAACAAACAATTATTAATGCGATACTCTATTACACTGTCATACAAAATTAAACTTTTGGTTTCACCAAAAGTAAATCCAATATATTCTGAAAGAAGGTTAATACATACTCTTGTCTTCAAATTTTTATAGAGCAATTCTTAATCAGATTAGATCTCAATTTAGTTCATATATTTGTAAGGGGTGCTGTCTAATTTCTAAATATTAAAATTGCTTTCCACGTTTTTGAAGTCATCTTAAATTGGTTTTCGAATTTTTTTGAAGCTCTATTTAATTTCTGTGGGTTAGCGATCCCGTTAACAAACCGTATACTAATAAATAGAAAAAAAGTCCAGAAACATTTTAGTTAAAACTACATTTTTTTTGGCATTTGCCATTAAATGCCAATTTTGCCAATTTTTCACTTAGTTTGTAAAAATGCCATTTTTACAAATCCTTGCAAAAAAAAAGCCATTTTGTCTATTTTTTAGACTTTTCATTAAAAAAGTGCTAAAAAATTCAGTAAAAACTCTATCTTTGTTAATAATTTTTGAAAAAAATTTACAAAAAAACAATATTTTTTTTTAATATTTAATAAAATTCCAGATTTTTATTTAAATCTAATCATAGTAATATACGGCGAATGCACATTAGCAGTTCAACGGTAAATTCTTTCATATTTTTTAAAACATTCAGAAAAACACTTAAATCAACTACTATACTTTAAAATTTTTGGATTAAGCGTGCCATTTTTGCATTTTTTGTGCCAATTTTAGTATTTTTTCGTGCCATTTTGCCTGCCAATTTCAACTTTTTTTGTGCCATTTTAAACTTGCCCTGGTTATTAGTAAGATAGGAACAGCAAAAATAAAAATGTTAGATACACAGAAAAAACTAAAAACGAATTTTAACAATGAAATTGATTATATCAATTAAAATTTTAATTGATTTTCCACCTATCACTCAAATGATACTACACTGAGAGAATTATCTGCATGATATTAATAAATTTTTGTAAAAAATAAGTGAAGTTTCACTGGAACTCGTCCATTGAAACTTTTCGTTGAATTAATGGAATTTTTCATAAAATGTTTTGAAAAATTTCATTTTATTTATTAAAACTTTCATACATTCAATGAAAAAGTTTCATTAAAACTAGATTCATAAAATATATGGAGCTTTTTCATCAAATTTAAGAAAATTTTCATTTACTTCATTAGTTTACTGAAAAATTTCATTAGAACTCGTCCAGCAAAATTCTCTCTGTGTATTAACTACTAAAAATTGTATACGATTAATTGAAACAAATTTCGATTAAAGTAGTAATAATATCAATTAAAACATTAATTGAAAATAAGAAAAATAAAAAATAATATGAAATTGTAAAAATGTGCGTGTATGTCATGTTTATATATTTGGAGTACTGCATATGTGTTTGTTTTGTTTGTGAACTGCAAAGGTTTTGGTTCTTACACAGGCTGACATTCCCCCTCACGCTGCAAAAACCTTACTCTTGGTTTTTATATGTGCAGATTACGAAGGTTCGGTATGGGAAATTTGCTCAAATTTACTTTGAAATAGGGGAAATTTGTTTTGAAATCAAAGAAATCCTCTCAGTTTGTAGACAAATTTGCTTTTAAATCAGGGAAATTTTCTCAAAAGAGAGGGAAATTATCTCATTGGGGAGCCCATTACCGAACCTTTGCAACCTGCATAAAATTTTTTTGAGGCCGTGAGGTTAAGCTTCCCTCTATAGTATTCTTATACTAAAAATTTTCTATATATGCATACAGTTTAAGAAAAAAAAGTTTGGGAATTATACAACACATAATTATGTAACAAATATTTACAAAAATATTTAAAAGTCAATTAAAATATTAATTGATTCAATTAAATACTTGTTTAGAAACAATTTTTATTTTTAATGTATACTTAATTAAATATTTAAGGTTAATAATTTTTTCTGTGTATAGAGAATTTTATTTTAAAATGGAATTCCATTACAGTTTCACCCGACGTTTCGTAGATATTTTGTCTACTTTTTCAAGGGTTCGTGAGCCTAATAAAATAATTAAAAATAAATTAGAACAATATTTCACATCAAAAGCAAATTATGTCCTTACAATATTTACGATTTTCTTTACATTAAATTAAAATATTTTTACATTTAACATAAGAAACATAAATTTTTACATTTAATGTAAAGTAGTCAAAAAATCTACGAAACGTCCGGTAAAATTGTAATGGAATTGCATTTTTAATTACATTGCTGAAATTGGACAAAAATTTTAACAAACATAGAGATTTTTAATTTAGTAGTTTTGAAATTAAGAAGAAGAGTAAAGCTTTTTCTCTAAAAATTATAAACACGTTAATTTTCAAATCAGACAAGATCTAGTTTCTGTCTTTTTTTTATGGACAGGCTTCATTAGTGATTTTCTATGAAATTGTATTATTCTTTATATTTTATTTTATTATACCCTACACCACTACGTGGAGAGGGTATAATAAGTTTGTGCTGATGTTTGTAACACCAAAAAGTATTATACCTAGACCCACCTTATAATATACCGATCGTATCAGAATCACTTTTTTTCGATTTATCGATGTCCGTCTGTCTGTCCATGCATTATTGTGCGCCCTCTACAGGTCGCAAATATTAAGATATTTCGATGAAATTTGGTACACCGACTTATATAGGCCCAGTGACGAAGCTTATTGGTTCTAGATAGGATCGGTCCATATTTGGACCTATCGCCCATATGGGCTATATTTACGATTTTCTCTTCCTTTATCATTTTATAGAAACTTTTGTCCCATTTTAACCCATTCGAATTTCGTATCCCAATATTAGTTGGCTTTAAACCAGACTGGTGTAGGGTATTAAATAGTCCGCATACCCGAATTTAACTTTTTTGCTAGTTTTCTGTTATTGTTTTTACTCAGAAGTGATCAAACACAGACACATACAAACATTCTACATTAAGATTTTTGTTTATATTCCAATCTCCTCCGTCTCTCGTTTTTTGCAAATGTTGCCAAACGACGTATGGTTTTTATGTTCAAGAGCAGGGAGCTTGCGTATATATTGGAGACGGGTTGCCACAGGGAAAATTTTGTAATGTATTTTAGTACAGTGTTATTTTAAAGTGTTATATACAGCTGCAATTAATATTGTAATTAATATTAATTTTTAATCAATTTTAATGGAGAAGGTTTGCGGTTAAGAAGAAGAATAAACCTTTTCCTCTAAATATTATAAACACATTAGTTATAAACACATTAGTTTACAAATCTCCTCCGTCTCTCGTTTTTTGCAAATGTTGCCAAACGACGTATGGTTTTTATGTTCAAGAGCAGGGAGCTTGCGTATATATTGGAGACGGGTTGCCACAGGGAAAATTTTGTAATGTATTTTAGTACAGTGTTATTTTAAAGTGTTATATACAGCTGCAATTAATATTGTAATTAATATTAATTTTTAATCAATTTTAATGGAGAAGGTTTGCGGTTAAGAAGAAGAATAAACCTTTTCCTCTAAATATTATAAACACATTAGTTTACAAATCAGACCAGATCTAGTTTCTACCTTTTTCTATGGACAGGCTTCATTAGTGATTTTCCATTAAATTGTATTATTGTTTATGACTTATTGTTAGATTTTCTCTATATGATAATTTTTCAACAACCCACCGGTTGTAGGAATCGAACCTGTCCCTATTACTACTTTACATACATAACTATACTAAGGTGCGACCGCTCAGCCAGCTCACCCAAGTAAGGCCTTGAATGCAGTGTACCGAATTCATAGTTTCCTTTTCTGTGCAGCTTTCTGTTTTTGTTTTTACTCAGAAGTGATCAAACACAGCCACATACAAACATTCTACTTTTAGATTTTTGTTTATATTCCAATCTCCTCCGTGTCTCCTTTTTAGAAAATGTTGCCAAAATATATCAAGAATTTGGAAAGAAAAAACTTACAAATAAAAAATTTAAGTCAACTTTAAAAAATTAATGCTATTTACATTTTGATAGAGGCTGTAAGTCAGTGGTCGGCACCCATAGCCAGTGGTGTTAGACCATTTTGGTCAAAAGTCGTCAAAAATGTAAAAATAAATCTTCAAAATCGTCAACAATTTTATGAAAAATCGTCAAGAAATCGTCATCAGTTAAATATCATAAAAACACTAGTTCCATTTTTTTTTTATTCGAAATTCATTTTAACTGCTTACCTCTAAATTGCAGCTCTTAAGATTTTATAAATTCGAATTATATATAACACAGCTTTTATAAATTCGAATTATATATAAATGGACGTTAATTTTTCTTTATCTGTAAAAAGGTGGTATTTATGCTATAATTAATTACAGATAAAACACCTCACCATGTGTTATGCGGTTAAAATCATTATAAATAATTTATATAGACTTTAAAATCGTGACTCCGAACTTTGTTCTTAAAACTTTCAGTCACGTCATAATTGTTCTATAATTTAGACATAAGCCAAATACAGTGTATTTCGGAATTTTTAACAGTGATTTTCTAAAAATGTGACGTAATTGAGACATTTGAAAAACAAATTTATAATAAGCTTGCCTAAATCTATGAAAGTTTAAACCCCTGCAAAAAATTTATTTTGTAAAACTGTGTAAATTAAAAATTAACCTAGCTCCAACTTTTGTTTGTTAATTGATTTCAACCACGAATATATTTTTCCACTCAGACCCGACGAGTATTGCGAATTCCAAAAAGACGATTCGAAAAGAACAATTTGCGGTTTTCTAAATGCTTTTCTTTATAATTTTGCTTAAAATTCGTTAAAAAATAACCAATTTTCCTAAATCACCAAAACATGTGGTTTTTATTCAAAAATCGTCAATCGTCATTTGTAAAATTTTTACTACAAAAATCGTCAAAATGACGTAAAGTCGTCACATCTGACACCACTGCCCATAGCCACCAGTGGCCGATCATAATCGGCTTTTCACACGTACACAACACGAATGGCAACAAAACCCTCAACTAAGAGCATAGCCAATAAAAATATTACATTTAGTAGCATGGTAGCTTTCAACAAAGCAGGTTGATGTCGCTTTGTTTAAGAAATTTTAGAAAAATAGTACACTCTTAAAATTTTTCAATTACACGAGAACAGGAAATTTATTATGAATTATTTTTATTTCTTTAATACATTCATTTTAATTTAAATTTACTAACTAATTGAATACTCTTTTAAGAACAAATAATTTATACACAAAAAGTAAATATTTTTTAAATAATAGTGGTATTCATCTAACTGCATTTATGCCCTCGTAAACCGTGTATTTTTGTAATCGCGTATATTTGTAACTTTACCTGTTTATTTGAATGAACGCACCTTATAAAACTATTCACATTTCAGTTTTGCATTTAGCCACTATTTTGATCTTTTCATAAATTAGACACAGAACTTTTTAAATTTGTATCATTTAAAAACAAATAAAACAGAAAACGAGTAAAAAGGTTAAAGTCGGGCATGCCGAATATACAATACCCCACACCAGTCTGGTGTATTGTTTGGATCCGAAATTCGAATGGGTTAAAATGGGGCTTATGTCAGAATTTTCTATAATGTGAAGCAGCGCACCAAATTTCATTAAAATATCTTAATATTTGCGACCTGTAGTTTGTAACCAAGCCAATTTTGGGGGGACCCTTATATGGGCACTAGTTCTAAACATTGACCGATGTTCACCAAAATCAATAGGCTTCGTCCTTGGGCCAATATATGTCTATATACCAAATTTCATCAAAATATCTTAATATTTGCGACCTGCAGCGTATAAACAATATAATTTTGGTGGGACCCTTATATGGGCACTAGGTCTAAACATAGACCGATGTCCACCAAAATCAATAGGCTGCGTAATTGGGCCAACATAGGTCTGTGTACCAAATTTCATCAAAATATCTTAATATTTGCGACCTGCAGCGTATAAACAGTATAATTTTGGTAGGACCCTTATATGGGCACTAGGTCTAAACATGGACCGATGTTCACCAAAATCAATAGGCTGCGTTATTGGGCCAACATAGGTCTGTGTACCAAATTTCATCAAAATATCTTGATATTTACGACCTGCAGCGTATAAAGAGTATAATTTTGGTAGGACCCTTATATGGGCACTAGGTCTAAACATGGACCGATGTTCACCAAAATCAATAGGCTGCGTTATTGGGCTAACATAGGTCTGTGTACCAAATTTCGTCAAAATATCTTAATATTTACGACCTGCAGCGTATAAACAATATAATTTTGGTAGGACCCTTATACGGGCACTAGGTCTAAACATGGACCGATGTTCACCAAAATCAAACTTGTTCGTCCTTGGGCCAAAATAGGCTGCGTACCAAATTTCATCAAAATATCTTAATAGTTGCGACCTGTAGAGTGCGCACAAGATTGCATGGACAGACAGACGGACGGACGGACATCGTTAAATCGAAATAAAAAAAATTCTGAACCGATCGGTATACTATAAGGTGGGTCTACGACCAATATTTTTTGGTGTTACAAACATCAGCACAAACTTATAATACCCTAACCACATAGTGGTGTAGGGTATAATAAAAAACAACAAACAAAACAATACAAAATAATTTTATTTTTGACAATACGAAAAAGTTTACATATAAAAATGTAAGCGTATATTTACGAGGGCTCGTAAACTAGTTTTGACATCCCAGTGTAGAAACGGTAATGACATATCATTATTTTTTGGACTACCAGTAATGACACCCACTTACCTTCTGTATTATTTTAAATCATATAATAATGAGTTACTGATAATTCTTTATTTTTATCATTATTTCAAATAGAAAATAATTTTTTAGATTTTTTTGAAAATTTTTTGAAATCTATTTTTAGACTCAATATTTTTTAAACACTGGTAAGGATATATGTAACCACATATTTTTTGAATGTTGGCGAGTAAGCTTACTTGTGTGCAGCAGGTCAATTGTGTTTTTATCTATTACCCAGTGTAGAAAACCATTACCAGATATGTAGTTTTGTAACTACTTACTTGGTAATGGTAACTACTTACTTTTGTTATTACATTTCTTATTACCTTTATATGGGCATGTCGCGAAAAATAATGAGTTGTCATAGCTCAGATGGTAGAGCTGTTGACTGGCAATCTGTAGACCCAGGTTCGATTCCCGCACCAGCAAATTTTATTTAAAAAAAAAATACAATAAAAAATATTTTTTTTTATATAATTTATTTTCTAGAAAACCTATTTTTAGACTCATTATTTTTGTCAGTACTGGTAAGCACATAGGTAACGATATATTTTTTGATTTTTCGTATGCTGGTGTGTAACGACAACTCATTATTTTTTGCGACATCGCCATATAAAGGTAATAAGAAATGTAATAACAAAAGTAACTAGTTACCATTGCCAAGTATGTAGTTACATAACCACATATCTGGTAATGATTTTCTACACTAGGATTAATCGAATAAACTTATGGTAACTAGTTACTTTTGTTATTACATTTCTTATTACCTTTATATGGCGATGTCGCGAAAAATAATGAGTTATGGTTACACACCAGCATACGAAAAATCAAAAAATATATCGTTACCTATGAGCTTACCAGTACTGACAAAAATAATAAGTCTAAAAATTGATTTTCAAAAAAATAAATTATATAAAAAAAAATATTTTTTATTGTATTTTTTTTTTTTTAATAAAATTTCCTGGTGCGGGAATCGAACCTGGGTCTACAGATTGCCAGTCAATACCTCTACCATCTGAGCTATATCGACATGTAATATTTAATAGATAAAAACATAATTGACCTGCTGCACACAAGTAAGCTTACTCGGCAACATACAAAAAATCAAAAAATATGTGGTCACAAATATCCTTACCAGTGTTTAAAAAATATTGAGTCTAAAAATAGATTTCAAAAAAATTTCAAAAAAGTCTAGAAAATTATTTTCAATTTGAAATAATGATAAAAATAAGTCATTATCAGTAACTCATTATTATATGTTTTAAAATAATGCAGAAGGTAAGTGGGTATCATTACTGGTAGTCCAAAAAATAATGATTTGTCATTACCGTTTCTACACTGGGTTGGTAATCCGTATGGTAATGACTTGTCATTACCATGTTTTTGCTGGGGCATTAAAAAAGTCATTTTATTTGTGCACAATTCTGCGTAGAAAATCGTTTTCCGAAGAACAAATTAGAAATATAACAGCGTATAGAGATTAAGAAAATGGGTTTCAAAGATTAATAAGAATGGGTTCCAGTTACTGCCCCATTAAAAGACCAGGACGTCCATCATCACTAACAAGGATAGTCTCCCAACGAGGACCTGAGAGATCTTAATGAACTTCGGATATCGTCGGTTAGTCTGCAAGTAGTGCCATGTGTTATTTTGATATTTTGTACCATTGAGAAGTTCTATTGGTCATACATATATGTACCAAGAGGTTGTGCGATATCGTAATGGGTTTAGAAGATAGCAAAAAGTGCTATGTGTAACTCATATACAAAATATTCCTGCAAAAAATGTTATGCGTTAAGTTATAAGTATATATGTAATAATTTTTTGCTTATTTAATAGGAAGTTGTTAATAGAAGTTTCCACGACCGCTTTGTTCACTTAAAATCTGTTACCATGCCTTCATTTCAGCAAACACCGTCAAAACATAACAGTTCTAAGTTTTAAGCAAACAAAAAAATCATTTATACTTACAATTAATATTTGTTTTTGGTTATAAAAAAATGGTGGCCGTCGACAACCACCCACAAAATATTTAAAAAAAAAGAATATCGTTACGGATGATATTTTCCAGCTGCTAATGGTGAAAAATTACGCGTTTGTAATCAATTTTTCTTTATGGTGTCATTTGACTTAGCCCGTAATGTTTTTAAAATATGGATAAATCCTAAAAAACGGCAAGTCTGCCCTTCTAAGAAATCTGTTAAGGTGATGAAATCTAATTCGGTACACGTTTGGCTAAAATATTTGGCGTATAACTTAATGAGAATAAATGACAGAGGTTTACCCTCCAAAATGCAGTATAAGTTATTAAACGGCAAACAAACCATGTGTAAAACATGGGCTATCTATTGTGAATCCCGCATTTCAAAGTGGGACAATCTTTGCCACTAAAAATGTATTTGTTTGATTTTTGTTTGTTAAATTTGTTTTTACTGATTTTATATTTTAAATAAAATATTAATCAGTTTCAGTTTACATACTGTACCATTAATGTTACTTGGGTTTACCGTGTTGTGGTGCATACAGTGCAACAGTTGGCATATCTTTTACACATGGTATGTGTCTTAAATAACCTACATATATAGTCTTTTGGAGGGTACACATCTGTCATTTATTCTCACTTAGTCATTAAACGAAATAGTGCAAATAACATAGAAGCCTCTCAAGCAGCAATTTCAAAACGTTTGCGAGTAGCAGGATTCATCCAAAAGCAAAGAAATTGGATACCTTGCGAGCTGAAGCCAAGAGACGTTTAAAGACGATAAAAAAGTCATTTTTGCATCGATAAAAAAATGGAAACATGAAGCATTAATATTCCATGATGACAACGATGATGTTGCAATGCCGGTTAAAAACTATTTAGAAAATAGTGATTGGGGAGTTTTTCCTCACCCGTCTTATAGTCCAGACCTTGCCCCGCCGGACTACCATTTGTTTCGATCGATACAGAACTCTTTTATGGGAATACGCCCTTCAGAACAGGGTATCTGAATTTCGCTTGATTCATTCTTGGCCTCAAAATATGATCAGTTCTTTTGGCGCGGAATCCATATGTTGTCAGAAAGATGGGAAAAGGTCATAGCAATGTTTCATAATAAATGCTCAAAATTTTCAACAAAAAAAATCCGCATTCTAAAGTTATTAAATTTGTTTTCTATGAACAAAAGGTGTTATGTGTACAAACTGGTAGGAAGATATTTTGACAAATGGCTCCTTCAAGAGGTGTTATGTGTAGTTTTTCTTAAAAAACAAGCACCGCTCTGTAACAGAGATTAAATCCGGATTTCTTTTAATGCAGTAAAGGACATAAAAGACATAAATTTAAAGGACACTTACTTTTTTTAGCTGCCCCAACAACTTATATTAAAGAGTTAAAAAATGGGGTCAAAAAAGGTCAAATTTTCGGTTTTTTCCTTTTATCTTATATTTTGCCCAAAGTAACTATAGGGTGAAAACATGTCAATTCAACACAAAAACAACAACGGATTACCATCTCCGAAATTTACCACAACTATCGTAAATGATAACCAAGACGATCGCCAAGACTCTTTTGGTTTCCGAAATATGACGTCACGAAAATTGGAAAAACGGTAAAATTTGACTAAAGTATGATTACAAAATCGACTATATCTTTAAAACTGTTTAGGATATAAAATTAGTTTTGCTAATTTTTATTAGGTAAGAAAGTACCCTTTGAAATGTTGGCATATTGATTTATTTCATGAACAATTAAAGGTGGTATCTCGATTCGTCTCTGAGTTATAGCCAAAAACATTGTCATAGGTATGGATTTTTGTGAATTAATACATGTACCACATTTTCTGGAATTATTATAAATTAATTAAAAAATGACTAAAAAGTTAAAGTCGCGCATGCCGACTATATAATACTCTACACCAGTCTGGTTAAAACCCAACTAATGTTGGATCCGAAATTCGAATGGGTTAAAATGGGACTTGTGTCAAAATTTTCTATAATGTGAGTCAGGGAACCAAATTTCATTAAAATATCTTAATATTTGCGACCTGCAGTTTGTAACCAAGCCAATTTTGGGGGGACCCTTATATGGGCACTAGGTCTAAACATGGACCGCTGTTAACCAAAATCAATAGGCTTCGTCCTTGGGCTGACATAGGTCGTTGTACTAAATTTCATCAAAATATCTTAATATTTTCGACTTGCAGCGTGTAAACAATATAATTTTGAGGGGACCCTTATATGGGCACTAGGTCTAAACATGGACCGATGTTCACCAAAATCAATAGGCTTCGTTCTTGGGCCAACATAGGTCTGTGTACCAAATTTCATCAAAATATCTTAATATTTGCGACCTGCAGCGTATAAACAATATAATTTTGCGGGGACCCTTATATGGGCACTGGGTCTAACCATGGACCGATGTTCACCAAAATCAATAGGCTTCGTTTTTGGGCCAACATAGGTCTGTGTACCAAATTTCATCATAATATCTTAATATTTGCGGCCTGCAGCGTTAAACAATATAATTTTGGGGGACCCTTATATGGATTTTTGTGAATTAATATATGTACCACATTTTCTGGAATTATTATAAATTAATTAAAAAATTACTAAAAAGTTAAAGTCGGGCATGCCGACTATATAATACTCGACACCAGTCTGGTTAAAACCCAACTAATGTTGGATCCGAAATTCGAATGGGTAATATGGACTTGTGTCAAAATTTTCTATAAAATGATAAAAGAAGAGAAAATCGAAAAATAGCCCATATAAGCGATAGGTCTAAATATGTCCTTGGAAACATATGAGTAAACGAAGCAATTTTCATTGAAATATCTTCGTATTTGCGACCTGCAGCGTGTAAACAAGCCAATTTTGGGGGCCTTTATATGGGCACTAGGTCTAAACATGGACCGATTTTAACCAAAAACAATCGGCTTCGTCCTTGGGCCGAGATAGGTAGGTGTACCAAATTTCATCAAAGCATCTTAATATTTGCGACCTGTAGAGTTCGCATAAGAATGCATGGACAGACAGACGGACATCGATAAATCGAAACAGAAGGTGATTCTGAGTCGATCGGTATACTAAAACAAACAAACCACAAACTTATTATACCCTGTCTACTTAAGCTGGTTTTACACGACATTGTCATCTGACCTGTCAATTTAACCACCGATATGTAATTCTGTATGTCTGTCAAAATGATCATATACATAAGGATTATAATTTTTGCGTTCAAACGTACATGTGTATTTACGCCTGACATTGGTTGCTTTTACCAGCTTTTATCAAATTTTTCCAGTTTTTACTTTGTGTTTTTTTTTTGCCGCCAGTTTCCTTTTTTTGCCAAAAACAGCTGATTACATTTGGTTTGTCAGGTCAAAATAGAACACGCTCTAATTGAAATATTGTCAGATGACTTTTACATATGGGTTTTACACATGAAATGTTTGAAAGGGTTCACACGGCATGTATAAATTTTACAATGTAAAAAGTGTAATTCAAAAATCTGTGTTTATCATACACAGAGTTGAATAGAATCAGCTGAGATATCTTAAGAATTAAGGTTCAAAGCAAAAAAGAGTAATAATAACAAAAGGATAAAAATAGCATTGTTAAATTTCGTTGATGTTAGTCTAAGTTGAGTTGTTGATAACAAACCCGATTTGCTTTCAACATCCACATAAGTCGACGATCATCAAAATATTAACCCACCCAAAGGCGAAAGGCACTGATGATGGCTTTGTAGCGAAAGCACAAAATGCGCATTCTGTGATATTAATATATGATCTTGAGTCAAACTAAAATAACATTCATTAAATTATTTTTATTAATTTTTTTATTGGAATTTCATTTTTAATTTATGTTTTTGCATTTTTTAGTTTATTTATTAACGTAATCCCTTTCTTGTCACAAAATAACTTATTAAAAATGTAAAATTCTCCAATGTTTGATGATTTTTTCATTAGACGGTAAAGCGTGTTTGACAAATTGCCCAAAAATCAAAAAAATTAGTTTTTCGTCCAACATGCTTGACAAACCGTCAAATTAGACATTACATGGTCAAATTCATACAGCCGTCCAGAATGCTGTACATTAGAGCGTACCACCTTACAGGCAAAAAAAAAGTGCGCCCTACACCCTCCAATATGAAGTATTTTTGCAAGGAGGTTTCAAAAAAAAAATTTATTTTTTTTTGCCGAACGTAGGGGTCGCCATTTTACATTTTTCGTTATATCTTTGGTATTTATAGTCGGATCTTAAAGTATGATACATCGATGTTTTTTCTCGAGGAGATCAGTGTTTTGCTCTAATGACATTTTGACCTCAAGTATCCCGTTCTAGTAGTTATCCACCAGATCTCAGTTGCTACGACCCAAATGTACACCCTAATGTCAGAAAATTAAAGCTTAATTAAATCATTTAACTTTTGCTAAGGAAGTTTTTCGCTAAACCCAGTATAATTTTTTTTATATATTGGTTGCTGAATGTAGGGGTCGCCTTTTTAAATTCTTTTTAATTGGATTTTTACTAAATAGCAAAACACTTGTCTCCTCGAGGCAAAAAAAATCGATATATCACACTTTAAAATCCGATTTTAAATGCCAAAGCTATAACAAAAAGTTAAAAAAGGCGACCCCTACGGTCGGCAAAAAAAAATTTTTTTTTTTTAAATCGCCTTCCAAAAATACATTATATTGGAGGGTGTACGGCGAAGTTTTTTTTTTTTGAGGTACGGTCTACTGTAATGAAAAATATGATTTTTTTTAATAACCAACCTGTGTTGCCAAATTTTGGAATGTAAAAAGCGCAAAATTTTTGCAAAAAAGCGTAAAAAGCGTTGTTTTTTCGCTTAAAAAAGTGTAAAAAAGCACTCTTATAAAAAAATTAAATAAATTTATACAAAGTAAAAAAGTAATGCACATTAGACCGTACCTCAAAAAAAAGTTCGCCGTACATCCTCCAATATGAAGTATTTTTGCAAGGCAATTTCAAAAAAAAATTTTTTTTTGGCCGAACGTAGGGGTACAACATTTTTAGAGATTTAGACATGCTGATTCTAAATATGTTTTTAAAATGTCTCAATCACGTCACATGTTTTAGAAAATCGCGGTTAAAAATGACGAAATACTGTTTGGCTTATTTCTAAATTATATAACTAAAGTTTTAAAAACAGAGTTCGGAATCACGAACTATAAATTATTTATGAGAACTTAAACCACATAACGCTTAATAAGGTGTTTTATATGTAAATAATTGTAGCATAAATATCACCTATTTACAGGTGAAGTAAAAAATAACGTCCAGTGATATACAATTCGAATTTATAAAAGCTGTGAATTATCTTAAGAGCAGCGATATAGTCAAGCATTTAAAATGAATTAAATTTCGAATAAAAAACTATATAAAACTTGTGTTTTGATGATATTTAACTGATGACGATTTCCTGACGATTTCTCATAAAATGGCTGATGATTGCGATGATTTATTTTTAGAACAATTTAATTGCAAAAACACGAATATGAAAAATTGTTAAAAAAAAGCACTAAAAGCACTAACCAAAAAATAAAAAAGCACTATTTTGGTTCTTTTTTTTGTTTTGGCACTAGGGTTGCCACATCGCAAAAGTCGAATAACTTGACAATTCGCAAAAAATAACTTGATTTAAAAAAAAAAACTTGACAATAAAAAAAATTTTATGTGCATATGTGTGCAGTAGGGTGATTCTTAATACAAAAATTTATAACTTTTGAATACACTCGCCATTTTATTAAGATTCATAAAAAAAATTTCGTTTTTTTTTTAAATTTTTGGGGACAAACTCGATAGTGCTACCAACCATTGAAGTTTGGACATATGGGTTAAATGGACCAAATAAAAAAAAAACGCGTAAAATTACAAAACTGACGCAATTGATTAGTGTTTTTTTTTTGTAGCATTTATTCCTGTATAATAAGAGGAAAAAGATGAAGTCTGCAAGAAGTCGTTGACATTTTCAAACTTTAGGCCAAAAAAATATATAAACTTTCCATAGTTTTCGAATCGTCAATTTGAAATTTTAACATATTTTTTTTCTGAAACGTAAAACACCAAAACTTGGTTTTTTATAAATTTATTAAATGGATGATATATAATCAAAATAAAATAGCATTTAAGGTTTTCTTGTCCCAGTAAAATTATTGTTTACCGATTTTTAAGGAAAACCGTCTTTCGTAAATCTCTACTCACGCTCTCAAAACCAAAGATATACCTTAAGCGCCATTTCATTTTGATAATATATCATCAATTTAATAAATTTATGAAAAAAAAGTTTTGGTTTTTTACGTTTCAGAGAAGAAAATATGTTAAAATTTTAAAATGCCGTTGCGAGAATAATGAAAATTTTTTATATTTTTTTTTGGCCTAAAGTTTTAAAATTTCAACGACTTCCTGCAGACTTCATCTTTCTTTTCTTATCGTTTAGAAATAAATGCTACTCAAAAAAATTAAAACACTAATAAATTTCATCAGTTTTGTTATTTTACATGTTTGTTTTAACTACTGATACGATAAAAATTCAATTTAACTTGACAAAATAAATTTGACCTTGGAACTTGACAAGACCTAAATTAACTTGACAATCAAGGCCATTCAAGGCCATGTGGCAAGCCTATTTGGCACCATGAGCAAAATTTTGGCGTTCTGGGTCATCAAAAAGCACCATAAATAGTGCTTCAAGCACCAAGTTGGCATCACTGCTACCAACATTCAGATGATACCTGTCAAAATTTAATGACAAGTTACAGCTATTTTAGGAACGCTACTTTTGCGATCTTGAAAACAATGTATTCAAAGCAATTTCATGTGTTTATTTATCATTACTTTTTAATGGGAAAAAACGCCATTCAAGCCAAAACTTGGACGTCGTTTTTCCTTTTAATTATTTTTTATTTAAATTAGTAAATTTATGCACCTATTTTTATGTGTAAACTTTTTGGTATTTACCCAATAGCAAATGGTCGAACTAGTTCTAAAAAATACTAGTTTTTTGACTAGTAACTACAAAACTAGTTCTCAAAATAACCATTTGAAACCAGTTGTGTACTAGTTAAATACGATCTATGTGACTAAAACAAATTTACTAAATTAAAATGCGACATTTGAAATTCTCATTTTGTTTACATTTGTATTTAATAAAACATCAGAGTTTGCAAATAAACGCTTAATTTTTTACTGTTAACTGACTTCAGGTGCAAATCAACTGGTACAGTACTGGTGCCAAAGAGTCACTCCGGAACTAGTTTGGTAAATTTCTCATAAGTTCCAGCACAGCTCCCTGTTTATATTCTTAATTTTAACTATTTGTGTACCCATTAGAAACAATGCGATACTATTTCGAAAGATTACCCTGCAAAAAGAGAACATCCACTTTTTAATGCATGACATTTTTCTCTACATTCAAATTAATATAATGCAAAAATAAAATAAAACAAATACAACAATACATAGCGACATGACGCACAAGCATAGTTTTCTACTGAAAAATTGTTAAGTTTACAGCAGTATCGGATCTTTCTTATGACACGCACGTGTTAAATTTATTGATGGAAATACCAAATTTTGAACCAATAACAGCTCCAGAAAAAACACAACTCAGAAATAAAAGTAGTTCAAATTTGGCATTTTGGCATGTGATTTGAAATCATAAACACAAAATATTTTAGATTTCATTTGGTAAATGGACTTAATTATCTCAGTAAGGGCGAGTAACTTATTTCCAACATAACCACGGTTAAACGTTAACCACAGATATTTCCATATAAATTTGACATTCATAACTACACGCATAGAAATAAATCCGTAAAAATAGCAGAAAAAGTTACTAAAAATTAGTTAAAAATGATGCTGCAGAAAAAACTGCTAAAATTAGCAGATTTTTTTACTAAATACTAGTAAAATGAGAACAGCAAAATTAAAACTGCTAAATTTACAGAATTTTAGTTATATTTAGGCTAACTTTTAGTTAATTGAAAATAGCAAATTGTACTGTAAAATCTGCAGAAAATTTTGCTAAATATTTGTAGACTAAAAATAGCAAAAATAAACTGTTAAATCTACAAAATTTTTGCTATTTTTAAGCTAAATTTAGTTGAATGCAAATAGCAGTCTATTCTGCTAAAATCAGCAGAAATATTTGCTAAAAAATTGTAAACTGCTGTTTTCAAAAGGCTCGCTTTTTATTTGCATTTAAAAAAAAAAATCGAAAAAAAAACTTCGAAAATTTTAAATTTTTTGGTGATTTTTTAGGCTACTAATTATTTAGCAAAATTTTTTGCTGATTTTAGCAGGTTAATTTGCTAATCTCCATTTACAAAAATTTAGCTCATATATAACTAAAATTCTGTATATTTAACAGTTTTAGTTTTGCTGTTCCTATATTACTAATATATAGCAAAAATAATCTGCTAATTTAGCAGTTTTTTTCTGCAGCATCATTTTTAACTAGTTTTTAGTAGTTTTTACTAAATTTTTTACGGACTTTTTTCTATTAGTGTATGGTTAAGCACTAAACTCAGTTTGTTTTGAGATAAGTTAACAGGTATAAGAAAATTATTGGTCTAATCTACGTTTCATCAAAGCAAAAGGCTTTATTTTTATCTATATAATTTAGGCCTTTACTAACTGGTACAAGACTATTTCCAAAGAGTCACTATGGAACTAGTTCCGCGAGTGTCACATTAGTACCAGTTTTGCTCCCTATTTTTCGTCTTTCAATTTTAATTTTCAAACTAGTTCTACAACTAGTACCAAAGTGGGAGTTTGGCGACAATTGTCCCCACCCCTATGACATCTCCATGTTAAATTCTACAGTTGTTTGTATGGAGTGGCGGTAGAACTCGTACTAGTTGCCTGGTTCAAATAAACTAGTACATCACTGGTTCAGAACTAGTATTTTTTGCTACTGGGTATATACACATTTGAAAATTGTCAAATATGAAATTTATTTGATTTTCTTTTATTTGTTTTTATAAATTTTATTTTAGAATCAACAGGAAAAGATCAATATAAATAAATCCGTGTGTTATATTTAGAAATTACCAGAGACATACGTATAATATAGAGATGCAACATGGATAATTTTTTAGAAGTCGCTAGCATGTGGGAAATTTTTTCAAAGGAGGATTTTATTTTGGGAAATTTTCTCAATGGAGGATTTTTTTATGTCAAATGAGGTTTTACAGAGTTGTTAGGTAAGGGGATTTGGGCCCAAATTAGGGATTTCGACTTCGTTTTAGGGACAGATTAAAAAATTTGTAAATTTTAAAAGATTTTGTTTTAGCCCCAAAATCAGAAGGATTTTGGTATAAATTATATGCGTATTATTTCAAATTAAAGTCGATCAAATTAGATCTGTTAAGGAATTTCAAAATTTTTACAAAATATTTGAATAATTGAAGAAATGTTCTCCAGATATTTATAAATCTTGAAATAACGAAAAGCAACCAAGCTCAATAATTAATCAAAAAAAATTCTATTTTCCAAATACTAAATTGTAAAGGACTCAGAAAAAATAAATTTTGTGATGGCTGAAAAAGTACCAGGGGTTTTCATAACCTCTTATGTACCTTTTGAATCGTATAAACTCGACTTATGCAAACTTAATGTTCTAAAGAGTTTACAAACCCTAGAACTTACACCTACTAGATTTACACTTAACCAAAAACTACTCGTATTTACTTGTCAGATTCCATAGAAATTTTAGAAAACACATTTTTTTCACCATAATGAGTTTCGTGTGAAAATTGTGTACTTTCGTATAGTATCATTCCATAAAAAATGGGTACAAAAATACAAGATTTTGGACATGACCCCTTTCGATTTTTACAAAACTTGGTACATACATTCTGCTAAGTATCACGATATTAAACGTAATTTTTTTTTTCAAATTCATTTTAGTACGCGGTTTATCGCTGTTTTAAATTGATTTTTTTCAGTAAATTTGTGAAAAATACATGTTGTTCAAATATTTACAACTTTTGAACGCGTTATCCGATTGTTATATATTTTCACCTAGCAATGCCTATATAATATACCTCCAAAATAAATTGCAAAAATAAAATGTGTAGTGGAAAAAGGATAATGCATTTTGAAAAATATCCTTAATTTGCAAATATCTCAAAAACCCCATCCTTAATTTTCTTTAAATTATTGAAGCAGATAACTCAATATTTCAGCTACAGACTGTGCAAATTTCAAATTGGAACGCCAATGGGTTCAAAAGAAAAACGCTATTTTTTAACAAAGTTTTTTGAATTTTCACAAATAAACATAACACTGCATGACACAATCTTGACTTTAAAAAATTAATAGAGCTCTGACCATCAATTCTATATATTTTGGACATGCTGATTACAATGGCGTACTTTATTTTTCGATCTAAGGTACATATTTTCCGCGAAATACCTTTAAAGTTTAGCGGTTTTCCATTTAGTTTTTTTATATACAAAAATTTTCAAATGCAATCAATATAAATTTTTTGTGGTGAAATGTAGGCACAGGACCTGTATTAATATTTAGGCTTAAAATCTGATGCATAAAACTTAATATTAAAACCACTGTTCGGGTTTTATATTGATTTTTACGGGTTTTTAAGGTTTTAGCCAATTGAATTGCTGAAAGCAAAATTGGCCTTAATAAATGATATTGCTTAGTAAAGAAGCAATTAAAAGGAAATATTTCAACAAAAAAAATGTATTCATCTGTAGCGGCCTATACGTTAAAATCGCGACTTTTGAAAAATTTTATATGGCAGCATAGCTTTCCAAGTTGTCCCCATAGTCCAACTTTTAGTATAATATGGGGTGACGTCTAAAAACTGTTTTTGGAAAATTTTAAGCAAAACAGTTTCCATTTGCAAAAGTTATCGCAATAAATACATTTTTTACTAAGTCCTTATGAGCATTACTAGGTAAAAATTTTATAACAATCGGATAACGCGTTCCATAGTTGTAATCATTTGAACATCATGTATTTTTAAAAAATTTACTGAAAAGAATCAACTAAAAACAGGGGAGAAAAGCGAAATAAGCCGAATTTTGGAAAAATTTAAAAACAGTAATTTTCGTGATAGTCATGAGGATCTACAAACAGAATTTTGTCCAAATCCAGAGACCTTCTTCCGATAAGTGTCCCGATTCCCTTTGGAATGATTCTATAATAAAATTTTTTTATTCCACAATTTTAAGAAAGATTTGAGGCCTTAAAAGTTCGAGTGAAAAAGTAAATATTTCTTCGTAAAATATTAAATTTTATTTACTTTGCTGAGTCATTTCTTAATAATTTTCTGGACTTAAGAGTGATGCTAACTTAGCTCCTATTTTTTTCTTTTAAATTCAGTTTTTGTTTAAATTAAATTGAATTGGGTACCTATAATATTGGGGATTTAAACATTAAAAATGGGAATGAGCCAAAATTTTTCGGGTAACACTGCTGCCCAATAAAATGAAACAGTATTGCCAGAAAAAACAAAACAACAGTCAGCGCCATCTGTTGCATAAAAACCCGGTATTGCCATTCATCAGGACCATGGGAGACCCCTGGAAATTACCAAAAAAAAATTAAATTTGATTATAAAAAAACAATTTAGTACAATGCGTGTTCATCTAAATATTCGTGTAAACTCATAAAATTACCACTTGTGTAAAAAAGTGCGGTTTAATGAATACCGCTAATATTTTAAATTGAAATAAAACTTATAAAATTGTTATATTAACTTAAAACATTGGAAAAAATAAGAAAAAAATTACCGGAAAATCCCACCCAAAATTCCAGGGATTGTGGAATTGTAAAAGGGCGGGATTCCCGGGAATTTGCTAGTTGTAGCGTATTACAATGCATTATGTCTGTTGAACGTAGTGTTTATTTTTTTAGTAAAAACTAATTAGTCTTGTGACAGCTTCATTTGTATCAGTCCTAGGATAGGTTCTTTTATGTCAGTCCTTTGACGTGTTCTTTTGCTCTAGTCCAGCGTCTAGTTCGTTTGCGTCGGTCCTGTGATACGTCACAAGGTGCAATTGACTCCCTTCTAGGACAAGCCCATGTAAAAGTTACCGGTCCTTTTCATATAAAAGCACCGATCCAAGGACCGGTCTCCATCCCCATTAACCGATCATGTGACGTGTCCGGCTTTTTTTATATATATATTTTTTAATCATTCTTTTTTTTGAATTTTTGTATATCTTTTTCTGTCATGTTTTTGACATCACCCTGAACTCGACTTGAACCCGCAGTCACCAGAATGTAAACAGCACCGAGCTACCAACTGATGTAAATAATCGACACATAATGTTATAATAATTTGGGCTTTTACTGCATCAGAAAATCCAAACCCCGAATTAAATTATAGCATATCTTATCGTGTCATTAAAATGTAAAATAAAAAAAAAATTATTAAATTAATGAATTTTTCATGCAGTTAATGAAAATTGTTCATTAAATTAATGAATCCAATTCGATTTTCCAAAAAAAAAGGATTCTGGGATGTTAGCATCGAAATTCGATAATTTAGAATTTAAGGGACATCTTTATGCACACATTCAAAGTAAATTTTTTAAAATAGTAAAGAGTCGATTTCTAAACACAACCACAGTAAAGATAAGCTTGTAATAGACACCGATTGTTTGCAATATGGTTTAATACACATTCATATGAACTTATGTATTTTCATACACATAACTAACTGACAATGTGAAATGCTTCTGGCAGCATTTTTTTAGATGTTTGTTCTTGTTTCTTTTACTATTAAAAACACTATTGAGCAAAATGTTTTCACATTTTATGTGAAAATTACAAACATACATTCAAACACATAAACACATACATATTTACTTTTACATATACTATCCATTAACCAGCAGCATTGGTTTGCTTCTGGCTAAAACCAGCGACATCAATATCAAACTTTTATGAAAGCGGGTCATCAAAATTGTTTTTGTGCATTCAGGCTTAAAACATTACGTTGGTTTCCAATTTTTATTTGGTCCTTTAGCATCTATTTTATATGATATGTATGTGTATCTGTATTTATATTTGTCTTTTTGCTTTATGTTGCTGCTCCTGTTGAAAAGACCAGCATCTAACGAACAATAGGAATGTTGTAAAATAAAATTCAATAAAACTAACAAAAATGACAACTTTCTCGTGATCGCGCATTGTGTGTTTGCCAAAGTTATTGTATATTATACATCTGTATTAAAGGATACATGGCACTATGGGCAAAGATTTTGAAAAAAAAACAAGATGGTATAATCCTTATCAGGTAAATGTGATTTTAAAATTATCAAAATCTTACTTCATAATTCCACTTTTTTAACAACCGAAACGATAGGAATATCGATAACATTATTTTTAGATGTGTTACCGATATATTTTATTATGGCATTTTATTCGCAATTGTATTTTAGTTATTTCGGTATTGACATTTAAAGGTTAACGATAATTCATTTAATTTAGTAATGGTATTTCAAGGGTACCGGTGTTTCACTTATTTTGGTAATGGTGTTCAAAGGGCACCGTTTTCTATAATTTTGCGAAAATTAATCAAATAAATAACAAGGAAATATATGATATACACACTCTGTTACACAGCAATATAAATTATAAGGCTCCGCGCCAAACAAGAATAATACCCCAGTGCACAAAAAGAAATGTGACCTCAAAACATGACCGTAATTATTCGCAGTGAAATAATGGCTTCTCTTTCAAATAAAAATATACCATCATCTCACCAAGCAAAATCACATCATCAAGTAAAGGCAAGAAGCGTATACAACTAGGAGATACAATCGCTATCGGATCGCACATCGGAGCGTCCATCGGACAGAAAATTGTGATCTTGGCAGACAACGCCGTAATGTTCTCTGGCGAAACCATAATTTTCTGTTTGATGTCCGGTCCGATGTGCGATCCGATACCAATAATATCTCTTATTTATATATGCTTCTTGGTAAATCCATCCCATCAAGCACCATCGTCTCACCATACTTCTTATACTACAACTAAACCAAATACATATGGGTGATATCAAAAAATTTGATAAAAACCATGTAACCAGCTAATTTCCAATGCATGGATTACATTTCGATATATATCAGCGCATTGTCACCTGTTTTACAAAATTTATAACAATCTGACCAATTTTTGCTTAATACATAAAATTTGTGACCAATTTTATGGGCTAAATGTAAACTCCGTAACCAGTAACTCATAAGGTTTTTCAACTTTAATAGCTTATACTTTAATAACCAATGAAGCTAAGCACTAACTGTAAGAATTTTTATAAAGAGAAAAAGTAACACTTTTAACAAAAATGAATACATTTTACAAACTTTTTCGTATATCTATGCTAACACGACTTCAACTCTGTAAAAAAAAGCCTTCAAAAATCAAAATCTCATTTTTTATAAAAAAAACTCGGATTCTAAAGATTAGTTCATTTGGAAGAACTCGGATTCTGAGGACTTTTCTTGAAAAAAACCTAGATTAGTGTTTGTTCTATAGAAAATCCTTCAGAATCTGAAAGTCCTTCTGCCTTTTCCTGTTTTTTTTTTTCTATGTAAGTATTTCTAAATATTTACTCCAAAATTTATGAAATTTACATTTGTTAAAAGCACACTTAAATTCGAGAGAAAATGCTTAAGATAGAGCAAAAACACCCCTAAATAGCATAAATCCCAATAGAGCTATTTGAGGTGTTTTTTGCTCTATCTCTATCATTATTCTCTGGCGTGTAAATGTGCCTTAAGAGCTGTTATTTTAATAAAAGTAAAATTAAAAAAAAAATTTAAACACCTTTATTTGGTGTATTTTTGCAAGAAAAACGCCTATTTTTAAAGTTATAGTACAAAAACGGATGCATATTTTGTCTACTTTGTAATAGGTATTACACTGATATTTCTTAGTTAATTTAACAAAAATTATAGGTGCTTTTTCGAACATAAAAGTCACATATAAATTACCTATTTCTATGGTAATATTGCCGTAAAACATAGCAAACTCTATTTTACCTTCGAAAATAGGTGAGATCTCCCTATAGTTTTAGGCAATATTACCTATAGTTTTTTTTGTGTGTACATATTTTTTCGGTCCTGCCGTGATTTGAACACAGGCCGTCAGATTGGCAGACGATAGTTTTACCCACTGAAGTAATGAGCCATACAATATTTGGTGTCAAAAAATGAATGACAACAGCTGTACATTTACTGGATGTGATAAAATTCTAGCCCTGGCAAACAGTTTTTTGGAACTAATATGCCAGCGTTGAGAAATTAAAAAATACGCTGGTCTTAAAGGAGCTTTTCCACAAACAAAAAATTTAGTTTATAAAACAAAACAGTTTTTAAATTAACAAAAATAAACAATTTTTTGCTTGCAACCGGATTTGAACTCGGAACCTTCTTTGATACATTTTTTTGGTAATTTATTTTTAAGTTTTTATTTTTTTGTTTTGTTGTTTTTTGATATTTGTTTTCGTAGTTGTTGTTTGCTTTTAAATTTTTATTTTATATTCCCATTATAAACATTTAAAATTTTCGAATTATTATACAAACGTTCTTTGTCAGTGCATTGAGAGTGAGAGGCTGCAACTCACTCATACATGCACAAAATAAGGTTGTATATGTTTGCCGATCCCTGTCTTAGACCCACCTTATAGTACACCGATCGGCTCAGAATTTTTTTTATTTCGATTTAATGATGTCCGTCTGTCCGTCCGTCTGTCTGTCTGTCCATGCATTCTTGTGCGCACTCTACAGGTCGCAACTATTAAGGTATTTTGATGAAACTTGGTATACTTATGTCGGCCCAAGGACGACGCCTATTGATTTTGGTTAAAATCGGTCCATGTATAGACGTAGTGCCCATATAAGGGTCCTACCAAAATTATATTGTTTACGCTGCAGGTCGTAAATATTAAGATGTTTTGATGAAATTTGGTACACAGACCTATGTTCTATCAAAATTATACTGTTTATACGCTGCAGGTCGCAAATATTAAGATATTTTGATGAAATTTGGTACACAGACTTATATTGGCCCAATAACGCAGCCTATTGATTTTGGTGAACATCGGTCCATGTTTAGACCTAGTGCCCACATAAGGGTCCTACCAAAATTATACTGTTTATACGCTGCAGGTCGCAAATATTAAGATATTTTGATGAAATTTGGTACACAGACCTATGTTGGCCCAATAACGCAGCCTATTGATTTTGGTGAACATCGGTCCATGTTTAGACATAGTGCCCATATAAGGTTCTTCCAAAATTATATTGTTTATACGCTGCATGTCGCAAATATTAAGATATTTTGATGAAATTTGGTACACCGACCTATGTCAGCCCAAGGATGAAGCCTATTGATTTTGGTTAACACCGGTCCATGTTTCGACCTAGTGCCCATATAAGGGTCCCCCAAAATTATATTGTTTATACGCTGCAGGTCGCAGCTATTAATATATTTTGATGAAATTTGGTACACAGACCTATGTTGGCCCATGGACGAAACCTATTGAATTTGGTGAACATCGGTCCATGTTTAGACCTAGTGCCCATATAAGGGTACCCCAAAAATTGGCTAGGTTACAAACTGCAGGTCGCAAATATTAAGATATTTTAATGAAATTTGGTGCGCTGACTCACATTACAGAACATTTTGACACAAGCCCCATTTTAACCCATTCGAATTTCGGATCCAAACATTAGTTGGCTTTTAACCAGACTGGTGTAGGGTATAGTATAGTCGGCATGCTCGACTTTAACTTTTTACTCGTTTATTGATACATTTAAAAAATCATTTTTAATATTAAATTTTTTTTCTTAATAGAAAAATATTAAATTAAAATATAAAAATAGGAACTTCATTGTTGTTTCATTTAAAAAATCATTATTACTTAGTATTTTAGTTTACTTTTTTTGTTGTTTTGATTTTTAATCATTTATAATATTAAATTTTTTTTCCTAAAAGAAAAAATATTAAATTGAAATATAAAATTAGGAACTTCATTGTTGTTTCATTTAAAAAATCATTAATACTTAGTATTTTAGTTTACTTTTTTTGTTGTTTTATATTTAATACGATTTTTTGCGTACTGGAAATATGACTTAGAGGCAAACACAAAGTCCTCTTCCTTACCTCCATTTTCAGCGAAAGTTTCTGCAACAGAATTTAAATATGATTATAAAAATGTAACTAGAAACCTATTAAACGTATTTGACTGACGACGAATGGCAGTGGCGACATTGAAGGCCCTAATGCACTTCTTATATGCAGTTCCTCGCCAGGAAAAGCTCTCAGCAACGTTGTCAGTCATGATCTTCTGCCACGCTTTCGTAACAAATTTTCTCGAATTGGATGTTGACAATATTTTTAGATCTGCCTTTTAAAAATAGAAATAAAATCGACATCGGTATACAGTCACCGGACATTTCAAATTCTTACCAGCAAGGAAAATTTATCTATATCTTCCAGTATAGTTTTCTCAAAATTGAGGAAGTCTTCAATATTAGCAAACGGCTTGCTTGGTATAATAACACTCAACGAAAAAAGTCTGTAATGGCTACTGAAAATTTTGCTGTTATTACGGGAAATTTAACTGTTTTGAGGCCAGCGGAATTCTTGCTAATTTTAGCAACACATGTCTGCTGATCTGTAGTACAATAAAATTAGTAGAACAAATTAGTAGCCGCTACTAAATTTTCGTAAAATTTATGTAAGATGCAATTCAAAATCGATTTGCTAAAATCAGTTAAAAAGCTTACTAAATATCATAATTTTAGTACAATGAAATTATTATAAATAATGAATTGCAGCTACTAAATTTCAGTAAATTTCTGTAAACTGTAATTTAAAATTAATCTGCTGAAATAAGCAAAAAATTGTACTAAAAAATAAAAAAACTGTAAAAGCGTATAATTAATTCATCGTACTTGAAATTTGGACTCAAAATTGCAAACCGTTCTCCAGTTATTGCCGTTTTATGCATTAGAGATGCAATAAAATTTTCCTACAAAAGTCTCTTGGTATGTAACGCGCAATGGATTGAAATTCTGTGTTTAGTTTTCGTATATCATTTTGTTGCAAAGAATAATTGCGATTTTTAACTTTTATCCAGGATCCAAGCAAAGCCTTCATTACACCCAAACACACCACGTGCATGTAATCTAGATCGAACACTTGGATCATGTCGATTGGAAGTTTTTCAATCTCCAAAGAACTTTGCTGAGTGTGATGGCTGACATCAGTTCTTTACCGAAAATTTTTATTTGTGCGCAAAGGATGGTTTTGATAATGGAATATCATACGATTCTCTTTCCGTTCGCCCCTCTGAATGCATTTTGTGCAGCAACTGTAGGCAGCGTGTCCTTTGACTCCAAGCATAAGTGCCCTAGCTGGTGCATCCAGAATAAATGCTCGCCATTTTATTACAAAAGTTTTGTTTTCGTATGAAAATCCATTTTGGAGAAGATCGTTCAACTCATCCACAAATTGTGCCAGAAACTTATTCACATCATTGGGATGAGACCGTCCACAAAAAATAGCAACCACGAAAACTGAATCCGTCCCATAAAATAGGCCACACGCTCTTCAGCGAACTTTTCGATGTTAAAGTTCAATTCTAAAATATTTGTATGCACTTTATATTCCCGAAAAAAATCTGTCAAACAGTCTCTCAAGCCATAATGGGCATATTCTCCACCTGCTAACGAGACAGTTGGAGCATCAGTCGGCGTACGTTTTAGCGTTCTGATATCTTTTGGTAGGCCTTCAATTTTGTCGCTTAATAAGTCCAATAATTTATTAGCATGCACATTGGACACATTGCTCTCTACAAACCATGCAGCTAAACGTTTATTTAAATCAATAACGGCGCCATCCCACGAGTTCTCACTTTCATCAGAAATATAATTCTCGTGTTCAGAAATATAATCTTGGTTTGGCAACAAGGAACCTAAATTATTTTGTGCTTCAGGCACAACCTCCTGTTCCACAAATTCACTCTGGGTACTTACAGAACTTGCAGCCGCACCGTTCCATAGATGCTCAAAAATTTCGGTACTGCTGCGCACAACACTTTTCTTCTTTTTTGCTGCAGACATTAAATAAGTAGTAAATTACCTTTTACTACTTTTTTTAGCAAATGATAATTAAAAGTATCAAACGCACTTAATTTAACAACTTTAACAACAATTTAACACAATTTATTAACACAACTTATTAGCATAATTTTTAACGGCGAAAATGACACGTTTTGCTTAAATTTATGAAACACTTGCATTTGCAAGCAAATTGTCTACGACGTTCGCAAAACACTTGCATTTGCAAGCAAATTACCAAAAAAATTCGCAAAACACTTGCATTAGCAAGCAAATTGTCAACGACATTCGCAAAACTCTTATTTATGCAAGCTTGCTGCAATCTTAATTTACAAAACGCTTGCCAATATGTTTACTGAGAATGTTTCTCAACATACAAAGCACCACATTTATGTGTATTTTTTTAATATAAATGTGTACGTACATTTATATTAAAAAAATATATGTATGGATCCGAAAAATGAGGTAACACCTAAGTATATGTTCATATATGGACATATATGAACATATTTATTTATTAAATATATGCGAATACATGCGAACGTTGCTGTCCTTTATTATAAGGTTGTAAGATAGATATAAATTTATGTATGACATAAATATATATCTATCTTACACATATGAGTGCCATTTCCATATATGAAATAACCCAGCAAAAAAAAGTGGTATTCATTCTTTGGTTATAACTTCTTTCATTGCTTCCTTAGTTTCAGTTAGTATGCTTTAAGTGCTTTTTGGAAGTTATTCAAAGGAACTTCCGAAAGTATTCATGCGTTCATGTTCCAAATGTAGTGATTTGGATATAAACCTAAGATAATCTTAAAAAATCACCCTTTTAATTGCTTCTGAAGCATGCGTTTTTATATTTCTATAGTTTTTCAAACCATAGTACAAAATATTTTCTAATCATTCAAATCAAAAATTTTTATAGAAAAATGTTTTAATGAACTTTTATTTTTTATAAAATCTTTTTTTTTTATACTTTTGTGAAAACTTTTATGCGAGATCCACTTATACAGTTTTACAATTTTTTCAGTTTGACAAGTTTTTTTGAAATTTAATTTTGTTTCAAATAATTCTCAAAACCTTTTGACATTTTGTATTTAGTTTACATCTTTTTCAACTGTAATTTAGAAAAAACCATTAAAAATGCTTTTTTTTTGATAAATTAAAAAAATTAGAATGATATTCAGAATTCGCATTAGAAATTTCGAAAACGTCATGTGAAGTTCAGAAAAACAGCACTTGTAATTCCGAAAATATTAATTGATTTTCAGAATACATCAATTGTAATTCAGAAATCATCAGTTAAAATTCAGAGAATATAAATTAAAATTCAAAAAATATAAAATCTACTACAATTCATAATTTCTAAATTTGAACTGATATTTTATGAATTAATTAATGAATACGAATTTCAATCGATATTTTCTGAATTCTAATTGAAGGACATTGATGTTTTTTGGAATATCGATTTATATTTTCTAAATTACAGTTGGTATTTTATGAATTTCAGGTGACATTTTCTGATCATCAACTGATAAGGCGTTGGTGTATTTAGTAAAAACGCCTCCCTAAAAATCCAATTTTTGAAAATCAAAATACAATTTTAATAAAATATAAGTTTTACGTTAAATATCATAATATCAATAATTTTTAATTAAAATAATTTTTATTAAATCTGTGAGGGGGCAAAAATCGGTATCTTACTACAATATATGTATATTTTTCACGCATACTAGAGAATATCTAAACATAGCATCTTGATTGCTTCTTAAGAATAAAAAGCATAAGTAATGGTAAGTAGCTATATTTGAATGCGTCCTATGACACGCCAACGTTAAATTCATCGATGAAACCATTAGAAAAGAAGTGATGCCTTTGCCATAATAGTGATGCTTTTATTGCTTCTTTGGCAGAACTATTTTTGCTGGGAACAGATGCTTGCATATATGTCTGTATATGAAATTTTTTACATATATGGAATCACATATACTTCCATATATGTTCATATAAAATCCATATATGTTTATAAAAAATCCATATTTGTTCATATGTGTCCATACATAAACCATATATGAACATGTTTGAGCGTATATGAACATTTTTCACCGGGGTGTTATTTTAATCTGTATATTGTACTGTATTTGTGGATGTGTTGCTGCCATTTACTATTTGATTATTAGTAGTTATTTGATGTATTTCGGACTCTATTTCGGATTCCATTCGTGGAATCGGATTCCTCCTTTTGTTGTGATGTGTTGATTGTTTGAGAATTACGATTAGCTACATCATTCTTAATGCGTTCTATTTCCATATTAGTTAACTTTTTGTTGAGTAGTATGTATCTCTTCTGATCTGCAAGTCTCTCTGTAGTGATATTTTCACTGAATTGTGGGAATATCGCTATGAATTGTTGGAGAAAATCGTTGCGATAACCTGTTTTTATAGTACGCAGTTGGGTACCGATGAAGTAGCAATGCATAACATTTACGTTCATTTCATCTATCCATAATATGCGTTGCCTATTATTATAATTTTATTGGTAACATCTACAACAAAACATGAGTCTTAAAGTAGTAGATGTACATAGTTTTCATTATATAAATTAAGAATAGAAAAAAATAGACAAAAAGAAATAGATTTAACTTATACAATTTTCTAAATACAATAAATTAAGGTTGTTCACAAGGGGTGTGCTATTTGTTGTATCGTTGTATCGTCCCAACAAAAAACAGAGTTGTTAAAAATTAAATTGAAAAAATACAAGATTTGAGAATAGCACGATACAAGATTTTTACATATGTTAAGTGCCCTATGTTTGAGTGTGCTAACAGATAGAAAACCCAATAGAAAACCGTTGTTAAACTCAAATAAAAACTTTAACAACTCTGTTTTTGCTAGGACGATACAACAGATAGCACACCCCTTGTGAATAACCTAATTATATAAATAAAATTATAAAAATAAAGTAGTATTAGTTCAGGCACCCGATATTAACACTTTTAAAACGTTTGATTTTGTTTTTTCCTCAATAAAAAAAAATCACTTGTGTACAAATGAATTTATTTTTCTTAATGGATATTTTGTTTTTATAAATTTTTTCATTTTTTTGTTTTCTTTTCGTAAACAAAATTTAGAAAATATCCGTTCTTATATTTTTAGGAAAGTTGAGAATTATTTTTATTTTTGTATTGAGGAAAAAACAAAAAAAAAACGTTTTATTTTGTATTGAGGAAAAAACAAAATAAAACGTTTTTTTTAGTTTTTTCTGATTATAATTACATATAAATTTTGTAAAAATTCTTAAAACAATATTCATATGGACATATTTCTGCATCCAATGATATATACCTTTGCGTTATTAAAAAGTAATATAAATTTCCGCCGAAAAGACTTCTACAAATCATGATAGGCTGAATAATTTTGTGCAAAAGACATACTGGGATCATTAAAAGCCACAGCAACTAACCACAAAAACTGCACTTAAAAAATTTAAAAATAATGGCAAAACGCGAAAAAAGGCTTTATGGTACAAAAAATTAATTTTGATATTTAATCAGCGATTAACATTCTGCTAACAAATATATTGATGCAAAACTATTCCTTTTTGCAAAATTTTTTTTCGTGATTTTTTTTTTTTTTTGCAATCTAACCAGCTAATTTTGGTATAGGATATACATATGTATATATTGTAGTCCCTAGATTATGGATTTTAAAAAAACCCCACTCATAAAATTTCAAAATAATGGCAGAACGCGAAAAAAAACTTTATGGTACAAAAAATGAATTAAAAATTCTTATCAGAAATTTACATTCTGCAAACAAATACACAATTTTCCGAAAAGAAAATTTTTTTCGCGAATTTTTTTTTGCAAACTAAACTCCAAACTTTGGTATGAGATAATTGGTATTATAGTCCCTAGATTATGAATTTTAAAAATCCTCTTAAAAATTGCAAAAAAATCGCAGAACGCGTAGTTATTAGTTATTTGATGTATTTCGGACTCTATTTCGGATTCCATTCGTGGAATCGGATTCCTCCTTTTGTTGTGATGTGTTGATTGTTTGAGAATTACGATTAGCTACATCATTCTTAATGCGTTCTATTTCCATATTAGTTAACTTTTTGTTGAGTAGTATGTATCTCTTCTGATCTGCAAGTCTCTCTGTAGTGATATTTTCACTGAATTGTGGGAATATCGCTATGAATTGTTGGAGAAAATCGTTGCGATAACCTGTTTTTATAGTACGCAGTTGGGTACCGATGAAGTAGCAATGCATAACATTTACGTTCATTTCATCTATCCATAATATGCGTTGCCTATTATTATAATTTTATTGGTAACATCTACAACAAAACATGAGTCTTAAAGTAGTAGATGTACATAGTTTTCATTATATAAATTAAGAATAGAAAAAAATAGACAAAAAGAAATAGATTTAACTTATACAATTTTCTAAATACAATAAATTAAGGTTGTTCACAAGGGGTGTGCTATTTGTTGTATCGTTGTATCGTCCCAACAAAAAACAGAGTTGTTAAAAATTAAATTGAAAAAATACAAGATTTGAGAATAGCACGATACAAGATTTTTACATATGTTAAGTGCCCTATGTTTGAGTGTGCTAACAGATAGAAAACCCAATAGAAAACCGTTGTTAAACTCAAATAAAAACTTTAACAACTCTGTTTTTGCTAGGACGATACAACAGATAGCACACCCCTTGTGAATAACCTAATTATATAAATAAAATTATAAAAATAAAGTAGTATTAGTTCAGGCACCCGATATTAACACTTTTAAAACGTTTGATTTTGTTTTTTCCTCAATAAAAAAAAATCACTTGTGTACAAATGAATTTATTTTTCTTAATGGATATTTTGTTTTTATAAATTTTTTCATTTTTTTGTTTTCTTTTCGTAAACAAAATTTAGAAAATATCCGTTCTTATATTTTTAGGAAAGTTGAGAATTATTTTTATTTTTGTATTGAGGAAAAAACAAAAAAAAAACGTTTTATTTTGTATTGAGGAAAAAACAAAATAAAACGTTTTTTTTAGTTTTTTCTGATTATAATTACATATAAATTTTGTAAAAATTCTTAAAACAATATTCATATGGACATATTTCTGCATCCAATGATATATACCTTTGCGTTATTAAAAAGTAATATAAATTTCCGCCGAAAAGACTTCTACAAATCATGATAGGCTGAATAATTTTGTGCAAAAGACATACTGGGATCATTAAAAGCCACAGCAACTAACCACAAAAACTGCACTTAAAAAATTTAAAAATAATGGCAAAACGCGAAAAAAGGCTTTATGGTACAAAAAATTAATTTTGATATTTAATCAGCGATTAACATTCTGCTAACAAATATATTGATGCAAAACTATTCCTTTTTGCAAAATTTTTTTTCGTGATTTTTTTTTTTTTTTGCAATCTAACCAGCTAATTTTGGTATAGGATATACATATGTATATATTGTAGTCCCTAGATTATGGATTTTAAAAAAACCCCACTCATAAAATTTCAAAATAATGGCAGAACGCGAAAAAAAACTTTATGGTACAAAAAATGAATTAAAAATTCTTATCAGAAATTTACATTCTGCAAACAAATACACAATTTTCCGAAAAGAAAATTTTTTTCGCGAATTTTTTTTTGCAAACTAAACTCCAAACTTTGGTATGAGATAATTGGTATTATAGTCCCTAGATTATGAATTTTAAAAATCCTCTTAAAAATTGCAAAAAAATCGCAGAACGCGAAAAAAACTTTTTGGTACAAAAAATAAATTAAAAAACTCAGCCAGCGATTTACATTCTGCAAACAAATATGTTGATGCAAAAATTTTTCTTTTTACAAAATTAATTTTTCGCGAAATTTTTGCAAACGGACTACCAAAGTTTGGCATAAGATATGGGTATCATAGTCCCAAATTTATGAATTTTAGAAAACCGCACTCAAAAATTTTTAAACTTAATCAGCGATTAACATTTTGCTTTACATATGTATGTATATGTATATTGATCAGAGACCCAAAATAACTGTTATATTTTTCAAAAGTCACCACTTAAATTTATTTAATTATAATATTTCAATAATGCACTATATTTTATAAATCATATTATTTTAATTTTTTCAATTTTTATATTTTACTCTATAAATTTCTGTTGTTTTTTAATTTTTATTTTAAAACTTTTTATAAAAGTTACAGAATGATTTTTGTGAAAAAATTAAGCACTAACTTTTTTATTTGATAATAAAATAAAAATTAAAAATTGACCTAAATTGAATGCCGGAAATTGCTGGAATATACGTATTTACTCACTTTAAATCACTGTTCAATATTTTATTAACACTAGTTGACATCATCAGGATATTATAATTGTTGAAGTCATTGGTTGTATGGCTTTTGATTTATATTGTTAATTGTGACTTTTTGATAAAGAAAAAAAATCACAAAATATTTTTTATTATTTTTGAAAAAATAAAAATCGTGTTTGGATTGTTTTTGTTTGAATTAAAAATAAAAATCAAATAGAGCAAATAAACAGAAAATTAAAAATACTCAAACAAGAAATAATTGTAAAACAATCAGTTTTTTGAATAAAAGTTATAACTGTTACGTCCCTGATATTGATGCAAAACTATTCCTTTTTGGAAAAAAAATTTTTCCCCCATTTTTTTTTTTTTGTTTTTGCAATCTAACCAGATAATCTTGGTATAGGATATAGGTATTATAGTCCCTAGGTTGTGAATTTAAAAAAACCTCGCTTAAATATTTGCAAAATAATGGCGGAACGCGAAAAAAAGCTTTATGGAACAAAAAATAAATTAAAAAACTCAGTCAGCGATTTACATTCTGCAAACGAATATGCAGATCGAAAAATTTTCCTTTTTGTAAAATTTTTTTTCCCGAAATTTTTTGCCACTAAGGTTAAAAAATTTAAAAAACCGCACTCAAAAAATTGCAAAATAATGGCGGAATGCGAAAAAAGCCTTTAGATACAAAAATAAAGTTTAGAAACCTAATCATCAATTTATATTCTGCAAAAGAATACATTAATGCAAAAAATTTTCTTTTGCAAAGTTGTTTCGGCCATTTTTTTTTTTGCAAACTAATTACACAGTACAACAGCCAATCTGGGGGGTGAGAAATTCCAAGTCAGGGTGATGGTACTAGGTCAGTATAGTAAAACCCTCAAAGGGTTTGGCGTTCGTATGTGTCATTTTTGACCTTTTAAATTTTTTCCTTATCTTGATGTTTTTTCGCTTAGTTGTAACATTTTGGCAAAAACGTAGTTTAACATAACTCGAGAACCACTTGTCCGATTTTGATGATACAAATTTAGAAAAATTTTGAATTACAATTTCTTTAATCCGTTCATATAACGTTTTTCTTTATAATCAACAGTTTTGTCGGTAAAAATAAATTTGTGGAGAAAAAAAAATATTTTTTTGCCTAAAAATTAAAATTTTTTTTTTTAAATTCATAAAAAATCCAAAACGGAAAAAAGGATCAAGTGTTATTAATTTCATGTAAAGTCACATAACCTATAAACAAAATTTAACGCGTTCTGCTTTTATTTACAATTAAGTGAAGGTATCCCATTTTGACAAGAATATTGATATTTGTTTTTATTCAAAAAAGTGTCATTTATCGCCTTTTTCATAAATTTTCCCAAATAACTCCAGACTTCTGGCCATAAACTACTAAAAAAATTAAGTAAACATTTTTATAATTTTTTATTTTTATTTTATTTATTTATTTTTATTTATTTTAATAAATATTGCCTAGACATTTTCGATGGTGGTTGTTCGGGATTAGTGGCATCGCAATCATCGCTATCATCAGTTTCTGAACCACACATAATGTCAATGTGTGACTCCACTGTTGGCCCTTCTGCATCTCCTGAAAATTCTTCATCATCAAGATCATCCTTGTCTTGCCACACTAACTTACTCCACCAGCAAATTTCCGCAATTATTGCACTCGGCGACTTTTTGCCTCTATATCTGTAAGTTTTTTATTAAAATGAGTTTGAAAAAATAAAAAATCAGTATTACCTCATTTAAAATGGCATAGCAACTTGATGATAGCGTTCACCTTGTTCATCAGATTCGGTAGCCAATTGTTTGCTGAAGTAGTCCAGATGATGATGTAAATAATGGATTTTCAAGGACATGTGGACACCAATTTCCGAGAATGCTCTTAACATCCTTGCGACAGAAACATCGTAGTTGTTAGAACGATGCTTTCCCAACAAGCCTTCTATTACTTCTTTGATTGCCTGCCATGCATTCAATTCAGCGTCAATCAAAATATTGTTGAAACAAACTTTTAATCAGCTTTCGTATATCTGGACCATTTAGTACGCCTGATTGGAAAAAATTAATTTGTTAAGATGGAAAATCATGGGAAATGAATGTGATATTATAACTTACCTTCTTTAATTTTACTTTCGCTGAGTCTCGGGTAAATTAGTTTCAAACACAAGAAAACTTCATCTCTTTTGGCGACAGTTTTGATAAAATTCTTAACAATTCCAAGTTTAATATGCAGTGGAGGCAGCAATATCTTCTCCTTCGGCACTAGAGGCTCACGAATAATATTGGCCGTTTGTAACCTGCTGTGCTCTCTGAGTTTCCATCCGTGGCATGCATATTGGTCACCGGAAAATCGTGTGTCCCAATCGCACAAAAAGCACATATATTTTATATAGCCGCTTTGAAGACCGCAAAGCATTGCTACAACTTTTAAATCGCAGCATATGCGCCACATATGTTTGGCGTAGTTAACCATTTTTAAAATATTTTCCAGTGTATCATATGTTTCTTTCGTTTCTGTACTGTAGGCGATTGGAACTGAAGGTTTTTTATTGGTCTTATGCAGTAAAACCGCCTTCAAGCTGAGTTTTGAACTGTCAATAAATAATCTCCAGTCATCTGCTTCATATTTTATTTCCATTGCGTCCATCAATTTTCCTACATCCGGGCAATATGCAGAAGTTTTTTCATCATTCACAAGGAATAAACTTTGGAGTGTTGCCTGACGACTTCGATAAGCTGTGACTTTCACACCGGGTGCCAACAAATTGTTTGATTTCAAAATGGAAGCCAGCTCTTCCGATTTATGCTGTGTTAATTCCAACTTGGCAACAATTGAATCAAGCTTATTTTGATTTATTAAAATTGGCTCATTGGATACTGATGGCTCATATGGGGAATCATCACGTGCATGATATGTCGGAGCAGTCGTAGAAGAGAAAATATCTAGGCTAGAAGCTTTTGGCACAGGAATGTGGTCCGAATGAGGCAATGGTGTTGCGGCACTTGCAACACCAACGTAATTATACGATTTTCTTATCCTTTTTGCGGCTCCTTTATTCGCACATGCATAGCAATTCAATGGATTGTGACCTTCGCCAGGATTAGTCCAAGTCATTGGGATACCGAATGGCATACTTTCACGTCTTCTATTTTTCCAATCCATTAGACGGTTGTAGCAGCTTTTACACACTATATTTGGTACCCAATTTTCGTTCACTATAACATTTTGGTTGAAGTACATCTCGTATGTTTGAACAAAATCAGTACTGAAATTTCCCCTTTTTTATGTGTTGAGACATATTGACCACAGCAGTAGCAAAAGCTATTTATATCTGGCTTGCACAGTTCCATATTCTGTTCTCTTTTGTTCACTTTTAAAAAACTGGAGAAAAATCACTTTTACTGTTCGCGTTCGTAGGCACTTGTTGAATGACAAAAATCACAGAACCAGTGTGAGGAAGAGAAGAAGTATAATGACAATGCATGTTTTATGTGAACATTACAGAACCAGTATTGCCACATCAATATTTCTCTTTTAGTACAGTAGAAAAATATGAGAGAGTTCGGCTTGTGAGTGTCAATGTTTTCTCCAAATAATGTTGTGCATGTCTGGAGCAAATTTTTGAAATTCATACATTTACCTAATTGTGAATAAATGAGAAACGCGTGCATCGATTTTCAAGATCTATGCCTTTTTTGCTCATGAGTTATGTGACTTTACGCGAAAGTAATTAGTTTTGGCACTTTATTCCATTTTGGATTTTTTATGAATTTTTAAAAAAAAATATTTAAATTTTTAGGCAAAAAATACTTTTTTCCCTTCATACATTCATTTTTAACTTCGAAAGTGTTGCATATATAGGAAAACGGTATAGAAACAGAGAAATTGTAATTCTAAATTTTTCTAAATTTGTTTCATCAAAATCGGACAAGTGGTTCTCGAGTTATGTTAAACTACGTTTTTGCCAAAATGTTACAACTAAGCGAAAAAACATCAAGATAAGGAAAAAATTTAAAAGGTCATAAAAATGACACATACGAACGCCAAACCCTTTGAGGGTTTTACTATACTGACCTAGTACCATCACCCTGACTTGGAATTTCTCACCCCCCAGACAATAATCCCAAAAATGTTCCATAGTGTTACCAAACTTTGGTATGAGATATGGGTACTATGGTCCCTAGGTTATGAATTTTAAAAATCTGCACTTAAAAAATTGCAAATTAATGGCGGAATGCGAAAAAGATTTCATGGTGCAAAAATTTAATTAGAAAACTTATACAGCGATTTCATTCCGAAAATGAATAATATTAATGCAAAATACTAGTCAATTGGCAAACATTTTAGCAAAAAAAAAATATTTTCAATATATATTTGTATGTATATACCGCCCAACAGTGCACTACAGGGTATTACATGATTTTCTACAGATTTGAAATCATAAACCAGAATAGTATCTCCACCATAAAAATAAAACAAAAATTTTAAAATTCTTTTCATATTTGTGTACTTAGAACAAACGATGAAAAACAAAAAAAAAAGTTTTAAAAATTTTTATTTTTTTATCAATTTTTTTATCTTTGATATTTATACCTAAAGATATTTTTGGGATTTCAACTTGAGGGATATTTTTATTTTAAAGTACATTTTAAATTTTTTGTTTTCGATTGAGAAATAAAAACATTTTGAACTTTAGTGATATTTATTTTTGATAAAAACAAAAAAAAAAAAACTTTTTCTGGTGCCTTTAAATAAATAAAATTTATGAGTAAAACTCAAAGATTCTTTTCTTAAACTGTAATGCGTTGCTGGTTTCTTTAATAATTGGTGGAATAATATTTCAAAGAAGAATGTAAAATTGCCAATTGGATATTAATGTCTGATGTCTTATTTGTATCAAGGTTTTATTTCTCCTGTATCGGCTGAATTTGATTCGACAATAAAGATAATCTGGCTCGCGAGTTGTTAACATTTTATGTAAGAATATTAGGGTTTTCATTTTCATTAGGTCATCAAACTGGATGCCGAAAATTTTCTTTGAATAAGGAGTAATATGTTCGTAATTTCCATAAAACTTAAGCCCAAAAACGTACTTTCCGATATTGTTATAGGATAAAAAAATGAGTAGTGCTGATAAAAAAATGAGTAGTGGGTATCGAGTATTTCGCTTTTATTCAGTACTCGATACTTAAAAATAACACCTCGATATTTTCAGAGTTGTATTTTGGAAAGAAAACAAGACACAAAAATGCGACTTCGCTAAACAAATTGGCATAAAAATACAACTCTGCAGGAAGAAAAAATCAAAAGTGAAAATTTTAAAGAAACGAGTTGAAAAAATATTAAATAGTAACTAATATGTTTATAAATATGATTTTAAAATTTAGATGTTCAATAAAACTATAATTTTCAAAGAATTTTTATACAAAATTTAAATAATTTTTGAATTTAAAAACCGTTAAAAATATCGAGTAGTTTCGAATATCCAAGTTAAAAATATCGAGTACTTAGTACCGAGTGTAGAACAGTAACCGAATTTACCAGCACTAATTGCTACTATAGTTCTTTATATTAAATCAAATGAATTATTTGTGAACGCGTTTAATTTAATGAATCGAATCGATAGCAATTTAACCCTTTCGGTTATTCTATGCCATATGGCATAGTCACATTTTAGTGTCTGTTTTAAGTCAAAAAAGTTATGGATACTATTTTTTTTTGTATTTTTATATTTTTCTTTGAAACCTTTGTACAAATTAATGAAAAAAATATTTTGATTAGTTGGCCCAGTAAATTGTGAAGTTTCAGAAAGCGAGCGTGCCTATCAATTTCGAATTTAACAAGAAAAGGTCACTTCGTACTTTTATATATAATATTACAAAAATTCAACCAAAAGAGTCTGTAATGGCTATTGAAAATTTTGCTGTTATTACAGGAAATTTAACTGTTTTGAGGCCAGCGGTATTTTTTGCTAATTTTAGCAACACATGTCTGCTGATCTGTAGTACAATAAAATTAGTAGAGAAAATTAGTAGCCGCTACTAAATTTTAGTAAAATTTATGTAAACTACAATTCAAAATCGATTTCCTAAAATCAGTTAAAAAACTTACTAAATATCATAATTTTAGTACAATGAAATTAGTGTAAATAATTAGTTGCAGCTACTAAATTTCAGTAAATTGTTTTAAATTAGCAAAAAATGTACTAAAAAATAAAAAATCTGTAAAATCTAAAAAAAAAATAATAAAAATTGTTTTTTCTTTCGTTTGTAACAAGCGTATAATTTCTTCATCGTGCTTGAAATTTGGAGTCAAATTGCAAACGGTTCTCCATTTATTAGCTTTTTACGCATTAGAGATACAATAAAATTTTCTGAGTGTTATTTCCAAACTAAGAATATATCAATAGTAACAAATATAAACTAAACAAGAATTATAAAAAATAAAAAAAAAATTTTTTTAAGTTAGTATATTTTTCTGCTAAATTTAGCTCTCGGTTTTGAAAAATTAGTAAAATGTTTTTCTGAAATCAGCAGCGAGAATTAGTAAAAAAATCCGTAATTTGTAATAATAGAATAGAAAAAATGATTAATTAAAAAAAGAAATTGTACTAAAAATCAGTATAAAAATAGTAAAGTGCGATTGGAAACTGTTTACAAATTTTTTTACTAACTTTTTTATCTGAGTGTAAGTAATTTAGTAGATAATTATTGCTTTATTAAATGTAAAAAAAGTTGGATCCCAAACATAGTTCAATAAGGCTGTACGATTTTTTTTATTTCGTACTATGCCATATGGCATAGATTTTACCCAACGGAAAGAACATTTTCTATTTGATTGAATCGCGTCGCAGCGGCTGAACGTAATTAACATGTCTAAAAGACTAAATATCGAAAAAATAGAAAATGTTTTAATTAAGCCAAAATATGCAAAAAATTAATTTTTTCTCTTTGGAACACATATGATCATATGGTCGTAAAGGGGTTAATGTATAATATATAATGATTGCATTTGAACGTAGATTTAGATCTTTCCAAACATAAGATCCCAGTCAGAAAAATACAAACGGGAAAGCGGTGGCAAAGCACTTTAACAGGTAGTACAAGTACTGGCAAAAAGTGTTTTTCCATTCCCAAAGTGATGACATCATTATACAAAAGGACCGGTTGTTCAAAAAGCGCCGGAAAAGCACTGGAGGAACAAAACTTTTAAACGTTGGCAAAACCAATAAATAGGTGGTCTGGAAATATATTTTCCAAAATAAAATTTAAAAAAAATTCATATGTATTTTTTTGGTCCTGCCGTGATTTGAACCCAGGCCGTCAGATTGGCAGTCGATTGCTCTACCCACTGAGCTAACGAGACATATAATATTTGATGGCTAAACACATAAATGAGTGATAATAGCTGGACCAATACTGGCTGTGCCAAAAGGCTAGTACTGGCAAAAAATTTTTTGTAACTAATATGCCAGCGTTGGGAGGGCAAAAGAAAAGGTGGATTTGAACTCGGAACCTTCTGACTACAAACCTTTTTTAACAAAGCGTCAGCATTTGTATAAAATCATTGGTCTACCAGTGAATTGATTTTTATACCACTGGTAGCATTGGCTAGGTAGCACTGGATAACCACTGGTTGCAAACCCTGGCATATCACTCTAAATGGGCATTTAGGCATTGAACAATGCCAATGGAAAAAATTTCAATTAATTGACACATTCAATAAACTGGTCCCAAGTATGTTTTTAAATACACATTTATTTTTTGTTTATTAATTTTCATTTCATTTGCGCCTTTTTTTACCTATTTCCAGGCCACTAGTAATCTGCCAAAGTTTTGTTGATTTCAGAAAATTTTAGCAAAAATTTTGTAGATATAACAGTTTTTTTGCTATTTTCATTCTATTATTATTAAGCAATTTTTTTTGCTGATTTCAGCAAGTTAAATTGTTATTTGCAATTAACAACAATTTATTTCAAATATTACTAAAATTCTGTAAATTTAACAGTTTTTTTTTGCTGTTTTCATTTTATTAATATTTAGCAAACTGATTCTGCTAATATTAGCAGTTTTTTCTGCAGCATCATTTTTAACTAATTTTTAGTAACTTTTTCTGCTATTTCTACGGACTTATTTGTATGAGTGTACAGTTTGTTTATAAAATTATCGATGTTGCATCTCAATTTTTAATTAAAATAATTTTTATTAAATCTGTGAGGGGCAAAAATCGGTATCTTACTACAATATATGCAAAATTTTCACGCATACTAGAGAATATCTAAACATAGCATCTTGATTGCTTCTTAAGAATAAAAATCATGAGTAATGGTAGGTAGCTATATATGAATGCTTCCGTCCTATGACATGCCAACGTTAAATTCATCGATGAAACCATTAGAAAAGAAGTGATGCCTTTGCCATAGTAGTGATGCTTTTATAGGGTAAAAAATTATGTAATTAATTTTAAGCACTAAGCCGTTATAAATATTGGCAAATTTTATTTTTAAGAATTAACCCCTAAATTCGTAAACGCTTTGTAAAATTATAGGAGGCTATAACTTTACAAAGCATTTATCAATTGAGGGGATAAAATGGTATTCCATTTATATTCTATGAAAAGAGAATTACCTAAGATCCTAGTTTTCGTGATTTATAAAAATTTTAGTCGAAAAAAACAGTATTTATTTAGTAGTATGTATCAAAGCACTGTTAATTCACTGATTCGCTGTTAAACGAGAGCCATTGAATTTAATGCAACCCCAGTTCCTTATTCTTAATGTAAATTGTTAAGAAATTTGCAATAAAATACATTTCTTTAGCGCATTTTGAAATTATTTTACTCATATTTTACCTTATATACAACTTTTTTTCTGTTGTTAACTTAACAATAATTGTCGGAAGTTAACGATATTATTTAACGACAAAATTCGGTAGAAAAAGTTACGGAATCAGTTTTAACGACAATTGTAGTTAATTATCAATTTTTGTCGTTAAAAAGTTAGAGAATCGCACTACTGATGATAAGAACAGTCTTTTAAATCAATTTTGTAAAAAAAAAACTTCTTTAATTTTGTTAAAAAAAGTTTCTTGTCAAAATGTTGGGAAATGATTCATACTGATGTTTATATTAGAAAATTAGCTCACTAATTTTGAGTGAAATATTACTTTTTTAAATAAAAAAAAATCATTTATTGTATATAAAACTGCAATGCGTTGGGTGCGAGAACATTTTTAACGATCGCGAAAAAGTAAAACCGTAGTTCTTAATATTTTTCCACGCTCTACTTACTTTTTCCTTGGGAGTAATGATAAAGTAAAACTCGTTTAATACGAATTCGGTTAAGGCGAATTCTCGGTTAGTATGAACTAATTTGAAAGTCCCAATGTTTAGTATAAATTTTAAAATAAAAATCATCTCTAGTGCCCATATAAGGGCCTCCCCCCAAAATTGACTTTTTTATATGCTGCAGGTCGCCAATATGAAGATATTTTGATGAAATTTGGTACACCGACCAAGGATTCTAGATAAGATCGGTCCATATTTGACCCTATCGCCCATATGGGTTATATTTCAGATTTTCTCTTCTTTTATCATTTTATATAAAATTTTGACACACGTCCCATTTTAACCCATTCGAATTTCTGATCCAAACATTAAATGGCTTTTAACCAGACTGGTGTAGGGTATTATATAGTCGGCATGCCCGACTTAAACTTTTTTACTCATTTTTTTATGCAAAAAATTCATTAATATCATGAAGATAATTTCTCTTAGTGTGGTATAAAATTATAGCTGAACTTATGCAAACATATAGAAAATCAAATTGTATCCGGTTTATGCACTCACTGAAATCAAAAGCAATTACCTGAAAGCAAAAGCAATTACCTGAGAGTACGGGTTTTGTCAGACTTAAGTCACTTGCGAGAACTTCATGATTTTTTAGATTTCTACTACATTTATACCTGAGCAAAAACTTCCTGGTTTCTGGCTCTTGTAGTCTTTAACTTGTCAAAACGCATACAAAACAACAATCAAAAACTAGTTTTGTATAAAAACTAGGTGGTTTTTTCTCAAGTATAAATGTAGAATTAAAGTCAAATTTCATGAAAAGTGAAATTTCAAACCGTTTAAAATTTTTCTACTAACATTTCCTTCTGAGTGTAGAATATAAGAAATAAACGCGAAATTTTACCACGCCTACTTTTTCACTTTTTGGAAAAATTTAAAATGTTTCTTAAGTTTTTATTCGTATCACATAAGAAAATAAATACTGCAAGTTTGATATTGATAAATTGTACCTACTTTATTTTAGCTGGACAGTTTGCTTGGAAATCCTCATATTCTGTTGATAGTTATACAAAATTTTTGTATGCTATGTAGAACTGAATGACAACAAATGAAAACATTCATATAAAATAAATCGATAATTCTCAAAATATAAATTTGGGTGGATCGATTTTACACAATATTTTGTCAACTCATTTTGCTCCAAGTTGTAGAGAACTGTAAAAACAATGACCGAATTCACAGTTTACATAAGTACTAAAGTTATCACGTTATAAAATAGCATGATTTTTGAAGTCTAACCCAAAAAAAGTCGTCATATTTACTATAAATGCTAATTTAACATCAATTCCATCAATATATTGGTTAAGTTTAAGTCTACTACTATATTTATACCTGAGCCAAAACTAACTGGTTTAACCTATCAAAACGCATACAAAAAAACAAGCAAAAACTAGTTTTGCACAAAAACTAGTTTTGTAAAAAAACTAGGTGGTTTTTGCTCAAGTATAAATGTAGTATAATAAAAATTCGAAAATTTTGTTTTAAATATTAAAGAAAATTGTTAATACAAAAGCAGCTTTCTAAAATACCTGTTGGCTCAAGCCGATTTGGAGTGCGCCAATGAAAGTTTACAGCTTCAGAAGACCCCGCTATTTTGGCTTTGCCTATATCTCTGCGCAACAGTGCATTTGCAGTGTGCAAAAATAAATTTTTAACACAATTTTTCCAATCGAAATATACTATTAGGTTATTCAAAAATATTTTCAGTAAGATTTTATATGCGTTAGATGATAACGTCCAAAACCATATAGCCCAAAAACAAAAATGTCATATGGCCCAAAATGCTAGCGTATTGCCATAAATTGAATATACAAAAATGTCATATTGCCAAAATGCAATGTCGTAATATCCAAAGAGTTTTTTGTGATATATGGCATTTTCCTAAATCAGGCAATTCTCAATAAACCCAAGACAGTGAAACCGTTCACACTTGACTATTAAACTTAAATTAGATAGTAACAATGCCAGTGAGTATTGGCAGTTCTGCAAAATTTTGTTGTTGAATTTCGTGAAACTATTCAATATTTTTTACGGTAGGTCTCATACTGTAGGTTTATTTTTAACTTAACTATAAACAAAAGAAAATGCCAGAAAAGTGTACACAAAACAACAACAAATTTTTGGGTTAGCTATTAACTAAAGTTTAAATCTGCAGTATGAGACCCACCGTTAGAATTTCTTTTTGAATTTTATTTGCAGGCACGCTTGTATGGCTAGAACGTTCTCTAATTTCTCTAAAAACTGTCGTACTGCGGTAAATTTCTACCTGCATTGCGAGTATCTATTTGGGATTTATTTTAATTACTACACGTGTACACTAGGATTCTCCAGAAAAAAAAATTGTGAGTTATTGTCTGGGCCCCCCCTCAAAATATGTATTTGGGTGTAAAACAATGTCTCCCAAAAAATTAGGACAATCGGATAAGAGGAACACGTGCCTCAACGGCCCTGAAGTTTGAAATACGATTTACAAGGCGAAAAAATCACTTTTTTGGTCTTCTTTCAAAATACTGGCCCTTTAGTAACCGTATTTTTGGAAAATGTAAATTGAATCATAATCTAGACTGAATCTGAAAATTTTTTTCTTTTTATTATTGAAGTTTCTAAACTTGCGATAAATTAAAAAAAAAAATAAAAAAATTCATAAAACCTTAATAAGTGATAAAAATCGCTGTTTTCCCGAAATCCGCTGAAGTTAAATCGCTGCACTGTCCAAATGAAAAGAGGAATACCTTCAATTTTTGGAAGTTTTAGTCCTTAATATGTGCTTAATTAAACCTTAAAGTCCAATCGTAAATTTCTTTAAAAAAAATTTTGAAACTATAAAATTGGAGATTTGGACTACATGCCCCAATCAAAAAATATTAGTGTATTTTCATCATAGGGTCAAAAAAGCCCCAAGGGCACTTAAGGGTTAATTTTCTAAAATTAAATTAAGAATATTATTTTTAGATCTAGAAAAATAATATCAAGAAGTTTCATCAATATCCGCTCAGGAATATCTGTTATATTAATATGTTTGAAAAAAAAAATTAAAATCTCCTCAAATTTGACCTCTGATTATTACGATTTTTTAATCCTTTTAATTCAAGATTAATTTAAAATATTAAAAATTTTAACAAATTAAAAAAAAAGTCATATTTTTCCCATGTATACCATTTTTCAAACTTCAGGGCCGTTGAGGCAAGTGTTCCTCTTATCCGATTGTCCTAATTTTTTGGGAGAAATTTTTTTACACCCAAATACATATTTTAAGAGGGGGTTTCTAAATATATTTTTCAGCCAACCAGCGTTATTTAACATACAAAATGGGTCATTTTGACGTCATGCTCTCAAACAGGTTAATTTTGATTTTTTTTTTCTAGAAAATGCTTAATTAAAAGTTTTTATATCGACTTTCATGTCAAATGACACTTTTTTATATTTCAAAAATTTGGGGTCATTTTGACCCCATGTGCCTATAAGGGTTAATTTCTAATTTTTTATTACTATGTATAAAATTTGGTGTTAACAGAGTTATTTGGAGAACTTTCACCAAATTCCGCAAGAAACAACACATTGTTTTGATATACTTCCAGGAAAAATCGAAAAATTTCAAAAATTTCACCTTTGACCTTGGTAAAGAAAGGGTTAACGTTGTCGGAGTTTTACAAAATTTTCGAAAAACAAGCTCTTGTATCAGGTTTAAAGGTAATCGGAAGTGATTTTGTTCCAGCTGGCTAAAAACACAAAAATTAATACAATTATCTAAATTATTGGCCAAAATCACACTTTTCTCTAAAATTTTCAAATTTAAAACGCCGTCACTGTTAAGTTAAAAGAGGGATATGTGTAATTTTTAGTAGAATTATTTTCCAAGGTGTATTTAATAAACCGCTATACGTTGACCACTTTTTACACTATTTTGTTGAACAAAATTTTAAAAAACTCAAAAATAGAGTTTTGCAAATTTATAAAAAAACAAATCCCATATTTGGCCATACCTGGGACTAGGTTATCATAAGCCAAGAGACACAAAAAATTTTATATGAATATTTGTGGATCTTAGAAATGAAACTAGAGTATAACATTGTAAATTTTTGGAAAAAAATATTTTATTTTTTACGATTTTCATAATTTTATCTCATTTTAACCCTACAATGGTCTGAGGCAAGTGCAATTACTAAAATATTTTCCAACCGATTTTGGATTTTTATACATTACCAGAAAGATAATTCAGTCTAGATTACGATTCTATTTACATTTTCCAAAAATACGGTTACTAAAGGGCCAGTATTTTGAAAGAAGGCCAAAATTTTTTCGCCTTGTAAATCGTATTTCAAACTTCAGGGCCGTTGAGGCACGTGTTCATCTTATCCGATTGTCCTAATTTTTTGGGAGACATTGTTTTACACCCAAATACATATTTTGGGGGGGGGGGGCCCAGACAATAACTGACATTTTTTTTTGCTCCATACAAGTTTGGAGAACCCTAGTGTACACATAATTTACGCTGTGTACATAAACAGTATATTGCAGGGGTGGCAAGACTTTTTTCGCTGCGTGCCAGAAACGGACAATTTTTTTTGTAAAAATTTCTCGCGTGCCACCTTAAATTTAGTTGTCATTTAAAAGTCCTTTTTTAAAAATTTTTAAAATTTCTCTTAAAAATATCATTGGAGATGTACATATTTATCAGCGCTACGGATAACCCCACGAAATATCGCCCAAAGGGAAAAATTAAATAATATCCAATAATTTTGGGGGTTTATTTAATATTTAAATATTGAGATTACTTCATTACAATCTTAAAGCCTCACGTACATATTAAAACCCGGTGTAGAAAAGCATTTCCAGATGTGTGGTTATATATCTACTTACATACCTGGAAATGGTAAATAGTTACTTTTCTTATTACTTTTGTATGGCGATATCGCGCAAAATTAGAAGTTATGGTTACGCAGAAGCATACGAAAAATCGAAAAATATGTCGCTACCTATGTGTTTCCCAGTATTGACAAAAATAATGTGTCTAAAAATAGATTTTCATAAAAATATTTAAGTTTTATGAAAAAATATGATTTCTGCAACATACATACGTTTTCATTTCTACAACATACGTGGACTGAGGGCGAATTTTTTTATCCGTATATGCTCACATTCGTTTTCATAGGCCGGATGTGTTCGCCTTATGTTAATCCAACAAGTATAAACATATAGAGAGACTATCGTCCTCACCAAATTTTGTTGTTGTGTGGCGAACTTGGGAAAGGCTAAAAAAACATGTTGATAATTTTGTTAAGAGAAAAAATCAGTTGGAGGAGCATTTTGAGAAACATTTTCGTTTTTTTCTTTTGAAAAAAACTTTTTTGATCAATGTTGTCAAGTTTGATTTTCCATTTAGGGTTTTTTTAATGAGTGTAGTAAATTTTTTTCAACTACTGTTTTTAATAATTTTTGTTAATATTGTTTTAAAATTTTTTTAAATAATTTATTTTATTATACAAATAATATATAATTCATTTTCACCGTTCTTGTTTATTTAAATATATATTGTTTTTGTTAAAATAAACTATATTTAAAAAAATAAAACTATATTAACTATCAATATTAGTTTTAAAAAACCCAAAATTGACACTATTGACAAATGTTTGTTGGCACAGGAATTTTTTGAATGTTGAAGCAACATTGGAATCTCTTAAATCCTCTTAAAAATCTGAAAATTCTCTTAAAAATCTTAAAAAACTCACTCAACCTCAATGCTTTTTATATAGAGAAATGTGTAAAAAAGCACTCAATCTTTCATTTGTTTACAATGTTTATCAACATGTTTTTGTTTTCACTCCCGACTTCACGAACAAAAATAAAGAGTAAAGGTTAACAGAGGAAGAGTGGTATAGAAACCCACGGTTAATCCCAAGTATGTTGTGTTGTTGTGTACCAGTATCAATAACATTTAAACTGTAATGTAACGGAATTTAGCTTGAGTTAAAAATCAGGTCACACGTATTGCATTTCGGATTGCATTTCTAGAATTCTGGAGAGTTTCCCGACTAGTGAAATCGTCTTTGCTGGCGATTTTAATATTCACAACTCTTCCTGGCTTCGCCATTCGACCCATACAACTCGCGAAGGTCTTTATGTTGAGCTGTTTGCCGCGCACAACCACCTGGTGCAATTAGTGAATGAACCAACGCACATTCCGTGCGTTGAAGGTAAACACCAAAAATACTCTTGACTTTTTCCTTACTTCACACCGGACAAGTATGAAGTAAGAACACTTGCATCTCTGGGAAAATCGGACCATTGTGAAATTTCCTCATCTTTTTCGTTCTCCGAACTTCGAAACGTTCTACGGATACAGCTGCGAAGCATTCAATTTTTATTTACGAAAAAGCACGTTCTATCGATATTACCATGGGAAGTGCTCTGCTGAGATAAGTGAACTTATCCCCAAAGCCCAAGTTTTTATTCGTCATACTCGTTTGTCAAGTAGAGCCCATTCGTTTGTAGTCGATTGTCCAGCGGATCGCACGACGCATTATAGAGAGAATTCGTTTATCAGTCGCACCAGACGTATGTGGAATAAATTCCCCGCAGAAGTCTTCCCTGTTACTTACAATGTAGAGATTCAAATCAAATATTCACAAATTTTACTCCCTCTTTTCTCCTCCCCATAACCTATATTTCCAACACAATTCACTGCGTTAGTAGGGGGTATACCCTTAGTGTTGGTCTAAGATTAAAAAAAAATATGGGGCAGGTACTGATGGCTTTATATACATAATATTTAAGTGTGTTAGGGTTAATAAATCGCATACCCTTTAACCGATCTCCTAGGAGATCTAAATTTTATTCAAACACGGTTTTTTGAAATTTTGCTGTTTTCATAGCGAAAATTAACTTTAAACGCGTTTTCCGCAACCACGAGTACAAAATCGGCTGCCACTGTACATGTGCGGTTTAACCGATTTCGATCCGATTTTTTTATTTCTTAGGCAACAAAAAACTCTAGCCCTTATCGTGGCCCTATTTTTGAATTCTAGTCAAATAAATTTTATATCACCAAACAAAGATGTTTTTCCTTGCCTTTTGTGGAATTTTTAAGTTTGTGTGACAATTTTGTTAAAAAAGTTTCAAAAAATAAAAATTAGGCCACAATAAGGACCAGAGAATTTATTTGGCATTAAGAATCACTTTTTATTCTCCAATAATTAATGAAAGCTGCACAGTGGCAGCCGATTTCACCTTTTTTAAAAAATGCCAATAATTAACCTGTCGATTTTGGTTGGCGAAATTTAAAACTAATATTTTTTGAAAATAGGGCAATGACATGAGTTTTAAATAAAATATAAAATTGTAAAAATATTGTTATTTAAATTTCTGACAATCGTTCAAATATGCTCTTCAAAATGTATTATTCACTCCCCTTAATAAAATGGTGTTTTCCAATGAATAAATCATGCAGTTAATTTCCGCCTTAGCAGACATCCATCTGTCAAAGTTTCATCAAAAACCGAAATTATTCCATTCTACTATACAGGGTGGTCGAAATACCGGTATGTTTTGAATTATATATTATTTTGACACTGACATTTTTCCCGCTCAAAATCTTGACTGCCATTCAATATAATAACTCCACGGATGAAACTGAATCGCTTTATGCTTGAAGAACATTGGGAAATATTGAAAACTTATTTTCAAAGAGAGTGCTGTGTTATAACCACCGTGAATATTGTACGGAAGTTTGTGAAAAAAGTTCATGAGACTGGATTGCAAGTTGACAACACTAACAGTTCCCATCCCGTTGTTCGAAGAAAATGTGGCTGATGTGACCGAGAGTGTGCCACACAATCCTGCAACATCGACTCGATGCCCATAATATACCAAATAAAGTTGAGTTTTATTCATCTTATTTCGTTTAAAAAAAATATTTGTATTTGGACCACCCTTTACATGCACGAATTCCAAACTCATACATATAGTTACACTCATAAAAAAAAGTTAGTTCAAAAGTCTGTTAAACGAGTTCTGATTAAATTGAACTAATTTTTCTGTTATTTTCTCTAAAAAACCCCGTACAAATAGGTAAAAATTCTGCTAAAATAACAGGAAATAGTACATGTTTTTGCGCCAGCACAATTTTGACCTATTTGTACGGAATTTTTTTTATTAGTGTGTGGCAAAAGTGGCATCTCAATAACGCTCAAATGGTTTTCGATAAAAATCTCTTAATAACACTACTAGACTATTAATATTAACTATTCAAAACATTGTAGTATATGTATCTCTATATTTGTGGGTGGTACAATGTATTGTTGTGATGGTATTGACAACAAACGGTACATTATGGTGTCCCAAGTTTTAAAAATGCGAGATTGATTAATTTCAGATTCAGTAAACAGCTAATCCTCGAAATGGTATTTTTGTTTCATAATGTTCCAATAAGAAAGACTCAAAAAAGTTTGTCGGTGGAATCGACAGAATTAACAAAAAAAGCGACCACTAACCCTACGGGGAAAGTGACACGCAGGATAGCTCCCAAGGGGGCAGGAACCGGTCCTTGATCGGTTTTTTGTTTGAAAAAGAGACGTAACTTTAACATGGCGTTGTCATTGGAAATGACCGATTGCCACAGTTGAGATACCTTGTGACATGTAAGGTGGTGTGTCTAAAAATAGCTCTTCAAGTAAACTAATAAAAAATTAAGAATTAAAAAAAATCTACTTGGCGTCAAGTATGGCTCGATAACACAACTTTCTGCTTGAAAGGCAAACGCTCTACCATCTGAGCTAATGTTGCGTGTGCATGATGGCTGGCTAATAGAATAGTTATATATTTTTCGTTTCTGTTCAAATAAAAAAGAAAAACCAAACACTACAAGCTAACAAAAAAAATGGAAAAGAAAACAACATTATGCCCCGATTGACCGACACATTTTTTAGAAAATCGCGGTTATTTGTAAATTATAGAACAATTTTGACGTGACCGAAAGTTTTAAAAACAGAGTTCGGAATCATGAACTTAAATTCTATACATACCACCTTTTTACAGTTGAAGTAAAAAATAACGACTTATAAAATTTAAATTTATAAAAGCTGTGATTTTTCTTATATGATAGCTGTTAAAATTAATTGAATTTCGAATAAAACAATAAATGAAACTAGTGATTTTCCGATATTTAACTGATGACGATTTTTTGACGATTTTTTATAAAATTGTTGACAATTTTGACGATTTATTTTTACATTTTTGAAGATTTTTCACCAAAAAGGTTTGGCAAACTAAAAGAGTGACGACATTAACTGCGATTTTTATCAAATATGGTGTAACTTTTAGTTCAGTGAAAATATATTTTATAAAGAAACACAAAAAAACAACAAAAAAAAAATTATTCTACTCACGTAAAGACAATAAAATTTCAACATTTGTGTTCAAAGAAAGTAATTGTAATTAAAAACAACAATATATTAGGCGTACTCATTATAACGCGTAAATTCCGTATAAACCTTGTATAAATACAAGCCGTATTTTTTATGTATGGAGTTAAACATTAAACATACCAGATTTATAACAGTTTACGGTTAGAATACGAGTTTATATGAGAACCCAACAAACAATTCGTTCCGTTTACGTCCGTTTTCGGTCCATCATAAACGGAATCCAACTCCGTATACGTACCGTTTTCTGGATCCGTATACGGACCATCGAAACTGATTCGAATCCGTTTAAAATCCGTCAATGCCGGACCGTTATGTCGTGTAAATAACGGAGTGACACCGTTTTTAGAATGCCGTTTCGGACTTTTATAGCTACCTAAATTGATACATTACTAACTTTAATATTGTATGATTTTTAATAGATTTATTAAATTATTTATTAATTTTATTAAAAACTATGTTTACAGCCGGTGCAATTAACTTCATTAATCGGCAAAATTCAAAACGGCAAAATCAAAATTCGCAAAATTGACCCATAACTAGATCCAATATATATCTACAAGCAAAAGAAACAATTTATTAATTGAGGTTTAATTAAATTTATTCACGATTGAGGGTTTTCATACGATGACAATTCGCAAACTTTTTTACTAAAACGGTTTACGCGGGGTTTACATTATATCATAAGTCATAGAACCTGGTCAGAAAAAAATACAGATAGCCAAAATCCTATAGTATAAACACATTATGACTGATAAGTACAGATTGAAATTTTGAGTCAGATTTTTTTTTTTTTTAATATTTCATAACATTATAAGAATTTGAGGTTAACATCTCTTTTCATCTGGTTGCATTTGATAGCGTAAACACATATACAAGGTTTTTTTTAGACAATCACATCAGAATTAAAATCAGATAAATAAATCAGTTAATGTAAACCCAGCTTTAGAATACGAGTACCATAAAATAATTATATTTGCCTAATTGCATTCGGTTACACAAACTATCGTGAAAAAAACATAAAATTTTATTGTAGATTTTTAGTTGATCTGAAGATTGTTACAATGAGTGTCATTTTCGTCCGGTTTAAGATCAAATATTACAAATTCTAAATAGAATTTACAATTTTTATTTTACAACCAATAGAGAAAAAACTTATGAAAAAAACTTTCCTAGAACCAATGGTTGACAATTAATGCATTCTCAAGTGACACCGCATCACTATCATCAGATTGTCTTTATGGGGTCCTCTCTAGGCTATAATGTAGATTTTAGTTTTTTTGTATATATATGTATGTTAAATTTTAAAGAAATGCATTTTTAGAAGTAAATTCAAACATTTTTCATTATTATAACTAACGAAAACCACATGTCTTTAACAAAGCTATTCTTTTTCCCTATGTTGTAGTTGTGCTTATTTATTGAAGTTCCTCCAATACGTAAAGCAATGATTCGTGCTTTTCAAAATTCAAGCTTTCTTTGCTTTAGTTCTAGTTTCTATAAATAGAATTAAAAGCTTGAATGTTGAAAAGCACCAATTATTGCTTTACATATTGAAGGAACTTCAAACAATAAGCACAACTACAACATAGGGAAAAATAATAGCTTTGTTAAAGACATGCGGTTTTCGTTAGTTATAATAATGAAAAATGGATAATACTGAATTTAGACTGAGCAAAAACCAGATGGTTTTTGTACAAAACTAAATTACAAAAGCCAATTCATTTACACTGAATTTTTAGTTTTTCTTTGTCACATCACTTTTTTATTAAGCACTTTTGTTTATGTTTTTATGGCTAAATTAAATTTAAAAAATTATTAACATATTTAAAAATGTATAACAACACACAATTTTAAACTAAAACTGAAATATTTAAAAAAAATTAAAAAAAAATATTTTTGACACTTGCTTTAATTCTATATTCGTTGTAACAGGGTGTATCGAAAATTAGTTATAAAAGACATCGGGTGTATCAAAAATACAAATTTCAGATATTTTTACTTGGTTTTTAGCAAAAACCAGGTAGAATCTGGTTTTCAGTTTGTATGAAAATTGTATGGAAAAACTAAATTAATTTTATAGTTTTCGGCTCAAAACCTAAAAATTACCAAAAACTACTAGTTTTTGCCCAGTCTAAATATACTATAAGTAAAAATGTTTGAATTTACTTCTCAAAATGCATTTCTTTGAAATTTAACATATATGTATATACAAAAAACTAAAATCTACATTATAGCCTAGGGATGACCCCATAAAGACAATCTCATGATAGTGATGCGGTGTCACTTGAGAATGCATTAATTGTCAACCATTGGTTCTAGGAAAGTTTTTTTCATAAGTTTTTTCTCTATTGGTTGTAAAATAAAAATTGTAAATTCTATTTAAATTTGTAATATTTGATCTTAAACCGGACGAAAATGACACTCAAAAACATAAAATTTCATAAACACTTATTATTTAATTATTCTGTGTGAATTGAAGTAATTTGGCTACTGCGGCAACGGCCAAGACAAGATGCTCGTTTTTGCGACATCCAGAGACTTTTTTAACCGACTTTACCGCGCGACCCGTATTAAATTATTTATATAATTCTATTTTGACGACAAAAATTCACAAACAAACTGAAGAAAGACGACACCGTTAGCTCCGGAGTTCAAACTGGTGCAAATTGGTGAAGTCCATATTTAACGGTGCAGAAACGGATACACCAAAACGGCTTCAAAACGTATTATATTCGAAAATCCGAAAGTACGGTCCTTTATTGTTTCGTATACGTACAAGCTTTGACGGATACCTGATTTACGGACCGATAATGTTCCGTAAAAGCCGGATTGATGATTCCGTACATGCCGGAGAGTCCGTAAAAATGTTTCTTGGGAAGGTTTGTTATAATTTTCGTATCACTAATGATGTGTGTGAGAACCACAGACCACTATTCTTGAAGCAGGGTTGATTTTCTGCTATTTTTGAATATGGCTACTAAATTATCAAAAGGCATACAGTGTGATGTTAATTTGCAGAATCCCATCAAAATCTCATTAATGAGTGTTCATTACTAATATCCAAATAATAAGTAGCAGAATTAGGGTCTACTACATATAAAACTCATTATTTTTATTCAACAAGGTCGTTTTTGTAAGTAGTTGTCCATATTCGCTGCAGGAAAAAACACGCAAAATTTGTGCACCCGCTGCATTATACAAATATATAAAATAAGTAGTTATCATAATAATTAGTTATTCGGGTGGTAATAAGCAGTTAGAAAATAAGTGGTTACAAGTTGTTAAAAATAAGGCTTACTCATATACTTATTAGTGGTTAAAAAATAAGTAGTTACCAATATCAAATTATTTTTGTAATTAAGTAGTCGCGCGTAAGCGAGACTGCTTACAAACACGTCTTCGTCTAACAAAAATAACTAGTACTGACGCCGAATTACAAGCAGTAAAAAATTTAATTTCATTATATAACCACTTATTTGGTAATTTTAATTTTGCTTGGAATACCATGTCAGATTCCCAAGCCGATCGGATTAAAATCGGCGAAAAGTGGCCGCCGGTCACGAGTTCTTAGCTGCCGTCGTTTAACTTATCATCCGTGCCTGAACACTTAAATAATCGTGATCTTTTTTTTGAATTTTTCGTTAATAAAAACTTACTTTTGTATGCTGCCACAAATACATATAATACATGGCAAATGCAACTCTGTTTCAAGACTATGGTGAGAACTTATCACTTCTTGAAATCGTTTGGTCATTAAATTGTTATGTAATTTTGGTTTATTTTATCCTCTTCTTCAAAAATTTCAATAACTTTCTCCCAGAGCGTAAACGAAAAAATTACACACATAATGCGTATCACAGTGACGGGAATGACATATCATTATCTTTTGGAATACCAGTAATGACAGCGACTTACTTTCTGCCTTATTTAAAAACACATGGTAATGAGTTACTATTTACTAGTTACCATTTCCATTATTTCACAACAAAAAGTAATGCATTTCCAATATTGACTTGTTTTTATCATTATTTTAAACATAAAATAATGCAAAATTTTTTTTGGAAACTTTTTTGAATTCTATTTTTAAACTCAATATTTTTTGAACACTGGTAAGGATATATGACACCACATATTTCTTGATTTTTTGTATATTCATGCGTATGCATACTTGAGTGCAGCAGGTCAATTATATTTTTAGCTATCAAATATAACATTTTGAGATAGTTCAGATGGTAGATCGTAGTTTCGATTTACAATAAATTTTTTTATAGTCTTTTTTTTTAGATTCATTATTTTTGCCAGTATTGGTAAGCATATATGTAAAGACATATCTTTTGACTTTCCGTATCCCTGTGTATAAAACCTATTATTTTGCGCGACATCGCCATAATAAGAAATGTAATAAAAAAAATAACTTGTTACCATTACTAGGAACTTACGTAACCACATATTTGGTAACGATTTTCTACACTGGGATGTTAATTGCGCACAAAATTTGTAAATTTTCATTGAAAATGCGAAAAGAAATTTAAGACTTTTTACGATTTTTGTGAGCAAATTTACAATAAAATTAAATTTGTTATACATCCCAAAAATAAAAGATAGGATTTTTTTTAATCCAGCGGTTTCTCTGTAGGAAGTCCGCAGAATCTAAGGGTTTTTTCTGTTGGAAAGAGTGCTCAGAATTATAGGACTTTTCTAAAGCAAAAAGTACTCCAACTCAGAGGGAATTTTTGTAGGATAAATCCCCAAAGCCTTAGAGATTTTCCATAATTTCCATGTTTAGACCTAGTGCCCATATAAAGGTCCACCTAAAACTCTCAGGTCGCAGATCTGAAGACCTTTTAATGAAACTCGTCACACTGACTAATATGCGCCATTGGAAGAAACCTATTTACTTTGGTCCAAATCAGTCCATGTTTAGAGCTAGTACCCATATAAAAATCAATAAAAAATCGGCTAATTGTCAAAAACTGTCAGAATATTATTTTGACAGATATCCGAAAATATTGTTGCATTAGGATAAAATTTCACACTTTAAAAACATTTCGTTGCAGTGTGCAGCATTTGTTTCGAGGAATAAATTTCCAAGATTCTAATATTTGGGACACTATAACCTATTCCTACTGCTTGAATATTTATGGTTTTGGTGGTAATTACATTTAATCATATGCAAAAATATTTTATAGATATAAATTTTTCGATTTAATTTAAGCTTGAATAATTAAAATGTTTCACAAAATAAATACTATGTTTTTTTATTGTTTGTATTTACAGATAAATTATAATATTTTATAAAGTTCACTCAATTTTATTGCTTTTGGTACTGTGTCATTAGACATTGAGTAAAACTACAACCATTTGACCTTATTAGAATTAATTAAATAACGTATTATATTTATTTTTTTTATGAAACTTCTCAACTTAAAAAATACATTAAAATATTTTATTTTCTTGAATTTTATAAAAAGGAATATTTCGCTAGAACTATTATGTATGTGGAAATTGACGTAGTAAAATACTTACAAACCATTACGATACAAATATTCTAGCGTTATAAAAATGTAACTCTTTTATATTGCATTCGTATCAGTATTGCCGTACACAGCCGTAGGTCAAAAATTATCCAAAATCGTATGAAATTACACAAAAAATTAATATTTTTTATTAGTTTAAAATACTCGTTATTTGTTTAAAAAAAATTAAATTTGTTTAAAAAAAATTCATATGTGGCCCTTTGGACTCTCCTGCGCACAGTGGGGCATAATCGAAATAATGCAGCCACTTATTACCGGCTGGTTGAATTGCTTTGAAATTTCACACTCTCATAGAGCTTAAGAAATTGCACACTATCATAGAGCCATTCAGCTTCAAAGAAAGGCACCTTGAAAGCTTGCCATTTTTCGTTTTATCAACAGATTTTAAAAACGTAACAAAAAATTATATTTGCTAGAAAGTTTAAATACATTCTGCTGATATGTGCTACACTTGGGGGAAATCGAATAATATTTAGACACAGTATACCTACAAAGGTCATATAAATAAATTATAGGTTGCCATTTATGGTAACAATAACTTTTGCATGTTAAGGAAGACTGAATTAATGAACTATTTATTAGATATATTAATCTGCCCAACTGTGCTGCTGTAAGAAAATTTTTGTCTGATAGAAGCCCAGTAACTTTTATAAAAACTTTAAAAACTATTAGTTTTTTTCAGTCATGAGAAAGTTACAATCACAACAAACCCAAATTGCTTTTGCTTAATTTTAGGTGGTCTTGGTTTGACAAAAAATGAACAAAATACGGAGTTTATATACAAGTAAAATATAAAACAACATTTTTGACTTCCTCTTACTAAATTTAGTCTCGTGTTGAACAAGTTTATTATTATTATTCTTTATTATTATTCTTTATTCATTATTATTATTAATTTATTACAAAAATATTTCACCACAAACTGTAAATTTGTGGTAGATGTTATACAAATAAACTAATTTCATCTGATGTGGGACTTGAAAGCATGGAATTTAGTAAATTTTTCAGTAAAAAACGAAATTACACAAAAAGGTCATTATTCAAAAATTATCCAAGGAATGTGTAAACAGTCCCGGTTTTGAATAATTATTCAAAAAGTGGCAACACTGATTCGTGTGCAATCTCTTGTCCTAATCCTAAGTAATCCACCCACATAGTTTTTTTATTATGAAAATAATTATCTATTAACAAACAAAAATACTTGAGTAGTTAAAATGTATGTATTTGCATCTCATTAGAATATGCGGATGATAATGGTGTTAAAGTTGTTTATAACACTGAACACAAAAAGGCGAATAGATTTATAAAATGGACCAATTTTTACATACAATATAATAAAAATAATCTTTACAAATAGCTTACAAGGGAATTCGTTCTAATGAAAATCCTGATGTCGCTGAGATTTTGATATGTCATAGCGGAGACGAGATGAACGAACATTAAATTTCGGCCCACCTGATCAAAAAAAATTATATATAGTAATATCATGTTTTATCCTCTAATATGTGAATATATATGCTGTCATGAATAGCGATATATAATTATATGTTCCTTATGTGGTACCTAGGGAATGCATCCCGGGATTTCCCGTCCCGGGATTCCCGGGAAATTAGGCATTTTTCAATTCCTGCATTCCCAGGAATTTGGACCGGAAATCCCTGGATTTCAAAAAATGCAGTTTAAAATAATAAAGTTAATTATTTCAAATTTACTTATGCAAAATTTTCCAATGTTTTGAAAATAGTAAAAATCTTACATTAGGCTTGCTCATTTAGTTACAAAATTGTAGTAAAAGTAGTAAGATTTTCGAGTAAACGAACACACTGATTAATTTGTGTACTTGATCGAACTTTTTAAGTTCCTTTTTTAACAGGCACTAAAAGGAACTTAAAATATATATTTTTTAAGAAAACCACTCAACTTAATAGTGTGTGTATAAAAAATTTTGAATCGAACTTATATGTACAGAATAAAAGACAAATTTTCCCATTGATTTTTAAAAATTTTCAAGTAAGTTAGAATTTGTCCCAATATTTTTAATTTTTTTCCAATTTTCTAAAATTATTTTCTCTCCTAATTTCTTTATTTATTTTTTTTGTGGACAAGTGTTTTGTTCTAAAAATTAGTTTTAATTTATTCAGTTTTTAAAAATACATAAGTATATAATTAGTCTTATATAATTTCTAATATAAAAGTAATTCTTTCCCTCTACGAAAATTCCAAGAAAAACCACCTGAGCTTTTATACGATCATATATAACATAATATATAATCGTATATGGTGGTATATAAGCTATAAATTTTGAGATATAATGTATGATTAAGATATTTTTATATATGATTATATATCATATTAAATTCTATCGTATAAGATATAATTATATATGATTCCAATTATGGTGCAAGACTAACAATATAATTTGAGATATTATTATATATGGTCCCACGTCAATAATATTTTCTATGTGTTTGATATATAATTACATATATATAATTACATATAACATGATTTTTTTTTAATTTTTTAACTCAATTTAATTTACTTGTAAATATTTATTTTACAGATCTTAAAAAAATAACCCATTTTCTGCCAACAGTACCTAAAAGTTATGTTTATTAAAACCTGGGATTAATAATGTTTTAGTATGTTATTCTATATTGTCATATATAATCCAAACATAATTATATATGTGACTCAGTTCTTATTATCAAATCCCAGCTCGGGCACAAAAAATCATTTTTTTAATCATTTTGATTTACTTTCAAATAGTTTTTTACATATCTTAAAAATATTATCCCATTTGGCGTCAACAGCATGTGCAAATTATGCTTTCAATTAAAAAGAGTATTTTTAATATGTAATTAGCCAATAAACACCAATAAATTTTGTTAAAGTAACAAATTTTACTGTTCATCCAAAAGACTTGCCATTACCAGATACAGTGGGGAGCATTATTGAGTACATGTCAGTACTTGAGGGAACTTACAAGTGCAGGCATAAAAATATCAGACAAGGGGACTAAAGTATACTTTTCTAAAAGCAAAAGGTTTGCTTAATCTAAATCTGGCTTCAGAAATGACCTTCCATATCAGACTTTCGAGCTACACTCTAAAAAATGTTTGTAAATTTACTACTATAAAATGGGTAAAGTTTTGTTTAATTTTACGAAAATTCGGTAAATATAAACAAAAAATGCGTAAATTTTTTTTGTACACACTTCCATACACAATAATACACACACAAAGTATTTTTAGACATTATGTGTTCACAAACAAACACATTATGCCTAAAATTACTATCTTTTTGTTAAATAAAATTTTTACGCACAAAGTTGGTAAACACACTAACTTGTAATAGTAATAAATACTCTGACATTTCAAATTGTAAAAAATTAAAAAAAAAAATTTTAAGTAATAAAAAAAAAACTAAAAGAGATTATTTTTTGATTTTCACGAAAATCAGCAACAAAAGCTGCAACAGTATTGTGTACAAAATGGGTGAAGCAACATTAAAGGTGCTGTTAACAAAAATTTACATATGGTGACATTAGCAACCGTCTGAATTTTCTCAGTTAATGGAAGAAAATATATTGTCATCGCAACAGCAGCACCAAAAAGAAAAGGTGCTTGGTAAAATGGATTTATTGATTTGCCATCATCAGCAATAACAGCCTCACAGCCATAGTTCCGTACAATCCTAGCTAAATCAATTCATACCAAATTTGAACTCTGACGATGATCTAGGATTTCATCCGTTTATCGAAATTCAAAAGGCGTTAGCTGAACTAATTAAAAGCGAAGAGGAGTAGCAACATGTTAGCACAGGTATTCCACAAAACAAATGATGAATTACATGCAACGTGCACGCATGCCTCCACCAGAATTTAACCATATAAGTAATTTCGAGGGTTATGGCGTCACTCCTAGACTACAAAACAATAGTATAATTATGTCGTTGATGAATTTAACTGGTAATTATAGTGGTTCAAACTATCAGCCTATTCAACAGCAACAGTAAAAATCCAGACAATGCTTGGAGTACACATTTAGGAAAGTTCGAACAACAAATTAATGATCAGCAAGTTCGCCAAGTTAAATCTATTTAATCCATTGCAAAATGATGGAAACAAAAAGGCTACACTGGGCATGATTGGACTGCAATGGATCCAGCAGTTCTTCCGTTTCGACAATTGAGGTGTTTGCTGGCCTCACTCACAACCACACTAGCAAGATGTGATTTTGCACTAATTGGATCAACAACAACAGTATACCTAATGCAATTATAAACTGTCAACAAAGTTCGGAAGCACATGTTCAAAGAATGTTAGAATATTGAAAAACACATCAATTCTTTTAATTTCTTAATTTCGTAAATAAAAACATATGTTATGTTAATAGTAAAAAATTAAATAAATATGTGAATATGTTGTTTTATTAAAAAAATGTTTTTTGGTGGTTTTACTTTAAGCACAACTGTAGTAAATATACGCTTTTTGGGGAATTTTTACGCACTTTCTATGGATTTTTGCGAATTTTTTGTGGATTTTTACGTGCTTTTTTACGCACAAATTTAGTAAATTAACACAATAATTTCCAAATTTCATTTAATTTTTACGCACTTTCAATGTAAAGTTACACATTATTTGTGCACCAACTTAAACACAATGTGCGTATTTTTTTTCAATTACACACATAGAGTAAATTTACCCAATTTATAGTAGGAGTACAGTTTCCTACTATAAGTTGGGTAAATTTAAACAGAATTTAATTAGAGTGTATATAAATGGGGAAAACTTAATTTTTCTTCAAAATATTTCGAATCGTATGGTTGTCCGAAAAATACTTTTAATTAGATTTGTAACGACATCTAAGTATATAGCTCCTCCTTCTTAAAATGGTTTTTCAATTTTATACTTTAGTCCCCTTGTCTGATATTTTCATGCCTGCACTTGTAAGTTTCCGCAAGTACTGACATGTACTCAATAATGCTCCCCATTGTATATGGTTATATATGGTTATATAACCACATTTCTAGTAATGATTTTCTAAACTCGGTATGTAAGAATAGAGTAAGAGTTTCGCTAAGCTCTGACAGCACTAGTGATGAGACCTGTCTTGTGAGTAAACCCTTTTTTAGTGCGTGAAGTCTTTCAAAACTATTTTTAAGCAATAACTTTTGGTTTTGAGCCAGACGTACAACTAACACTAAGTTATTTTACTAGAGTCAAATCACCGTAGCACAGTGTTGTTATGGAGGGAAAATACAGTTTATGCTCAGTGAATTTTTTAATGTGTTTCCTTTTGATGTTTGTGCTCAGGTGAAAGCTAGGGAAACACCACATTGTGCAATAGCAACAAAAATTACAAAAAAAAATAAATTTAATAAATGCGTACGGAGAATATTCGTGGAAAGTTTGTAGAGAAAAAAAATTAATTTAGCTTAAGTTTTTTGTTTTAAAATTAAAATGAAACTAAAAATTCTTGGAATAGCTACCCTACGGGAAATCTTAACAAACTGTCACCGAACTGGCCCCTTTATATGAAATAGACTGGCCACTTTTTACATGGCGTTGTCATTGGAGGGAGAAATTGACCCCTTGTGAAATGTCACAAGAAAAATCCCAGGACAGGTCCCTGAATGTCCTAGGATTTGTCTTGTGACATCCCTAGTAAAAATGATTTTTATATATTCATACTAGCGGGCGCAGCCCTCTACGTTGTTAGCGTGCCTTAAAGCCCCCCCCCCCCCCCCCCCCCCCCCCCCCCCCCGCTCCGACAATTTTTTTTTAAATTCGCTTTTTATTCAAAGTACAGTTTTTATATAGTAAAAGCCTTCACCCAGTCACCACAAATAAATAATTCTGCACAACAATGGTTTAAAATAAATAAATAAATATTTGATCACAAAGTGGATTGTTAGTAATGAATCCATAATAAATTGCAATATACGTGTGTATGTTAAGATAATTTGGTAAAGTGCGAACTTAGGTAGATAGACCCGTAAGTAGTTTTGTTCATTTGTGTTTTGAATGAAAATAATTAACGTAAAGCAGGGTTGTTAGCGTGCCTTAAAGTTTTTTTTTTAATTCCAGTTTATGTAAAGGTAGACCTGGCAATTCAAGTAAATTCACAAATTCAGTTGGAAAATTTACTGCGTCGGTTTCTTCCACCGGTGCTTCGTTAAATGAAGTTTAAATATCGGAATATATAAGTTCCATTCCATTTCTAACGTTTTTTCTCTTTTAGAAAATTTGTTTAACTTTTTCGAGAGTATGTTTTAATGCTACATAAGTTTCATATTCCGTGGATAGTGTTTGAACAGGTAATTCCCTCTTCCAATCCATTTGCATTGTCTATAATTTCAATTCCACTCGTTCAACGTTTATATCCATTTCGTTCCACTTGTGTAGTGTTCCAATTCCACTCGTTTCCTATTTAGTTTCTTAATTTTAGTGTTCCATATACACTTGTTCTTTAAATTTTAGGTTTCTAGCTAAAGACGTAGACGTTAAGAGGGGGGGGGGAGCAGTTTTCCCCTTTTGAACCACCATTTTTACCACGTTCCTGTCCAAAGTCCTAGAGATGCCTTGTTGATAAGTTAGCCCATACTCCAAGGAAAACATATTAAATATTACAGGTTTCTAGCCGAAGGGTTCGGTTAGGCCATCAAGGGGGAGAATTATTCCGTTTTTACTCCTCCCGATAGGAATTTCCAAAAATTCCGTCTTAGAGGACGTCTGCGTTGGAGGAGGAACCTACTACATACATAATTTTAGGTCTTTATATCCAGCAGTTTGGCCAGGCTATCAAGGGGGAAGTTTTTTCCCTTTTTACCCATCCCGGTATGAATTTCCAAAAACACCGTCTTAGGGGACGTTTACGTTGGAGAAGGAACCCAAATACCGAATTTAAGCTCCCTTGTTGCAGCAGTTTGGCCAGGCCGTTAAGGGGGAGTCTTATCCTTTTTTTGACCCTACCTGTAGAAATTTCCAAAAATCTCATCTTAGCGGATGTCTACAATAGAGGAGGAACTTTAATACCAAATTTCAACTTCCTACCTCCAGCGGTTTGGGCAGGCCTTTAAGCGGCACTTTTCGCTTCATTACTCCCCATTTTTGCAATGTCCCTGTCAAAAAAGCACCTTCCCGGTAATTGAGCCCATACTCCAAGTAACATATGTTTTACATTTCAGGTTTCTAGCCAACTTTTACTATTTGTGCCCCTCTCGGTAGGAATTTCCGAAAATCCATCGACAGGGAATTTCAGGTTCCTAGTTCCAGCAGTTTGAGCAGGCTGTCAAGGGAGACACTTTTTTTGTCCCTCCCGGTTGGAATTAGGCTGGAAGAGGAACCTAAGTACCGAATTTCAGCTTCCTAGTTCCAGCAGTTTGGACAGGTCGTTTTTGAGCCCCCATTTTATAACGACCCTGTCCAAAATTCAAAAAAGTATCTTTCTAATAAGTTAGCCCTTACTCCAGGGACCCACATTTTAAGCTTCAGGTTTCTAGCCGAAGGGGTTTTTACAGGCCCCCAAGGTGAGGCTTTTCTTCTTTTTACCCCTCCCTTTAGGAATTTACAAAAATTCCATCTTCGCCGCTATCTGCGATGGATGAGGAACATTCATACCAAATTTCAACTACATTGCCTAAGCGGTTTGGGCAGGCCGTTAGTGGGGACATTTTTCCCTTTCAACCACCATTTTTACTATGTTCCTGTTCCAAAATAGAAAAATTACGTTGCCGGTGAGTTAGTCCTACTCCAAGGAATACATATTTAAAATTTTAGGTTGGCCAAAAGGGATTGGGCAAGCCGTCAGGAGGAGACTTTTACCTTATTTCCCCTCCCGATAGGAATTTCAAAAAGTCCGTCTAAGCGGATGCCTACACAGAAGGAGGAACTCACATACCGAGTTTCCTTTTGGGATATCCTGTAGGGAATTCCACAAATACAAACTTAGTCGATGTCTACTACAGTGGAGGAACCTTTATACCAAATTTCAACTTCTTACCTCCAGTGGTTTGGGCAGGCACTTTTCCAATTTGTGGGACTGTTTATGGGGAGACTTTTCACCTTTTTGCCCGTTCCGGTAGGAATTTCAAAAAATCCCGTCTTAGCGCACGTCTATGCCGAATATCAAGAAACCTTGTTTTAGTGGAGATATCTGCGGGGGTGGAAAAAAAGTAGTTTTTTTGAAATTATATATTATTTTAAATGGTACTTTTTGGAAAACGAAATTTTTTGGAAAAACATACTTTGTTTTTACAAAGTACTTTATTTGTACTTTTTTGGAAAAGGTATTTTTTTTAAAAAGGTGTTTTTTTTTGGAAAAATGTATGTTTTTTGGTAAAAGGTACTTTTTTGGAAAAGGTACTTCTTTTGGAAAAGGAAAATTTTTTTAGAAAAAGGTACTTTTTTTTGGGTAAAGGTACTTTTTTTGGAAAAGGTACTTTTTTTGGAAAAGGTACTTTTTTTGAAAAAGGTATTTTTTTGAAAAAATGTATGTTTTTTGGGAAAAGGAACATTTTTTTAGAAAAAGGTACTTTTTTTGGGAAAAGGTACTTTTTTTTGGAAAAGGTACTTTTTTTGAAAAAGGTATTTTTTTGGAAAAATGTATGTTTTTTGGGAAAAGGTACTTTTTTTGGAAAAAGTACTTTTTTTTTGGGAAAGGCACATTTTTTTTAGAAAAAGGTACAATTTTTGGAAAAGGTATTTTTTGGATAAAGGTTTTTTTTTGGAAAAATGTATTTTTTTTTGGAAAAAGGTACTTTTTTTGGGGAAGGTACTTTTTTTTGGAAAAAGGTAAATTTTTTTAGAAAAAGGTACTTTTTTGGAAAAAGTACTTTTTTTTGGAAAAAGGTACTTTTTTTTGGAAAAGGTACTTTTTTTGGAAAAAGGTACTTTTTTTGCAAAAAGGCACTTTTTTTGGAAAAAGGTACTTTTTTTTGGAAAAATGTACTTTTTTTTGGAAAAATGTACTTTTTTTGGAAAAAAGTACTTTTTTGGAAAAAGGCACTTTTTGTGGAAAAAGGTACTTTTTTTGAAAAAGGTATTTTTTTGAAAAAATGTATGTTTTTTGGGAAAAGGAACATTTTTTTAGAAAAAGGTACTTTTTTGGGAAAAGGTACTTTTTTTTGGAAAAGGTACTTTTTTTTGAAAGAGGTATTTTTTTTGGAAAAGTGTATGTTTTTTGGGAAAAGGTACTTTTTTTTTGGAAAAGGTAAATTTTTTTTAGAAAAAGGTACATTTTTTGGAAAAAGGTACTTTTTTTAAAAAAGGTACTTTTTTTGGAAAAAGGTACTTTTTTTGGAAAAAGGAATTTTTTTTGGATAAAGGTACTTTTTTTGTAAAAAGGTACTTTTTTCGGGAAAAGGTACTTTTTTTAGAAAAAGGTACTTTTTTGGAAAAAGGTACTTTTTTGGAAAAAGGTACTTTTTTTGAAAAAAGGTACTTTTTTTGGAAAAAGGTACTTTTTTTGAAAAAAGGTACTTTTTTTGAAAAAACGTACTTTTTTTGGAAAAACGTACTTTTTTTGGAAAAACGTACTGTTTTTGGAAAAAGGTAATTTTTTGGAAAAAGGTACTTTTTTTTGGAAAAAGGTACTTTTTTTGGAAAAAGGTACTTTTTTTGGAAAAAGGTACTTTTTTTGGAAAAAGGTACTTTTTTTGGAAAAAGATACTTTTTTTGGAAAAAGGTACTTTTTTTGGAAAAAGATACTTTTTTTGGAAAAAGGTACTTTTTTTGGAAAAAGGTACTTTTTTTGGAAAAAGGTACTTTTTTTTAGAAAAAGGTACTTTTTTTGGAAAAAGGAATTTTTTTGGAAAAAGTACGTGTTTTGGAAAAAGGTACTTTTTTTGGAAAAAGGTACTTTTTTTGGAAAAGGTACTTTTTTCGGAAATAGGTACTTTTTTTGGAAAAAGGTACTTTTTTTGGAAAAAGGTACTTTTTTTGGAAAAAGGTACTTTTTAGTCCCCTTTTTGCCCCTCCCGATAAGAATTTCCAAAAATACCGTCTCAACGGACGTCTACACCGGTCGAGGAACCTACATACCAAATTTCAACTTCATAGCTCCAGCAGTTTGAGCAGGCCGTCAAGGGGGAGACTTTTTCCCCTTTTTGCCCGTCCCTGTAAAAATTTCCAAAACTCCCGTCTTGGTGAATGTCTACGATAGTGGAGGAACCTTTATAGGAAATTTCAACTTCCTACCTTCAGCGGTTTGGGCAGGCCGTCAAGGGGGGCCTTTTTCCCCTTTTTAACCCCCATTTTTACAACGTCCCTGTCCAAAATTCCAGAAAGTACTTTCCAGAAAAGTTAGCCCCTACTCCAGGGAACACATATTTTAAATTTCAGCTTTGTAGCCAAAGGGGTTTTGGTAGGCCGCCAAGGGGGACACTTTTCCCCTTTTTGCCCGTTCCGGTAGGAATTTCCAAAAATCCCGTCTTAGCGGACGTCTACGCCGTCAGTCAGTCAGTCACGTTATTCTTTTATATATAGAGATATGATTTTTATACAATCATTTATGAATTTGTACAATTATAACTTGTCGAGTATTGTGAAACATATATTTTTATATGATTATATCAAAAGATATTTAATTATATAAAATTATATTAACAAGATCCACCACTTTTTAGCCACGGCACGGTACAGTTACATCACATTTACGTTTACGGTCCCATAATCCGCCCTTAAGTCTTCAGAATCTCTCCGTTTTTTCTATAAAAAATTCTCTACATTTGAAGCTTTTTCTAAATCTAAAGGTTTTTCAACAGAGTCCGAAGGGCTTCCAATAAAATCCTGAGGGTTCCTCCATAGGAAAAATTTCTGAGAATACGGTAGGTTTTTGGAATAATCCACGTTTTTGCTTTTGCAAAATGTGCTGAGAATCTTAGCGGTTTTCTATAGCAATAAATCTTTCAAAAGGTACAGGTTTTTCAGTAGGTAAATACACACAGGAAATAAATCAGTTGGAAAACTATAGTAAATACCACTATTCAACTATAACATCAGAAATTGAATTGAATATTTCGAGTTTCAATTGTATTAGTAAAAGTGTTATATTAATGGCAAACAGTTAGAAATAGTAACTAAATGATAATGAGTTTTGGTATAGGAATCGGTTTTCCCAACCAATTTAGGAAAAATTAAAATATTGTAAACCAATTCGGTAGTGGCAACATCCCCATTAATTATGAACAAAAATTATATGTAGGTTGTAACTACCAATTCAATGGTTTTTATTTATATTTATTTTTAATTCAATAGTTAAAATTGAATATTGGTTATATTTACCAATGTGAAATTATATTAATGGAAATGTGTAACAAATTTTCAATTACCACATCCAAAGTTCAAAATAAATTTAAAATTTTGTTTTAATTTTAGTAATCACAACTATACAAACTCAGCCGTAACCGAATTTTAAATATAAATTATTTGAATGTCAAAAATTAAAAAAAGAATTTTAAAACGAAAAAATTTCAAATTCAAAAAATAAAATAAAAAATACAAATTTAAAAATAGAAATAATTAACCAAAACGGGAACCGGAGCACTGATTATATTCTTGTGGAAAAATTACATCTACAAGTTTTATCAAGATTTATTTATCTCGGTAAACAACAACTATTATAATGTGGGTACATATGGACATCAAGTTATTAAATTATTTATTTTTCAAAATTTATCTGTTACTTCTTCCAGATGTAAACAGCTATCCAAAGATATAAAGATGTTAGTTTTAATGCCGTGAAAAATTACCATAAATTGAGTATCCATATCAAGATAAACTGAAGAAACAAAATCAATTATAATGCTAAATAAGAATGTAAGGTTTTACTCTAAATTTCTCAAAGTGTCTTTAGAGAAAAGTGTCCTAAAGAAAATTCTTATTTTCTGGGTGCTTTTCTTATAAAAATTATTATAAGGAAACAAACTCCTCCAACTTTTCAAATTCTAAAGAGTTTTAATATGCAAAAATCCACAGATCTTTAGGACTTTTTCTGGTAGAGAATCCGTCTAATTTTTAGAATTTTTATCTCTAAAAAACTGCCAGATCCTTTTTGCAATATTCGAAGAACTTATTCTTAGAGAAACACCGTCGGATTCTAAGAATTTTTCCCACAGCACTTATGTTATGAAGTATTTCTTCTACAAAGGAGCCCTCGAAACCTTACTTTTTGGTTGTAATCTTGTTAAGAAAAATCTCTTCAAGGAAATCCCCAAAATTTCGCAGAATATTTTTCTATAGAAGATTTTAAGTTATTTATCCTTAAAAATCCGAGGCTTCTTTAATTGAAAAAATCTTCAGAATATAAGGATTTTCCAAGAAGTCAGAACCTGCAAGAAAATCCCTCTATAGAAAGTAGTTCTAATTTGTTTAACGAAAAATATCTTAAAATGCAAATCTTTTTGCGTTAATAATTATTTCATTAATTTATAATTTAGTGTTTTTGTAATATGTATGTTTCTACTTTTATTTTGTACTTAATAATAAAAATAAATAAAAAATATTGGAAACAGTGTTTTTATATATTTTGGTAGAAATTACTAAAATAATTCGGTTGGATCTACTGAATGTTTAATTCGGTCAGGTATACCAAATTGATTCGGTTGCGCCAACAGTTTTATATTATTTTAATATAGTAGCTACAACTTCAAATGTTGAAAGCGGCAACCGAATAATGTGATAGTACACGTAACTACCAAAATTCAGTTGTCGACAAATTCGGTTGCCACAACGAATCTGTTTTCTGTGTGTATCCTCATAATGCGGAAGTTTTTCTTTTGGAAAAAGACACCAGAACTATTAGGGGATCTCCACGAAAATGTCCTAAGAATTTGATAGTTTTAAGAGAGAAAGGTTCTTCTATAGAGAAGGATATCAGAATCTAAGGCCCCTTCTATAGAAAATATTTTCAAAATCTGGCGATTTTTCTATAGAATCAAAGTGCTTTTATTTAGAAAAAACTTCCGAACTTTGGGATTTTTATATTGGGAAAAGTTCTTTAAATGTTAAGGGTTTTCAATTAGAAATAGTCCTCAAGATAATACTTCATAGGACAATTACATCAGAAATTTAGGTCTTCCTTGTTTTCAAAATAAAAAGTTAAGCATAAGGAGTGTCTCGGTTCCTGCAGATTTCGAGAAAATTTTAATATGTGATAGAGAGCACAAAATCAATAACTTCGGTTCTAAATATATCTTCCAAAATTGATACTTGGGGGTTCAAAGTTAATTGCAAAGTTGTTCGAAACAACTTGGTTTGGAAATTTTTTAAAATTTTTAGTACACTATTTTACCTTCGCACTCCTAAAGCTTTTTACATACGTAGTATACTGTAACCCAACCGGGTGGGTTCTTCATATTTTACACACAGTTAGCCAGTTCGCACCCATCCTTATTAATATATTAGATATGTTTGCGCGGCAAACTATCAACGTTGGCTTACGTTGTGTGCGTTTTGTCGTGATCATGTAAGTATCTTCAGATTTATTCCAATTTCAATTTTCATCTTTAAACCCCCGCCCACTCGAAAGTAGGCGTTTCCGACAAAAAATATTTATATTTTTGAACTCACAATAAAAATATCTATCTACGATAAAAATTTTGAACTCATCAGAGTTATGCCTGTAAACTGCACTTTTGCAAAAATTTATTTTTCTTTAACTTTTCTTCAAATTTATATGAAAATATCTGTGGTTAACGTTTTACCTTCACTATGTTGGCAATAAATATATCCGTCCTATGCCTTATTGGCCTTATAACACTTATAATAAAATCTCGGCATAATCAAAACCAAAACAGGCAAATTTTACAAAAACCGGCAAATTTATACTTTTTACTTTTTTTTGTAAATATGGCATTCTTCCACCATAACTAAATACACAAAATGTTGCAACACAATTAAAAATGTTGCAACTCAACTTAATTTTAAACAAAAATGTTGTATATCGAGTTGGCCCGAGTTCGATTTTTTTTCGAGAGAGTTAAGAGTAGCATAATTTTTCTCTATAATATATACTCTTTGAATACATGTTTCCAGGCGCGGATACATGGGGGGGGCTATGGGGGCTGAAGCCCCTCCCCACTTGAGGACCAAAAAAATTTTTTTTACAAATAATGCTAAAAGGGACAACACGATTAATTTTGTAAACAGACTTTTCAGAATTTCACATTCAAAAAACATTTCAATTTGAGATTTTGTGCAGATTTTTGGCTTTTTTTGTCTTAGAAGAAAAAAATTGTTTTGTTCAGGAAACCTGACAGATTGTACATTTCTTCAAGCGATAATTATCGAAATTTTTTTACAATGAGCTTGTTTTTATAGAATTATTATGAAACGATTAACCATTCTTCTACAATTGAACAAATTTTTTGAGGCATTTTACTCAAAAATTAATATTTAGGGGCAGTTTTATTGTCAGAAAAAAGATCGGTCTCAAGCGAAATTACTTAAGAAATATTTAAGAAAAGAATCGTGCTTAGGTTTGACTTTAGAACTGGCCCTTATATTTTAAAGTTAGAACAAAAGTTTTCTTTTTTTTAAATATGAGTGCACTCTTTTTAAAATCTATTAAGTTAACTTCTTAATTAATTTTGTAAGTTTCATGGTCTTAAGATCACCATTTCAACCGTAAGTAATGCTCAGAAACACCTTAAAATCTCGAAAAAAGTCTTTGGTTTTATTTAAGTGTTTACTATTTATAATATCGGCCCTCAGATTTATTGATATGAAAATTCTCAAATTCTAAAATTTTTTCGAAAAACCTCCTCATACGGTATTTTTACCGTAGAAAAATTTTACATTTAAAAAAATTTGTTAATTCTAAAACATTAAAAAATATCAGAGTCATGTTTACATAAAAAAATCACACATCTAAGCAAAAATTACCCCATTTAAAATTTTTTTAATGCTTTGTCGTATTATTTCAAAGAAATTGTAGACAAATTGAATATCACTGCAAAATTTGTAGTGTTTTAAAAGTTTTTTTATTTGAAAAAACTTTTAGTTTCTGATTAAAATATTGTATTGAATTTAATAAGTAAATACAACCCAGCAGAAATTCGGAAGCGGTAAAAATGATTAGTGCTTCTTTTCTGCTTCGTTTATTGCTTCTGAGGATTTATAGCTTGCAGTAGTGTGTTAAAAACGGCAATAGAGTTTTGTTTACCACACTTTATCGCTCTAACAAAGCACGAAAGAATGACAGTGATAACCGAATTTACTAGCTAAAAGCTGTGATTTCATGCCATTATTTGGAGCTATGATAGAAGCGCATATCGGATATCAAAATAAGTGCTTTCACGCGAGCTATCTCGAAAAAAAAATCATGCCTTATATCAGCAATAATGCAAGCGCTACACTATTTTCTTTCCCTGACGAACCTGCTTCCAAGCAAGCAGTATTTTTTGATGGGAAGTAGTTTTTAAAAACTACAATTTTTTGGTTAAATGTAAATGTAGTATTAAAAAAAAATATGTTAACTTAAATTTAATATACAAATAAAAAATATTTAAATTGATAAAAACTCATCACTTGTAACCTGCACTGCGAGAATTATCTGCAGCATATTAATGAGTTTTTGAAACTTTTCGTTGAATTAATGGAATTTTTCATAAAATGTTATGAAAAATTTAATTTTATTTATTAAAAGTATCGTACACTCAATGAAAAAGTTTCTTAAAATATATGTAGCTTTTTCATTAATTCTAATAAATTTTTAATTTATTTTGTGAAGAATGAAAAATCTTATTAAAATTCGTTGAGCAAAATTCTCTCTGTGTAGAGGTAATGAGTGTTTTTTTAGGAAGTTCTCGCGATTGACATGCGCTTGCTAAAATAATTCATTTTATAATACAAAAGTAAATGGCCTATCGTAAGTTCTTATTACAAAACTCATTGCCGGGTAATAGTGTAAGGTTTTGTTGGGATCTGGATTTATGACGAGTTTTGCCGCAGATCTTTACACTAAAAAAAAAGTTAGTATAAAAATTAGTAAAACGGTTTCCAATTTTATTATACTAGTATTATACTAATTTTTAGTATAAAGTTGTTTTTTAGTAAAATAATTTGGTATTCTCATTTTACAAACTACAGAATTTTTTACTAATTTGAGTTGCTAAATCTACAAATTTAATTTTACTAAATTTTGAAACCCGATTAGCTAAAATTAGCAAAAAAAGTTGCTAATCTTTTTTATTTTGGAAGTTCAAAATTTTTTTTTTCTTTGAAATATACACAACCTGATAGAAATTTTTGTTATAATATGATTACCAGAAAGACCAAGTTGTTTTTAAGCGTTTTTTTTTTTCCATTTATAATAAAAATAGATTTGTTCTCTAAATTTTTTTGTTGTTTTTTAATGCTTATATTTCCACGTTTTTTTTTTGCTTTTTTCGAATATTTCTTTGCTATAAATACAATTAGTTTTGCAATTTTATTAATATGTATTTTTATCATCCATATTCGTACACTCGGTTAAAAAAAGAGTTATCATATTGATGAAACTGCTTCATAAATCAATCATCGGCAATAAATATGACGAAGCGTTTCATAAAGCAGATGATCTTTTTTATACGAAAATTGATGCCAAAACGTCTTTCAAATTAGTTCGTGTTAACCGATAATTCGTCTTTAACCAAGTTTAGCTTAAAAGAATTTTACTCACCCCCAAGGTGAGGCTTTTCTTCTTTTTACCCCTCCCTTTAGGAATTTACAAAAATTCCATCTTCGCCGCTATCTGCGATGGATGAGGAACATTCATACCAAATTTCAACTACATTGCCTAAGCGGTTTGGGCAGGCCGTTAGTGGGGACATTTTTCCCTTTCAACCACCATTTTTACTATGTTCCTGTTCCAAAATAGAAAAATTACGTTGCCGGTGAGTTAGTCCTACTCCAAGGAATACATATTTAAAATTTTAGGTTGGCCAAAAGGGATTGGGCAAGCCGTCAGGAGGAGACTTTTACCTTATTTCCCCTCCCGATAGGAATTTCAAAAAGTCCGTCTAAGCGGATGCCTACACAGAAGGAGGAACTCACATACCGAGTTTCCTTTTGGGATATCCTGTAGGGAATTCCACAAATACAAACTTAGTCGATGTCTACTACAGTGGAGGAACCTTTATACCAAATTTCAACTTCTTACCTCCAGTGGTTTGGGCAGGCACTTTTCCAATTTGTGGGACTGTTTATGGGGAGACTTTTCACCTTTTTGCCCGTTCCGGTAGGAATTTCAAAAAATCCCGTCTTAGCGCACGTCTATGCCGAATATCAAGAAACCTTGTTTTAGTGGAGATATCTGCGGGGGTGGAAAAAAAGTAGTTTTTTTGAAATTATATATTATTTTAAATGGTACTTTTTGGAAAACGAAATTTTTTGGAAAAACATACTTTGTTTTTACAAAGTACTTTATTTGTACTTTTTTGGAAAAGGTATTTTTTTTAAAAAGGTGTTTTTTTTGGAAAAATGTATGTTTTTTGGTAAAAGGTACTTTTTTGGAAAAGGTACTTCTTTTGGAAAAGGAAAATTTTTTTAGAAAAAGGTACTTTTTTTTGGGTAAAGGTACTTTTTTTGGAAAAGGTACTTTTTTTGGAAAAGGTACTTTTTTTGAAAAAGGTATTTTTTTGAAAAAATGTATGTTTTTTGGGAAAAGGAACATTTTTTTAGAAAAAGGTACTTTTTTTGGGAAAAGGTACTTTTTTTTGGAAAAGGTACTTTTTTTGAAAAAGGTATTTTTTTGGAAAAATGTATGTTTTTTGGGAAAAGGTACTTTTTTTGGAAAAAGTACTTTTTTTTTGGAAAAGGCACATTTTTTTTAGAAAAAGGTACAATTTTTGGAAAAGGTATTTTTTGGATAAAGGTTTTTTTTTGGAAAAATGTATTTTTTTTTGGAAAAAGGTACTTTTTTTGGGGAAGGTACTTTTTTTTGGAAAAAGGTAAATTTTTTTAGAAAAAGGTACTTTTTTGGAAAAAGGTACTTTTTTTTGGAAAAAGGTACTTTTTTTTGGAAAAGGTACTTTTTTTGGAAAAAGGTACTTTTTTTGCAAAAAGGCACTTTTTTTGGAAAAAGGTACTTTTTTTTGGAAAAATGTACTTTTTTTTGGAAAAATGTACTTTTTTTGGAAAAAAGTACTTTTTTGGAAAAAGGCACTTTTTGTGGAAAAAGGTACTTTTTTTGAAAAAGGTATTTTTTTGAAAAAATGTATGTTTTTTGGGAAAAGGAACATTTTTTTAGAAAAAGGTACTTTTTTGGGAAAAGGTACTTTTTTTTGGAAAAGGTACTTTTTTTTGAAAGAGGTATTTTTTTTGGAAAAGTGTATGTTTTTTGGGAAAAGGTACTTTTTTTTTGGAAAAGGTAAATTTTTTTTAGAAAAAGGTACATTTTTTGGAAAAAGGTACTTTTTTTAAAAAAGGTACTTTTTTTGGAAAAAGGTACTTTTTTTGGAAAAAGGAATTTTTTTTGGATAAAGGTACTTTTTTTGTAAAAAGGTACTTTTTTCGGGAAAAGGTACTTTTTTTAGAAAAAGGTACTTTTTTGGAAAAAGGTACTTTTTTGGAAAAAGGTACTTTTTTTGAAAAAAGGTACTTTTTTTGGAAAAAGGTACTTTTTTTGAAAAAAGGTACTTTTTTTGAAAAAACGTACTTTTTTTGGAAAAACGTACTTTTTTTGGAAAAACGTACTGTTTTTGGAAAAAGGTAATTTTTTGGAAAAAGGTACTTTTTTTTGGAAAAAGGTACTTTTTTTGGAAAAAGGTACTTTTTTTGGAAAAAGGTACTTTTTTTGGAAAAAGGTACTTTTTTTGGAAAAAGATACTTTTTTTGGAAAAAGGTACTTTTTTTGGAAAAAGATACTTTTTTTGGAAAAAGGTACTTTTTTTGGAAAAAGGTACTTTTTTTGGAAAAAGGTACTTTTTTTTAGAAAAAGGTACTTTTTTTGGAAAAAGGAATTTTTTTGGAAAAAGTACGTGTTTTGGAAAAAGGTACTTTTTTTGGAAAAAGGTACTTTTTTTGGAAAAAGGTACTTTTTTTGGAAAAGGTACTTTTTTCGGAAATAGGTACTTTTTTTGGAAAAAGGTACTTTTTTTGGAAAAAGGTACTTTTTTTGGAAAAAGGTACTTTTTAGTCCCCTTTTTGCCCCTCCCGATAAGAATTTCCAAAAATACCGTCTCAACGGACGTCTACACCGGTCGAGGAACCTACATACCAAATTTCAACTTCATAGCTCCAGCAGTTTGAGCAGGCCGTCAAGGGGGAGACTTTTTCCCCTTTTTGCCCGTCCCTGTAAAAATTTCCAAAACTCCCGTCTTGGTGAATGTCTACGATAGTGGAGGAACCTTTATAGGAAATTTCAACTTCCTACCTTCAGCGGTTTGGGCAGGCCGTCAAGGGGGGCCTTTTTCCCCTTTTTAACCCCCATTTTTACAACGTCCCTGTCCAAAATTCCAGAAAGTACTTTCCAGAAAAGTTAGCCCCTACTCCAGGGAACACATATTTTAAATTTCAGCTTTGTAGCCAAAGGGGTTTTGGTAGGCCGCCAAGGGGGACACTTTTCCCCTTTTTGCCCGTTCCGGTAGGAATTTCCAAAAATCCCGTCTTAGCGGACGTCTACGCCGTCAGTCAGTCAGTCACGTTATTCTTTTATATATAGAGATATGATTTTTATACAATCATTTATGAATTTGTACAATTATAACTTGTCGAGTATTGTGAAACATATATTTTTATATGATTATATCAAAAGATATTTAATTATATAAAATTATATTAACAAGATCCACCACTTTTTAGCCACGGCACGGTACAGTTACATCACATTTACGTTTACGGTCCCATAATCCGCCCTTAAGTCTTCAGAATCTCTCCGTTTTTTCTATAAAAAATTCTCTACATTTGAAGCTTTTTCTAAATCTAAAGGTTTTTCAACAGAGTCCGAAGGGCTTCCAATAAAATCCTGAGGGTTCCTCCATAGGAAAAATTTCTGAGAATACGGTAGGTTTTTGGAATAATCCACGTTTTTGCTTTTGCAAAATGTGCTGAGAATCTTAGCGGTTTTCTATAGCAATAAATCTTTCAAAAGGTACAGGTTTTTCAGTAGGTAAATACACACAGGAAATAAATCAGTTGGAAAACTATAGTAAATACCACTATTCAACTATAACATCAGAAATTGAATTGAATATTTCGAGTTTCAATTGTATTAGTAAAAGTGTTATATTAATGGCAAACAGTTAGAAATAGTAACTAAATGATAATGAGTTTTGGTATAGGAATCGGTTTTCCCAACCAATTTAGGAAAAATTAAAATATTGTAAACCAATTCGGTAGTGGCAACATCCCCATTAATTATGAACAAAAATTATATGTAGGTTGTAACTACCAATTCAATGGTTTTTATTTATATTTATTTTTAATTCAATAGTTAAAATTGAATATTGGTTATATTTACCAATGTGAAATTATATTAATGGAAATGTGTAACAAATTTTCAATTACCACATCCAAAGTTCAAAATAAATTTAAAATTTTGTTTTAATTTTAGTAATCACAACTATACAAACTCAGCCGTAACCGAATTTTAAATATAAATTATTTGAATGTCAAAAATTAAAAAAAGAATTTTAAAACGAAAAAATTTCAAATTCAAAAAATAAAATAAAAAATACAAATTTAAAAATAGAAATAATTAACCAAAACGGGAACCGGAGCACTGATTATATTCTTGTGGAAAAATTACATCTACAAGTTTTATCAAGATTTATTTATCTCGGTAAACAACAACTATTATAATGTGGGTACATATGGACATCAAGTTATTAAATTATTTATTTTTCAAAATTTATCTGTTACTTCTTCCAGATGTAAACAGCTATCCAAAGATATAAAGATGTTAGTTTTAATGCCGTGAAAAATTACCATAAATTGAGTATCCATATCAAGATAAACTGAAGAAACAAAATCAATTATAATGCTAAATAAGAATGTAAGGTTTTACTCTAAATTTCTCAAAGTGTCTTTAGAGAAAAGTGTCCTAAAGAAAATTCTTATTTTCTGGGTGCTTTTCTTATAAAAATTATTATAAGGAAACAAACTCCTCCAACTTTTCAAATTCTAAAGAGTTTTAATATGCAAAAATCCACAGATCTTTAGGACTTTTTCTGGTAGAGAATCCGTCTAATTTTTAGAATTTTTATCTCTAAAAAACTGCCAGATCCTTTTTGCAATATTCGAAGAACTTATTCTTAGAGAAACACCGTCGGATTCTAAGAATTTTTCCCACAGCACTTATGTTATGAAGTATTTCTTCTACAAAGGAGCCCTCGAAACCTTACTTTTTGGTTGTAATCTTGTTAAGAAAAATCTCTTCAAGGAAATCCCCAAAATTTCGCAGAATATTTTTCTATAGAAGATTTTAAGTTATTTATCCTTAAAAATCCGAGGCTTCTTTAATTGAAAAAATCTTCAGAATATAAGGATTTTCCAAGAAGTCAGAACCTGCAAGAAAATCCCTCTATAGAAAGTAGTTCTAATTTGTTTAACGAAAAATATCTTAAAATGCAAATCTTTTTGCGTTAATAATTATTTCATTAATTTATAATTTAGTGTTTTTGTAATATGTATGTTTCTACTTTTATTTTGTACTTAATAATAAAAATAAATAAAAAATATTGGAAACAGTGTTTTTATATATTTTGGTAGAAATTACTAAAATAATTCGGTTGGATCTACTGAATGTTTAATTCGGTCAGGTATACCAAATTGATTCGGTTGCGCCAACAGTTTTATATTATTTTAATATAGTAGCTACAACTTCAAATGTTGAAAGCGGCAACCGAATAATGTGATAGTACACGTAACTACCAAAATTCAGTTGTCGACAAATTCGGTTGCCACAACGAATCTGTTTTCTGTGTGTATCCTCATAATGCGGAAGTTTTTCTTTTGGAAAAAGACACCAGAACTATTAGGGGATCTCCACGAAAATGTCCTAAGAATTTGATAGTTTTAAGAGAGAAAGGTTCTTCTATAGAGAAGGATATCAGAATCTAAGGCCCCTTCTATAGAAAATATTTTCAAAATCTGGCGATTTTTCTATAGAATCAAAGTGCTTTTATTTAGAAAAAACTTCCGAACTTTGGGATTTTTATATTGGGAAAAGTTCTTTAAATGTTAAGGGTTTTCAATTAGAAATAGTCCTCAAGATAATACTTCATAGGACAATTACATCAGAAATTTAGGTCTTCCTTGTTTTCAAAATAAAAAGTTAAGCATAAGGAGTGTCTCGGTTCCTGCAGATTTCGAGAAAATTTTAATATGTGATAGAGAGCACAAAATCAATAACTTCGGTTCTAAATATATCTTCCAAAATTGATACTTGGGGGTTCAAAGTTAATTGCAAAGTTGTTCGAAACAACTTGGTTTGGAAATTTTTTAAAATTTTTAGTACACTATTTTACCTTCGCACTCCTAAAGCTTTTTACATACGTAGTATACTGTAACCCAACCGGGTGGGTTCTTCATATTTTACACACAGTTAGCCAGTTCGCACCCATCCTTATTAATATATTAGATATGTTTGCGCGGCAAACTATCAACGTTGGCTTACGTTGTGTGCGTTTTGTCGTGATCATGTAAGTATCTTCAGATTTATTCCAATTTCAATTTTCATCTTTAAACCCCCGCCCACTCGAAAGTAGGCGTTTCCGACAAAAAATATTTATATTTTTGAACTCACAATAAAAATATCTATCTACGATAAAAATTTTGAACTCATCAGAGTTATGCCTGTAAACTGCACTTTTGCAAAAATTTATTTTTCTTTAACTTTTCTTCAAATTTATATGAAAATATCTGTGGTTAACGTTTTACCTTCACTATGTTGGCAATAAATATATCCGTCCTATGCCTTATTGGCCTTATAACACTTATAATAAAATCTCGGCATAATCAAAACCAAAACAGGCAAATTTTACAAAAACCGGCAAATTTATACTTTTTACTTTTTTTTGTAAATATGGCATTCTTCCACCATAACTAAATACACAAAATGTTGCAACACAATTAAAAATGTTGCAACTCAACTTAATTTTAAACAAAAATGTTGTATATCGAGTTGGCCCGAGTTCGATTTTTTTTCGAGAGAGTTAAGAGTAGCATAATTTTTCTCTATAATATATACTCTTTGAATACATGTTTCCAGGCGCGGATACATGGGGGGGGCTATGGGGGCTGAAGCCCCTCCCCACTTGAGGACCAAAAAAATTTTTTTTACAAATAATGCTAAAAGGGACAACACGATTAATTTTGTAAACAGACTTTTCAGAATTTCACATTCAAAAAACATTTCAATTTGAGATTTTGTGCAGATTTTTGGCTTTTTTTGTCTTAGAAGAAAAAAATTGTTTTGTTCAGGAAACCTGACAGATTGTACATTTCTTCAAGCGATAATTATCGAAATTTTTTTACAATGAGCTTGTTTTTATAGAATTATTATGAAACGATTAACCATTCTTCTACAATTGAACAAATTTTTTGAGGCATTTTACTCAAAAATTAATATTTAGGGGCAGTTTTATTGTCAGAAAAAAGATCGGTCTCAAGCGAAATTACTTAAGAAATATTTAAGAAAAGAATCGTGCTTAGGTTTGACTTTAGAACTGGCCCTTATATTTTAAAGTTAGAACAAAAGTTTTCTTTTTTTTAAATATGAGTGCACTCTTTTTAAAATCTATTAAGTTAACTTCTTAATTAATTTTGTAAGTTTCATGGTCTTAAGATCACCATTTCAACCGTAAGTAATGCTCAGAAACACCTTAAAATCTCGAAAAAAGTCTTTGGTTTTATTTAAGTGTTTACTATTTATAATATCGGCCCTCAGATTTATTGATATGAAAATTCTCAAATTCTAAAATTTTTTCGAAAAACCTCCTCATACGGTATTTTTACCGTAGAAAAATTTTACATTTAAAAAAATTTGTTAATTCTAAAACATTAAAAAATATCAGAGTCATGTTTACATAAAAAAATCACACATCTAAGCAAAAATTACCCCATTTAAAATTTTTTTAATGCTTTGTCGTATTATTTCAAAGAAATTGTAGACAAATTGAATATCACTGCAAAATTTGTAGTGTTTTAAAAGTTTTTTTATTTGAAAAAACTTTTAGTTTCTGATTAAAATATTGTATTGAATTTAATAAGTAAATACAACCCAGCAGAAATTCGGAAGCGGTAAAAATGATTAGTGCTTCTTTTCTGCTTCGTTTATTGCTTCTGAGGATTTATAGCTTGCAGTAGTGTGTTAAAAACGGCAATAGAGTTTTGTTTACCACACTTTATCGCTCTAACAAAGCACGAAAGAATGACAGTGATAACCGAATTTACTAGCTAAAAGCTGTGATTTCATGCCATTATTTGGAGCTATGATAGAAGCGCATATCGGATATCAAAATAAGTGCTTTCACGCGAGCTATCTCGAAAAAAAAATCATGCCTTATATCAGCAATAATGCAAGCGCTACACTATTTTCTTTCCCTGACGAACCTGCTTCCAAGCAAGCAGTATTTTTTGATGGGAAGTAGTTTTTAAAAACTACAATTTTTTGGTTAAATGTAAATGTAGTATTAAAAAAAAATATGTTAACTTAAATTTAATATACAAATAAAAAATATTTAAATTGATAAAAACTCATCACTTGTAACCTGCACTGCGAGAATTATCTGCAGCATATTAATGAGTTTTTGAAACTTTTCGTTGAATTAATGGAATTTTTCATAAAATGTTATGAAAAATTTAATTTTATTTATTAAAAGTATCGTACACTCAATGAAAAAGTTTCTTAAAATATATGTAGCTTTTTCATTAATTCTAATAAATTTTTAATTTATTTTGTGAAGAATGAAAAATCTTATTAAAATTCGTTGAGCAAAATTCTCTCTGTGTAGAGGTAATGAGTGTTTTTTTAGGAAGTTCTCGCGATTGACATGCGCTTGCTAAAATAATTCATTTTATAATACAAAAGTAAATGGCCTATCGTAAGTTCTTATTACAAAACTCATTGCCGGGTAATAGTGTAAGGTTTTGTTGGGATCTGGATTTATGACGAGTTTTGCCGCAGATCTTTACACTAAAAAAAAAGTTAGTATAAAAATTAGTAAAACGGTTTCCAATTTTATTATACTAGTATTATACTAATTTTTAGTATAAAGTTGTTTTTTAGTAAAATAATTTGGTATTCTCATTTTACAAACTACAGAATTTTTTACTAATTTGAGTTGCTAAATCTACAAATTTAATTTTACTAAATTTTGAAACCCGATTAGCTAAAATTAGCAAAAAAAAGTTGCTAATCTTTTTTATTTTGGAAGTTCAAAATTTTTTTTTTCTTTGAAATATACACAACCTGATAGAAATTTTTGTTATAATATGATTACCAGAAAGACCAAGTTGTTTTTAAGCGTTTTTTTTTTTCCATTTATAATAAAAATAGATTTGTTCTCTAAATTTTTTTGTTGTTTTTTAATGCTTATATTTCCACGTTTTTTTTTTGCTTTTTTCGAATATTTCTTTGCTATAAATACAATTAGTTTTGCAATTTTATTAATATGTATTTTTATCATCCATATTCGTACACTCGGTTAAAAAAAGAGTTATCATATTGATGAAACTGCTTCATAAATCAATCATCGGCAATAAATATGACGAAGCGTTTCATAAAGCAGATGATCTTTTTTATACGAAAATTGATGCCAAAACGTCTTTCAAATTAGTTCGTGTTAACCGATAATTCGTCTTTAACCAAGTTTAGCTTAAAAGAATTTTACTGTAAATGGTACAATTGTTTTCTATTCTAAAGCTGCCTACACACGAAGGAACATTCGTCACAAAATGCCCTTCGTGTATAGCGACCTATAGAAAATCAAGCATGCTGTACAGCATGCTGGACGGCTGTATGAATTTGATCATGTAGTGTCTAATTTGACAGCTTGTCAAACATGTTGGACGAAAGACAAAATTTTTTGATTTTTCGGCAGGTTTGACAAACACGCTTTACAGTGTAATGGAAAATATCATCAAACATTAGGGAATTTTACATTTTTAATAAGTTATTTTGTGACAAGAAAGGGATAACGTTAATAAAAAAACTAAAAAATGAAAAAACAGAAGAAAAAAAATTAAATTCAAAGAAAAAAAATTAAAAAAATAATTTCGTCATTATCATCCGCTGTGTTAATTTTGTGTTTTTGAAGGTACATTTTACAGCATGCTTGACCGTGTATTTGATCGTATAAAGTCCGCTTATGTCAATAGCGGCCTATATACGTGCAAGCATGCTGTCCAGCTTGTTTGACAAACAAAAAATGGTTTTTGGTATACACGGACAAGCATGCTGTAAAACTTTACTTCAAAACCACAAAATCAACACAGCGGATGATAATGACGAAATTATTTTTATTAATTTTTTTCTTGGAATTTCAGTTTTGAATTTCTGTTTTTGCATCTTTTAGTTTATTTTGGGGATGTGCGATTAATCGATTAATCAAACTTCCTGATTAATCAAAATTCTGATTAATCAATTAATCGATTATTCAATAATTTTGATTAATCAAAAACATAATTAATCGATTAATCAGTTATTTCGATTATTCAAAATAATGATTAATTGATTAATCATGATTTCAATTAATCAAATTTATGAATAATTGAATAATATCTTGTTTTTCTCCATTGACGACGCTTTTTAACGCCGGTTCAAAATAGAGACTTTAAATTTAGGAACAGAGTTGGTCAAGTCTGACCAGTGAGCAAATAACCTTTGTTATTCTCTTTATTTGGAGCTATATAAAGTATCGCCACAAAACAAGGATAAAATTTCCGTATTTTTCTATTTTAAATATTAATTGATATTATTCAAGTTTTGATTAATCAAAATTCAAATTAATCGATTAATCATAATTCTGATTAATCAAATTTTCAACTAATCAATTAATTGACTAATCAAAGTTCTGATTAATCATACTGTTTGATTAATCGATTAATCGCACATCCCTAGTTTATTTATTAACGTTATCCCTTTCTTGTCACAAAATAACTTATTAAAAATGTAAAATTCTCCAATGTTTGATGATTTTTTTCAATATACGGTAAAGCGTGTTTGTCAAACTTGCTGAAAAATCAAAAAATTTTGTTTTTCGTCCAACATGCTTGACAAACCGTCAAATTAGACATTACATGGTCAAATTCATACAGCCGGCCAGCATGCTGTACAGCATACTTGGAAGTCTATATGGCCGCTAATGAATCGTGTTGACATTCGTGTTATCAAAATTTTTTGATATTTTGTGTTTCCTAACTCAATTTTCCATCGTGAGTATCGATGTTACTGTTTTTGCTGTTTTAGTTCATTAAGAGCAGTCGTACTGGGAGGTGCTTTTGTAATTGCGCATTATGGCGACAATTACAAATAATGAAAACTGCATTAATTTTTATAAGTGAATATAAAAATTTATAGACAATTAAGAAAAAAATCCTTAAATATAAATTGTAACAAAATATTGACCAGTTTTCCTTTAAACATATATAATATGAACAACTGTAAACTGCACGCGTGCTAACCCGGTGTCTTCAAATGCAATAAATTATATGATATGAAATGTCAAAACCATTGCAGCGAAACGTCAAAATGATATCAATTGCAAAGGATAACACTTGACCATTTCATGGATAAGAAATACATAAATTTTTTTAGAAAAACAACAAATTTTATGAAACATTAATATTTACCGACAAATAATAAAAAAACTAAACACTTTTCCATTCTTTTTTACCAAATTTTTTGTTGTTTTTCTATTACAAAATTAAAATGAAAACTAAGAGTGACATTTGATCTCTGGCATCACTGCAAGAGCCGATTGCATGTCAGCGATATGATGTTTGTATTAATTTTATTGTGTATAGACTAATAGCGTTAGAAAATTACAATTTTATTAAAAATTTTAAATTATTAAGAAAAACATTAAATTCTGCAATAAAATTAATAAGAAAGGGATATAAATTTTCTATGACTAAAAAAAAGTAACGAAATAAACGATTGAACGAAATGAACGATTGGACGAAAAGAACGAATAATGGTGAACGATGTCACATCGTTTAATGAACGGAACCGTTCAAATGAACTAGTTCGTTCATGAACGACACAACTCTAAGCACGAGGTTTTTCAACAAAAACATTCGGTAGTGTTTTGATAGTTAAAAAAATAAAGTGAATTAAAATAATAACTTGGAAAAATCAATAACAATGGTACATATTGGACCAGTACATGGTGGTCATCTTGGGGTACTTGCCACAACATATGCCCACCGCACCCAGTGGTCCTAATACTCTTCAAACATCATCTTCGACCGGAACAACATCCTCATCTTCAAATAAATCGTCTTTATCCGTAAAACCCAATTATACTTTAAAGTTTACTTTGGCTGGTCATACCAAGGCAGTATCAGCTGTTTTCACCCAATGGGGAAAGGTTGGCGAGTTCATGTGAGTACCAGAAGTGGAAAAAGAAATAATTTCGAAATTTTATGAATTGACCTGTCTCGGCCGTTCATTTTAATCGTAATGGTTCGTTAATTGTCTCTTCTAGCTATGTTGGCTTATGTCGTATTTGGGATACAGCCAGTGGTCAGTGTTTGAAGACTTTAATAGATGATGGCAAGTATATATTAGCGGCTACTTTGGATAATACTTTGAAATTATGGGACTATTCAAAAGGAAAATTTTTAAAAACCTACACTGGACATAAAAATGGAAAATATTGTATTTTTGCAAATTTTTCAGTAACTGGAGGAAATGTTAGTTAAAGGCAAGATTTTTTTTTATCTATAAATTTGTTTTAAATGTTTTTAATATTTTTTTGTGGGTTGTTTCCGGCAGTTAATATGGTTTACATCTGGAATCTACAATCGAAAGAGATGGTCCAGAAGGGTCACACCGACACTGTGTTGTATACTGCTTGTCATCCAACAGAGAATATTATTGCTTCGGCGGCTTCGGAAAATGACAAAACCATAAAATTATGGAAAAGCGATACATAATTTTACAATTACATATGGTTATCCCAATATTGGTACCATACGTGAATTGGTATTTAAAAAGGTTTTGCTCGTATCAATGGCAAAAAATCATCCATTATTTGTTTGGAAGATATTATTCATGAGATATTTACAGTGGGTACAAAGGTTCAAGCTGTTAGTGAATTTATGTGTGCATTTTTAGTAAGTTTATTGTCTTTATATTAATTTATATGTAGCAAAAATTAACTTCTATTTTTTATCTACAGTTTTGTAGCCCACGTGAAGCTTGGAAGAATAAAATGTCGGTATCCTTTAAGCGTGGAGGCGAATACGGCGATCGTGGTAATGGTATCAATGATTTAATAGCACGCAGTTTATAAATATATTTTTGTAAAATTTGACACTGTTACTTATAAACTAGAAAGTATTTTAGGGGCTTTGACATGTCTTTTTCATATTTATGTGGTTTTTCATTTTAAATATCCGATTGAATGTAAACATGTATGGCTCTTCAATCACATTTTTTTGGAATCAATTTTCCTAAAGACAAGTTATCAACAGCAATCCTTAGCCTGACAACTTATCTAAAAAATGTAAATGAAGAGAAAAATTTATAAATTTTACTCATATGTTAGTTAATTTGATAATTTCACATTTTATATATATTTGTTCCTTTTACTCCTGCAAGGAGCATAGGGCCGCTTTTTTTTAATACGGTTTCGGTAATCATGTTTGGTTTAAGATGAATGGCTGATTGGGCCAAAGCATCCGATCCTGGTGTTGGGGCTGCCAACATTGCCTCCAGGCCTGCAGTGGTTGCGCAGGGATTTAATCCAAGCGCCAATAGGGTTATACCGCCCATGGTCGGTTGGGATATTGGTTTTTTGGTTGGCGCCAATTGCTCGCCACGACGTTACAAGGATCATAGGCAAACTCGGGACTTAGTGGGAGCTCGAAAGACCCTCCGAGACTCTCCCCTTGTAACCGCTGACTGTCCGCGGCTGCCATTGGCAGCTACTCCACATTTCTGCGGAATCACTATCCGCAACCTGTGACGCGTCCGGTAGCACTCAGCTGTGCTTCCCATAAGCAAATAATATATCATACATCGTCATAAAAATGACAAGGTGTGATATACCATTCGCAAGGGCGGAAAACAATTTCAACAATTTCACATTTTAAGTCGTTTAAAACATGTTATTTTTCGCTGTTTTCGCATCAATTTATTAATTAAAGGAAATAACAATTGCCTACTTTTGTTAACTTTGAAACTCTTAATTTCTAATTATAATCTTTACAGCTGAGTTTCATACTGAAGTCTTTAACTTCACTATTAAACAAAAGAAAATGCCAAGAAATTTGTGTACGAAACAACAAAAAATTATGGATTAATAAAAGTAAACTCAAAAACCTACACGGTGGTTTTCATACTGAAGGTTTTTGAGTTAAGCATTAGTTATTTAATTTGTTATTTCGTATACAATTTTTTACATTTTATCTTTCAATATCGTTAAGTTCAAGTTAACTTTAAATATGAAACCGAGCGTAATAGATAAATAATAAAATGTACCTACATTAATTTGGAATAAATGTGGGCATTTTTTTATACCTTTAAAAGTGAATACTTATAAAAATTTGCATTAAATGAATGTGTGACTTTCTTTTAAATACTTATATATATTAATACTCCAAAAATTAATTTAAATGAGAATATCAATTTGATATTGATCTCAAAAGCCTATTATTTAGTACATATATTTATAATAAATCTTTTTATATACATACATTCAATGTATCATTCATCTAAAAGTTATTTAAATTTTAACCCCTAAATTCATAAACACTTTGTAAAATTATAGGAGGTTTAATGAACACATTTTGTATGAAAATGACGTTTTGTAAACCGGCTATAACTTTATAAAGCATTTATGAATTGAGGGGTAAAACTTTACTTATAATTAAATCGTATTTAAAATTACATTTCATTTTATAACTAAAAAGAAATACATTTTACTATTCGTAAGCATTTTTTATGGATTTTATTTTAGTTTTTTTGGAAATAAAATACAGTATGCATACTAATATTTAGTATAAGTACTATTTTATTTCCATTTTAAATTTACAGAAATTTTACTAATATATAGTAAAATTACTAATTTTTGCTTCTAAATGAATTTCACTAATATTTAGTAAGGAATTTGGCTAATTTTAGCAAATTGATTTCCATTATGAATATACTAAAATTATACTAAATTTTAGTAACTATTACAAATTTTTTCCACAACGTTGACTTTACTAATAATTACAGACACATTTTGCTAAAATTAGGTAATCGGTCTGCTGGCCTAATATTAGTTAATTTTTCTGTAATATTACAGTTTTTTCTGTAACTTTTACAGACTTTTTTATTTGAGTGTAAATTGTAACTACTTCACAATCAGTTGATGCTATTCGGAGTGCTTTTAAAATAACTTTTTTGTAATGGATTTTTTTGCTGGGTACTTAAACATTTTTCAACCGATTTCGGATTTTTATACATTGCTAGAATTGTATTTCAGTCCAGACTAAGATTCTGCTGACAGAAATACGATTATTTAAGAGCTACATTCCATTATACGATCCCCTTAATTTTTGCGTGATTTATTTTTACACCTAAACGAACAGTTCTAGAGGGGGGACGGCCTTAAATCCCAAGTTGAAAAATAAGGTTCACCCTAATGTTCGTATTAGAAGTAAAATTATGAATACTATAATTTTAGCATTTCTTTTTGTGCATTATACGTACATATAGGCGTTGATAAAAATATTCGCAATTGGTTAATGACCTCTGTGCTTTGCTATAACTATTACAAATGGTTGGTTATTATATAACTCTAGAGTATAAAATAGTCTACCATATTCTCTTTTATAACTTTTGCAAAACCAGGCTGGCCAGGTACATTTTTTTGATATCCCCAAAAAATCTAAAAAAAATCCCCAAAACACACTAAACTATCAAAAATAAACCAAATATTTTGAAAGTGGTATGAGTCCATTTCAAAAAAAAAATTTGATAATGTTCGTTGGCGTCTATTGAAATTGAAATTTATTGAGGGCCAGTTTTATAGTCAGAACTTTTGCGATATACATATTGTTTGAAAATTTCTGACTTAAGCAAAATCTATAAAAAAAATAGTAGTAGTTCTTAGTTCTGACTGTAGAAGTGACTTATAAAGTTAAAATTTATGAAGGATTTCATATATCCCCAAAAAAATTTTAAATCCCGAAATCATCCCCAGTCGCAAAATGAAAATTGGGGACAGGGGATTTGCCAGATCTGTCAAATTAACAGAGTAGTATATTGAAAGCTAACAGAGCAAATTGTGGTAATTTTTTTGATGATCCTAGACGAGAACAAGACATTGAGTTTTTATTTTAACCCAACGAATAATCCTTGAGTTTCCTGTGTAAAAAAGATCAGATCTGGCCAGATCTCAGTAGTTCTTACCAGATCTATTTAGATCTCAAAATTAGGGACAAATTTGAGATCTAATTAGATCTGATCAGATCTAGGCATATCTGGCCAGATCTTAGTAGATCTTACCAGATATAATTAGATCTCAAAATTGGGGACAAATTTGAGATCTGATCAGAACTAGGCATATCTGGCGCATTTGTCCAGATCACTATAGATTTGAACAGATTTGGCACTAGATCTGATCAGATCTTGCCATTAGGTATTATCACATATTCCATATCTGATCATATTTGATGAGATCTGGTACAGGATCTAATTAGATTCAATCATATCTATTTAGATCCAAAAATATCTGATCAGATCTAAACTTTTTTACACGGGTTCTTAAAATATCGTTCCCTGAATCAAAGACCAACAAAAATCCCGAAATTTGGGGATAAAACCCCCAAGTCTGGCTAGCCTGACCAAAACACACGCTATTCAAACACATAAAAAATTCAGAGCTTTAAAAGATTTAGTAATAATTTTAATTAAAAATTAATGTAAAGTAAATTGTAAAAAAATAAATGTAATTTAAAGTTTTTTAGATTATTTTGATTAAGTAATCGTAAAAACCGAATGACAAGTGTTGTTGAATTAAAAGTTTTATTTGTTTTGCAGAGGTCTTCAGGTAAAAAAAGTTTATTATAAAGTTGAATTTTCCTATAAGAACGTTGTTCAAATATTTCTTAAACTCTGCTGTCAAGCCATAGGCTTAGCAGTTTTTAACATTAAGAATGAAATTATATGTTATTAAAACTAAATAAATAATATAATAAATAAAAATTTAAAATTTAAAAAAAGTGTAGAAACGGTAATGACATATCATTATTTTTTGGATTACCAGTAATGACACCCACTTACGTTCTGCATTATTGTAAAACATATAATAATGAGTTACTGATAATGACTTATCTTTATCATTATTTCAAATAGAAAATAAATTTCTATATTTATTTGAAAATTTTTTGAAATCTATTTTTTGACTCAATATTTTAGAAACAACCACATATTTTTTGTGTGTTGGCGAGTAAGCTTACTTGTGTGCAGGAGGTTAATTATGTTTTTATCTGTTAAATATTACATATCGATATAGCCAAAGGTTAGAGCTATTGACTGGCAATCTGTAGACCCAGGTTCGATTCCCGCACCATTTTTTATTTCAATTTATTTATTTTTTTTATTTCGCCCCATTGCTACGAACCCAGCAAAATCTCAGTAATGGGTGCTCATTACTAATATCTAAATAATAAGCAGTAGAATTAGGATCTACTGCTTATAATTCGGTGTCAAAACTCATTATTTTTGTTCGACAAGGTCGTTTTTGTAGGTAGTTGTCCATATTCGCTGCATGAAAAAACGCACAAAATTTGTTCACCCGCTTACCCGCTGCATTACAAAAGTATATAAAATATAGCTACCAAAATACGTAGTTATTCGTGTGCTTATACGCATTTAAAAAATAAGTGGTTACAAGTTGTTAAATAATACTTACTTATATACTTACTAGTGGTTAAAAAATAAGTAGTTACCAAATTCACATTATCTTTATAAATAAATAAGTATTCGCGCGTAAGCTAGACTGCTTATAAAAACGGCTTCGCCTAACAAAAATAACTAGTACTGACGCCGAATTATAAGTACTAAAAAAATTTTAGTTTCATTATATAACCACTTATTTGGTAATGAAAGATTTTGCTGGGAACTTATACTGAACGGTGCTAACACCAGAAACTGTTTCTTGATTATTCCCAGTGTAGAAAATCATTACCAGATATGTGGTTATGTAACTACGTACTTGGTAATGGTAACTAGTGACTTTTGTTATTACATTTCTTATTACCTTTATATGGCGATGTCGCGAAAAATAATGAGTTGTCGTTACACACCAGCATACGAAAAATCAAAAAATATATCGTTACCTATGTGCTTACTAGTACTGACAAAAATAATGAGTCTAAAAATAAATTTTCTAAAAAATAAATTATATAAAAAAATATTTTTTATTGTATTTTTTTTTAAATAAAATTTGCAGTTGCCGGAATCGAACCTGGGTCTACAGATTGCCAGTCAACAGCTCTACCATCTGAGCTATATCGACATGTAATATTTAATAGATAAAAATACAATTGACCTGCTGCACACAAGTAGCTTACTCGCCAACATACAAAAAATCAAAAAATATGTGGTTACAAATATTCTTACCAGTGTTTAAAAAATCTTGAGTCTAAAAATAGATATTAAAAAATTTTCGAAAAAATCTAAAAAATTATTTTCTATTTGAAATAATTTAAAAATAAGTCATTATCAGTAACTCATTATTATATGTTTTAAAATAATACAGAAGGTAAGTGGGTGTCATTACCGTTTCTACACTGGGTTATGAACAATATTAGGATAAAAATAAAAATCTTCGATCGACTCATTTTTCAAAGATTTTTGAAATTGCATTAATCTTTTTTTTTTAATTATTAGAAAACTACCCAGTGTAGAAAATCATTACCAGATATGTGGCTATGTAACTACATACTTAGTAATGGTAGCTATTTACTTTTGCTATTACATTTCTTATTACCTTTATATGGCGATGTCGCGAAAAATAATGAGTTATGGTTACACACCAGCATACGAAAAATCAAAAATATATCGTTACCTATGTGCTTACCAGTACTGACGAAAGTAATGAGTCTAAAAATAGATTTTCAAAAAAATAAATTATATAAAAAAAATATTTTTTATTGCATTTTTTTTTAATAAAATTTGCTGGTGCGGGAATCGAACCCTGCCATATCGCAAAAGTCTAATAACTTGAAGTGTCAAAAAAAATAACTTGATTTAAAAAAAAAAACTTGACAATAAAAAAAATATAATGTGCATATGTGTGCAGTAGGGTGAGCCTTAATACAAAAATTTATAATTTTTGAATACACTAGCCATTTTATTAAGATTCATAAAATTTTTTTTTTTTGAATTTTTGGGGACAAACTCGATAGTGCTACCAGCCATTGAAGTTTGGACATATGGGTTAAATGGACCAAATAATAAAAAAACGAAACTGACGAAATTGATTAGTGTTTTATTTTTTTTTTTTGTAGCATTTATTCCTGTATAATAAGAAGAAAAAGATGAAGTCTGCAAGAAGTCGTTGACATTTTCATACTTTAGGCCAAAAAATATATAAACTTGCCATAGTTTTCGAATCGTCAATCAATCAATAAGATATTTTTTTTCTGAAACGTAAAAAACCAAAACTTTTTTTTATAAATTTATTAAATGGGTGCTATATAATCAACATAAAATAGCACTTAAGGTTTTTCTTGTCCCAGTAAAATTATTGTTTACCAATTTTTAAGGAAAACCGTCTTTCGTAAATCTCTACTCACGCTCTCAAAACCAAAGATATACCTTAACCGCTATTTTATTTTGCTAATATATCAACAATTTAATATATTTATGAAAAAAATATTTTGGTTTTTACGTTCCAGAAAAAAAATATGCTAAAATTTTAAACTGGGGTTGCGAGAATTATTAAAAATGTTTTATATTTTTTTGGGCCTAAAGTTTGAAAATTTCAACGACTTCCGACTTCATCTTTCTTTTCTTATTGTTTAGAAATAAATGCTACTCAAAAAAATTAAAACACTAATAAATTTCATCAGTTTTGTAATTTCGCATGTTTTTTTTTTAACTACTGATACGACAAAAATTCAATTTAACTTGACAAAATAAGTTTGACCTTGGCACTTGACAAGACCTAAATTAACTTGACAATCAAGGCCATTCAAGGCCATGTGGCAACCCTAGTCTACAGATTGACAGTCAATAGCTCTACCATCTGAGCTATATCGACATGTAATATTTAATAGATAAAATATAATTGTCCTGCTGCACACAAGTAAGCTTACTCGCCAACATACAAAAAATCAAAAAATATGTGGTTACATATGTATGTATATCCTTACCAGTGTTTAAAAATATTGAGTCTAAAAATAGATTTCAAAAAATTTTCAAAAAAATCTAGAAAATTATTTTCTATTTGAAATAATGATAAAAATAAGTCATTATTAGTAAATCATTATTATATGTTTTAAAATAATGCAGAAGGTAAGTGGGTGTCATTGCTGGTAGTCCAAAATATAATGATATGTCATTACCGTTTCTACACTAGGTAGTTAAATATTTTTTTGCTTTCTTATGTTTTTTTTAAATTTACGATAATTTCTACTTTTTTTTCCATCCAAAACTCAGTTTTACTACACACTAAATCCTTGACAATTCGTCGGGATATTTGAAGTGTTTTGTTTCACGATTTGTTGTGTTTGGCAGGTTTGGCATCTCCTATTGTATAAGGTCCCTAACTAAACTAAATGCAATTTTTTTGTAAAAAAAAAACTATTTGAATTTGACAATATAATTTTTTGTGTAATTTTTATAGGGGTTCATTCAAAAAAGTATTCACTAGTTTATATCTTTTGAAACTAGTTTGTTTTTCTTTTACTTTCTCACTATTTTACTCCTTATTATAAAATGTATATTGTACATATAGTATTATAATATAGTTTTAAAACCACTCAACACTTTTGCTTGGGGTTTTTTTCTTCTTTTTGTTGTTTTTGATGAGATTGCTTTTATTCTTTTGCTGGTTTTACCTTAGAGATTTTGTAATTTTTTGCCGTTGGTTTTAATGAGCTTTTGCCTCATGAATAATTAAGTTTGTGCACGGTTTAGATGAAAACTTTCATTTTGAATTTTGTTCCCTGCCTTTATTGTTAAAAAGGAGATTTAAAAAAATGTTAAAACAATTTAGTTTATGTTGAGTTTCAAATGTGACGTAGATAGATTAATTTTGGTTTTAATATAAAACAAGACTTTTTTTATAAGAAAAAAAATTATTCATAATAACGGTTTAATAGTTTTGTATCGAGTTTTCTTAATTTAAAATTTTATTATTCTGAGTAACTTTTCTTGATAATTCGTCTAACAAGGAAAGTATCTCATGTGATAATCTTCGATCTTAACGAAATTCGGATATTTTATGGAGAAAAAAATGTCTAACGTTATGGTGTCTGCGATTATCCGCCATTTCCGTAGTTAATGGTGTTAAAACTGGGGCCAAAGAGAACCTATTATTTTGTTTTTTGTTTGTCATTTGGTTCTAGGAAACTATATACAAATATTATATTTTCGAATACGAATTTTTAAAAGCCGTTTTTAGGTACCTTTCTTTGGTATATTTTTGTTGTTTTATAGATGATGTTGTAAGAAATGTATTAAATTTAGGGCACTTTATATGGATATGAATAGTCGTAAAATCGTAAAATTTACATATATTAATCCTTCTTAAGTTTAAGCGGATCCGTATTTATTTGACTCCAGTTTTAACTTCGTTAATACCCGAGATGGCCGATAATCTCAGACACTCCAACCTTAGAATTTTTTTCTCTATAAAATATCCGAATTTCATTAAGATCGGAGGTTATCATATACTTTCCAAGTACTGGAAAAATGTGCTTTCCCATTCCCAAAATGATAACAACATTAGACAAAAGGACCGGACTTGCAACCGGATTTGACCTCGGAACCTTCTGACTACAAACATTTATTAACGAAGCGTCAGCATTTTTATAAAATCATTGGTCTACCAGTGAATTGGTTTTTGTACCGCTGGCAATTTCAGACTAGGTAGCGCTGGATAACCACTGGTTGCAAACCTTGGCATATCATTCTAAGCCCATTCATTGCAAGTGGTTTTTTTTATAAACCACCAAAATTTTTGTGAAACAAATACTGGCAAAACGCTTTTTGCAAACGCTGAAAAAGCTCCCCAAATGAGTGTTCTGCCAGTCATTTGTTTTGAACACCTAGTGGTGTGCCAATGGTTGATTTTTTGTACCACTGGCGATTTTTGACTGGGTAGAAATGAAGGTTATGTCACATCTTATATTTTTGTTATGGGATTTAAAAATTTTTCAGAAATCATTAATTTTGGTCGCAGGACGCCAGCTTTGTAATTTTACTTAAATTCTCACCACATAAGTTTTACAGTTAGTTCCACAATAATCCAAACAATAATTAATAAATATGAAAATTAAAAAAAGCCGCTCTAAATCCACCTACATGCAGCCACTTAATGAAATTTGAGGTATAGAGATTTTGTACGAATGTGGCAGTCATATCGAGAAATCGGATTATTCTAAGGGTTTCGAAATATTAGACGAACGTTGAAACAAGTTCATAGAGTTCATGTCCTTTTTTATTTTACTAGTTTCTACATATTATTAAAAACACAGCGAACCACATAAAAGCAATAATAATAATAATATTTTTAGAAGTAATACAAAATGAAATTAATTTATGACCCACTCGAGTGCAATTTATTTAAATTGATAAAGTTTTTTTTTGTTAACATACTTAATTGTAACACAACAGAGTAGAAAATCATTAAAAAATATTCGCCATATAATACATATCGTAAGATGAAATGCAAAACCACGCGATATTTTTATTTTTTAAATGTGAAGAAAAAAACATCGATAGATATTTTATCAAGGTTGGTTACCATTATCGCTAAAATGCCGTTACCTTTACCAATGCCTCTAAAAATTTTGCAAATACCGTTATCGTTACCGATGCCGTTATTTTTATGGGTAATTACCGGTATTTTACCGGTATTTATTAATTTATATGAAAATGAAATTTTTTTAAATTTTTTGTAATAACCTTCAGCTTTTTTCTATAAAAAAAATTTATGGATAATAATTTTAATTACTAAAACTACCAGCATTGAATTCAAAGCTTATAATCTCTATTTTAAACATGTAAAATGAAATATGTTAAGTTTTTACTTGTTTTTGTATGTTTTTAACATAACTTATAATACCGGTACATACCGGTATTGCTGTTTCGATAATGGTATACCGTTACCGAAATAGTCTTAAATACAGTCTAGTCTTAAATAGTCTTTACACTGAAAATATTATTACAGTAACTGACTGTAGGTTATTTAAAAAGTTATCCGTACATTTATTTTTAAATGATTATTCAGTTAAAATACAAAGAAATATATTTTTTAACTCTTTTTGTCGTTTATTTAAAAAATAAATTACATATAAATACGGATTTTCTGTTACAGTTAATATTTTCATTTAAAATGTTTTGTTAAAAAAAGAATTCCTTTTCGATTTCTAGGTCAGTTAAAAAAAATTAAATAAACTTAATATCATTTATTCTTACGGATTTTGTAGTTAATTTTTTGAAATTTAAAAAAACGAAATAAATGAAAAATCATTATTTTTTAAGGATTAAGGTAGTTTATTTATTAACATTTAAAAATAAATGAAAAGTTCTTTTGATTTAAATGAAAAGTTAGTAGACCGGTTTTCAAAGTGATTTTTCATTTATTTTAAATTACATTTTCAGTTAATTTAAACTACAAACTATTTTGAGTGTACCATTACCGAAACAAAAGAAATTCGATACCGTTACCCATATCGTTATTCGTTTCGGTAACCAACCTTGTATTTTATTTAACATATTTCTTAATAAGTATACACATAAAACTTATGGTTTTGATTATATTTGGAACGACAGATTCGTTGTGATAACCGAATTTGTTGCCAATCGAACTGTGGCGGTTACGACAACCAACTATAATTTTAATACTTTGTCGATCGGAGTAATTGAGAATTTTGATAGTGAGTATATTCAGTTGTGAATACAAACACCAGTAAAAAAATAATTCAGTAGCTAAAACCGAACTTTAAGTTTTTACTTGTTTTTGTACACCATTTCTGAATACAAAATACTTAAAATTTTTTGATGTTTATTAAAATTCAGTTTAAACTAAAAATAAAAAAATATGTTTCTTTTTAATACTTTCTACGGCCAAGGACTTCTCTCAGATTCTAAGATTTTTTTTCAGTTACAAGGCTTATTTGAAAATTTAAAGTTCTGAGGGATACTTGTGTAAAAACTGCAATCATAAGAATTTTTTCTTTTAAAAGTCCGGGGATACTGATCAAAGAATTTTAACATTTCTCTCCCAATTCGCTTAGAAATTAAAATATTGACACATTTGGAAAAACAGCGGCTTTCAATTTCGAATTTTTAAATTAGATGTGTACCAATTACACTTTTACAATTTTGATTTTTGTTTTAGGGCTGTAAAAGAAGATCAAAAAGTCTAAATTATTGTAAATAATTTAAAAATATGTTTGTGGTAATTTGACTTACATGAAAATTTTGACTATACGGCTTTGGTTTTTATTTTGATATTTTTTCTGTACTTTTATTGATTTCTTTATTTGGCGAAAATTAAAAAAAAGATTACAATATTTTTTGACATTTGATTTAAAATCAAATACTAAAAATCGTTTGTACCTATTCAATTATAGTTTTTATGGCTAAATTTAAATTTTTGTTAAGGTAGGGCCTATCGATTATTCCCCACATATAATTGTTTGACTAGTAAGGGTTGATTTTACCAGTTATTGTGGATTACGGTATTATTTTGATAGTATAAATATATAATAAATTATAATAATATTTTATATTGGCTTTAATTAACGAAATTTTGGTAGATGGTATTAAATTTCTGGCTTAACAAGTGAGTTTTTTTAATATTCCAACCGAATTCCAACTAACAGGTTTTCTGTGTGTATTAATCATTATCATCAATGAAATCGGTTTTGAATATTTTCTAATTACGTGGTTTTGCATTTCACCTATCGATATGTATTTACACATTCTCTAACACAGGCTCACATATATGATTTGTACACCCATAAAAATATTTTTGTAATTTAAAAGAAATTGTCTGTAAATTTCATCTTAGAAACGGGTTTAACTTTTTAGTTTTAAATAAGGATGGTAACCGATTTAAAAATGGTATTAGCGATTTGCATTGGCATTTACATCACTAAGCAATTGTTTAATAATAATAATAAAAAACGGAATTTTAAGTTGTGACTACCGAATTATTCTTGACGCCATAGAAGTTCTGTTACCACAACTGAAAAATTCGGTTGCCACAACCGAACCATTGGATTGGCAACAAATTCGGTTGTAAGCACGAATCGGTTTTATCTGTGCACCTTTCAACTAGAGTTGCAAGACTATTGAGTATTTCGGTACGGAGTACTCAAAACCGGTACCGGTAAAAAATACACACTTAAAATTACATACCCAGCCAGCAATTTCGGAGCGCTCATAAATAAGATTCTTAAATGGTTCGCAGAAATGATTATTGTTTTTTTGAAAACACTTTTTTTTCGGTAAAAAATATTAACCCTCAGAAAACAATCCAAAAAGTTGTCTCTACAATCTAAAAAGCTGTCTCAAAATGAGGGTTTATTTTTCGGACTCAAAAAAGATTACAAAATTATTTAAATTTATGAGGAAAATTTCGATTTTATACTTTCTATTTTCTGAGTCATTTCTGAGTACACAGGGGGCTCTTTTGGACGGACCACTTTCATAGGAAAAAGTGGAAAAATGTTTATGTTTTTGGAGCTCATTTGTAAGTCATTAATGATCATCTTTGTTTGCTGGGTACTCAATAACTTCAGAGTTGTTGTTTTTGTTTTTTTTTTTTTATAAAAGAGCAATTTTGCTATGGAAAACACTGTAAAACCAGATATATTTTTTATTGCGCAAATACTTTCCTAATTTTTTGTAAATGCAAAAAGTATTTAGTACTCGTAGTATTGAGTAGAGATGGGCGCGTGACACGAAATGTGAGTTAAAATGATAGCACTCACGTGAGTCGTACGTGAGCGTCAGTTAAAAAGAATATTCGTGCGTGAGCCGTGCGTTAGTAAATTTTTGTGCGTGAGTTTGCGTGATTATATTAAACCATATTGCGATAATTTACAATTTTGTAAAAAATTCCAGAGATCTTTCCCTCCTTCAAATAATGGGTATTATAGTCAGTTCAGGTACTATTAAATGTTATTCCAAATTTTTGTGGAGGAACAAACTTTTTCAATGGTTTGTTCAAGAAGTCGATTTCTGCGAATTTATTAAGTTATTTAAAAATTTTAAATATAAAATTAAATTAAAGGAATTAAATGCGCTGAAATCCCAAAACCTAATTAACACATAAGGAAAAATAATCTATTAAAAGCACGTCCCTATCCAAATTTTATTCTTGAATAAGGCAAACGTCGAAGTTTTTAGTATTTCTGGAAATATTTGTTAAGTTAAAGTGCAAACTCAATGAGAATTTCTTCTTCTCGTCTAGGAGCGTTTCTAAACATTTAAAATATCAAAGAAAAAAAAAAAAAAATGCCACAATTTGCTTTGTCATCTTCCAATATACTACTCTGTTGTTTTGACAGATCTAGCAATGTATTGACATCCATTCAATTATAATCAACAATAGAAAAAAAAAGTTTTTCTAAAGTGTCAGTAATATTTATATTTGCACAAGCACTTGCATATTAGTTAAATTTTTAACAAAATTTTTTTATAGTTAAGCTAATTTTAATTCTAATCCCCATTAACAATAAACAAATAATCTGAAGTTAACACAAACTGAAAGTTAAAAAATTCAAATTTGTATGGAATTTGACATCTGTAACTCTAAGTTAGCTCAAACTTTATGTTACTTTGTTTATTGTTAATGGCCTAAATAAGTAAAACTTATATTCAATAAAGAAAGTTTCCCTAAATAATTAAGATGAAAACAGGGTTGGCAGGCAATACCGCTAAAATACCGTTATCGATTCAAAACCCTTTCAACTGACTACCATTACACCTAAAATACCGTTACCAAAATAACCGAAATACCGCTAACTTTAAAATACCGTTACCGAAATAACTGAAATACCGCTACCCTTAAAATACCGATACCGAAACAAATTAAATATCGATACCCTTAAAATACCCTTACCGATATTTTTAATTTTCTGTTTTTGGCAATTGCACTGGATTATTGAGTATTTTTCGTACATTTCGTGAGCGTGATTCAAATTAAAATTAATCACGTGAGCGTGATTATAAAAAAATGTTCGTGCGTGATTATGATTTTTCTTTCGTGAGCGTGAGTCAAAATTCACTCACGCGCCCACCTATAGTATTGAGTCAATACTTAGAAAGTATTGAGTAGTATCTAGGGTTTAAGGTTCGGGAATTCCCGGGATATCCCGGGAAAAGTTTGCCGGGAATTCCCGGGAAAATAATATATTTTTCCCGGAAAAAAATACTAAATTCTTTAAATTGTTTTTGTTAGGAATATGATTTTTTAATTTTAGTCATAAAAAACATTTTAAATACCAACACAAAATGTTATTGCTAAAATATTTTAAAAGGGAATCAATTTCTTTGAAACACAAAAAATCTTTGCCAAGTAATTAGGAGCATTTCAACTAATAAAGATTTTTCGCATAATGCAGCGCAATTCAATATTTGCCCTAAAAGACTAATGGTTAACGAAGGTATTATCCGACATCTAAATTTGGTTCACAAAAAAAAAAAAAAAAATTGAGAGTCATGCAACTTCTCTTGAAGAAAACAACAACAAGAATAACGTTCCAGCTAAAATTAACAAAGTACCCGAAGAAAAAAGTGTAAGCTGAATAGGCATTGAACGTTTTATGGTAGGGCAAACATTTCCTGAAATGGTATCCAAATTAGTCGCAGTCGACGGAATATCAATCTGCACCATAACTAGATCTTCGTTTATTTGAGAAAGTTTTTATAATAAAAACCTGGCATTGCCAAAAAACAAAACCGATGTAAAGAACATTATATTAAATGTAAAAGATATCATGATAAAAGAAATATTGAGCAATATTTCTAACAATAGGAGATTTACTATAATCTTAAAAGAATGGACAAGAATATCATAAAAGAGATATTTGAACATATGTATAAACGGAAATAATTCATTTTATAACATGCAGTTGGTTTATATGTCAGGAAGATGTAATGCTGATGAATTAAGAAGAGTTGTAGAAATAAGGCTAGAATAGTTTTATTTGTATTTGGAAAATAATATTGTGGCCACCATATCTAATGCGAATGTTTGTTTCCGACAATCCAGTAGTGGGTGCTTTCTGCTGGAATCATGCAATTCATTTGAGAGTGCTTAGAGTAATATATGTGATACCAAATGTTCAACATTCTGATATTTTTTACTTTGAATTCTCACTACACAGACTGAATTTGTACTGAAATATTGTTTTTTATAACAAATATTACTTATATAGGTGGTTTTCAATAACAATTTTGTTCAAAAATATTTCCCGGAATTGCCGGGAATCAAATTTTTTTATTCCCGTTTCCCGGGAAATGAAAAAGTCCGGGAAATCCCAAACCCTAGTAGTATCGAATATTCAAAAGCATCGAAATTTAACAACTTCGCTTTCAATGGCTTTTAAAATTAAAAATTTGTATAAAAAAATTAAAAATACTAAAAAGTATAATACTGGGATTTTATATAAAAAAGACGGAATAAGGTTTAAAAAAACCCAAGGTTGGTTACCGTAACAAATAATGGCAAGGGTAACGGTATCGAATTTCGTTTGTTTTGGTAACGGAATTTAACACTGTTTCGGTAACCCCATACCGTTATCGAAAGAACAATACCGGTACGTACCGGTATTATAAATTATATTAAAACGAGTAAAAAGGTTAAAGTCGGGCATGCTGACTATACAATACCCTACACCAGTCTGGTTAAAAGCCAACTAATGTATGGATCCGAAATTCGAATGGGTTAAAATGGGGCTTGTGTCAAAATTTTCTATAATGTGAGTCAGCGCACCAAATTTCATTAAAATATCTAAATATTTCCGACCTGCAGTTTGCAACCAAGCCAATTTTGGGGGGACCCTTATATGGGCACTAGGTCTAAACATGGACCGGTGTTAACCAAAATCAATTGGCTTCGTCCTTGGGCCGAGATAGGTCGGTGTACTAAATTTCATCAAAATATATTAATATTTGCGACATGCAGCGTATAAACAATATAATTTTGAGGGGACCCTTATATGGGCACTAGGTCTAAACATGAACCGATGTGCACCAAAATCAATAGGCTTCGTCCTTGGGCTAACGTGGGTCTGTGTACCAAATTTCATCAAAATATCGTAATATTTGCGACCTGCTGCGTATAAACAATATAATTTTGGTTGGACCTTATATGGGCACTAGGTCTAAACATGGATCGGTGTTAACCAAAATCAATAGTCTTCGTCTTAGGGCTGATATAGGTCGGTGTACCAAATTTCATCAAAATATCTTAATATTGGCGACCTGCTGAGTATAAACAATATAATTTTGGGGGCACCCTTATATGGGCACTAGGTCTAAACATGGACCGCTGTTAACTAAAATCAATAGGCTTCGTCCTTGGGCTGATATAGGTCGGTGTACCAAATTTCATCAAAATATCTTAATATTTGCGACCTGCAGCGTATAAACAATATAATTTTGAGGGGACCCTTATATGGGCACTAGGTCTAAACATGGACCCGTGTTAACCGGTGGCAGATCTATTCATATCTAAAGTGATCTGGAAAACTGGGCGATTTTCATGACCAGATGGGAGCAGATCTGGCCAGATTTGGTACCAGATCTGGCCAGATTTGGTACCAGATCTTATTCATTGAAGCTGGCAGCAAAATAAAAATGTGCACCCAAATTTTGGTTGAAGAATAACTCGGTAAGAAGATCAGCTTCTACCCTAGTAAAAAAAAATTGTAACACTTTTGATATTATCTATATATATAAAAATAAGTTGGTATATGTTCGACATTTTATAACTCCCCAGTGTAGAAAATCATTACCAGATATGTGGTTATGTAACTACATACTTTGTAATGGTAACTAGTTACTTTTGTTATTACATTTCTTATTACCTTTATATGGCGATGTTGCGAAAAATAATGAGTTGTCGTTACACACCAGCATACGAAAAATCAAAAAATATATCGTTACCTATGTGCTTACCAGTACTGACAAAAATAATGAGTATAAAAATAGATTTTCTGAAAAATAAATTATATAAAAAAAAATATTTTTTATAGTATTTTTTTTTTAAATAAAATTTGCTGGTGCGGGAATCGAACCTGGTTCTACAGATTGCCAGTCAACAGCTCTACCATCTGAGCTATATCGACATGTAATATTTAATAGATAAAAACACAATTGACCTGTTGCACACAAGTAAGCTTACTCGCCAACATACAAAAAATCAAAAAATATGTGGTTACATATATCCTTACCAGTGTTTACAAAATATTGAGTCTAAAAATAGATTTCAAAAATTTTTCAAAAAACTCTAAAAAATTATTTTCTATTTGAAATAATGATAAAAATAAGTCATTATCAGTAACTCATTATTATATGTTTTAAAATAATACAGAAGGTAAGTGGGTGTCATTACTGGTAGTCCAAAAAATAATGATATGTCATTTCCGTTTCTACACTGGGTCTAGAACCACTCAACCGATTTTCAAACCAATACATGCGTTGGAAAGGTCTACTTTTACTGATGGTTCTTAAAAAAAATTACGAAAAATGTCTACGCATACGCGTTTTACGCACACTTTTGTGATGGTGTGTTTTTCCCATATAAAATGTGTGATCGATATAAAAATGTTTATTTTTCAACGGATTTCTGTCAACTGATTTCAACCAAAATTTCAGGGTACATTAAGGATGGTCTGTAGATGGTTTATGTGAAGTTTGCACGAAATTGGCTCCGGAGATATGGCGTCCCTACATATAAAATTTTCGTGTTGCTATGACAACCAGAAAATTACAACGAACCGTTAAATTTAAATGTAGGTTATTTAAATTATATTCTGTATCATCTTTCTTTAATTTGAAAATAATTTAAACAGAAAGTGATATTAATTTATGATCTAGAGTCAAACTAATGAACATACATTTTTTCTTTTTTGTGTAAATTTTTTTTTTTTTTTTGTGGAAACTTTTTTTTTTATGGTAGAAACACTTTTTTTTGTGGAAACACTATTTTTTTGTGAAAACACTTTTGTTTTGGAAACACTTTATTTTGTGGAAACACTTTTTTTTTTGTGGAAATACTTTTTTTTGTGGAAACACTTTTTTGTGGAAACTTTTTTTTTTGTGGAAACTTTTTTTTTTGTGGAAACGTTTTTTTTTTGTGGCGACACAGTTTTTTTGTGGATACTTTTTTTGTGGAAATAGGTTTTTTTTAGTGGAAACATTTTTTTAACACACTTTTGGGAAAGAAAATTTGTTCACGGCCACTTTTTTTAACACGTTTCGGGAAAGAAAAGTTGTCTACGCGCACTTTTTTTTTAATCACATTTTTTTTTTGTTTTTAATCAAACATTTTCATTAAGGAAAGTAATATAGAGTTTGTCTACGAGTTTTTTTTTTGTTTTTTTAACACACTTTTGAGAAAGAACGGGGAAATTAAACGGGGAACAAGTGGAATTAAAACTCGAGAAAATGTCAATGGAACAGAGAACGAAATAGAATGCAATGCGGAACGAAATGAAACAGAACGGGGAACGAATGGATTCGCAATGATAATCAACAAATCGCAAAGAGAGTCATAGTGCATACATATAAGGGTGACTGACTGACTTATTTTACCCTCTAACCGGCCTATGCTTTTTCACCAAAGTATAAATAAAATCCAAAAATAAAATTTGTTGTGCCTTTGATTAAGAAGATGTAACGATTTTCGTTTTTCGGAAACTATGAAATTGAGCGAAAACGGGTCTTAATTTTAATAAATATTGGTACTAATACTAAATTTATTCTTTTTCTCAAATTTAATAATAATTCGTTTTCAAGTTAAGACGATGTCCCAGAAAGGTACCGGATAGAAAGCTGTATGTGCATGGACCAAAGTAATGACTTTTTAAAAGCTAAAGCTGTAGTCTTACTTTGTGTGTATTATAAATGGTTTAAAAGTAACTTAAATATATTTTTCAGATTTTTGAAAATCGTGTTAGTTTCAGAATATTAATTTGCGAATTTTTGTTGGTGCTATTTATTTCGTAGCCCTGTTATATTATTTTTCTTCGGTGGGGTTAAGTGCTATGGGAATAGTGAAGGAGGACACTGTATTAGGGATAAAAAAATCGTACATGTTATTTTTCCAAATTGATGTTGCGGTCGCTGGGGATCGAACCCGCAACCACATGCGTAACAGTTCAACGCGCTAACCATTACGTCGCAGCTCTCACATCGTCATCGTTATTTATTGTTAATTATTAAGTGTGCACTCTCAAACGAATTTTGTCGTGTCGGGCAAGCCCGCTATGTTGTTAGCGTACCTTAAAGTTTAAAATGTAATTTGTTTTGTATAGGAATTAAATATTTTTATGAAAATAAAATACAATGTTTTTAATTAATGTAAAAATCTTCAAAATAAAAGCCCCCTTCGCTGACAATGCTTATTAGGAGCTTATATAAAAAATAATAAATAAGTTTAGGTTAAAACAAATTTTCAATTCAATTCGGTTGCGACAACCGAATTATCGGTTGCCTCAACTGAATTCGGTTGGGGCAACCGAATTACGAGATTGCAGCAACCGACCCAATTCGGTTGGAAAAAATTCGGTTGTCACAACGGAATTGTTTTGAGAGTGTGTCTATTTGATTTTATTTTTACTTAAAAAGTAGAAAATTTGTTTTAACCTAAGCTTATTTATTATTTGTTTTTTATATAAGCTCCTAATAAGCATTCTTAGCGAAGGGGGCTTTTATTTTGAAGATTTTTACATTAATAAAAAACATTGTATTTTATTTTCATAAAAATATTTAATTCCTATACAAAACAAATTACATTTTAAACTTTAAGGTACGCTAACAACATAGCGGGCTTGCCCGACACGACAAAATTCGTTTTCGGTTTAACTGACATCCCGAGTAAAAAAAATTATATATAATATAATCATATTACAATATATAATTAGACATGTCGTTATGTATATCCATATATAATTAAAAATGACGTCTTTTTCCAAATTTTTTCCTTATATTATGCCATATATAATTTCATCTAATTAGATATCGGCCTTTATAATATTAGATATGATATATATGATTATATATTACATAGCATGGCAGATCTTATTGCATATATAGTTATATATAGAGCTATATCTTAATATATATGCTGGCATTTTAGCAATATATAATTATATATGGTATCATTTAAACAATATATTTATAACTATATATGTCGCTAGTTAAACTAGATGTTATATTATATATTGTGCCATTTAAACCATGCATATCATGCATGTAGATATTACCTCAAATTTCGCTAATGCACATGTGTGGACATATATGATGCATGTATGGAGATTTATGTATCCATGTATGGACATGAATGCATGTTTATGAGCATGCATGAACATACATTTAACCTGTATGTATTCATATATGTCGATTTTAGCTGGGCACAAAAAAAAAACAAAAAAGTTTTCACAAAAAAAAGTGTTTCCAAAAAAAAAAAAAACTTTTTCCACAAAAAAAAATATTTCACAAAAAAAAAAGTTTCTACAAAAAAAAATGTTTCCACAAAAAAACAAAGTGTTTCCACAAAAAAAAAATTGAGATGAGATAAATGAGATAGGATGAGCTGAGATTAGATTAGGCTAGTGCGGTTTGTTTTATGATAATTCCCAAAATCTTTCGGGTCTAGCGACGAGATCTTACGAGCTGGACCATTTTTAAAAAAGGTATTTTTTTTAGTTTTTGTAAGAAATTTTCATTTTAGCTGTAGACAACATACTCATTATGGGTATCATATGAGACGCGTCCAGCGGTATATATAACATGTTCAAGCATATCCTGACATGTCCTATTTTCAAGGATATTCTATAAAAAAACAAATGTTTGACTCTTTCATATGGAGATTTTTGTTTTTGAAATGTCAACATACATATCATAATCTATAGAAGATTTAAGTGAACACGTTTTTCAGAGTTTTTTGAAATTCGCGATTTTTCGCGTTTTATCAGAAATTTAATGTGGAGGAAAAAATGTGTCCTAAATAGGGCAATATGGATACCAAAACTTTTCTTTTGATAAGTAAATCATCGCAAAGTGGATATGTTTGAAATTTTGCAAATTTCATATACTTTGCGTGATTCTGTGGACCAAATTTTTGTTAAAATTTTGGAGTTACTGCAATCTCCATTTGAATTCAGTATCTAGTTGATGTAAGATAAAAATGCAACTTAACAGAAAAAATCCAGCACGCGCTTTTTTTGGCGGAGTATCTTTTTTTCGTGAAAAAAATTTTTATAAAATTTTAATAATAATTTTAATTCAGTTTCTAGTAGATGTAAGGATAAAAATGCAACTGAACAGAAAAAAAACCAACACGCGCTTTTTTTTGCGGAATATCTTTTTTTCTCGAAAAAAAATTATTATAAAATTTTATTTAGGGTCAGCATATATTTAGATTTTTCTTAAAAAAATTTCAGACACGCGTATTTTAATAAAATATTTTATTTAATAATAAACCTACAAGAAATTTCATAAATTTTTTTTTTATTAAATTGGGGTAACTCCAAATTTTATCAAAATTGGGTCCAGAGCACCGTGAAAAATGTATTAAATTAGCAAAATTCTAAACTATATCCACGTAGCGATTATTTACTTATAAAAAGGAAAGTTTTTATATCCATATTGCCCTATTTTAAACATATTTTCTCCACCATATTGAATTTCTGATAAAACGCGAACAATCGCGAATTTCAAAAAAACCTGAAACACGTGTTCACTTAAATCGACTAGAGATTAAGATATGTAAGATTGACATTTAAATCACAAAATTCTTCATACAAAAGAATTAAAAATTTGTTTTTTTTTTGTGTTATATCCTTGCAAACAGGACATTTCTAGGAATGATTGAATATGTTATACATACCGCTGGGTGCGCCTCGAAAAAACCTTACATATGATACCAATATTGTGTATATTTTCTTTAGCTAAATACCAAAATTCTGCCAAAAACTAAAAATAAATGAAATCAGGATAGGGACATGTCTCCAACAGATTATTTTTCACAATTTGTAAAATACGTTTGGGATTTTAGCATATTTAATTCCTTTAATGCAATTAATGTATGTCCCGATAAAGATAAAAAAAACTAATATGCAAGTGCTTGTGCAAATTTGAATGTTACTGACACTTTAGAAAACATTGTATTCTATTGGCGTTTATACATGAATGGATGTCACTACAACAGAGTAGTATATTGGAAGTAGTATATTGTGGTAAATTCTTTGTTGTTGTTTTTGTTTTTTCTTTGATATTTTGAATGTTTAATAAAGCTCCTAGCCTAGAACAAGAAATTCTCATTGAGTTTGTAATTTAACTTAACAAATATTTCCAGAAGTTATAAAAACATCGTCCCCTGACGAGTTCCTTAGGCAAGAATGAAATCCGGATAGGGACATGCGTCCAACAGATTATTTTTCACAATTTATAAAATACGTTTGGGATTTTAGCATATTTAATTCCTTTAAAAAAATACCTTTTTTAAAAACGGTCCAGCTCGTGAGATCTTATTTCTAGAACCGAAATATTTTTGGAATCATCATAAAACAAACCAAGGTTTATTTTGAGGGGGGCACTTTTGTTTGCTTTTTTCTGTCCATATAAGGTGAGTCGGTCTAATATACATACATATAATCTAGGAATAATAATACCTATTTTTTATAAAAAAAAGTTTAGTAGTTAGTTTGCAAAAATAATTCGAAAAAAAAATTATTTTGCAGAAAGGAACATTTTTGCATCAATATATTCGTTAGCGGAATATAAATCGTTGATTAAGATTTTTAATTAATTATTGTAGCATATACAATTTTCCACAAATGCGCGTGTTGAATATAAGGTATTAATTTATCGATCAAATCTGCGAAAACCATAAAAACTAAAGAACTCGAAATAGCGGATTTAGTTATATAGTTTGTATATTTAGTTTTTTATTGTACTTTATTTCTTATTCAGTTTTGCGAAATTTTCATATAAGACGCCATATAAAAATATTAATTTATTGATAAAATTTGCAAATTGCGGCAATTTTTTTTTGGGAAACTTTTTTTTGGGGACTTTTTTTTTTTGTTGTTGAACACTTTTTCTTTTTATTTTTTTGTGGAAACTTTTTTTTTTGTGGAAACATGTTTTTTTCGGCAAACACTTTTTTTGTGGAAACACTTTTTTTTGTGGAAACATTTGTTTTTGTGTGGAAATTTTGTTTTTTCTGTGGAAACTTTTTTTTTTGTGGAAACCCTTTTTTTTATTTTTATTTAATTATATGTATATTGAGAGTTTTAGCAGTTCATGCTATTTTAAGTAGTAAATTAGCATTTGTCGTAAATTTGACAACTTTCTATTGGTTAAACTTCAAAATCATGCTTTTTTACAAAGATAGCACAAATTGCTTATATTATTAGAATTCCACTGAGAGAATTATCTGCATTATACAATATTATTACATTGTGGCATAAAACTAGGGCATTTAATTAATCGACTTTTTATTTTAATCGATTAATCGTGCAAATAATTATTCGGGTTTTTTTCTTAACCGGTTAATCGAATAAAATTTAAAATTAATCGATTAGTCGATTTTTCGACTAATCGACTATGCAAAATAATATTAAAATTTTGTTGTATTTTTATGTCTAAACTCATAAATGCTTCATAAAGTTATAGGAGGCCAACGAGACATATATGTATGTATATATACTTGGTGGCTAAAACATAAATGAATGATAACAGCTGCATAACTAATGGCTGTGCCAAAAAGGTAGCACTGGCAAAAAGTTTTTTGGAATTAATATGCCACGTTGGGAAAAAAATTTGGTCTTCATTTTATTAACCAAAAAAAATTTTAAATTAAAAAAAAAACAAAAAAGAAATTGTTTGCTTGCAACGGGATTTGAACTAGGAACCTTCTGACTACAAGCATTTTTTAACGAAGCGTCATCATTTTTATAAAATCATTGCTCTACCAGTGAATTGATTTTTGTACCGCTGGCAATTTCTGATTAGGTAGCACTGGACAACCACTGGTTGAAAACCATGGCATATAACACTAAACCCATTCTTTGCCAGTGTTTTTTTTTTTTTTCTTATAAACCACCGAAATTTTGGTAAAACAAATACTTACAAACACTGGCAAAGCATTCCAAATTAGTGTTCTGTTAGTCATTTATTTTTAACACCGCGGTTACCCAGTGGTATACCAGTGATTGATTTTTTGTACCACTGACAACTTCTCACTGGGGTTAAGGTAAATTTTGTCAAATTGTTTCTAAGGAAGTTTGCCCAATTTTCTTCTAAAAAGCTCGCATATATGAAAAGTTATTTATTCAGTTCCCCTTAAAGATTATTTAGATTGAATATTAATTTTAATAAAGTACTGATAAAAATAATGAGTCTAAAAATAGATTTTCAAAAAAATTAATTATTTTAAAAAAAATATTTTTTATTGTATGTTTTTTTAAATAAAATTTGCTGGTGCGGGAATCGAACCTTGGTCTACAGATTGACAGTTAATAGCTCTACCATCTGAGCTATATCGACATGTAATATTTAATAGATAAAAACATAATTGACCTGCTGCACACAAGTAAGCTTACTCGCCAACATACAAAAAATCAAAATATATGTGGTTACATACATATATCCTTACCAGTGTTTAAAAAATATTGAGTCTAAAAATAGATTTCAAAAAATTTTCAAAAAAATCCAGAAAATTATTTTCTAGTTGAAATAATGATAAAAATAAGTCGTTATAAGTAACTCATTATTATATGTTTTAAAATAATGCAGAAGGTAAGTGGGTATCATTACTGGTAGTCCAAAAAATAATGATATGTCATTACCGTTTCTACACTGGGTATTTAAAAAAACTTCTGGATATGATTTGGAAAAATAATTTATTTGTCTTTTAATTCGCCCTTTATGAATTTGAATCTTATAGCTTTCAATAATATCCTTTGATATTGGCTATTATGAATGAAGATTTCTCACTTAACAACTTTATTATATTGACCATTAATTACACTGTGCACGCAAAGGACACTTTTTTTCCCGACAGGTGGGGTACCCAGTGGGTAAAACTAATTCGAGTACGCTGAAGCTAGTGGTCCTAGCCGTTTTTCTAGGTTAGCTCTTAAAAAAAATATATTTGAGTTTGAAAATTATGGTTTCAAGCACCCATTAACACTCGATTTCTTAATTTGTTTACCGTTAATTTTTAATTAAATTGTTTGTTACACTACCAAGAAGCTTTGGGTTAAAAATAATCAAAATCGGTCTTTAAAAAATAATTAAAAATTGTTTATACGTAAATATTTAGATAAAAGTCGTTTCCAGATCTGGAAAAATAACAGAGTAGTATTTTGGAAGATGACAAAGCAAGTTTTTTATTGTTTTTCCTTTGATATTTAAGATATTTAATCACGCTCCTAGATGAAAACAAGAATTCACGTTGAATTTAATCCAACAAATATTTATATAAATTTTAAAAGTCGTCGCCTGATTGATTTCCTTAGGCAAGATTTAAATTCGGATACGTACAAAGCTATCTGTGGAAGCTTTGACGTGAGCACCTGTCCCGTGTCCGGTGAAAACAGGACCGGTATGAGAGAACCTATCCTGTGACCTCCCAGACAGAAATTGCCAACTGTACCAAAAACAAAACACTGGCAGAGCACTGATTTTGTAAAAATTACTACGCTTTGTTAAAATAAGGTAAAGTCGGAAGGTCTCGGGTTCGATTCCGGTCACGAACATACAATTTTTTGTTTTCTTTTTTTTATTTTTTTCTATTTTTTTTATAAAATTAAATTTTTTTTTTAAATTTAATTGTTTTTTATAAAACAATTTTTCTAAAGAGTAATAATAACAAAAGGATAAAAATAGCATTGTTAAATTTCGTTGATGTTAGTCTAAGTTGAGTTATTGATAACCAATTCGATTTGCTTTCAACAGTCACATAAGTAGACGATTATCAAGAACATTAACCCACTCAAAGGCGAAAGGCACTGATGATGGCTTTGTAGCGAAAGCCGAAAATGCTCATTCCGCCTTGCTGGTCTTGTCGGATTCTTTCAAAAATATTTATTCTTTGTAATTTACTTGTAAAAATTGTATCATCTTTCTTTGATTTGGAAATAATTTAAACAGAAAGTGATATTAATTTATGATCTAGGGTCAAACTAAAATAACATTCATTTAATTTTTCTTAATTTTTTTTACCATCTATATTTTGGTTTTCCTGATGTTACGCCAATGTTGACAAGTGAAGTACAGCAGACGTTATGCCAATGTTTACATATTAGCCATTGTTATCATTCATTTATTATTTAAGCTATGTTGTACCACATGTCTCGTTAGCTTAGTGTGTAGAGCGATTGTCTCGCAATCTGCCGGCCCGGGTTAGAGTCACAGTCCGACCATGTTTTATTTAAATTAATTATTATTAACATTTTTATTCTAAATAAACTTTTTTTTGTAAAAAAAAGAGTTTTTTTTAAGTTTTTTGGACCATCAATTTTTTAGTTTTTCAAACATCATGGCAAGGTTGGCCGCTTAGTGTCATCCAACCGTTCGCCGACGCTTGTAAGTTAGCTACAACTACTCTTATTATTGATCTAATTTTTTAGTTTTTAGATATTACAAGTCTTGTTAGCTTAGTGTGTAGAGATCGCGGCTGACAACCTGGCGGCCTGCGTTCAATTCCCATCAGAACCATGCTTTTTAAAAAAATACTAAAAACAATCTCTTTTAAAATTTTTTTGAAAAAAAAATCGGACAATACTGCCAAGATTGTCAATCCCACGTTCTGCCAACGCATAACCGACCATCGCCAACGGTATACCAATATTGTGCCGATCGTATTTTTCTGCTTGGGCTGTCTCGTGACCGGTAAAAACATAACCGGATTGAAAGGACCTGTCCCATGACTAGTGGAAACAGGATCGGTCTGAAAGTACCTAACCGGTAACCTGTCTCGTAAGCGGTGAAACAGGACTGCTCTCAAAGTACTACTCCTGTGACTGGTGAAAAGAGTACCCGTCTGAAAGTACCTGTTCCGACTGAAAGTACTGAACTAGGACATTCAAGTTGTATAAATATTAAAGTTGTCAATTGTTTGGGTGTTTACTTTGATCGATTAAACGATCAAAATAATTTTGTTCGAATGATTATATGATTAATTTTAAGTTATTGGATTGATAATTAACGTGTTGAGTACACCCAGAAAAAAAGTTGTTGTCCCAACCAAATAAGTCCAACCGAATTTTTGGGGTTGGAGCAACCCCATTAATGGGGTTGTCACAACCGAATTCTGATGTTTTAGCAACCGAATTCGGTTGTGGCAGCCGAATTTTGAAGTTGTGGTAACCGAATTCGGTTGTTGCAACCGGATTTTGAGGTTGTGATAACCGAATTCGGTTGTATCAACCCTTTTTAGGGGTTGTGACAACCGAATTTATTAGAGAACGAGGTTGCCTCAACCGATACTTTCTATTGTTTTAGCTGCAATTCTCAAATATTTTTTTTTGCAAAAAAACACATTTCTATCAATTTTTATATATGTAATATATTTTGAAATTGTATATAATACTACACCCAGTTTTGTGTTATTTCTATTGAAACAAAATTCACTTTTTGTCACCCAAATGTTTTCATAAATAGGGGATAAACGAAAATGCTTTAAAAGTTGGTTTTCTCGAAAAAGTGCTAAAAATTAAAATATTAGAATAAAAAACAAAATACCATAATATTTCAGAAGAGCGTCTTTTCGGCAATCTGTTGGAAAAAATAAGTTTGTTCAGTCGCCATATGGCTTTTTATAAAATTTATTAAAATTATTATTTCTTACTATATTCGTTTAAACAACTTTTAAATTTATTGTATACTATTTCGTTAAATACTGATTTGTTATTATTCAATTACCGCACTTACCAGTCAACATATTTTTTTGCACGGCAATAGCTGCCAAACTAATAATGAATTTGGCTTAAAAATTTAGTTTTTTGTTGTTACTCGCCTCGCGCGTATCTTTAATTTGGCATAATAGAGAAAATTATTGAATTCCTAAAAAGTTTTAAGAATAAAAAATTATAACGTTAATGAAAACAATCAGGAATCTTTATTTAATCAAAATATAAGAAAACTCGTAGGTTATATTTACGCGTTTTAACAAAGTTTTTAAGCATTATTTCGAAAAAATGCAACATTTTAACAACAATTAAAAGAGGGCACTTCTTTAGCACTATAAAAAAAAAAAAACATGGAAATAATAAGTACAAAATAAAATGCAATACAACCCAGCATAAAAATCCATTACAAAAAAGTTATTTTAAAAGCACTCCGAATAGCATCAACTGATTGTGAAGTAGTTACAATTTAGCTTTAACACTGATTTATTTTACACGTGATGTCCCATGTTGTCAGTAGTTCAATTTAAGCATTTTGTTAGTAATTTAAAAGTGATTACATGATGTTAATAATGTTTTAGATACACATTTTCATCACATCAATACGAGTACATTTTGTTTGCATTTTTAGAATGATTTAGAAGTACTCTTTATAATATATAATATAATACATTTTTCAAAGTGATTTTAATGTGCTTTTTATAATGTCTGAAATAGCATATTTTAGAGGCAATTTTAATGTTTAGCCTTTACAGAGCCCATTTCTGAACCTATTGTGTAACAAAAGCTTCAATTTATTATTATTTTTAGGGCAATATTAAGGAAACACTTCTTTTGCATCTGAATCAATTCGATTAAGTTAAAATCAGACAAAACCAATTTTTTTTTTAATTTTTGTTCAACAGTTCTTTAAATAAGTTTGTAACATCCCTATAAACAATTTCACTGGAATTCAAGTTGAAATCAAGTTCAATTCAAGCCCTATTTTCCAGTTTCAAGGCTTGAATACAACTTTTATTACATTTTATTTCAATAGCATACTCCAGCAAAAGGGAAACAAAAATTCAAGTTTCAAATATTTTTGTTAAATATTCAAATGCTAGAATTTGAAATCTACTTTACTTCAAGCAAAATTTAAAGCACTTGAATTTTTAAAACCTATGTGCTTATTGGGATGTTTACTTCAGTCGTTAAATTCGAAAAAGCTACGATATTGAATTAAATAATATTAATACATTAAGACCGAATTTTTGGGATGTCAGTTAAACTTGGTTTAGTTAAACCGAAAACGAAAAATAAAATAGATTTTAGAAGCAGTATTCCAGTTATAAACTGCGTTAAACTAAGTTTAAAGATAATCTACATCCTAAAAGCTGGGCCTAAAAGTTATATGTAACCCTCTGATTGATTATTTTTTTTTTTTAAAACATTACTCAAGGGATTTTCAGAATATTAAAGCGTACTAGGAAACTATTTTTTGATTTTACAACTCTACAGTAATAAGGCCATCATTATAAATTTGCTGAATCCGCAGATCTATAATTGAAATTTTAGCTTTAAATTCATTACAGAATCGGAGAACAGTTGGAGGACCGTTTTTCCCCAGACATATTTCGAAGGCGAATACCATGTCGTCATTTGAATTTTGCAAGTCAACCATCGTTAGCTTAAAATCAACTTTTCCTTTAAACGATGCATTAAGTTCCAACGCTATAATTTGCAATCGTGATTAGTTAAATTCTTATGTTAAAGAATTTCATTTAGTAAAATTTTAACTTTAATTAAAATTTGGAACTTTAATGTACATTTTAAAGTTGACGGCAGTCATTCTTTTAAATCTATTTTTAAGTTGAAGAAATAATATATTTTTTGTCACTATAGAATTATTTATTTAGCTTGATTTTACGACTTTTAAGGTGTAATAGCAATTAAAGCATATCGACATTTTAAGCAGGTGACATTTATAGAACTTTTAATGTATAAGCAAAGGTAAGGGACCAACCTCTGTTAACGAACCTCTTGATTGGTATTTTCAAACGATAAAATATGTTAACATTGCAACAAATTTTATTAACATATTTCTTTGGTGCACGGTGCAAAAGCACGCGAGCGACTTCATAGAGCCTTAACAATGCATTTTAATTGTTAGCTTTTATATATTTGCATTTTGTGAAAAGAAGAATTCATATTTGGGTCATAGTCCAGGAGATTCAATGGGATCAAATTCTATATTTCCTTCCCTTTTTCAATGGGAACTGTAATTGCAATATTTTTTAAAATATGTACGAATAATTTAAAAATATGTAAATAATCGTAAATTAATAAAGTAAAAATTAAAATAGTTAATAAAATTAACTATTTTGTTTTTTTAGAAATAAAAAATGGAATCTCTACATTGGCGTACCTAGACCATTTTTCTGGGGTGGGCAAGCGACCCATTAATTTTCTGCTGTTTATTTGCCCATTCTCACACTCTTAATCCCAACAAACACTTTCGGCATTATGCTTACAATTTTTTCACACAAAAAAAAACTTAAAAGCAGGGACGTAACAGTTATAACTTTTATTCAAAAAACTGATTGTTTTACAATTATTTCTTGTTTGAGTATTTTTAATTTTCTGTTTATTTGCTCTGTCTGATTTTTATTTTTAATTCAAACAAAAACAATCCAAACACGATTTTTATTTTTTCAAAAATAATAACAGTTATTTTGTGATTTTTTTCTTTATCAAAAAATAACAATTAAGAACATAAATCAAAAGCCATAGAACCAATGACTTCAGCAATTATAATATCCTGATGATGTCAACTAATGTTTATAAAGACTGAGTAAATATGTATATTCCAGCAACTTCCGGCATTCAATTTAGGTCAATTTTTAATTTTTATTTTATTATCAAATAAAAAAGTTAGTGCTTAATTTTTTCAAAAAAATCATTATTTAACTTTTATAAAAAGTTTTAAAATAAAAATCAAAAAACAACAGAAATTTATAGAGTAAAATATAAAAATTAAAAAAATTAAAATCTTTGCCAAACTTTGTGATTTTTTGTGCAATATGATTTATAAAATACAGTGCATTATTGAAATATTATAATTAAATAAATTTGGGTGGTGACTTTTTGAGAAATATAACAGTTATTTTGGGTCTCTGCCTTAAAAGTGATTCCTTGCCTTCTAATAAAATTTTCATACATTTTCTTTTTAAAATCGCCATATTTTTATATAAAACTCTGATAAGTGCATCTATTTTTCTGAAGAAAATCTCGTACAATGAATGTGTTCCAAGCTATATTGTCAGATTACACTATGGAACATTTTTGGGATTATTGTCTGGGGGGTGAGAAATTCCAAGTCAGGGTGATGGTACTAGGTCAGTATAGTAAAACCCTCAAAGGGTTTGGCGTTCGTATTTTTTATGACCTTTTAAATTTTTTCCTTATCTTGATGTTTTTTCGCTTAGTTGTAACATTTTGGCAAAAACGTAGTTTAACATAACTCGAGAACCACTTGTCCGATTTTGATGAAACAAATTTAGAAAAATTTAGAATTACAATTTCTCTAATCTGTTTCTATACCGTTTTCCTATATGTGCAACACTTTCGAAGTTAAAAATGAATGTATGAAGGGAAAAAAGTATTTTTTGCCTAAAAATTTAAATATTTTTTTTTAAAAATTCATAAAAAATCCAAAATGGAAAAAGGTGCCAAAACAAATTACTTTCGCGTAAAGTCACATAACTCATGAGCAAAAAAAGGCATAGATCATGAAAATCGATGCACGCGTTTCTCATTTATTCACAATTAGGTAAATGTATGAATTTCAAAAATTTGCTCCAGATATGCACAACATTATTTGGAGAAAATATTGACACTCACAAGCCGAACTCTCTCATATTTTTCTACTGTACTAAAAGAGAAATATTGATGTGGCAACACTGGTTCTGTAATGTTCACATAAAACATGCATTGTCATTATACTTCTTCTCTTTCTCACACTGCTTCTGTGATTTTTGTCATTCAACAAGTGCCGACGAACGCGAACAGAAAAAGTGATTTTTCTCCAGTTTTTTAAAAGTGAACAAAAGAGAACAGAATATGGAACTGTGCAAGCCAGATATAAATAGCTTTTGCTACTGCTGTGGTCAATATGTCTCAACACATAAAAAAAGGGGAAATTTCAGTACTGATTTTGTTCAAACATACGAGATGTACTTCAACCAAAATGTTATAGTGAACGAAAATTGGGTACCAAATATAGTATGTAAAAGCTGCTACAACCGTCTAATGAATTGGAAAAATAGAAGACGTGAAAGTATGCCATTCGGTATCCCAATGACTTGGACTAATCCTGGCGAAGGTCACAATCCATTGAATTGCTATGCATGTGCGAATAAAGGAGCCGCAAAAAGGATAAGAAAATCGTATAATTACGTTGGTGTTGCAAGTGCCGCAACACCATTGCCTCATTCGGACCACATTCCTGTGCCAAAAGCTTCTAGCCCATATATTTTCTCTTCTACGACTGCTCCGACATATCATGCACGTGATGATTCCCCATATGAGCCATCAGTATCCAATGAGCCAATTTTAATAAATCAAAATAAGCTTGATTCAATTGTTGCCAAGTTGGAATTAACACAGCATAAATCGGAAGAGCTGGCTTCCATTTTGAAATCAAACAATTTGTTGGCACCCGGTGTAAAAGTCACAGCTTATCGAAGTCGTCAGGCAACACTCCAAAGTTTATTCCTTGTGAATGATGAAAAAACTTCTGCATATTGCCCGGATGTAGGAAAATTGATGGACGCAATGGAAATAAAATATGAAGCAGATGACTGGAGATTATTTATTGACAGTTCAAAACTCAGCTTGAAGGCGGTTTTACTGCATAAGACCAATAAAAAACCTTCAGTTCCAATCGCCTACAGTACAGAAACGAAAGAAACATATGATACACTGGAAAATATTTTAAAAATGGTTAACTACGCCAAACATATGTGGCGCATATGCTGCGATTTAAAAGTTGTAGCAATGCTTTGCGGTCTTCAAAGCGGCTATATAAAATATATGTGCTTTTTGTGCGATTGGGACACACGATTTTCCGGTGACCAATATGCATGCCACGGATGGAAACTCAGAGAGCACAGCAGGTTACAAACGGCCAATATTATTCGTGAGCCTCTAGTGCCGAAGGAGAAGATATTTCTGCCTCCACTGCATATAAAACTTGGAATTGTTAAGAATTTTATCAAAACTGTCGCCAAAAGAGATGAAGTTTTCTTGTGTTTGAAACTAATTTACCCGAGACTCAGCGAAAGTAAAATTAAAGAAGGTAAGTTATAATATCACATTCATTTCCCATGATTTTCCATCTTAACAAATTAATTTTTTCCAATCAGGCGTACTAAATGGTCCAGATATACGAAAGCCGATTAAAAGTGACGCGTTCAACAATATTTTGATTGACGCTGAATTGAATGCATGGCAGGCAATCAAAGAAGTAATAGAAGGCTTGTTGGGAAAGCATCGTTCTAACAACTACGATGTTTCTGTCGCAAGGATGTTAAGAGCATTCTCGGAAATTGGTGTCCACATGTCCTTGAAAATCCATTATTTACATCATCATCTGGACTACTTCAGCAAACAATTGGCTACCGAATCTGATGAACAAGGTGAACGCTATCATCAAGTTGCTATGCCATTTGAAATGAGGTAATACTGATTTTTTATTTTTTCAAACTCATTTTAATAAAACAAAAACTTACAGATATAGAGGCAAAAAGTCGCCGAGTGCAATAATTGCGGAAATTTGCTGGTGGAGTAAGTTAGTGTGGCAAGACAAGGATGATCTTGATGATAAAGAATTTTCAGGAGATGCAGAAGGGCCAACAGTGGAGTCACACATTGACATTATGTGTGGTTCAGAAACTGATGATAGCGATGAATGCGATGCCACTAGTCCCGAACAACCACCATCGAAAAAGTCTAGGCAATATTTATTAAAATAAATAAAAATAAATAAATAAAATAAAAATAAAAAATTATAAAAATGTTTACTTAATTTTTTTAGTAGTTTATGGCCAGAAGTCTGGAGTTATTGGGGAAAATTTATGAAAAAGGCGATAAATGACACTTTTTTGAATAAAAACAAATATCAATATTCTTGTCAAAATGGGATACCTTCACTTAATTGTAAATAAAAGCAGAACGCGTTAAATTTTGTTTATAGGTTATGTGACTTTACATGAAATTAATAACACTTGATCCTTTTTTCCGTTTTGGATTTTTTATGAATTTAAAAAAAAAAAATTTTAATTTTTAGGCAAAAAAATATTTTTTTTTCTCCACAAATTTATTTTTACCGGCAAAACTGTTGATTATAAAGAAAAACGTTATATGAACGGATTAAAGAAATTGTAATTCTAAATTTTTCTAAATTTGTTTCATCAAAATCGGACAAGTGGTTCTCGAGTTATGTTAAACTACGTTTTTGCCAAATTGACCTTTTAAATTTTTTCCTTATCTTGATGTTTTTTCGCTTAGTTGTAACATTTTGGCAAAAACGTAGGTTAACATAACTCGAGAACCACTTGTCCGATTTTGATGAAACAAATTCAGAAAAATTTAGAATTACAATTTCTCTAATCTGTTTCTATACCGTTTTCCTACATGTGCAACACTTTCGAAGTTAAAAATGAATGTATGAAGGGAAAAAAGTATTTTTTGCCTAAAAATTTAAATATTTTTTTTTAAAAATTCATAAAAAATCCAAAATGGAAAAAAGTGCCAAAACTAATTACTTTCGCGTAAAGTCACATAACTCATGAGCAAAAAAAGGCATAGATCATGAAAATCGATGCACGCGTTTCTCATTTATTCACAATTAGGTAAATGTATGAATTTCAAAAATTTACTCAAGATATGCACAACATTATTTGGAGAAAATATAGACACTCACAAGCCGAACTCTCTCATATTTTTCTACTGTACTAAAAGAGAAATATTGATGTGGCAATACTGGTTCTGTAATGTTCACATAAAACATGCATTGTCATTATACTTCTTCTCTTCCTCACACTGGTTCTGTGATTTTTGTCATTCAACAAGTGCCGACGAACGCCAACAGTAAAAGTGATTTTTCTCCAGTTTTTTAAAAGTGAACAAAAGAGAACAGAATATGGAACTGTGCAAGCCAGATATAAATAGCTTTTGCTACTGCTGTGGTCAATATGTCTCAACACATAAAAAAAGGGGAAATTTCAGTACTGATTTTGTTCAAACATACGAGATGTACTTCAACCAAAATGTTATAGTGAACGAAAATTGGGTACCAAATATAGTGTGTAAAAGCTGCTACAACCGTCTAATGGATTGGAAAAATAGAAGACGTGAAAGTATGCCATTCGGTATCCCAATGACTTGGACTAATCCTGGCGAAGGTCACAATCCATTGAATTGTTATGCATGTGCGAATAAAGGAGCCGCAAAAAGGATAAGAAAATCGTATAATTACGTTGGTGTTGCAAGTGCCGCAACACCATTGCCTCATTCGGACCACATTCCTGTGCCAAAAGCTTCTAGCCTAGATATTTTCTCTTCTACGACTGCTCCGACATATCATGCACGTAATGATTCCCCATATGAGCCATCAGTATCCAATGAGCCAATTTTAATAAATCAAAATAAGCTTGATTCAATTGTTGCCAAGTTGGAATTAACACAGCATAAATCGGAAGAGCTGGCTTCCATTTTGAAATCAAACAATTTGTTGGCACCCGGTGTGAAAGTCACAGCTTATCGAAGTCGTCAGGCAACACTCCAAAGTTTATTCCTTGTGAATGATGAAAAAACTTCTGCATATTGCCCGGATGTAGGAAAATTGATGGACGCAATGGAAATAAAATATGAAGCAGATGACTGGAGATTATTTATTGACAGTTCAAAACTCAGCTTGAAGGCGGTTTTACTGCATAAGACCAATAAAAAACCTTCAGTTCCAATCGCCTACAGTACAGAAACGAAAGAAACATATGATACACTGGAAAATATTTTAAAAATGGTTAACTACGCCAAACATATGTGGCGCATATGCTGCGATTTAAAAGTTGTAGCAATGCTTTGCGGTCTTCAAAGCGGCTATATAAAATATATGTGCTTTTTGTGCGATTGGGACACACGATTTTCCGGTGACCAATATGCATGCCACGGATGGAAACTCAGAGAGCACAGCAGGTTACAAACGGCCAATATTATTCGTGAGCCTCTAGTGCCGAAGGAGAAGATATTGCTGCCTCCACTGCATATTAAACTTGGAATTGTTAAGAATTTTATCAAAACTGTCGCCAAAAGAGATGAAGTTTTCTTGTGTTTGAAACTAATTTACCCGAGACTCAGCGAAAGTAAAATTAAAGAAGGTAAGTTATAATATCACATTCATTTCCCATGATTTTCCATCTTAACAAATTAATTTTTTCCAATCAGGCGTACTAAATGGTCCAGATATACGAAAGCTGATTAAAAGTTTGTTTCAACAATATTTTGATTGACGCTGAATTGAATGCATGGCAGGCAATCAAAGAAGTAATAGAAGGCTTGTTGGGAAAGCATCGTTCTAACAACTACGATGTTTCTGTCGCAAGGATGTTAAGAGCATTCTCGGAAATTGGTGTCCACATGTCCTTGAAAATCCATTATTTACATCATCATCTGGACTACTTCAGCAAACAATTGGCTACCGAATCTGATGAACAAGGTGAACGCTATCATCAAGTTGCTATGCCATTTTAAATGAGGTAATACTGATTTTTTATTTTTTCAAACTCATTTTAATAAAACAAAAACTTACAGATATAGAGGCAAAAAGTCGCCGAGTGCAATAATTGCGGAAATTTGCTGGTGGAGTAAGTTAGTGTGGCAAGACAAGGATGATCTTGATGATAAAGAATTTTCAGGAGATGCAGAAGGGCCAACAGTGGAGTCACACATTGACATTATGTGTGGTTCAGAAACTGATGATAGCGATGAATGCTCTGCCACTAGTCCCGAACAACCACCATCGAAAAAGTCTAGGCAATATTTATTAAAATAAATAAAAATAAATAAATAAAATAAAAATAAAAAATTATAAAAATGTTTTTTTTTTTTTTTGTCTTTTATTTAACCTTCTTTTTATGTTTTTAATTTCACAATTTTCTTGAGCGTAAGGTTTGATTTTTCTTATAAAAAGTTTTTTATTATTTTTGATATTTCGCTACTCCATCTTCAGGAAATAAGAAATTAACAAATTAACAAATTATGAACAATTTGAAAGTTTGAAAAAATTGAAAAATATTTGTCAAATATATTGTATGTATACATTTATACCAGCAAACAAAATTTTTGGTATAAAAGTATAACAAACAAAAATAATAATAATTAACAATAAAAATGTATTAATATAATATTTATGTGTTATAAATTAATTGTAATGTGTGCTATTTCTTTTGTATTAAATATCTGTAATTCTGAGCTACATTTTCAGTATCTGCCTTAAAGTTAATTCTATTTGTTGTTGGTGTATTAATTATCTGTAACATTTCTAATATATAACGACGTTTATAATTATGTTCTGTATTTAAAACTGATACATTTTCAAAGTCAGGATAGTGATTAAAATTTGAACAATGAGAAGATAATGCTGTCTTTTGTGAATTAATATGCCTATATTTCTGATCTGATTTATGTCCAACTATTCTAGTTCTCAATTTATTCTTTGTTGTACCTACATATACCTTATCACAATTCTCTCCGTCATTTCCACGACATGGTATTTTATATACTATATTCGACATGTCCAATTTCTGTATCCTATCCTTTGTCTTACTGTATAATTTATTTACTGTATTGTATGATTTAAAAGCTATTCTATATCTATTAGTATATATTATCTTATATACAACCATTGGAAAAGGCTTGTTTTTGCGTATTTTGAAATTTTGTATAGAGGATAATAGATACTTTCAATATAGTGAGAAGATATATTTACAACAGAAGGGACTTCCAATGGGATCGCCTGCTTCTCCAATTGTGGCTGATATAGTTATGGAAGAACTATTAGACACTTGTATTGGAAAACTTGATGTTAGGCCAAGGATAATGACTAAGTATGTGGATGATCTATTTTGTGTCATTTCTGAAAATGCAATTGATAATATGTTATTAGCATTAAATGAATTTAGTCCTGATATTAAGTTTACCATGGAAAAGGAATGTAATTCTAAACTTTCTTATTTAGATACTTTGGTAATAAGAAGGGGTAATAATTTGATAATGGATTGGTATCAGAAACCAACAGCGTCAGGTAGAATTATTAATTTTTATTCAAAACATAATAAGAAAATCATTATTAACACTGCGAAGAATTTGATAGAGAAAGTATTGACTATTAGTGACAGAGAATTTCATAGAAAGAATGAGGAAATAATTAAGAATTTATTAAAGGATAATGATTTTCCGATAGGATTAATTTGTTCATTGATAAATCAATATAAATTTAGGAGGAATAATAACACAGGGAACTTAACTGAACAGAAGATTTACAAGTCTTTGGTCTATGTACCGGGAGTATCAGAACGTTTAGAGAAATCAAAGATAATATATACTAATAGATATAGAATAGCTTTTAAATCATACAATACAGTAAATAAATTATACAGTAAGACAAAGGATAGGATACAGAAATTGGACATGTCGAATATAGTATATAAAATACCATGTCGTGGAAATGACGGAGAGAATTGTGATAAGGTATATGTAGGTACAACAAAGAATAAATTGAGAACTAGAATAGCTGGACATAGATCAGATCAGAAATATAGGCATATTAATTCACAAAAGACAGCATTATCTTCTCATTGTTCAAATTTTAATCACTATCCTGACTTTGAAAATGTATCAGTTTTAAATACAGAACATAATTATAAACGTCGTTATATATTAGAAATGTTACAGATAATTAATACACCAACAACAAATAGAATTAACTTTAAGGCAGATACTGAAAATGTAGCTCAGAATTACAGATATTTAATACAAAAGAAATAGCACACATTACATTAATTTATAACACATAAATATTATATTAATACATTTTTATTGTTAATTATTATTATTTTTGTTTGTTATACTTTTATACCAAAAATTTTGTTTGCTGGTATAAATGTATACATACAATATATTTGACAAATATTTTTCAATTTTTTCAAACTTTCAAATTGTTCATAATTTGTTAATTTGTTAATTTCTTATTTCCTGAAGATGCTACACAATGGAGTAGCGAAATATCGAAAATAATAAAAAACTTTTTATAAGAAAAATCAAACCTTACGCTCAAGAAAATTGTGAAATTAAAAAATTATAAAAATGTTTACTTAATTTTTTTAGTAGTTTATGGCCAGAAGTCTGGAGTTATTGGGGAAAATTTATGAAAAAGGCGATAAATGACACTTTTTTGAATAAAAACAAATATCAATATTCTTGTCAAAATGGGATACCTTCACTTAATTGTAAATAAAAGCAGAACGCGTTAAATTTTGTTTATAGGTTATGTGACTTTACATGAAATTAATAACACTTGATCCTTTTTTCCGTTTTGGATTTTTTATGAATTTAAAAAAAAAAAATTTTAATTTTTAGGCAAAAAAATATTTTTTTTTCTCCACAAATTTATTTTTACCGGCAAAACTGTTGATTATAAAGAAAAACGTTATATGAACGGATTAAAGAAATTTTTCTAAATTTGTTTCATCAAAATCGGACAAGTGGTTCTCGAGTTATGTTAAACTACGTTTTTGCCAAAATGTTACACCTAAGCGAAAAAACATCAAGATAAAGAAAAAAATTTAAAAGGTCATAAAAAAAAATGACACATACGAACGCCAAACCCTTTGAGGGTTTTACTATACTGATCATACTGTACCATCACCCTGACTTGGAATTTCTCACCCCCCAGAATGGCTGTTGTACTGTGTTATTATGATAGAGAAAAGAAATCTAAGATCAACCTGTCTAATTCTACCTCGGACGAATCCTTTCTAACCCCATATTCTGATCACTTAAATTACCGAGGTGGTCAAAAACAGTGAGATATTCATCTTACAATTTTTTTTTTCTAATGTTTAGTTTGAAGAAACTTCCTAGTTAGATATCAACTAATTATTCATTTAGAAAACTATGAAATCTAAGATATTTAACTCACCAAAAAAGATTATGCGTTATATTTCTATTATTGAACAACTTTGCGATTCTAATAATTTTTCTTAAAGAAAAACTCTTATGGTCAATTTTATAATCAGAACTAAGATCGATTTGTTTCTTAAATATTTCTTAGGTAAGAATTTTTCAAACAACTTTCTTATTTAAGAAATGATTAAAACTAAAATCGATCTTAGTTCTGACTATAGAACTGACCTTTAGATTTCTAGTAGAGATTTTCCCAAACCAAAAACACAGGTTTATTTGATATAAAAAAAGTAATATTGTGATACTTTTTGCCATCAAAATTATAGATAAAAGAATTGTAGGTAGATTTTTTTAAAATTCTGGGGTGGGCAAAAATCCGTCTAGGCTGGGCTTGGCCTAAGTCCGCCAATGCATCTCTAATAAATTCGTAATTTACAAACAAATGCATTTACAAAGAAAAAAAAACAACATTATATATACATTTTTGAAAGTTGTTTTAAAGCACATACATTCGAAGCAGAAAAAGAGCACTTATCGCTCCATTGTAACCAATTTAAAAGTTGTTTGTTTTGAATGACTTACACATATTTTTGCTGGGAAGGGTTCAAAAAAAAGAAACTACTATTTCCAATATAAGGGACCTATTTTAATATTTCACTAAGCACTTTTTCTCAAAAGACATTGCACATATGTACCCTTTTAATTAAAAGGTAAATTATCTTCCAAAATATAAGAAAATAGTCACTTGTTCCAAAAGTAATTTGCCCCATAAAATTTATTAGTTATTAGCTCTGTTTCTTTACTTTTTGGGTAAAGTTAACAAGAAATACTCTCCCGAAATGACAAAAATGCACAAAAGTAAACGAACGTGAAACACCAAATTTGAAGCCCGAAAAACAAATGTCAATAGATTTGTGCATTATAGTTCGTTTTGGTGAGCGCTCTTTCTAGTTCTTGTTCAATTTGTTGTAAAAATCTAGATAGCTTTTCTAGTTAAACCCCTTTTTAAATCAAAAATTTAATAAAAATTTCCTTTTTAGGCATTTCTATTTACAAAAAGAATAATACCCGAGTAAAAAACTGTATATAAAATTATATGTGAACGGATATATTTGCAATATGTAACTGGATATAATTTCATCCGAAAAATGGTTATATTAAATTGTATCATATTGGATATAATTGTATTTACAAGGATACAAAGTTATATCAAATGATAAACTTATATCCGAATTTTGTCCCGATCAAATTGGATATAAGTTAATACAATACGATATGATTAAATTTAAATGATCAAAAACTTTGAATTGGAGGGCAGCAGGCTTTCGGGTCATATAAATTTAGGGGTGTGAGGACAATCGAAAACGAACAGTTTTTCAATCTAGAATAATTTGTTTCGCGAAAATCAAATTGGCTTCAAATTATTTTTTATCGTTTTATTTGATGTCGGATATATAAATTAGGAAATAAAATATAATTGATATTGTACAGATCCTAAAATATTTACCATTGAAAATCAGATCGTTTTCGATATTCATCACATGCCTGACTGTCAGCCGAGTGCTACTGTTGATAATGAGTAACTATTAAAGACGTTAATGTATAAATCTGTTATTCTTTAAAGACTAGATAATTTGTTATCAAATATGGGAATTTTCTTTGGACTTAGAAATTTTTTTAAATATGTTAAATATGGCAATACACTTCTTTTTTGTTGGAGGCTCATAGTTCCCGATTTATGGAGCTGAAGATGATCTACAACAATATTCAATGGCTTATTTCTTATTTCTCCACTCAAAACTTATCGGACAAGAACAAAATATATATCGTTGAGAAGGTACTTGAAATACCTTTTCAATGATATGCAACATGCCTAGACTTATTAACCCATTATGAGCCGGGCCATGATTTTAAATGTTAATTTTTTTAAATTGGATTTTTTAAATTAAAAAAAAGAACTATTAGAAGTAAAAAAGTTCATAAAATATTAATTTAATGAAAAAATTGAGTAAAGCATATAAAAAATTGTTTTTTTTATCAAATATTACATTAATCTCGAATATATTAGTTAATCTCGAACTTGGGTCTGATATTAACTAACACGGTGTTACAAAAAAGAATGAAGTCGAAATCCCTGGGATATCATATTATTTTTCTGGTAGGTATTGTCGAGTAGAACAAGAATCTGTATTTGAAATTTTCCAGGCACGTCAGAATTTTGAGATACGGGTAAAAACCGGTTTTTCGGACCTCTATGCACTTAATAACGGGTAACTCAGTTGGTTCTCAACCGATTTTATATTTTATAAACGGATTTAGATAGAAGAGACTTATACCTTTAAAATGATATATATGGTTATATGGTTTGATCCAAAAATATGTGTGTATTTCTGCACCAAAGTCATTTTTTTACCACTTTTTTCGACATTTTTTAACTTTGGCGATATTTTTACGCACTTTTTTATATGGGAACCGTACAGCTTTATAATTTATATTAGTAGCATATTTAGTTAGGCGTAAAATGCAATTTCCGGTTTTAAAATCCGTTAAAAAATGACTAAGTTATTAAATATTGTATCAAACCAAAATTCTTGCAAAATACAAATTTCTTAATATGATATTCCTACGCATTATTTTATACAGAAATTTTACTGAGTAAAATTCAACTTTGTTGAGAACCAACTGAGTTACCCGTTATTAAGTGCATAGAGGTCCGAAAAACCGGTTTTTTACCCGTATCTCAAAATTCTGACGTGCCTGGAAAATTTCAAATTTCAAAATTTCATTATTTATTACAATCATTATTAAGGCATATGATGTCAATGAAATATATTAAAAGGATAATATAAACCAATTTTTCCCCCCTCCTGAAAACCTGTTAAAGAACACATAACACTACTTGGAGGCAAGCCGACGATATTGTTATATATAAAAAATAAAATTAAAAATATTTTTGTATCTATTTATATATACAATTTTGAACGGTTTTATCAATAATATATTTCTATATATACGCAGCCCGCTACGTTGTTAGCGTGCCTTAAATGTTAGAATTAAATTTCTTTTTTAGAAAACAAAATATTTGTTGCTAAGGTAAAATAATTGTTAAGCTAAATTTATTATAGATAAGTCGTATTCGTGGTTGATTTTCTTAAAATTTGCTTTTTTTAAATAAATTTTTTTATAATAAAAACCTTCACTCACCCAGCCACCACAAATAAATAATTCTGACACAACAATAATTCTAATATACGCGTGTATGTCAAGATAATTTGGTAAAGTGCACACATAGGTAGATGGACCCGTAAATGGTTTTGTTCATTTGTGTTTTAAATGAAAATAAAAAAACATTTAAAGCAGCCTGCTACGTTGTTAGCGTGCCTTAAAGTTTAGAATTAAATTTCTTTTAGATAAAATAAAACACAATATTTGTTATTAAGATAAAATAATTGTTAAGGTAAATTTATTGTAATGTTTAAGTACAAACACTATTTTTTGCCTCTTCATTTTTATATAAATAAATCATTTAGTATACCAACACGTGAGCATGTAACAACTAATTGTCTGCGTAGATAGGTCGTATTCGTGGTTGGGTGGGTAAATTCGCTTTGTTTATTTAAAGTACAGTTTTTATAATAAAAGCCTTCACCCAGCCACCACAAATAAATAATTCTGACATAACAATGGGTTTAAAATAAATAAATATTTGATCACTTTTTCTCATGAAAGTGGATTGTTATTAATGAATCCATTACAAATTGCAATATACGTGAGTATGTCAAGATAATTTGGTAAAGTGCGAACTTAGATAGATAGACCCGTAAGTAGTTTTGAATGAAAATAAATAACGTAAAGCAGGGTTGGCAAGCGATTTATAATATTAAAGATAGCGGGCAAAGCTACGTATCTACGTTGTTAGCGTGCATTGAAGTTTTTTTTAATTCCAGTTTATGTAAAGGTAGACCTGGCAATTCAAGTAAATTCACAAATTCAGTTGGAAAATTTACTGCGTCGGTTTTTTTTACCGGTGCTTCGTAACCTGCAGTTTAAATATCAGAATATATAAGTTCCATTCTTTTTCTAAGGTTTTTTCTCTTTTAGAAAATTTGTTTAACTTTTTGGAGAGTATGTTTCAATGCTACATAAGTTTCATATTCCGTGGAAAGTGTTTGAATAGGTAATTAAAAGGGGTTCTTCACCCCTTTTTGTTCCTCCCAGTAAAAATCCCAAATATATACAATCTGCCTCAATCGCATGCGAAATTTCAAGTAACAAACTCCGGCAGTTTGAGTCATTCAAATTCCATTCCATTTTGTTTAACAATTTCAGTGTTCCAATAGAACTCCTTCCAAGATTCCATTTCGTTCACCATTCCATTGCATTTCGTTCCCATTATCTGTTATTCCAATTCCACTCGTTCCCCGTTTCATTCCATTTCGTTCCTAGGGTCTTGTGTATCGATATTGATATCAGTCGCTTCTCTTGTCATTCCATTTCTTTGCACTTGCTGCGTTCCATTCCTCTTTTAATTGCAGTGTTTCAATTCCACTCGTTCCCCATTCTATGCCATCTCGCTCCTCATTCCATTTCGTTCTATAGTCCATTCCTCTTCCAATCCATTTCCATTCTCTATAATTTCAATTCCACTCGTTCAACATTTATATCCATTTCGTTCCAATTGTGTAGTGTTTCAATTCCAATCGTTTCCTATTTAGTTTCTTAATTTTAGTGTTCCATATACACTCGTTCTTTAAATTTTAGGTTTCTAGCTAAAGACGCAGATGTTCAGGGGGGAGGGGGCAATTTCCCCTTTTGAGCCACCATTTTTACCACGTTCCTGTCCAAAGTCCTAAAAATGCCTTGTCGATAAGTTAGCCCATACTCCAAGGAAAACATATTATAGATTACGGGTTTCTAGCCGAAGGGTTCAGTTAGGCCATCAAGGGGGAGAATTATTCCGTTTTTACCCCTCCCGGTAGCAATTTCTAAAAATTCCGAGAACGTCTGCGTTGGACTACATACATAATTTTAGGTCTCTATATCCAGCAGTTTGCCCAACTCGGCAAGGGGGAAGTTTTTCACTTTTTACCCCTCCCGGTATGAGTTTCCAAAAATAACGTCGTAGGGGACGTCTACGTTGGAGAAGGAACCCAAATACCGAATTTAAGCTCCCTAGTTCCAGCAGTTTGGCCAGGCCGTTAAGGGGGGGACTTTTCCTGTTTTTGCAATGTCCATGTCCAAAATTCCACAAAGCACTTTCCCGATAAGTGAGCCCACACTCCAAGGAACATATGTTTTACATTTCAGGTTTCTAGCCAACTTTTACTATTTGTGCCCCTCTGGGTAGGAATTTCCGAAAATCCATCGACAGGGAATTTCAGCTTCCTAGTTCCAGCAGTTTGAGCAGGCTGTCAAGTGGGACACTTTTTCTTTTTTTGTCCCTCCTGGCTGGAAGAGGAACCTAAGTACCGAATTTCAGCTTCCTAGTTCCAGCAGTTTGGATAGGTCGTTAAGGGCCACTTTCCCTTTTTGAGCCTCTATTTTATAACGACCCTGTCCAAAATTCAAAATACTATCTTTCTAATAAGTTAGCCCTTACACCAGGGACCCTCATTTTAAATTTCAGGTTTCTAACCGAAGGGGTTTTTACAGGCCACCAAGGGGAGGCTTTCTTCTTTTTGCCCCTCCCTTTAGGAATTTACAAAAATTCGATTAACGCAGCTGTCTGCGATGGATGAGGAACATTCATACCAAATTTCAACTTCATTGCCTCAGCGGTTTGGGCAGGCCGTTATTGGGGACATTTTTCCCTGTCAACCCACATTTTTACTATGTTTCTGTTCCAAAATAGAAAAATTACATTGCCGGTGAGTTAGCCCTACTCCAGGGAATACATATTTAAAATTTTAGGTTGGCCAGAAGGGATTGGGCAGGCCGTCAAGGAGAATACTTTTCCCCTTATCTCCCTCCCGTTAGGAATTTCAAAAATTCCGTCTAAGCGGACGCCTACACAGAAGGAGGAACTCACATACCGACTTTCGGCTACATAGTTTCAGCAGTTTGGGCAGGCCGTCAAGGGGAAAACATCCCCCTTTTGGGATATCCTGTATTGAATTCCAAAAATACAAACTTAGTTGATGTCTACTACAGTGGAGGAATCTTTACGCCAAATTTCAACTTCTTATCTCCAGTAGTTTGGGTAGGCAGTTAATGGGGACACTTTTCCAATTTGTGAGACCGTCTTAGCGGACGTCTATGCCGAATATCAGGAAACCTTGTTTTAGTGGAGATATCCGTGGGGGAGGAAAAAAGGTACTTTTTTTTGAAATTATATTTTTTTAAATGGAATTTTTTGGAAAAACCGAAATTTTTTGGAGAAAGATACTTTATTTTTATAAAGTACTTTATGGAAGAAGATACTTTTTTTGAAAAAGTTATTTTTAGGAAAAATTTATTTTTTTTGGAAAAAGGTCCTTTTTTTGGGAAAGATCCTTTTTTGGAAAAGGTATTTCTTTGGAAAAAGGTACTTTTTGTGGAAAAAGGTACTTTTTTTTGGAAAAATGTACTTTTTTTGGAAAAAGGTACTTTTTTTGGAAAAAGTACTTTTTTTGAACAAAGGTACTTTTCGTGGAAAAAGGTACTTTTTTTGGAAAAAGGTACTTTTTTTTGGAAAAAGGTACTTTTTTTGGAAAAAGGTACTTCTTTTGGAAAAAGGTACTTTTTTTGGAAAAAGGTACTTTTTTTGGAAAAAGGTGCTTTTTTGGAAAAAGATACTTTTTGTGGAAAAAGGTACTTTTTGTGGAAAAAGGTACTTTTTTTGAAAAAAGGTACTTTTTTGGAAAAAGGTACTTTTTTTGGAAAAACGTACTTTTTTTGGAAAAAGGTACTTTTTTTTGGAAAAAGGTACTTTTTTGGAAAAAGTTACTTTTTTTGGAAAAAGGTACTTTTTTTTGGAAAAAAGTACTTTTTTTGGAAAAGGTACTTTTTTTGGAAAAGGGTACTTTTTTTGGAAAAAGGTACTTTTTGTGGAAAAAGGTACTTTTTGTGGAAAAAGGTATTTTTTTTGGAAAAAGGTACTTTTTTTGGAAAAAGGTACTTTCTTAGAAAAAGGGCCTTTTTTTGGAAAAAGGTACTTTCTTAGAAAAAGGTACTTTTTTGTGCCCTTTTTGCCCCTCCCGATAAGAATTTCCAAAAATTCCGTCTCAATGGACGTCTACACCGACCGAGGAACCTACATACCAAATTTCAACTTCATAGCTCCAGCAGTTTGAGCAGAGCCGTCAAGGGGGAGACTTTTTCCCCTTTTTGCCCCTCCCTGTAAAAATTTCAAAAAAATCCCGTCTTGGTGGATGTCTACGATAGTGGAGGAACCTTTATACCAAATTTCAACTTCCTACCTCCAGCGGTTTGGGCAGGACGTCAAAGGGGGCTCTTTTCCCCTTTTTAACCCCCATTTTTACAACGTGCCTGTCCAACATTCTTGAAAGTACTTTCTAGAAAAGTTAGCCCCTACTCCAAGGAACACATATCTAAAATTTCTGCTAGTAAGCTGAAATTCTCCCAAAGGGGTTTTGGCAGGCCGTCAAGGGGGAGACTTTCCCCCTTTTTGCCCGTTCCGGTAGGAATTTCCAAAAATCCCGTCTTAGCGGACGTCTACGCCGAAAGAGGAACCTACATCACTGTTGGTAAAAGTGGCACAGAAGTGCCATTTGTGGCACTATTGAATGTTCAATGGCACCTTGGCACTCTACATCGAATTTTGGCACTTTTTACGAAAATTTCTATATAATTTGATAAAAGGTCGATATAACTGGTTTTTCATTAAAAGCCACGCCTATTAAGAAGGGGTAGCAAAATTAAAAAACAAATGCTACACTAAAAATATCTACAATTTTTTGGACCACCTTCCAGTTCTTCGGGGACAATTTAATCATTATTTTGATATTTAAAAATAAAAGCAACGGGGATAAAATTAGAAAAACTTTAATTGATTCTATTGTATTGTCAAATTTAATTGTAAAATTTTTTGAAAGTCTTGGACCTGCTAACTTATCTTAAAATAACGTAAGTTTAGTGCTTTACTATAGTTAAGAATGTCATTTTTATATGAAAATATTTGTGGTAGGTAATGTTAAACTCGGGTTACTTTTTAGATAAGTTGCCCGCCTTTTTTTTTTTTTTTGTCTTTTTACTTAACCCTTCAATGCATGATCTCTACAATTTTAACCATTTTTTTATATATGATTTCTAAAGTCGTGTACAATAAAAATACCAAAAAAATTGCCAAATAGCTAAATTGTGATTATTTTAACGTGTATGAAAAAAAAGAAACAAAAAAAAAATATATGAAATATTAATTATACATTTATTGTTGCCAAAATTAATTTTAATGCGAGAATACCACTTTAAATATTTAAACAAACATTTTTGAATATTGCACTTTTTGTAAAAAAAACGCGTGTTTTAGATTTTTCACAAACATACGAAGCAAAGCCAAGATTTTTCCTATAACTGTTAAATCTGAGTTATAGTATATATATAAGAGCACTTTGTGCAGAAAGGGCCCCAATGCCCAAAAAATGAGTTTTATGCATCAAGTGGCGTTTTTTATTAAGAAACTGGTATGTTGCCAAATGGCTACACCATGCATTTAAGGGTTAAAGTAACTAAATGTATAAATATTTGAAATAAAAACTGAACATATTTTTTTTGAAACATTAAATGTTGCTTAATTTTTTTTTTTTGGCACTTTTAAAGCTTTTTTGGCATCATTGAGGCACCAAACGAAAATTATCAAATACCATCACTGACCTATATACCAAATTTCAACTTCCTAGCTTCAGCGGTTTGGGCTGGGCGATGTTGAGTCAGTCAGTCACGTTATTCTTTTATATGTGTATGTGACAGCGCATAGAGAAAGGGACCTAAGGGTAAAAAAATCATTTTTTTTTTGTGGACAACATCTGAGCATCGAATGAGACCTATCCCATGCTCTCCTGACCTTAGGTCCCTTTCTATCCTTAGGTCCCTTTCTATTTTGCGCGTCACATATAGAGATACGAGAAAATTTCTAAAAAAATTTCGAATATATCACCATATAAAAACATTTAAGGTCGCACACAATATTTTATATTACATATTTTAAAATTAAAAAATATATGTTATATATACTCTTTTTTACTCGGGTAGTTTATTAAATTTGGAAAAGATTTTAATATTAAACAAAAGCTTCGATTTATTTACATATTTAACTCTTTAACACATTTAAACAAGCGTCTTCAAAAAATTGTCGGTAATTTTATGGAGTTGTGAAATCACCGATAGGCTTTTGCAACTATTAAGCTGTCCACAAACTAGGGAGCATGCGAGACGGAACAAAAAATATCAAAAAATTTTGTAAACACGAATTGCACGATCTCAACACGCACACACACACAAATGCACTCACAGATTCACAAAAAAATACTCTCTTTTTTAAAAATGTTCCCTAGTGTGTGGGCAGCTTTATACTAATTTTTGTAAATGATAACATATTTTCTGAATGAATGAAATGATCGATTGAACTAAAAGAGCTATTAGTTGTGAACTAGGTCTTTGGTTCAAATTAGTGAAGAGTTCAATTGAACTAGTTGCACCCTGATGATATAACAGCTGATAAAAACAATTTACCCAAATTTACACGAAAAATAAGTCTGGGCTTTTTCGTGCAAGAAGAACAAGAATATTACTCTCTCATGACAGCTCTCATTTACCCAATTGTGTAGTAAGAAAACGCTTTTTGGTAAAATTTGTTGAGTACCCGAACACAGCTATTAAATCTGAGGCCTTACATCTTACATTGCGCCACTAAACTTATATGTTGTGCATTAATAACGGCCATCATTTCTATAACCACAGATGTTAGATACAGATCTCCATAAAAAGTATGAAATTAAAAATATATTATTTATTAAGGAATGCATTTTTTAATATTGCTGGTTCCTATACTTACCACTAATATTCTTTTAGAGAAACTTTGAAATGCGTAAACATTGCATGGGATTTTCATCAAAAGAATTAATATTTACATCACAGAAAGTGCTCACATACTCCATCTAAGCTCCTCAATTGATTTTCTCTTGGATGTCGGATAATTTTGTTTGGTGATAACAAACAAACATTTGACTTTTTGCACCATGCACAAAGCATTTTTTTATTCGTATCTATACCATTTTTATTTATTGCAAATATTGCTAATTTGGTATTGAATGTATTTTTCTTTATTTTATAAAGCTGAAATGTTTTTTTTCTATTTTTAATTATTTGAAGTTTTGTCTTCAAATATTTGTTTTAAAATTTTAAATTTTTTTTAAACAATTTGGAAACTACAACCGAATTAGGGGTTGTTGCAACAGAATCACTGAAAAATCGGTTGAAGCAACCTCGTTAACAAAAAATTCGGTTGTGACAACCGACTTCGGTTGCAGTAACCCTTTTGGAAGAAATTTCGGTTGTAACAACTGAATATTTTATGAATTCGGTTACCACAACCCCATTTTCTCGGTTGTGACAACCGAACACAGTTGTCTGAATTCGGTTGCAGCAACCGAAAAGAGGTTGATACAACCGAATTGAGGCTGGAACAACCGAATTGACGAGGTTGCAACAACCCCATTAGTCGGGTTGTCACAACCTAATTTTAAAGTTGCAACATCTAAATTCGGTTGTGGCAGCCGAATTTAGAGGTTGTATCAACCAAATTGGGTTGTTGCAACCGAATTTAGAGGTTGTGACAACCGAATTCGGTTGTGGCAACCGAACTGTTGTAGCTACCCTATTTAGAGGTTGTGATAACCGAATTTTTTTAGAGCGAGGTTGCCTCAACAGATATTTTCTATTAATTTAGCCAAAATCCTAAAATATTTTTCATAAAAAAACGCATGTTTTATTTTTATACATATATTTTTAGAATTTTAATACATACTATTACATATAAGAATACATACACATAAAGAATCACTAAAAAATATTTTTTAAAAGAAGTGCCCATTATTTAAAAGAAATAATACTTAGAGAAGTGCCCTTTTTTGAAAGGAGCAGTACTCTAAAAATAACATTTTCTTTTAAATACAGAGTACTTGAAGAAGTACCATTTCTGTTAATAAATAAGTACTAGGGATACCAATCGGGATTGATATTTGAAAATCCCGGGATTCGGGATTTTGTATGAAATCCCGGGATCCCGAGATCGGGACTACGGGATCCTGGGATTTTACGGGATTTCGGGATATTTCGTGATTTAAATTTTCCTTTATATGTAAAAATTTTTATGTTATGTAACTAATTTTTTTATAGAATAAAGCGTTTTATAATTATTTAATAGTTGTTAATTAATAATGTGGTACATTTTATGAATATTGAAACATCTCAGTCAGAAATTGATAGTGGTACAAAAAATCAAGTACTTGCATACCACTGGGTAACCGCGATGTTAAAAATAAATAACTGGCAGAACACTCGTTTGGGACGCTTTGCTGGCGTTTGCAAAAATCGTTTTGCCAGTTTTTGTTTTACAAAACATCACGGCAGGGCAAAAAAAAGGTACATATGAACTTTTTTTTAAATTTTATTTTGGAAAATATAATTCCAAACCACCTATTTATTGGTTTTGGCAGCGTTTTGCCAAAGTTAAAAATTTAGTTTTTCCAGTACTTTTCCGGCGCTTTTTGAACTGCGGGTCCTTTTGTCTATTGGCATTATCATATTCGAAATGGGAAAGCAATTGTTGTCAGTACTTGTACCACCTGTTAAAATACATTGCCATCGCTTTCCCGTTTGTATTTTTCTGGCTGGGATAATATATGAAGGACTGTCATTTAGTACACTTGCGCCTAGTATTTTGTAAGCAGATTTTAAAACAGATTCGTTGCGATAACCTTGCCCACTAAATTGTATAATTACAGCAACAACGTTATTTGGTTATCGTTATCATATGTTTTCATGGAAGAATTCAAACTTACAGTCCCAGCCAAAACTTACAGTCCCAGTTTCAGAAATCGAATTTTGCTTGGAAGAATAAATCGGTAAAATAACAAACAAACTTGATTTTTCACATGTAGTACCAAAAACTTAATATTGTTTACCAAAATTTCAAATTTATCTGCAAAGTCTTTGCATAGTTTACTCGAATAACCTACTTAATTTATAATTTTACCAATATCTTGGCATCAATTTCTTATCAATATGAGAAAATTCAAGAAAAAACGTAGGTAATCTAAAATTGCTCACTTTGTTTATTTGCGTTTATATTAATATTAAAAAATAAGAAAATCCCGGGATTTTTGAGAAATAATCCCGGGATTCGGGATTTTGCCAATCCCGAAAATCCCGGGATTTCGGGATTCGGGATTTCCCGTTTGGCATCCCTAATAAGTACCCTTTCTTTAAAAGATACTCAATTTAGTAATCTTTCTTTGAAAGAAATGCTACTTTAGTAATCTTTACTTGAAAGAATTAGAACTTCTTTAAGTCCTCCTTTGAAAGGTAAATTTTTTCAATAAATCGCCCTTCATTGAAAGAAAAAGTACTGCTTTAGATACTACTTTAAAATTATTTAGGTACATAATTTCAAGCACAGTTGAAATTGTGTGCATTAATACTCTTTCAAAAACATGTACTTTAGTAAAATTGTTTTAGGGAAATTGTACCTTTTCACCTGCTACGAATTAATTTTATTAAAAAATTTTAAATAAGCGGGAGTAGAAATATGGATAAAGCATGAAAAAAGGAAAAGCGATTTAGTATGTTCCAGCGATATTAAATACCTCAATACTAAAACATTTCAGTGGTTGATTTAATAACAGGATTTCATTCAATATTCATAATACTGAAAAATATCGAAAAAGAAAATTATTTTGACAGCTGTAGAAGATGAAGCACATATTTTTGGTACTTTAAAACTACTTTTAGTACTTATTATAACGTAGTGAAAGCTACATTTTAAAAGAAAATACACGTTTCGTCGAACTGTTGTAGGAAAAGTAATATGCATTCTTTAAAATATATGGTTTTTACCTTTTTTCAAAAGAAGGGCTGAACTTTCTTAAACCATTCCAGAGAGCAATCTAAAAAGTGCAGTAAATAGTTATTTCTTTAAATAAGTACTAAAACAGAACATTCTTCTTTGAAAGAAAAACAAAACAACTGGGGTATTCACGATAGCGATTTGCACACGATTTAAAAGAGCTGAAAATATTATTAGCATTTTCTCAGCCTTGAGTAGTTATGATGGTGGAAACTTGTTTTCTTGCATTCTGTGCAAAATGACATCGTGAGTACCCCAATATTATTTATTCGAAACACTTGCCATTATCCGAAAAAGATTTTCATCTTCCAATGACCACTATTTTGTATCATACAGGCAAAAAAGTCCTACAGTTTCCCTAATTATTGAAAAAAGAATTATTTATTGAACATAATTAATAATATAACTATTGATTATAATTTAGTTCATACTTTTCGCAATTTGATGTACGTATAACTTCATATTTTAGCACTTAAATACAATAGCAGAACCCACCATTTCAATTATTTTAATTCGGCTTACAAACATCCGCCAACTTCAAAATATGAAACAATCTTCTAATATCCACGTTCTCTCTGCAGGAAAAGTTGCGTTTTTGAGGTCGTAAACCTTTTTTTTTAATTTTGGAAAATTATACACGTTTTCAGCAGTTTTTTTGTATTTATTCTTTTTATTTTGAAGTTTTATTGATATTATTTTACTTTTTTTATAATTTTCCAAAACAATTCGGCAGCTACAACCGAATTATGGGGTTGTTGCAACCGAATCAATGGGAAATTGCGGCAACCCCATTAATAAAAAAATTCAGTTGTGACAGCCGTAGTCGGTTGCATCAACCTAATTTTTAATAATTCGGTTGCTTCAACCCCATAAATTCGGTTGCTGTAACCAAATTCAGTTGCTGCAGCCGAATTTCAGGTGAGATAACCGAATTCGGTTGGAACAACCTAATTCCAACCGAATTTTTGTGAGGGTGTACACCTACAATAAAGGATTGAGACAACCGAATTATCGGTTGCAGCAATTTCCCATTAATAAAAAAATTCAGTTGTGACAGCCGTAGTCGGTTGCATCAACCTAATTTTTAATAATTCGGTTGCTTCAACCCCATAAATTCGGTTGCTGTAACCAAATTCAGTTGCTGCAGCCGAATTTCAGGTGAGATAACCGAATTCGGTTGGAATAACCTAATTCCAACCGAATTTTTCTGAGGGTGTACACCTACAATAAAGGATTGAGACAACCGAATTATCGGTTGCAGCAATTTCGGTTGGGACAACAAAATTTTTTTGTAGGTGTACTTTTGTAAAGACAAACTGTGAGCTTAATCCAAATCTGGCGTCTGTGAAAAAACACAGTTTTTATATCAAATTGTATTTTCCTTTAAAATGCTTTTTGAATTTTTTAGAAAGCTTTTTTATTCTTGTAAATATCGAACGTTAGATTTTCGTGTTAAAGCATCTTTTTTTTACAATTTTGCTTTTAAACTACCCAATAAACATCGAAAAACTAAAAATTCAAGTTTTTTAAAAATAGCATGAATTAAACTTCTTTGAAAGCCATTTCTTTCAGTTAAAATCAAGTTCACAGATTGAGGTAACTTTTTGAAAATTCTGTTTTAATTTTTTGTCTGCAATAAATGACGAAAGATAAATAATTTTAAAACTTCATAAAAATCAGGCATTTGACTGACCTAAAACAAATAAGATTTGTTGAATTTAATTCGTGGTAAAAATTGCTAATATTGCTAATAACAAAAACTTAAATCTAAATTGGTACTTAATAGGGCAAGAAATTCCATGCAAATACATTATATTTTCGATAGTCTAAAACTAATGTGGACTAAAAATTTATGCGAATCATCAAATTTAGAACAAAATGACGTCGTTTCGTAGTTGCATATTTTGGCAAAAACTCATGTTTTTACATATTTTGACCTGTGGCAAGTTCTTTTGTGTAAGTACTGTGACAGGTTCTCTTGCTTCAGTCCTGTGACTGGTTCTTTTGGGTCGGTTCCGTGACACGTCACAAGAGGCAATTGACCCCCTACTAGGACAGCCCATGTAAAAGTTACCGGTCTTTTCATATAAATGAACCGGTGCAACGACCGGTCACGTGGGCTTTTTCCACAGGGCAAGTTACTTTTCACAATTTGTTAAAGGAGTTTTGCGATTTTGGCACATATAATTACTTTAATAAAAAAATATATTTTTTAATAATTTTTGAAATTTTATTCAAATTTCGATAAATAGATTAATCGTATTAAATTATCCGAATTATTCGTTATTCGAAATTTGAATGCCCTACATAAAACCAAAAAAATTTCACTAGAACTGCTATTTTCATAAATAGTGTGAAAAATTTCATTTTATTTAGTAAAAGTTTCATACGCTCAATGAAAAAATTTTATTAAAACTGGATTCATAAAATATATGAAGTTCTACCATCAAATTTAAGAAATTTTTCATTTACTTTGTGAAAAAAAACTTAATTAGTTAACTGAAGAATTTCATTAAAACTTGTCTATCAAATATCCTACGTGGAGGTGCATTTACACACTTTGTGCCTGATTGTGCACAAAATGTGTAATTACAAATAAGAAATGCCTAATATTTAACACATATTGTGTAGTATATTTGGACACATCGATGTGTAATCCCAAATTTTAAACATTCACATGAAAATTTGCATACGAGTATATAGCTGTGAATTTACAAGTATTTTTTAGAGTGTACTTAGTAAATATGGCTCTTCTATGTATGCAACTTTTGGCATTTTTTAAAAAAATTAAAACTTAAAAATCACGAGTTTTTTTAAATTTTAAAAAGATAAAAATGGGAATACCTATATTGCTCCATAGAGTCTCCCTGTGGACAAGATGAAAAAAGTCGGATAACATTACTTCAAAAATACAAATTAATATTCTTTCATGGAATTAATGATATATGTATATATATTTTTATTTTATTTATTTGTTTGTTTTATTTTCATCACAATTCAGTACAAAGATTTAATCTTATATAGAACTGAATATTAATTATACCCTACACCACTACGTGGTCAGGGTATTATAAGTTTGTGCTGATGTTCGTAACACCAAAAAATATTGGTCCTCGACCCACCTTATAGTATACCGATCGGCTCAGAATTTTTTTTATTTCGATTTAACGATGTCCGTCTGTCCGTCCGTCTGTCCATGCATTCTTGTGCGCACTCTACAGGTCGCAAATATTAAGATATTTTGATGAAACTTGGTACACCGAATTATGTCGGCCCAAGGACGCCTATTGATTTTGGTTAAAATCGGTCCATGTTTAGACCTAGTGCCCATATAAGGGTTCCCCCAAAATTAAATTGTTTATACGCTGCAGGTCGCAAATATTAAGATATTTTTATGAAATTTGGTATACAGACCTATGTTGGCCCAAGGACGAAGCCTATTGATTTTGGTGAACATCGGTCCATGTGTAGACCTAGTGCCCATATTAGGGTCATACCAAAATTATATTGTTTATACGCTGTAGGTCGCAAATATTAAGATATTTTGATGAAATTTGGTACACCGACCTATGTCAGCCCAACGACGAAGCCTATTGGTTTTGGTTAACACCGGTCCATGTTTAGACCTAGTGCCCATATAAGGGTCCCCCCAAAATTATATTGTTTATACGCTGCAGGTCACAAATATTAAGATATTTTGATAAAATTTGGTACACAGACCTATGTTGGCCAAAGGATGACGCCCATTGATTTTGGTGAACATCGGTCCATGTTTAGACCTAGTGCCCATTAAGGGCCCCCAAAATTATATTGTTTATACGCTGCAGGTCGCAAATATTAAGATATTTTGATGAAATTTGGTACACAGACCTATGTTGGCCCAAGGATGACGCCTATTGATTTTGGTGAACATCGGTCCATGTTTAGACATAGTGCCCATTAAGGGCCCCCCAAAATTATATTGTTTATACGCTGCAGGTCGCAAATATTAAGATATTTTGATGAAATTTGGTACACCGACCTATATCAGCCCAAGGACGAAGCCTATTGATTTTGGTTAACACCGGTCCATGTTTAGACCTAGTGCCCATATAAGGGTCCCCCCAAATTGGCTTGGTTACAAACTGCAGGTCGCAAATATTAAGATATTTTAATGAAATTTGGTTCGCTGACTCACATTATAGAAAATTTTGACAATTCCCAGTCGAATTTCGGATCCAAACATTAGTTGGCTTTTAACCAGACTGGTGTAGGGTAGTGTATTGTCGGCATGCCAGACTTTTACCCTTTTTACTCGTTATAGTTAAATTTGACAATGAGCATACAAATTACATATAAAAATATTAAGAAATATAAATTTAGCCCTTGTTTATGTATTACGAAAATACTCTAAACGAAAGCAAAGAAACGAAAATTTGTTTTTGTTTCCCATGTATTTTTGACGAAAGTAATTGTCAAATCCTTTCGTTTATACTGTTTTCGTAATACATAAACAAGCCCTTAAAACTACAGTAATTAAAAAAGTACAATAATTAAAAAAAGTTATAGTGTTAAATAAATATATAAAATCAATTAAAAATTTTATTTATAATATTCATATATTAGTTTCTTGAATCGCATTGCGTTGCTGATTATCTGCAAATGAGGGGGTAATCGATTCCAAATTCGAATGGCATTAATATAGAAGTGTTGATCCGAAAAAGTGGTCTCATGCTGTATCTGAATAATACGGTATCCTCTTTCAGAGCTGAAGAAGTTTAGTCTTTCATAAAGATATTTCGGTTGGCGGGAGTAGATTATTTTGTGAAGTATATTAATGATTTGCATTTTAAAAGATTTGAAAAGGTGACACCAAAAACTTGTTTAGCATAGTGAGATATACTGCTAAGACGTCGTATGCCGAAAATATACCTTACAATATTATTAAAAGCCACGTTAAGTTTACGCATACTGGTTGCATCACAGCTTAAAAACAACTCACAACTGTAAAGAAGGGTGAGTATTAAGTAAGTTTTAGCCAATAGCATTCTAACGTTAAGTGGTATGAACCTTTGCGTGCACCATAAATTTCTTAACATCCCATATATTTTTCCGGTTGTGATGATAAAGTGGTCTTTAAAGTGTAAGTGCTTATTAAATGACACTCCAAGATTTTTTACCTTATCCACAAAATCAATTCTTGATTAACCCAGTGTTAAATTAGGAATAAATGGTATATTTCGTGATTTTTTTGTAATCAGCATACATTTTAATTTGCTTGGATTGATACATAGCCCGTTATTTTTAGCCCAAGTTCTAATGTTTTCAAATCAACATTAATTTGTTGCACACAATCATCAATTTCCGATGTTTTACAGCTTATGTAGAGTTGAATACCATCTGCATACATTTGAATATTGCAGTATTGCAATAGGTTAGGAAGTTCATTGGCATAGGCTGAATACAACAAAGGGCCTAAAATAGAACCTTGTGGTACACCTCTTCCCAGTTCGACCCTACTGGATATTTATCACCTTAGAAAACCGATTGCTTTACAGATGTAGAAGATAAATTAAATATTTTGTTCAATTTTAATGTTAGAATTTCTGGATTGACGGTATCAAAAGCCTTGGAATGATCAAAAAGAATTAGAAATGCAACTTTGTCGTCATCAATTTGTGTTCTTATATATTCAGTTACATCAATCAAAGCAGATATACAACTATGTTGTGGTCGAAAACCAGATTGTCTGGGAGTTAGTAGATTATTATCCTGAATAAATTTAGTTAATTGGTTATGCATTAAGCGTTCCAGTATTTTGGACAGATAGGGTAAAATAGCTATAGGACGAAATTCGTCTTCCGTTTTGGGTATAGGAACAATTTTAGCATGCTTCCATTGAGTAGGATACATTGACAGGAAAAACAATTTTTATGAATTTCGGTTGAACACCATCATAGCTAGTCGCATTAGACTTGATGCTGAGGAAGCTTTCATATATTTCAGATTCGGTAAAACAACGAAAATGAAATTGGTTTTGGACGGGGTAATTAATGTGGTTACTATAGTGTGTAACATCTTCGGTAGGCATTGGCAAATCTGTAAATTTCCGATTTAATTCATCAACATTTATATCGGCAGAACTGTTCTTTGTTCTGTTTATAATTCCAACATTTCGAATTTCACTCCATGTCGCCTTACTATCTAAGCAATTTGAAAATTTTGTGCTGTAGTAGGAGGATTTGGCACTTCTAATGCTTGAGGTAACTTTATTTCTAAGTGAGCGAAATTCAGTTTGTAATTCGGGAGTTTTAAATCTTTTCCATTTTGTGTAAGATATGTTACGTTGCACGATTAAACAGTTAATTTCAGCTGTAAACCATGGATTGCCGGTAGTTGTTTTTCTTCTTGTTTTCACTTGAACATAATCAGTGTGTTCGTTTACTCGAAATTCTTACTACTTTTACTACAATTGGAAAGTTTTGTTTACTTTTTGTATTGAATTTTTCCAGATGTAGTAAAAGTAGTAACTTGTAGTAAGTAAACGAACACGCCTAATTAAGTTGATCATCAACAGATGGCATATAATATGTACAATACCAGCCAATTTGTAAAATTTTTTCATATAAGGCCGGAAAGTTAATGTGTTTAAAGTCGCGATAGCTAAAGCTTTCAGCAAGTGTGAGTGGTTTAAAATCGTAAGTTGTAAAGATAAGATCGTGTTTAGAAAAAACAGGTGCAGATATTTCTTCAAACAGTAGGATTTTCGATAGAGAATTGGTAAAAAATATATCAAGAAGCGAGTTAGAATTGGTAGAATAGTGTGTAGGTATATAAATGTTATTCGAGGGAACTGGAAATTAAAATGATTTCTTATGTACATATAAGATTTGAAATATATGGGTAATATCAAAAAATGTGATAAAAACCATGAAACCAGCTTATTTCTAATGTATGGATTACATTTGAGTTATCTATTTCGATATATATCAGCGCACTGGCCAATTTTTGGTTAATACATAAAATTTGTGACCAATTTTATAGGCCAAATGTAAACTCCGTAACCAGTAACTCATAAGGTTTTTTAACTTTAATAGCTTATATTTTAATAACCAATGATGCTAAACACTAACAGTAAGAATTTTTATGAAGAGAAAAAGTAACGTTTTTAACAAAAATTAATACGTTTTACAAACTTTTTCATATATCTATGCTAACACGACTTCAACTCTGTAACGATTTTTCGTCATAATTTTTGATAAAAATGCATACACCAGAATTTTGGAGTTATCTATTAATTATATTGCGAAAAGTATAATGTTATTTATACTCAAATGATCGCTGGACTGTAAATAATCATCTAGTATAACATATTTGAAGTTTTTCTGCAGTATGTAAGATTCCCGAGATGAAAAAGGATGTCTTTAATAAGATTTGAAAAATGTTGTAAACTCCGTTCCTAATTTTTACACCAAACTATTTAACGAGTAAGAAAAACAAAATTTCATATTTGGATTCACTTTGTAGGCATAATACGATTTTGTTTCGGAAAGAAAATTCTGACAAAGCGTGTCTGAAAGAAAACGAAAAAAGTAACCAAATGTAAAGTCCGTTACTGTAAACTCCGTAACCAAAATGGTTTGCATCAGATTGAATTACAAAAAATGTAGGTAAATATATAAAATATTTTAAAATAACTACAGAGGTGAATCAACTAATATTTATGCGTCAAAAGATGATTCAACTAATAATTTTGCGTCAAATCAAAAAAAGTTATCAGTTTTTTAACCTAAACTGCTGGAGCGAAAAGCGATTGATTTTGCATTTCATTAGTTTGGAATCGATATTTCGAGCCATTACTGACATTAGTTTGACAAGTTAAATTTGTTTCACACAATTTAAGAATTTTTTGATCGCGAAATGTTATATTTTTAATATATTATTTTGTAACTTAAAAAAGGTTAAAAAGTTTTATATGTTTGAATAAATGCTTTCCAAAAATACAAAATTAAAAATTTTTTTCCGGAATGAATTGTATTTTTATTCGCGAAACCGCCAATTTAATAAACACAAATTGTATATTATTGAAAAGCATATTGAAAACCTAAATACGAAAAACTAATAAATTGAAGAAAATTGGTACGCAATTTTGTTTGTTATATCTTTTGATTGTTGAAATGTAAACTCCGTTACCACAAAAAAAAATTAAATTGTGCAAAAAAAGTTATTGCGACAACTTGTAGAAGAGATTTTTTGCAATTGGGTTTATGATGACTAAACTTACTAATTCCATTAAGAAAAAAACCGAAATATTAACACTTTTTGCTTCTCACAAATTTGGCCCAAAAACTTATCACATTTTTTGATTTCACCCATATAGCCACATACTTAAACAGACACGTACATTTTACCATTATTATTATCTTGACACAATAGTTACTAGAAAACAAAAAACTAAAACAAAATTCATACTAGTAGAATGTAAGTATGCTTTGTATATAATATGCAGTTTAACCCATATATGTTATTTTTCTTGTAATAGACATTGAGCACCAATAGAAACTGAACACAATAGTTTTTATATACAAAAGGAAGCTTACAAAATTTCTGATGTAATACTAAGCACATTTTTTGTGTATCAAGGCATCAACAATAAAATTTGGTGATTTAAACAACTTTTTCTAGCTTTTATGTAATTTCTACTCAATTCGCATTTCTCCAAAATCTCGTCTAAAATAAAATTTTTAATTACCTTCATTTATATTATGAAATTTGACAGCTAAATTGGATTTCGATTTAACAAACACAACAAAATAAAAATATTACAGTAAAGGGAATAGGTTTCGAAAAGCTATTAATATACATGCGGAGTAGAAAATTTATTAACATTTTAAAAGAAGAAATTTTGATATAGCTTACAAAAGGGATGACTATTTGGAAGCATGATTTTTAACTTTGTCTTCCTGTCACTATACCCAGCAAAATAAATTGGAAGTCAAACCACTTCTTTCGTTAATTCCAAATATCCGTTAGTGTATACTTACTACTTAATTCTGAACAATATCCAAAAGATCACTGAATGCTTCTAAAGCATTATTGCTAAGAAAGTGATTCTAAGAATTGATATTTCCAAACAGATGATTGCGGTTTGTTTGAGTCAATGGCAAAGCGAATATTAAAAAAAATTATTTAAAAAAAATGTTCTTTTAATATTTCTAATTAATTTGTTTAAAATCTATAGCCCTTAAAATAAAAGAAATATATTTTAAATTTAAAGTTGACTTTAATTTTAAACTACAGTTTTTTTTCGGTTTTTGTGTGAAAACGCTACAACCATATTTCTTATTTTCAAAGATTTTGATTAGTTGAGAATAAATTAACCAATCAGAATACTTAAAAAACATAAAACATACGACTATAAGTCATTGGTAATTATATATTATTTTCTTTATTTAAAATTTTTCATTTTCTTAAATAAAGATGTTCATAGTAGATCTCTTACTCTTTGAAATTTTAAAATTTTCTTTCGGAATCAAAAAAAAGAGGAAGAAGTAGAAAAAATAATTTAATCAAAATTTTAAATTTATTTTCACAATTGTTTTTTGTTTATATTTACATCAGCTGTGTTACCAAAGTTTACCCGAAGAATAAGTCTGGGTAAATTTTGGTAAAAAGAGAAACACTTACACACTCTCATTAGAGCTCTCATTTACCCAATTTTCGAGTACGGGAACGCTTTTGGGTAAATTTCAGTAACTTTGGGTAAATTTCGTTAACTTTGGGTACGTACTTAATATGTGAATACCAAAACAGCAAATTTCCGAATATTTTAATTCCATGTGTTTTTAGAAATCCATTCTAAATCAAAACCCTCTAAACTCAGAACAATGAATGTTTCCTAATCCCAGCAAACAAAAAATGATAATTTGTGACTCAGAAATAAGCTAAAAAAGAAGATTTTTCCTATAAAAGTGGTCCGTCTAATAGAACCACATGTGTACTCTGAAATGACTCCCCATGTAAAAAAAGTATTTTGTGACTTATCGTATTATACATGATTTTATCCGAAAAATGAGAACATCTTACTGTCCGTACTAAAAAAAATATATATGCTTTTGATATTAGCTGTATTTTGTCTTATGCCTATCAACGTTAATTATTTAAAGCGAATCTACGTTAAACCGATTGTAGTATAAAAATTTTGTAAACAGGTTATGTTTATAATTGTTCCGTTATAATCGAACGTATGTCAGCAAAAGTTTTTAGGAAGTAACGCTAATAAGTTACGCTAGATGTGAAAATGTATAAACGTTGGGTTTTCAACTTTGATAATTATCCGTGTTGAAAGTTAACGTGCATACGAAAAGTAATATGTTAGTTTTCGTCTCAAACGCGTTTTTATGCACTTTAGATTTTTTTATAAGTTAACGGATATAGTTAAGTCGAAAACACAGCTATTATATCATAAGAATTGGAATATCAAATCAAAATTATGAGAATGCGATGTGAGATGATAAATCCTCAAAACCAGCTCAAGGAATTAAAAGGAAATGGTGTTTCTAAAACTGGTCGAGTAAACTATGAAGAGTTGGACATAATGGCTCCAAAATTTAATGGTAATGATGGTCGAGATATTCACAAATGGTTTGTACAATTTGAAAATTATGCTTTAAACTTTAACGAAAATGAACGAATGATTGTGTTTTAAATGGTTATTGAAAGGAACTGCTCGCGAATTTATGGAAAACTCGACTTTAAAAAGTTATAATGATTTAAAAGTCTCCTTACTAAAAACTTTTAAAGAAACAGTTACTCGAGAAGAAGTTTATCGCAAGCTGCGATCGGGTATTTTACAACCTGCTGAATCATGCTTTAATTATATAATAGCTATGCAAACTATTGCATTACGAGCTGAAATTGGTGGTCAGGAGTTAGTTGATATCATAATTGATATCGATTTTGGGATCTGATCCTAAAAGCGAAACTGAATTACATTGTGACGCAAGTACTGAAGGATTTGGTGCTATATTGATGCAACGTCAGGACGATAAAAAATTTCATCCTGTGGCTTTTTTTTCAAAAACAACTTCTCCGGCTGAATCACGTTATCACAGTTTTAAGTTAGAGACACTGTTATTTATGCTTTACGTTGATTTCGAGTATATTTGGAGGGTATTCACTTTGCAATTATTACAACCTGTAATTCTCTTACAATGACTTTGAACAAACGACAAGTAAACCCAAGGATTGTGCGATGGGCTTTAGAATTAGAGAACTACCATTATTCTATTCAGCATAGAAGTGGAGTTTCCATGGGTCATGTGGATGCTTTAAGTAGATGCATAAATTCCAGTGATTCTAGTATATGCCATGTTGTTCAAAAATGCAATTTGGTTCGTGCTGTGGATTTAAATGAGCTAGATGCACAAATACAACTAACTCAAGGACGCGACGAAAATATAAGAAAAATAATATCTAGGCTGGAAAATGAGGAAGAGGATGAATATGCACTAGTAGATGGTCTTGTATTTCGCAAAAATGAACTTCAACGTCCGTTGTTATATGTGCCCATTGAAATGGAGGAGAATATAATTAGGATGATTCACGAAAAAATTGGACATCTTGGTTCAGAGAAATGTTATGAACAAATTCGTTTTAATTACTGGTTTCCAAATATGGAAAACAAGATCACTTCTTGTATTCAGAACTGCATAAAATGTATAATTTATTCAGCTCCAGCTCGAGTAAATCAACAAAATTTATATAGTATACCTAAAAAGCCTGTACCATTTGACACAATACATATTGATCATTTCGGCCCGCTACCTTCTTTAAAATCCAAACGTAAATATATTTTAGTTGTTGTAGATGCATTCACAAAATTTGCTCGATTATACTCAGTTAACTCCACAAGCACAAAGGAGGTTTGCTGCGCGTTAAACAAATATTTTGATTATTAAGTAGGCCAAGACGTGTGATATCGGATAGAGGTTCATGCTTTACATCCCATGAATTTTATGAATTTCTACTCAAAAATAATATAGACCATATTAAAGTGGCAACCGCGTCGCCGCAAGCAAACGGGCAAGTGGAACGTGTGAATCGTGTTATCAAGGCAATGTTAAGTAAATTAACTGATCCAATTAATCATTCTGACTGGTCTTTAAAATTATCCAAAGTTGAGTATGCCATTAACAACACTATTCACAATACAACCAAGGATATATATTTATTCCCGTCGTTCCAAGTTGGAGCATAGGGCCATTACAAATGTACTCCATAGAGATCTGTTACAATCTATTAGTTTAATCTCATTCCAAGACTTCCTTGTGATTGTTATTTCGGAGTCTAACTGTCTTCTCCAAGTGTGGGCGGGTCTTCCTCTTCTTCTGGTGCCCTGTGGATTCCAGTCAATGGCTGCACGTGTTATGTCATCTGCTGGTTTACATAATGTGTGGCCTAGCCAATTCCACTTACGCCTCAATATTTCGGTGCGCAGAGGAACTTGACTGGTGGCTGCCTACAGGTCGTTATTGGACATCACATTAGGCCAACATATTTTTAAAATCCTTCTCAGACACCTATTGGCAAAAACTTGAAGTACGTTTATGTCGCGGGCAGCGGCATTCCATGTCCCGCATCCATACAAAAGAGTTGACTTCACGTTGGAGTCGAATAAACAAATTTTGGTTTTTATGGAAGCCTTCCATACAGGACGTAGTAGGCCGAAGGACCGTCTGGCACAATTAATATGGTTTTCGATATCCGCACTAGATCCTCCACTGCTATTGATGATGCTACCGAGGTAGCAGAAGCTGCTAATATCCTCAAGCACGGTACCGTTCATCTGAAGGGACTGCCTGTTGTCGGTGTTCACACGCATGGATTTAGTCTTTGCTAAATTTATCTTCAACCCTGTCGCTGTCGCTGCTTCTAGGAGTCTTAATTTTTCAGACATGTCGTTTAACGTATGTTCCAAGGATACGCCAAGTCAACTACTCTTTGGCAAACTGCAGAGAGGAGTGATTATTGATGAATTGTCAGAGTATTTAGATGAAAAATGAAATACTGAAATTAACAGAGATTTAGCGGAAAGAAGATTGAAAGCACTAAGTGCAATTCAACGTTCACAAAACTATAATGAGACATACTTTAATAACACCATGTGCCTGCAATTCAATATTCTGAGGGCGACTATATTGTAGTGATGTGTACAGACAATACTGTTGGTAAGAACAAAAAGTTTTCTGAAAAGTATCGCGGTCCATACATTATAGAAAGAGTTCTGAGCAATGATCGTTATGTTATAAAAGATATTGACAATTGTCAATTAACCCAAATTCCTTATAGGGGCATAATAGAAGAAAAAAGACTCCGAAAATGGTTGACACCAAACTAAATCTATTTAACTCATTACTTGCCACATTCAGTTTATAAATATGTATTACGTTTATTATCATAATTTAGTTTATTTGTTTTTGTGTTTGATTGTAGTCAATCAATTTATCAGGTTGGCCGAACTGTAAGGTACTTGTTGTTAAAATACTTTGTTTTCTATATTTTTATAATTCTATATTTACCATGTTTCTAAAATTCATTGAAAATGTCTATGAAATAAATAGTTTTACGAAAGTCATTTTAAAATACTATGCGCTAGACCTAGGAAGAGTTTTAGGACAGTCCCCAAACTAACCAAATGTCTCCATACTTAACACTTGATCGAAAGACAATCCTGACTGATATACAGCATAGTTTGGGTACATTTTTGGCTATGTCTCCGAACTATGCGCACCACATACATATATATATTTACAATTATATTAGTTTATCCATTATCAAAATAGCAAAAATTAACACAATTGTTCACAAATAAACATGAATAAATTCAGCGTAAAGTAAATTAATTAAAAGTTAATTTATTAGAAGCATTTCAATATTTTGCAACAAGTATTCTGTTAATCTTTTTTTAAAAGTAGAAATTGTAACACATTCCCTTAAATATTGCGGTAGATTATTGAATTCAAGACTACCTATGTATTCAATTCTGTGTTTAGTGGTTTGCAGACGACATCGTGCCGTCCATAAATTGCTATTGCTGCGAGTATTAAATAGATTTTGGTTTCTAGAAAAACTTATCGTATGATGGCCAATACAATGCAAGACCTTAAAAACCTAAATCAATAATTGCATTTTAAACAACCCTTGTATTGGTAACACATTTTTAACAACATTTTTATACATCAGCAATGTTGAATGCAATTGTGGGAGATTATAAACGGCTTTCAAGGACTTATTTTGAAGTATTTGCAGGGATTTTAATTCTGCACCTTTTTTGGACCCATATACCAGTACTAAGTAATTTAGGTGGCTTTGAATTAAGGCTTGAAAAATTATATATTTTGCTTTCTCATCCAGTTTGTTTTTCAGATTGAATACAATTCCAATAGCAGGCGATATTTTTGATCTAAGTTGTTCTATATGATGATGCCACGATAAATTGTTTTGAAGAATAACTCCCAAATACTTTGTAGACTGCACTTCTGATATTTCTTTGCCTGCAACAAAAATAACTATGTTGCTATTTCGAGTTGGCTGTGGTCTAAATCTAATGAACTTTGTTTTGGTTGCATTTAGTACAAGTTTATTTAACCTTTCATACTCTGAAATAAGCGCTGCATCACGTTCTACTAAAGTTTTTAACACTAAGTTTTCCTTAAAACATACAAATATCATCTGCATACACAAACATTATTCCATGAAGTCCTAAATTATTTATATCATTCAGATATAACATTAACAACAATGGACCCAAGACACTTCCTTGTGGAACTCCATATTCAACATTTTCAATTGAATTTTGGCTAGCACTAATTTGAACAAATTGCTTTCGGTTTGCTAAATAGCTTTTAAGTAAAGCTAAAGATCTGCCCCTTACTCCATAATATTGCAATTTTTCGACCAAAATTGAGTGATCAACAAGATAAATGAGAAAGCTTTATCCAAACTATCACATATAAAATTTACAACACTTATTACAGCCTCATCGGAATTAATTATAGCCGAAAAATGAGAACATCTAATTGTATCAAATTCGATCGTATTATGATCATATTAGATCTAATTTGACACAATTAAATCTAATTTGGCGGAATAAGATATGGTCTGATACAATTTTATCCGGATTTTGTCCTCATCCAAATATATAAAATATAATATAATCATATCCAACTAGATATAATGGTATTTAAATCGATACAATTATACATAATTATATGAGGTATATGGGCAAATCTACGGAACCGGGAGATTCCATGTTACTCAGGAATAACAATATAACAATATATAATAACAATATATAATATTTTTGATGCTATCAGCATTTTCGAGGCAACGAGTTTAATCAGGCGGACATCTTAAATTTTAATATTTATACTGCTAATTAACTCTACTCAATTAAAATTACCCTAATTTACCCTAATTTCGCTTGTAACTTTCAAGAGTTTTTCAACTCTTTTGGTTATAACTTTTTCAGCATAAAAAGAAATCGCCCAAAACCTTTATGGGATAATAACTATGATGTTAGAAAATCTCCCACTTGTTGAAAAACATAGGTGCCCTCAATTGGGAACAACTGGCAATTATTTAAAATCTGTAACTCTGTTTTTTGAATAAAGACTAATTTCAGACATTTCTAGTTTTTGTGCTTTTAGCCTCAATGCAATTGAAAATCTTTTGATGCTCACAAATAACTGACAAGTACACAAAAAAATTGAGATCAAATTAATAAGTGTGCCTTTAAAAGTAAAGAAAATATGACAATAATAATCTCTTCACCTCTATGCTTGAACAACTTGAAATTTGATATTTTTTGAAGGGCACATCCGCAGTTTGAGAAATAATTAGTTGCAGTCCTGCGTGATCGGTATATATCGGTGAGTGCGTGTAAGTGCGAAAAGGATCGTACTATTAGTTTGGTGTCCAGACCCATTTTAGGTTAAATTTTGTAGCCTTTCATAGATTTTTGGAGCTAAAAGCGATGTAGAAACATAACGGATTATCCGATCGTTTTAGCACTTACACACAAAAATATTAATTGCGATATATATCATATAAGCCAGATTTTAGCCCTTAATTCTTTTATCTGTGGATGTGCTAGTCAATTTAAGTTGGATTTTTAGCGTATTATTGAAAATTGATGTAAAGCCTAAAAATAAAATCCGATCTGTTTAGCACTTTCACATAATGACAGCTATGATAAGATCTACCGTTCCAGATAGATTGGACTCTATAATTCTTAAAACTGTGGATGTGCCTTCAATTTGAATTTAACCTTTTCGCGAATTTTGGAGAAAGATATGTTGTAGAGAATACGAAATTCGTCCGATGCGTTTAGCACTTTCAGGTAATAATAGTAATGAAGATATGCACCATTCAAGACATATTTGATCTCATAATTCTTTAAACCGTGGATGTGCCATTCAATTTTGTGCTGCAGTTTTGAGGGAAATTTATATAGGCACAAATCCAAACATAGACCGATTTAAACCAAAATCAATAGACTTCGTCCTTGGGCCGATATAAATCGGTCTACCAAATTTTATCAGAAAATCTTAATATTTGCAACCTGTAGCGTGCGCACAAAAATACATAGAGAGACAGACGGATGGACGGAAAAATTAAAAAACAACATTAATTATAATCAATGATGGAAATATAGCGCGACTATGAATTTACGAATAAAATTACCGTGATGATTGAAAAATTTGTGTCATCTTTTTTCATTAAATCGAGGTAAAAGTGTGTAAAAACAACTCAAAAATAGCCAAAAAAAAAGGTTTTTGTTAACTTTGACCTCTATTTGCTCAAAAACCAGATGTGCTGGAAAAATTTAGAAACCAAATTCGGACTCAGCACGGAAAAGTTACTTGAAAATGTGTGGTCGCATGCCCGAAAAATCCAAAACTTTAAAAATATTTACTAGCGAAAATGTGTGCGGTTTTTTGTTTATAACTTTTTCAGCACTTAAAAAAATTTATTCACGCGAACAGCTTACTTCTTTTCAATGTATTTTAAATAAGTTAATCTATAAAGAAATGTGTGCCACTAATTTGAAATTTTTCACTTTTGAAATCTGAAATCGACCTGTTTCGTAGATTTTCCCATATGGAACTGTATATAGATCTATATATAATTGGGTATTTTAATATGTTGCACTATATATTTTGCAATATATAACAAGATATAGTTATATATTGAGGATATAATTTCGTAAAATTTTATATAATTATATCTTGGTATATACAGTAGTGGACTAAAGTGGATACATTAATTCAACATTTTTCGAAATTTGTTATAATTTTTATTTTATTATAGAAACTTAAATGATTTTTTTCAAAGCATAAAACTAAAATATTCTTCTTCAATAAAAACCTAAATAGAGTAGACTATATTATTAAGAAGTTAATGAAAAAAAAATTGCAAATAGTGACCTCTTTTATCCAGTATTGTTCATATTTGAAATTTTCGGCAAGCTCTTTCTTTAATATTTTGTCGCAAGTCCTTTGTTCTTTAAAACAGATTCCACGAGATTTTTAATAGTTTGAGGTGGAATATTAGCCCATTCCGCTGAAACTCCTGACCAAAGATCATCTAAGTTGGTCGGTGCTCGTTCGCATTGGGAGAGTCTTCTTTTGACAATTGCCCACCAATTCTCGATGGGATTCAAATGGGGGCTCTGACCTGGCCACTTCAAAAACTGGAAAAACTACACTTGGATATCACAAATAGAACAAAAGTTATTAATACAGATTGAAAAATATTCAAATATGTATCCACTTTAGTCCACTACTGTACATATGTTCCGATATAAAATTATAGAAAATTTTATATGATAATATTTTTTTTTTTTAAAGGGAAGCAACACTCAGGAAATTATTCCTATTAATTAACGTGTTGCTTCCTTTGGAAAGGGGATAAGAAGAAATGAAAGGTGGTGAAAGACGAAGGGCTTCAAATATGGCAACACTGTAATTGCACGAGATATTGAATTTTAGAAGAGTTGTTGCGCGCCATCTGATGGTGAGTTGGCGAACTTTGTTGGAGCTTTTTAGTTCATAGCCCTGTTATATTATTTTACTTCGGTGGGGTTAAGTGCTATGGGAACACCGAAGGAGGAGGCTGCAATATGTATGCGGGATAGAAAAAACACTTATATATTACTATTTTTCATAAATTGATGTTGCCTTGGTTGGGGCTCGAACCCGCAACCTCACGTGTAACAGTCCAACGCGTAATCATTGATATAAGACTATATCAAAACTTTTTTTACTTGGGGTATCATATTACATCTAAATTGGTTTCATACGATCCAAATTGATACAATTAGATAATTACACTGTGAGACAAATGGTAGGGGTCAGTGATCGGGAAGGGTTCAAACTCCCGGGGAAAGTTATATCGGTAAAAAAGAAGTTATACGTGTCCCGGCGTTTCGCTGGGTCACCCCTAGGAATCGAGATATATCGATTTGACCTTTGGTGGTCTTTTTTTTTGACATAACTCGAGAACCACTAGTCCGATTATACTCAAACAATTTTAAAAAAAATAAAAATTACAATTCCTTTAATCTGTTCATATAACGTTTTTCTATATACAAACTCAACAGTTTTGCCGGTAAAAATAAATGTATGAAGAAAAAAATATTTTTTGCCTAAAATATTAAAAAAAAGTAATAAACAAAAGGTTATTGATTTTTATGGTAGCGGCAACAAACATTTATTTTTACCGGCAAAACTGTTGAGTATATTGAAAAACGTTATATGAACAGATTAAAGAAATTGTAATTTTTTTAAAATTGTTTGAGCAAAATCGGACTAGTGGTTCTCGAGTTATGTCAAAAAAAAGATATATCTCGATTCCTAGGGGTGAACCAGCGAAACGCAGGGACACGTATAACTTGCTTTTGACCGATATAACATTTCCCGGGAGTTTGAACCCTTCATCCCATCCCGATTTTGACTGTCGCATAGTGTTATTTGATACAGTTAGATATAATTTGATTAATTAAGAATATTTTTATACAATTTGATCCGAAATTTGTCCAGACTCAAATGTATCAAATTATATATAATGTAGTACAAATATATCATATAAGATACAAATATGTAATTATATGTGGCATATGCAGTGACATATAGATAGATATATAATTGGATATTAAAATATATTGCACTATATGAAGTGTAATATGAAGAAAGATATATTTATATATTTAATATACAACGTTATACAATGTAATATAATTTTGTATGAATACATATTTTGTAATATATTACCACAAGCAATTTTATAAAGTCATGTAAATCTATATCAAAACTTTTTTTAATTGGGTATCAAAAAGACTTAAATCTAAATTTTACTCACAGGTTTCAATAATTTTTAAAACATTTATGAGTCTGAAAGACGATAGTGCATTTTGAAGTAGTTTTTATGTTGTTCATACTTTTAAGATGAATGAGGGGTATGTATAGTTGGTCTTTTATTTGTTAAATTACTATTTTTAAATTAAAGAAAGATGATACAATTTTCACAAGTAAATTGCAAAGAATGAAAACTTTTTTGATTGAATTCGATAAGGCCAGCAATACAGAATACGTATTTTCGGCTTTCTCTACAAAGCTATCATCAGTATCATTTGCCTTGATTGGGTTAATAATTGATAATCGTCTACTTATGTGAAAGTTGAAAGCAAATCAAATATGTTAACAACTCAACTTAGACTAACATCAACGAAATCCAACAATGCTATTTTTATCCTTTGTTATTATTACTCTTTTTTGCTTTGACCCTTAGACCTTAAATTATCTCAGCTGGTTCTATTCAACTCTGTGTAAGATACACACAGATTTTTGAATTACAACAAATCGTTAAATTTAATTTTAAATGTATGTTATTTAAATTATATTTTGCACCGTGTGATGTTTTTTTAATATGAGTGAGAGGTATGTTTAGTTGATCTTTTATTTGTTAAATTAATGTTTTTAGTCTGACTCTAGATCATAAATTAATATCAGTTTCTATTTAAATTATTTTTCAAATTAAAGAAAGAAGATACAATTTTCACAAGTAAATTTAACGGTTCGTTGTAATTTAAAAATCTGTGTGTATCATACACAGAGTTCTATAGAACCAGCTGAGATAAAAATTGCGTGTAAAATTACTGTTATAAATACATTAAGATAAAATGTAAAATTGCACAAAATGCGTAATGGTAGGCACAAAATGTGTAAAAAATTTTATTACACATTTTTGCCTACAAAAAAACACAGAAATATAGTATTTTGCATGTTTGTATATAGTATGTTTATAATTTTATAAACATTTATTCATTATAATTAAACACATTATGCCGAAATTTTTATATTAGCATAATATGCGTTACTATAAGTACACACTTTGAACAGTAATAGTAAAAACGTCAAAACAAATTAAAATGAATTGAAAAATATACATTTGTTCAATATATTAACTAATATTAGATAAATAGCGTTTTTTGGGGTCCTTGAACTCAGAATTTTCAAACACAAATATCTTTTTTTCAAGAGCTAATCTAGAAAAACGGCTAGCACTACTGGATTCACGTACACAAATTAGGTTCACCCACCGGGGCATGTTGGATTTTTCAACTAGCCCAGTGTAATTAATAAAATAATTTTTGACATCCGCAAGATTTTGGGTTGGAATTTGTATGAACCAAAATTTTTAAGCAATTCGCCACTTATGTTTCTTAATTTTTGAAGGCATTTTAAGCTAAAAATAATAAAATAAAAAACCGGTTAACCGTTGAAAGTTAACCGGTTTTCGGTTAACCGATATTCAAGATTTTCGGTTTACCGGTTTGCAAAAAACCCGAAATATAAACAAAAACCCGGTTTTTCGGTTAACCGGTTTGGAAACACTAGACTAACATCAACGAAGTCTAACAATGCTATTTTTATCCTTTGTTTTATTACTCTTTTTGCTTTGACCCTTAGACCTTAAAGTATCTCAACTGGTTCTATTCAACTCTGTGTATGATACACACAGATTTTTGAACTACAACGATGATATCCATTTGTATTTCAAAATTCTCCAAATGTATTTGAGAAAATTCCAAATGTATTTAAAAAACTCTATTCTGGAATACAAATATAGTTTTTTATACTTGGAATTTTATCAAATACATTTGGAGAATTTTGAAATACAAATGGAATTACTTAAAATGCATTTGGACAATTTTGAAATACAGATTTAAAATTTTTAAATACAAATGAATAATTTTGAAATACATTTGGACAATTTTAAAATACAAAAGGAATTTTCTTAAATACAAATAAAATATTTTAAAATATATTTGTAATATATTCTTTGATTTGAAAATAATTTAAACAGAAAGTGATATTAATTTATGATCTAGAGTCAAACTAAAAAGAACATTCATTTACTTAAAAATAAGAGATCAACTAAATATTCCCCCATTCATTTTAAAATATATTTCGTCACCTAAAATGCAAACGGGCGTAACAACACTTTTTATTTTTTTACACGAGAACCAAAAAAAAAAACCTTGTAGAATTAAAGATATTCTATATTTTCTTCTCTTCTTTAAAACACGACTATATACTTATTTGTACATATAAGTTTAAAGTTTTCTAGGGAAATGTAATTTAGTCTAGTGCATCATAAGCAATCAGAAAATCGGCCTAAATTTTTTTGTTGTTACGCCATTTTGCATTTTAGGTGACGATTTGTATAATTTTTGTAGTTTATTAAACCTTCTTTTTCTATTTTAACTGCACAATTTTCTTGAGCTTAAGGTTTTGTTTTTTATATATAAAAAGTTTTTTTTTTTATTTCAATATTTCGCTACTCCAATGTGTAGCATCTTCAGGAAATAACAATTAAATTAAAAAATTATAAACAATTTGAAAGTTTGAAAAAATTTTAAAACATTTGTCAAATATAAATTATTTGTATGTATACATTTATACCAGCAAACAAAGTTTTTGGTATAAAAGTATAACAAACAGAAATAATACTAATTAACAATAAAAAATGTATTAATATAATATGTGTATGTTATAAATTAATGTAATATGTGCTATTTCTTTTGTATTAAGTATCTATAATTCTGAGCTACATGATTTTTGTAAAATTTTAAAACATTTTTGGACAATTTTGAATGACTTTTGGACAATTTTTAAACATTTGTGGAAAATTTTAAAACGTTTTTGGATAATTTTGAAACATTTTGGACAATTTTGAAACATTTTTAGACAATTTGAAAATATATTTGGATAATTTTAAAGCATTTTTGGATAATTTTAAAACATTTTTGGATAATTTTAATACATTTTTAGACAATTTTCAAATATATTTGCAAATTTATGAAATAAAACTGAAAATGGTGTAGTATATGATCGACTTGTCTGCGCTCTCATTACCGTACCAGTCCATATGGCTAGGGACTGCTACGGTAACCTAACCTAATACTAACCTAATCAGGGAGTGACGACTTAGACTGAATAGTTCTTCTCCACACTGCCCGACGAGGATGGAAGATATAGTGTAGGAACTAAAGGACATAAGCGGCTCCTGGCTATCAACAAAGATACCAACGGTTTCCTGAGCCCCGAATGCAAACAAAAGCCTACAGGCTTGCCTAATAGCCAGAATGAAATAATGCGAGGGAGCTACGTATATCGCACTCACCAAGGCAGACCCCACCCCTTCAAAACTCATCCCTTATCCGTCGGTTTATACCCTGAAGTCGAATCCCTTAATTGGCTCGCTCCTGTCTCTTTCGAGAAGGGAAACTGAACCGAAAGTGCCTACAGAAGTCTATCTTAGGAATAGAACAGTCCGATCCCAGTCCAAGCTGTGGGGGTAGCTGATCAAGAAGTCTAACATGTTTATAGGTTCTACCCTTCCAAGAAGGCATAGCGGTAAGAATCGCTGCTTATCACTTTAATAACTATAATACAATACAAGCCGAATGCTGCAACTTGTACAGGTTGTCGGTAAATGCCCTCTTGGTAGTCGCCGTGCACCACACAATAGAGCCTATTTTGGCCTGAAACGCCATCTTGAACCAAAAATTTTCCTACAGGAGTAGAAAGCAACCATTGCCTTCCTGACCCTATGCTCGGTATTAAGGGAGGGTGCGAACTGGCTAAATAAAACCTAAACCAAATTCAGGTTACCAAATTTCTATGAAATTTTAAAAAATTTTCAAAGAAATTTTAAACCCTTTTGTCAATTTGTATTTAGTTTAGAATTTATTTAGCCACCTCGCACAGGGCCTAAGTTTCCAAGATAGTTTCAAAATTTGGCAGTCCATAATTTTCAAATTCATTGAAAATTCTGCTAGCGCAAATACAGGTACTATTTTCTGTTATTCTAGCAGAATTTTGAACTACTTGTACTGGCTTTTTATATGAGTGTATGAAAATATAAATAAAACTTTTGTTTGTAGCGTCCATTTAAAGGTTAATATATATAATGAATGTAATGTATCCTTATACAAATGAAAGTGGTGGTTGTATATTATGTATGTTTATAGCAGTATGAGTGGAATTTGGAATTGTATAAGTGTACGAGTACTTTCATATCTATGACTGATATTCAACGTACCCAGAACAACTATTGTTTTAAAGACAGTTTAAAGTGCATGTATTTATGTTTTTAGTATAAACTGAGGGCTCTATTAGCTAAACTTAAATGCAGCTCTAGATGTGATTTACATTTTGCGCATACTTCTCTTGCATTTAACTACATGTATATCGTTAATTTAAACTTTTATGATAGGTTTACTTTCGGCCAGTTTGCAGGTATGCTTAATTGTGAATAGTTGCTAAAATTGTTTTGAAAATTTTCAGTCAAATTGAAGTTTATAAGGGTAAAATAGTGATAAAATATATTATTGGATGAAAAAGGACATAATCTTATTCGACCTAATGGATTTTTTTTACAAAATATTTCCCATTTTTTTATTTCCTACGGTCCTTTCACCCAGGCCTGTCTAATTGAGCAATTGAAAATTTTATAAACAAATATGACAGAATCTTAGAGCTATTTATATATTTATAGTCGCAACTAAGAACGATTTTTGTCTTATATATTTTGTAACGAACCTTACGACCTGGTTCTACCTCCTCTGGGGCAGGGCTACCTAAAGAGCCGGCCGTGCTCAGGGCTGGGGTGTGTTCTTGCCCCTTTGGAAGTAGATTCAGGTTCGCTAACAAAAATATTAAATTAAGGTAGCTAAATAACAGAAAAGACAAATACTGGTGAAAAGGGGACAGAGAAGGGAAGTTGATGATTGATATGGAGTAGCGTAAGGTGTCATAGCTACCCCTGTCTGCACCCGCCCTACCTTGCCGACTGTAGGGTAGATTTCTAATCGGCCCAATTACCGTACTACACCTTTCAAAAATCCAAGTAACCAAATTTCGATAATAAGATACATTGCACGTTTATTTAAAAAAAATATTTAAGATAAATATTTTTTATCGTATTTTAAAAATAATTTAAATTACTAAAATTAAATATTAATTAAATGTTTTTAAAGATTTAAATTAAATGATAACAAAAAAAAAATACCTTTACATTAGTTATACTAAATCATATGGCATCCCTATTGCCAAAAAGAGAGAATTAAATTAAAGTTGAGTAAATTTAGTTACTCTTTTATATATATGTCAAAGTGTTAGTGTAGGGTTAAAATCTAAAAACAAAATTAATAAAATTGTCAAACTTACATGACGTATACATATCCTCGTCGACTGGCGCCGGTTGACTGAAGAGATTGCTGTGTTAAAAGATATTTTTTTTTTTTTGTGTATAAAATTCTGGAGTGTTTATTGAGATGTTTGTAGAGTTTGATACTGTTCAAGAGGAATCGTATTTGTATATCGTGTGAAAAGGAGCTAAATTTTTGAGTGTTTTTGGGTACGCGTCATTAGGGGGCCCATATGAATTCATTATTTAAAAAAAAAACTAATTAAGATTAATAACATATGACAAAGATTTATGTAGGATTACGTTTACATATGATAGTGGACACTCTAAGGATGTTGCGATTAAAATTCAAATCTTAATCTTTATGATTATTATTTTGGAGTATGGCGTTCTGGGAAAGAATTGTCAAACGCATTAAAATTAATAGTCGAAATGATTAACTTCAAAATATTGATTGTTTGGCCACACCATGAATTTTAGTTGTGATTCCGATTATTGAAAGAATGAAGTGTGAGGATAATTTGGATTATAAAATTAAATTATTTATGACACCGAAATTCGATAATAACTGCTGCTCTTGCTGGTGATTTATTTTTCGTCTTTAAAAACGAATATCGACGAAGAAACCTCATGACGCCCGCGGACATCATTCCCTTACACAACCAATCTCCCTGTAAGAAAAATCAAACGTTACTATGTAATCTATTCCACAAATTTCGCCATATTTTCTCACCAATTATTCAATAGGCAGCAAGCTTAACAAAGCAAATCCTGATTACTGAGCGAATGTGACTAATGCGACCGTTAACACCAAATTTTCTATTTTCAAAAGCAGACAATTTTTAAAATATCGACAAACTAAATTAAATATTCATGCAAGACATTCTGATTAAAATAAAATTTTTAAATTCAAATTTTCAAAAAAAAAAACCCACTAAATACAGACAACCGTTACACTCAGAAAAAAAATTTGGTAGAGGTTTAAACAAAATTACACTGCACAAAAAAACGTTTGGTAAAAATCGTCCTCACAATTTCTTAATTATAAATTTTGTTTGAAAATTCCTGACTTAAGTAAAAATTTAGAAACAATTCTTAATTCTGACTATTCTTCTGGATTTAATTTTTTACATGATTAATAGTTCTGAGATGTCCACAAATTCAAAAAATAAAACAGCTGGTTTTCACATGAATACAAATAAAAGCATTTTTCAAAAAATAAATTTTTTGAAATAATTTAATTATGATTTCAAAACGTAAAAAATTTTGGTGAAATAGTCCTAAATATAAGCAATCAAAAACCTCTAGTGGTCCATCTGCTAATAGATTCCAAGAGCTGTCTGATCTGGATGAGTCAGACTTAAGTTCGGATGAAGGCGAGTTTAAAGAGTACTCTGTGAAGATCCCACCAATTGTAGTGGACACTTATCACACTTTTTCTGATGTTATTAAGTTGCTAGGAACAAACTGTAAATTTAAACGAATGTCTGTTGGCACTAAAGTTATGCCAAACACCTTGTCAATTTATGAGCAAACTATAAAACTCTTAAAAGAAAAAGATTTAACTTTTTACACTCATCCAGTAAAAGATAATAAAAAATTTAAACTGATTCTATTTGGTCTACCTCAAATGAATACTAAAACCATCTTTGATGAATTTAAAAAAACGTTCAATATCGAACCAATAAATATAAATGAGATTAAAACTACAAGATCTAATCCAGATGACGCCCTTTTCATGCTGGAATTTGATAGAAACCAAATTACCAAACGTGAAGTTTTAAAAATAAGATACTTCAATAGTATTGCAGTACACTGGAGAAACCTTTTACGCCGCTCAAAAGGACCTACGCAATGCTCGAAGTGTGCGATGTTTGGCCACGGGTCATCAAACTGCTATAGGAAGAATAATTGTATTGGTTGTGGAGGGCCACATGATTATTCGTTTTGTCCCGTAAATAAAACTTCAGTTGATGGCCCTGTATTATACAAATGCTTTAATTGTGTTAAAAAGAATCTCAAAAATGGAAATCATCGGGCTGACGATGTACGCTGTCCGTCCAGGCGAGAATATTTAGAAATCCGCCAAAAAGTTTCGAGAAACCGAAGACAAGTAAGACTTAAAAACAACATTCCAGAGTTCAATCTTACCACAGACGATTTTCCACCAATTAAAAACAACATGCAAAGATCAAATAATTGGTGTCCAAAAGACTCTATTAGTTATGACAACGCAGATCAGCGACCATCCACGTCAAACGCAGCTCGACGTAACTTTTTGAATGATGTTCCCACTACTAACGAGTCTCATCACTATAGGCAGAAGGATGACGATTTATCGAATGAAAAAATTTTAGAAATCTATTTCGAGGCTTTAGATGCTTTGGAAAAGTGCAAAACCAAATTTGACAAAATGAGAGTTCTAGGTAATATGCTAAAATATGTTATTTTATTTATTTATTTATTTAGATCAATACAGCACAACAAGAACTAGTCTTATATTACAGTACTGGGGAGATTGTGTTACAATAATAATTAAGGCAACATAAAATAATACGTATGAATGTAATTTTAAATTCAAAGATAATAAGTTAACAATTGATAGAAATAAATATGTCCATTTGACTAACAATAAATTTGTGTTACAACTATATATAAAAAACAAATCTTATTAATAACATAAAAGAATTAAGAAAAAAGAAAGAAAAAATTATAAAATATATGTATATATGGTATAGTATATAAAAAGAAAAAAAATATGTTTATCGTAAATATAAATATATAAGATATTGGTAAAAGTGTAATTTTTTTATTCAAGATGTTTAAATATTGCAGTTTTAAAGTGCATTGCATTGCTAATAATTTGAAAATTCGGAGGAAGTTGGCTCCAAAGGCGAATAGCATTTAAGAAGAAATGTCTGTTCGATATCTCTTTCCGATAAAATGGAGTATTGATATTATTTCCTCTGCCTGACAATGAAAAGGCCAATCTTCTGTACAAGTATTGAGGTTGTTCTGTGTATACAACTTTATGTAAAAACATTAGAGTGCGGCATTTTAATAGATTCTCAAATGTTATATTACATATTTGTTTCGCATACTGCGATATTCTGCTACGCCTACTGAGACCAAATACGTATCTGGCAATATTGTTATATGTTACATTCAGCTTCTTCATACTTAAAGCGTCACAGCTAGCGAAAAGTTCACATCCGTACATTAGTGTTGGCAAAAGATACGTTTTGGCGAGTAAAATTCGAATTTTAAAATGTGTGAAATACTGTGTCATCCATAGATTTCTCAACATTGAGTATGTTTTACCACAAATAACATTGATGTGATCAGACCAGTTCAAGTTTTTATTAAAAATTACTCCAAGGTTTTTGGCGGTTTCAACTATTTCAATTTTAGAGTTGTCCATTAGGATTGGTGGTAAGATAGTTGTTAAAGATCTGGGTTTTCCAATTATCACAGCCTTCGATTTTTTTGCATTTAAGCATAGACCGTTTCCTGATGCCCATTCCTTGATATTGTCTAGATCATAATTAATCTTCCTGATGCAGTCAGCAACACCAGATGGTTGACAACTGATATAAAGTTGGACAACATCATCTGCATACATATTGTTACGAAAATGGCTTGGCCTAGTATAGAAAACTTTGGACTTTTCTAGAAGAAAATAGCCTAAGAGACGGGATGGACAAAATACATCAAACTGGCAACATAGTAGTACATTTAATTATACACCTAAGAATATGCTATGATTAATTACGCATTAGAATTGTATAGTTGGTTAATAATAAGTGTTTGTGTGTATGTATAATGTCAAGCCTAATGTAGAGTTATATTGTATAGTTGGTTAATGATAAATGTTTGTGTGTCTGTATAGTCTCTAAGCGTGATGTAGACTTATTATAAGTGTTTGTGTGTTTGTATAGCGTTAAGTCTAATGTAGAGTTATATTGTATAGTTGGTTAATGATAAGTGTTTATTATAACAGTTTGTGTATAGTGTTAAGACTAATGTAGAGTAATACTGTATGTATAAATGGTTGTATGTATAGTCTGTAAGCGTATGTAGAGTTAAGTATAGCATGCTAGAATTATCCAGTGTGTTGTAGAAATATGGCTGTTACTATATAAGGCGCGCGTTGACATTAGTGAAGGAAGTTGATTATTAACATTTGTGTTGGTAAGACCGCGAGTTAATATCGTGTTAAAGTTAGTAGCGCTTTAGTAACCGTCATAATAGAGAGAGTTTGTAAATAAGTAATAGTGTGTAAATAAATAAGAGCGTCTAAGCTATTTCAAACTTAAGTGTATTCGTGTTTTGGTTATTGGCTTATTGGTTGTTATTATCGCTGTGACAGCACCAGGACTGTTTATCTAAGGGAGATAAACGAACGTTTTGTAAGGTAAAACGTAATAATTGGTGTCAGCATTTGAACTGGTTATTTTGATTGCAATAGAAAAGAATCCGGTTTATTTAAGGGAAATAAACCAACGTTTTTAAAACGTAAAAACGTAACAATTGGTGTCAGAAGTGGGATTGCGAAAAATAAGTAACCAGGAGATTGCCAAATAAACAAACCTAAAAGCAATGAAGTTTGAAGAGCTTAAAGTGGGACAGCTCAAGCAGGAATTGAGTAAGTTGGAGCTGCCGACAACAGGTAATAAGGCAGAACTTCAGAGAAGACTTATAGAAGAATTCAAGAGACGTGGCGTGGACATCGATACTTACGAATTTGAAGACAAAGAAGAAGAAAGAGAAAAGAGAGAAACAGAAGTAAGTACACGTACGGCTACAGCTAATATGGACATCAACGCGATACTTTTCGCTCTGAAGGAAATTAAAGCCGATTACAGAGCCACCAATGAACAACTTTTAGTAAAAGTTCAAGAAAATTCTAGAAAAACGGAAGAAAATTCTAGAAAAATGGAAGAAAATTCTAGGAAAATGATGGAAGAAAATTCTAGAAAAATGGAAGAAAATTCTAGAAAAATGGAAGAAAATTCTAGAAAAATTATGGAAGAAAATTCTAGAAAAATGGAAGAAAATTCTAGAAAAATGATGGAAGAAAATTCTATAAAAATGGAAGAAAATTCTAGAAAAATGATGGAAAAAAATTCTAGAAAAATAATGGAGAAAATGGAAGAAAGCTCTAGAGAAATGGAAGAAAGAAACTCTAGCAAAATGGAAGAGAATTCTATAAAAATGGAAGAAAATTCTAGAAAAATGATGGAGAAAATGGAAGAAAACTCTAGAGAAACTAGAGCCACAAATGAGAAACTGACAGAAATGACAGAGGCCATAAACCAAAGAATGGATCGCGTTGAGGTACAAGTCAGCAAATTTGATGAGAAGCTTGTCGATTTGGAGAGTAAGATGAATAATCTGGAAATTGACATAGAGGCGAAAATTAACAATCTTCAATGCCAAGGTGGGCCAGTTCGTGTCATTCCAGAAGTCTCTAGTAGAATAAAGACACCATGTTTCGATGGCAGTACACCGTTTAACGTATTCAAATTCCAGTTTGAAACTGTGGCTGGCAGAAATTTGTGGACAAATGAAGAAAAAGCCATTGAGTTGATTTTGGCCTTAAAAGGAACCGCAGCAGAAGTCCTTGAAAGCATACCAATGAGCTGCAGGAATAATTATTACGACATTATGGCTGCACTGCAACGAAAGTATGGTGGTGAACATAAAAAGGAAATCTACAGAATGGAATTGCGAGGCAGAGTGCAGAAGGTCAATGAAACACTGAAAGATTTCGCGATGGAGGTTGAAAGATTGGTGCAGATGACATACCCCGGTGAAAACCATCCATTCTTGGACCAGTTCAAGATTGAGGCGTTTGTAAATGGCATTCGTGATCCCGATGTGAAATATGCGGTATGCGCTACACAGAAATTAACTTTTGCAGAAACTGTTTCATTTGCTCTGGCACAGGAGACGGCTAAAGTAATTTCTAAGCCGCAAACATACAAGGTGCGAAATTTGGAGGTTATCGCTGAAAAGGAGAGAGACATAGTTAACGACTTAAGAGAGGCAGTTATACAAGCACTAGAAGAGAAACAAAACAAGCCACAAGCTAAATGTTATAACTGCGGTAGAGCCGGCCATTTTCAACGAAATTGTAAAGTACCAAGAAAACGATCTAGATCTTCTTCGCCACCGCGAAACAATAAGAGAGTCCACCAACAATCATCACAGGAGTCACCGTTAAACTAAAACGGGCTAGCACTACGGGGCGTGAGCTAGCTCCCACAAACGAGGGCCCCACAATTTCCATATCAGTGATACAGCAGAAAAATAGCAATCTTACAATTTGTGGGTTCGTCTACGACAAAAAGCACATCTTTACGATAGACACAGGGGCGTCACAGTCAATTATTAGGCCCGATGTAGTGAAAGGGGCAATTGAACCATTAAGCCACGTAAGTCTGCGAACAGCTACTGGGGATTCTGCTACTGTCTACGGTAAAGTTAAAACTAAATTAACTATAGCCAACATCAACGTAGATCATGTATTTATTGTTGCTGATATTGTGGACGAAGTAATAATCGGTGCAGATTTTATGATTAGCCATAACGTTAAACTGCATATGGGGCAACAAATAATGATTTGGCACAACGTTGAAATACCTCTTGATGTTGGTTATGAAAGTAAAGCTCAAATAAGAAAGCTAGCTACTGTTCGACGCCAGAAACTACCACCACAGTCAGAAACCGTAGTGTGGGCACGTATGGAGGGAAATTGTGTGGACAATCGGCTGTGGGTAGTAGAACCCATAGAAGTAAAGAGTGACCTTATAACAGCAAAAGCCCTCGTAAGAGCCTGTAACGATGGAAGAGTCCCGGTAAGAGTGTTAAATCTATCCAGCAGCGAAAAATTAGTTAAACAAAACACCGACATAGGCCAATGTGCTCCAGCAGAGGCAATAATAAATTGTAAACGAAGACCGGAACCTGCTAATATGTCAGCAAAAGAACATGAGTTGTTAACCGAACATGCAAGGAAATGGGTAGAAGGATTAGCGGCGCCTGATAGAAATAAAGCCAAACAGCTGCTTAAGAAATATGCCTCCGTCTTCGCCTTTAAGAGCCAAAGCCATGGGAGAACGGCTATTGTTAAACACGAAATAAATACTGGCGAAGCGAGGCCAATTAAACAAGCACCTAGAAGTATCCCCTTAGCAAAGCGAGGTGAGGTAAAAGATCTAATCAATGAAATGGAGCAAAATGGGATAATAGAACCATCTACAAGTCCGTGGAGCTCGCCAGTGGTTTTAGTTAAGAAGAAAGATGGCAGCACAAGATTTTGTGTCGATTATAGAAAGCTAAACGACGTCACCAAGAAAGACAGTTATCCGCTACCCAGAATTGACGACACTTTGGACACGCTAGCCGGAACAAAATGGTTCTCCACATTAGATTTGCAAAACGGATACTGGCAGGTTGAAATAGCAGACAAAGACAAAGAGAAAACTGCCTTTAGTGCGGGCGACGGTTTATGGCAGTTTAACGTGATGCCATTTGGGCTTTGCAACGCTCCGGCTACATTCGAGCGCTTGATGGAACGGATGTTAAAAGGACTTCACTGGAAGACTTGTTTGATGTACCTTGATGACATTATAGTCACGGGAAAGACTTTTGACGAACATCTGAAAAACCTAGAAGACGTGCTTAATCGTATATCAGCGGCTGGGCTAAAGCTAAATGCAAAGAAATGTGTACTATTCCAGAAAGAAGTTAAGTACTTAGGACATCGCGTAACAACAGAGGGTGTATCGACCGATGAAGATAAAATAGTAGCAGTAAAAGACTGGCCTCGTCCGAAAAATCTTCATGAATTGCGCAGTTTTTTAGGTCTTTGCACATACTATAGACGATTTGTACCGAATTTTGCCAGAGTTGCTGCAAGTTTACATGAACTGACCCAAAAGTCCCGGCCATACCAATGGGGTGAATCACAAGAACATGCATTCCAGGAGCTAAAAGGGTTATTATGTACAGCACCAGTCCTGGCATATCCAATTTCTGGAGAGAAATTTGTACTAGATAGTGATGCGAGCGGTTACGGAATAGGAGGTGTGCTCTCGCAGATAGTCAATGGGGCAGAAAAAGTCATAGGCTACTATAGCCGAACACTCTCAAAGCCTGAGAGGAACTACTGCGTAACTCGACGGGAACTTCTGGCAGTATTAGAGTGCGTAAAACATTACCACAAGTATCTATATGGTCAGCATTTCACCTTAAGTACAGACCATTCCGCACTCAGGTGGTTACTACAATTTAGAAACCCTGAAGGACAACTTGCTCGTTGGATTGAACGCCTTCAAAGCTACGACTTCAGCATTGAGCACAGGAAAGGTGGTAAGCATAATAATGCAGATGCTCTCTCAAGACGGCCCTGCAACCTGGAGTGCAAACATTGTAGCAGGGCGGAGAGGAAAGAATGCGTTATTGATATTCGGCTAACGCATATAGACTCCAGTGTGGACTGGGCAACGGCGCAGAGAAATGATCCCATGTTGTCAAAAATAATATCTGCTAAAGAACGGGACAGAAGACCAGCTCGGCTCGAAATACCTTCAGAAAGCCCAATAATGAAATCATATTGGACACAATGGGTCAGTCTTAGGCTGATAAATGGCTGCTTATACCGGACATGGGAAGATGCAGACGGAAAAGCGGCAACTGATTTAATTGTTGTACCATCCTCCAAAATAAACGAAGTAATAAAAGAATTTCATAATGGTCCTAGTGGCGGTCATCTTGGTGTGACAAAAACGCTAGAAAAGTTGAAACTAAGGTTTTATTGGGTTGGATGTCGACAAGCTGTGGCCGATTGGATAGCCAACTGCCCGCAATGCATTATAGCCAAAGGTCCAATAAGAAGAAACCGCGGGCAGCTTCAGCAATACAATTCGGGTGCCCCATTTGAGTGCGTAGCAATGGATATAGCCGGTCCTTTTCCTGTCAGTGAGGCTGGAAACCGATATATACTAGTGGTCATAGATTATTTCAGCAAATGGCCAGAAGTGTATCCGATACCGAACCAGGAAGCTGGAACGGTATCAGACGTATTTGTTAACAATTGGGTGTGCCGTTATGGAGCTCCTTTAGAACTGCATTCCGACCAAGGTAGGAATTTTGAGTCTGCAATATTTAAGGAAATGTGTGAAAAATATGGAATAAGAAAGACAAGAACACCGCCACTACATCCGCAATCTGATGGCATGGTTGAAAGATTCAATCGCACCCTGGAGGAACATTTGAGAAAAGTGGTCAGCAGACATCAAAAGGACTGGGATGAGCACATACCAAAATTTCTGTTGGCATATAGGTCAGCCGTGCACGACTCCACCTCACGAGCACCTGCAAAGATTATATTTGGAACTGAGTTAAGACTGCCTGGAGACTTAGAGTTTGGGGTTAAGCCTACACCAACAGAGGAAAACGGTGGAGACCCCTCCATGAATGACCTTGAAGAACTTCATGAATTCGTGCGTAACCGAATCAAAATGACCAGTGATAAAATGAAAGCCAGATACGACCGAGCTGCAAACTCGGAAGGTTTCAACGAAGGGCAATTGGTTCTACTTTATAACCCACAACGAAAGAAAGGATTGTCACCGAAACTGCAAACCCATTGGGACGGCCCCTATAAAGTAGTCAAGAGGCTAAATGACGTGGTTTATAGAATCCAAAAGTACAACAGCCCAAGATCTAAAATGAAGGTGGTACACCTGGAGAGACTAGCCAATTACGGAAAGGGAACATATGCGCCTATTCGGGACGAAGAGGCTTAAGTGGGCGGCAGTGTTACGAAAATGGCTTGGCCTAGTATAGAAAACTCTAGACTTTTCTAGAAGAAAATAGCCTAAGAGACGGGATGGACAAAATACATCAAACTGGCAACATAGTAGTACATTTAATTATACACCTAAGAATATGCTATGATTAATTACGCATTAGAATTGTATAGTTGGTTAATAATAAGTGTTTGTGTGTATGTATAATGTCAAGCCTAATGTAGAGTTATATTGTATAGTTGGTTAATGATAAATGTTTGTGTGTCTGTATAGTCTCTAAGCGTGATGTAGACTTATTATAAGTGTTTGTGTGTTTGTATAGCGTTAAGTCTAATGTAGAGTTATATTGTATAGTTGGTTAATGATAAGTGTTTATTATAACAGTTTGTGTATAGTGTTAAGACTAATGTAGAGTAATACTGTATGTATAAATGGTTGTATGTATAGTCTGTAAGCGTATGTAGAGTTAAGTATAGCATGCTAGAATTATCCAGTGTGTTGTAGAAATATGGCTGTTACTATATAAGGCGCGCGTTGACATTAGTGAAGGAAGTTGATTATTAACATTTGTGTTGGTAAGACCGCGAGTTAATATCGTGTTAAAGTTAGTAGCGCTTTAGTAACCGTCATAATAGAGAGAGTTTGTAAATAAGTAATAGTGTGTAAATAAATAAGAGCGTCTAAGCTATTTCAAACTTAAGTGTATTCGTGTTTTGGTTATTGGCTTATTGGTTGTTATTATCGCTGTGACAGCACCAGGACTGTTTATCTAAGGGAGATAAACGAACGTTTTGTAAGGTAAAACGTAATAATTGGTGTCAGCATTGGAACTGGTTATTTTGATTGCAATAGAAAAGAATCCGGTTTATTTAAGGGAAATAAACCAACGTTTTTAAAACGTAAAAACGTAACAATATGTATTCCACAATGGTTGAGCCGAGTGGGTAAGTCATTAGAGTATATGGCATAGAGCAATGGACCAAGTATCGATCCCTGTGGTACACCTCTTATATAAACAAAAAACAATAAACATGATTCGTGTTATGCATTTTAATGCTCAGGGCATAACAAGTAGTACTGCAATTAGCCAATTAGAATATGTATTGGAAAAAAAAAAACAAATTGATATAATCATTATTAATGAAACATTCTTAAAACCTTATAACAATTTCAAATTATTAAATTATATAGCTTATAGAGAAGATAGGTTAACTCACGGAGGAGGAGTATTAATAGCTATCAGAAACTCAATTCCACATAAACTCATTACTAGATTCCCAACATTAGAAATAGAAAACGTGTCAATAATATTAGAAATGAATGGTCGCCCAATCAGGTTTACATCAGCTTATAATCTGAAAAGTATCCCAAATCTTTCTGATGACTTAAGTAAAATTACAAATTCGTCGCCAGACTTCTTTATTTTTGGCGATTTCAATGCAAAGCACACTAGCTGGAACTGCTTTAAAAACAACTCAGCAGGGATTTGTTTATACAACCATCAATTACAGAATAACTATTACGTTTGTTACCCTAATGGATTCACACCCTTTGGTCAAGGTGTGCAGCCTACACGACCATCTGTAATCGATATTCTTCTAACTAATTCCACGTTAGTTATGTCTTCAATTGAAACTCATCCTGGTCTGCTTAACTCAGACCATATTCCGATTACATGTAAAATTTACGGTTCCGTCGTAGAAAGAAAACTGATGGTACCATTGTATACAATCTAAAAAATGTTTGTAAATTTACTACTATAAAATGGGTAAAATTTTGTTTAATTTTACGAAAATTCGGTAAATATAAACAAAAAATGCGTAAACTTTTTTTGTACACACTTTCATACGCAATAATGCACACACAAAGTATTTTTAGACATTATGTGCTTATAAATAAACACATTGTGCCTAAAATTACTATTGTTTTGTTAAATAAAATTTTTACGCACAAAGTTGGTAAATATACTATACAATAATAGTAATAAATACTCTGACATTTCAAATTGGAAAAAATTTAAAAAAAATTATAAATAATAAAAAGAAAAAGTGAAAACGGATTATTTTTTGTGAATTACAACATTTCTACAAACACATTAGAGTCTGGAAATAGCAACATAAGCATGAAATTGTTTTTGGTAATTATTATTAACGCATGTGGTAGTCTAAACCATTCTGAGAGAATGACTCGGATATTATTATTAATAAAATACGTACTAAAACTGAATTTGTTATTTTATTTAAAAAAATTTTTGGGTGCTGCTTAAAGTTAGCACACCTGTTGTAAATGTACGCATTATATTTTATTTTTACGCACTTTCTGTGGATTTTTACTCAGTTTTTGTGGATTTTTACGCATTTTATGCGTACATTTACACGTGAAACGTGCTTTTTTACACACAAATTTAGTAAATTAACACACTAATTTCAAAATCTCATTTTACGCACATAGAGTAAATTTACCCAATTTATAGTAGGAGTTCAGTTTCCTACTATAAGTTGGGTAAATTTCAACAGAATTTAATTAGAGTGTAATTTAGCAAAGTGGAATTCAATAGGCAATTGGGTTGACAACAAAATTAGATCTTTAGAATCTGTAAATATTTCAGAGTTAAATATTGAACAAATCGTAGCAGATGTTACTAACATATTAAGCGTGTTCGTTTACTTACTACAAGTTACTACTTTTACTACAGCTGGGAAAATTCAATACATAAACAAAACTTTCCAATTGTAGTAAAAGTAGTAAGAAATTCGAGTAAACGAACACACTGAATGATTGAAGCTTCAAAAAAAGTTCCGGTTGGTGAAAGACGACTATGGCAAAGTAAACTGTCGAAATTAAGTTTGTACTTGATTGGCCAACGAAACAGATTCAAACGAAAGTTACAAAGATGCACTCAGGCTTCTGAAAGACCTGTATTACTAAGTTTGTTGAAACAACTTAATATTCTGATTAACCAAAATGTCTCTAATGACAGAAATAAAAACTGGAATTTTTTTTATTCAGAGTTTACCTTATAGTAAAAAAATTTTTTTGGAAGATTGCAAAGGCAATAAAAGGAAAGAGAGTTTCCGGTAGTAATTTGATAGTTGATGGTCACGAAGTTCATGATAATGAAAGAAAAGCAAATGTCACCGCAGATGTTTTCGAAAACTCTCACAAAATAACAGAGAGATTAGTTTCATCAGTTGATCGAGATGTAAGCAAAAATGTTAACTGGTTAGATTTACAACCAATCAACAATATGTCAGATGATTTTACCACTGTAGACGAGGTAAAATATTTTGTCAAATCTATGAAAAACAAAAAAGCCCCTGGAAAAGACGGATTTAAACCAATTATATTAAAAAAGATAACAGATACATTTTTAAATTTATAACAACAATTTTTAACTGGTATTAGTGTAACGGATATTTTCCTAAGCAATTAAAAAATGCTAAGGTAATACCTATTTTGAACCCTGGTAAAGATAAAAAGTTACCCAAAAGCTATCGTCCTATAAGCATGCTAAATGTTCTTGACAAAGTCTTTGAAAAATTTTATTAAGTCGATTAAAAGACTTTACTGATAGGCATAATATTTTAAATAAAGAACAGTTTGGTTTCAGGAGGGAACACTCAATGGTACATCAGTTAAAGAGAGTTGTAAATATAATTACAGAAAATAAAATCAACAGAAAAAGCACTGGGATAATTTTCTTAGATATTGAAAAGGTAAGTAAGTCTAGATGGAGAAAACTCTACTCAAAGAAATATCCCTGCCGGATTGCCTCAAGGGTCTTTATTATCACCAATATTATACTCAATTTTTACGTCAGATTTTAAAATTCCCAGAGACCAATCTGTTGCATTTTATGCTGACGACTCTGCTATTATAACAAGTGGAAAAGTCTCTAATGCCATTATTAAAAAAATTAAAAAAGGCTTAACGGATTCTCAAAAATATTTCGACAAATGGAAAATAAAAATTAATCATGAGAAGACACAGGCAATAATATTTCCCTTTAATAAATCGCCGAAGAGAATACCAAGTAACACCCTTACTGTTCTTGGTACAACAATACCAATACAAGATTCAACAAAGTACCTAGGCGTTCTACTAGATAAAAAGTTAACTTTTAAGCAGCATATACTACAGACTTGTGATAAGGCTTTAAAATGCAGAAGAGCGCTTTTACCTCTCCTTAACAGAAAATCTTAACTAAACTCCAATAACAAATTGCTGCTTTGCAAAATGTGCGTACGTCCCATAATGTCGTATGGATGTCAGGTTTGGTTTCCTAGAAGTGCAAAAACGAACCTTAAGAAACTTCAGGTCATTCAGAACAAAAATCTGAAAACAGTTTTTAGTTTACCACGGAGATTCTCTACCAGTCTCCTACATAGTAAATTTAATCAAAAAATGCTTAATAACCTCTTGTGTGAGTTAACACTTAGATTTGAAGATAAATATAGATCTTCAAGTTTTGATACCATAAGAAATTTGATAGATTAGCCCAACTTCACAACTTCTGTGAAGAAGTTACTGAAGAGGGGTTGATATAAAATTTCTTTAAAACTTTAAAGGTTTTTTTCTATCTTTTTACCTTAAATTGAACAATCTGTAAGATTATTTGAATGTTTTTCTTGTTAATAGAATTTAAGTTTTAATTTGTTGTAATACTTTTAAGTAAAATCTCAAAATATGTAAAAAGTAAATATTATAATTTTAAATGTTTGATGATAGTAAACAATAAAAAAAAAAGATGTCCACAAATTAATTCCCTTTTTCTTTGATTTTTTTGTTTTATGTCATCTTGAAGCGAAACATCGCACCTACCCAGGAAAATTTTCTGTTCCAAAGAATCGGTTGTACAATAGCTGCTTTTCATTCACAACCCCTTCTACTGTCGATTCTAACACCGATTCTTTTTGTTTGAAATTGTCCCAAAAGCAACCCCTTCTATAGCTCCAAAGTAGAACCGGTTGCTCTAGAATCAGTTCTGGAACTAGTTCTGGAACTGATTCTATGTCACCCACACCTTCCATATAGGATCCCAGGAACCGGTTCCGGAACCAATTCCATGGAATCGGTTGCAGTGGAACCAGTTGTAGAATGGGTGTGGTTGGCTACCGATTGTAAAAAATTTTCCTGGGTATTATTATTTTATCGAAAAATATGTCAGTTTTGATTTTATTAAAGCTATTTTTTGGAACTTTTCCAACGTGAAAATATTCTATGGTGTGAGGCAGTATTTATTCGGCCTTGATCGACTTTGATTTTCTGACTTGTTTATTATATTACTACAATATTTTATCTAATCCATCATTTATTAAAAAACGATTCAATCATATTAAATATAAAACTGCAGTTATCCTATTTGAGCAGATTTAAAAAGAATTTAAAAAGTAGATAATATTTTAACAAGGATTAAAAACTTATTCCAAATAGTGTATTTGTAGTTGTAAATTAATATTCAAGCATTTAATAAATATTAAATGTATATAATACGATATAAAGAATTATATTTGTTTGATTGTTTATAAATACAAAAAGGGATTTAAAATTAAATGGAAGTAAATTGTGCATTAACATAATTAAAGATTTTTTTTTAAATAAAATCAAGTTTATATGTACTATATTATAATTGATATTTGATTTTTCTTACACTTATAAAAAAAAGTCTAATCATTGATGCCAGAGATAATGAAAATTAGTTGAAAAAGGCATGGCAGAACAAACTGATGAAATTATTAAATTTGGTGTCTATTCATTTAAAAGAAAAAGTTTCCTTATCTTGAACTGAATAAAAAACATCTTACATAAAATATGCAATTTTCAAAAATCGTCAAAATTTGTTGTGTTGTTTGTTCACAAGAAAAGTCGTCAAAATAATGTAAAATCATCACGTATGTTACCACTATATTCTGCTATCACCAAAGTTTATCTTCTGTAAAAGATTAAATATGGCGCTAAATACACTCTCAGAACAATTCTGTTGTGGCAACGGAATTTTTTGCCAACCTAATTGATTCGGTTGCCGCAACCTCGTAATTCGGTTGCAGCAACCGAATTAAGTTGTGGCAACAAAATTCAATTTCAATTCGGTTGCGACAACCGAATTATCGGTTGCCTCAACTGAATTCGGTTGGGGCAACTGAATTACGAGGTTGCAGCAACCGAGCCAATTCGGTTGTCACAACGGAATTGTTTTGAGAGTGTATATAAAATTTTAGTTAGAGTTAGCAAGATTGCTATATGCCTCAGGTATAATAAACCCAGTCCGGTTGAGATCTCGATACCCGCAAATTTCATAAAATTATACATCTTAGTACAAAAAAAAAATAATAAAAATAAATAAGTAAGTATATACTTTGAATGTATTTAGTCCCTGAAATTAGTTTGTGCTAATGTTTGTAATATCAAAATGCCGATCAACTCAGAATCACTTTTTGATTCGGTTTAACTATACCATCTGTCCATTTGTCTATGTCTCTTTCTGCCCGTGTACACTTTACAGATTGCGAAAATTAAGATATTTTGATGAAGGAAGAAGCCTATTGATTTTGATTAAAGTTGGTCCATGCCTAGATCTAATCTCCGTGTATCCTAAAAGTCCCCCAAAAATTGGCTATTATGCTACAGGTTGCAAATCGGAAAACCGGGAAAACCTTGGTAATACACTCAGAGAACTTCTACATTCAGTATATATTAGTTGTTTGAGAAGAATTTCATTTTTATTGATTTCAATTGCAAAAACATTTATATGTAGAAGAAAAATTATATTCAGCAATATTTGGTAGTCATTAAAAAAAAACTAGCTACATAAGTTATAAATTACGTAACATTCCTTTTATTCAGTCATTTTGTTGTTATATTTAAGAAATAAAAATACACAAAACAAATGTTTTGTTCATACATATATTTCAACTACAAGGATGACTTACGAAATAATAAAATTGGCTGCTTTAATACAAATGTAATAAAAAATTGCCTAACCAAGTAGTAAAATTGATTGAAATTATATTTGCTTTTAATACGGATGCAAAAACCAAATGACTTACCAAACTGTAAAATTGACTACACTTGTACTTGTTTTTACAACAAGTATGATATAAAATGACTAACAAAAACAGTAAAATTTACTGCATTTGATGTTGTTTTAGTAAATATTTTCCCACCCACGTCCTTCAACAAAGCCGCTAAACACATCAGCGGTAATTCTAATGAGCCAAATATAGGTACATGTTCACTAAAATTGGAAAAATCGCTTACATTAAAAAATTGCCAACATTAAAAACCTACAGAAATTAAAACAGCTGAAATTAAAAGAAACCCAGCAAAAAAAGCACTCCGAATAGCATCAACTGATTGTGATGTAGTAGTAGTTAGTAGTTAATTTAGCTCTATCACTGATTTATTTTCCACGTAATGTCCCATGTTGTCAGTAGTTTAACTTGAGCATTTTATTAGTAATTTAAAAGTGATGTACATAATGGTAATAAAATATGGTTTTTAGGTATATATTTTCATCACATCAATACAAGTACATTTTATTTGCATTGTTAGAGTGATTTAAAAGTACTCTTTATAATATATAATATAATCCATTTTAAAAGTTATTTAAATGTGCTTTTTATAATGTATGAAATAGCGTATTTTAGAGGCAAGTTTAATGTTTGGCTTTTACAGAACCCATTTCTGAACCTATTATGTACAAAAGCTTCAATTTATTAATATTTGTAGGACAATATTAAGGAAACACTTTTTTGCATCTGAATCAATTCGATTAAGTCAAAATCAGACATAACAAAAATCTTTGTTTAATTTTTGTTCAACAGTTTTTTTTTAAATAAGTTTTTAACATGTTTTCTTCAGTCTTTAAATTCAAAAAAGATACGATATTGAATTAAATAAGATTAATACACTAAGGCCGAGTTTTTGGGATGTCAGTTAAACTTGGAATTATAAATATCAGCCATTTCAAGTTTATAAACAAAAAATTTCCCTAAACAACATTTTCTCGTTTAGAATTCTTCATTGAAAGAAAATAAAATATATCACATTTTAGAAGCCGTATTCCAATTATAAACTGCGTTAAACTAAGTTTAAAGATAATCTACATCCTAAAAATTGGGCCTCAAAGTTATATCCCAGCAAAACCTTGGTAATATATGGGCACTACTATGAATATTACCTGGTAATATGTCAAACCGCTTAGACTTGCATTACCTTGGACCCTTACACCTTACCCTTGTATTACTTTTAATACCAAATTCATACGTTTGGATGTTTTATTGGTATAAATAATTCGCTTTTCTAGAAAATTTAAGAAAATCAATTTTTTGGTTAAAACCCGTGAATTTAAAATTGATATTCAGTTTAAAAAATTAAAATTTAAACAAAATGTTTTTAAAAACTTATTATCTGTAAATTCAGAATAACATGTAACTAGGTAAGGAGCAGTGTTGCCAGAACTTGGTTACCAAAAATGGCTAAATTTCTGGTGAAAAATGGTTAAAATAAAGCTAAAAAATGGCTCAACAATTTTTAAGATGAATCTCCCGATTTTCTTTAAAAATTTATTAAACGCGTTGACACCTACCAACAACATTCATTACAACAGTCATTTAACAGATAATTTTTGAGCAGAGGCTCTCTATATGAAAATTATGGAGTTAAAAATTATCTAAAAGTAGGGAATCATCTCTTAATCAAATACGGGCAGTTAAAAACGTACTTTTTGTAGTTTTGAAGAATCTTAGACCTCTCAATAGCGAAGAAGTTTTATGATCTCTGCCACCGAATATTATGTTTTCATTTTGGCCGTTTTGATCTATCTCGCTCAGTTTTCGTAGTATGGTGCATTTTATTAACTGAACAATTTTTATTAAAAATTTCCGAGGGTCCAAGGCCCCACCAAGGTCCATTTTTAAATAGAGATAACCTTTTCACGGGAGTATTCTATAGTTAGGGGTAGTCAAAATTTTCATCTCTTAGTTTTCGAGATATGGGCCATTTTAAAAAATTGGGAGGGAAAGAAGTAGCGCCATCTTTTAAACTTCGGATACACTGGTGGCGCCATGTACCGGGTTATAACAGAAACATGGAAATATATTTTAACAATAAATTGTGTAAAATTTAACAAATTGATTCTTAAAATTTCGGCACTTATGTAAAAGATCTATAACTCATCAGTTTTTAGGCTTTCTGTCATGGAATGGACGAAATATTAAAAAAAAACTTATTTTGCTTTTAATCTAAGCTAAATTTCTTACGTATTTACAAGTCTCCAAAATTAAATGAGACACATTCAAAGTTTACTTTTGAAAAAAAATTTTATGTTTACCGCTTAAAACACCACTAACGGTCATGGGAGGGTTAAAAGTTTGTATAAAGAAAAAGTTTGCCTTTTCATTGTGTAAACAACAGCTATGTAACTTAATCACCAGAAACTTCTAGTTTAATACGGCGTTGACATATACGTGTTTAACACGATTTGACGTGTTTAAGCGTTAAACATGTTTAAGTGAGATGTTTTACAGTACATTTTTTCTACCCCTAAACACGCTAAATTATCGTGTTTAATTTTTAAGCACGTTGTTAAACACTATAAAATTGATATCAATTGGTATTGAATGACAAGTTTGAAGCAGAAGAAGACACAACAAGAAAAATACAAAAATTAAAATTGAATAAAATAAACCAGATTTAAATAGAAACCAATTAAAATGAGCTTTTTTCTTATTAAAGTAATAGATGAAACAAACAATTAATTAAACTTTGCTTCCGGTGAACGAAAAATCCAAAACAGCCATGAAGTTGACCCTTAACTAAAAATTGAAAAACCTTGTTTCCGACTGGGGCGGATAGTGTTATTTCACTTTTTATAGCAATTATAACATTGGATAATGTCGAATATTATTAATTATTGCCTCCGGCCGAAGAAAAAATAACTTTTTGGGAAATTTTATCAAATTTTTGTATTTTTTTCAAGGTTGGCAACCGAAACGAATAACGGTATAGGTATCGGTATTGGTGTCGATTTTTTATTTGTTTCGGTATCAGTATCAGCCGTTTGGCACAGCCAGTAGTTGTCCAGCTATTATCACTCATTTATGTGTTTGGCCATCAAATATTATATGTCTCGTTAGCTCAGTGGGTAGAGCAATCGTCTGCCAATCTGACTGCATGGGTTCAAATTACGGCAGGACCAAAAAATTCATATGAACTTTTTTTAAATTTTATTTTGGAAAATATATTTCCAGACCACCTATTTATTGGTTTTGCCAGCGTTTTGCCAATGTTAAAAAATTTTGTTCCTCCAGTGCTTTTCCGGCGCTTTTTGAATAGCCGGTCCTTTTGTCTAATGATGTTATCATTTTGGGAATGGGAAAGCACTTTTTGCCAGTACTTGTACCACCACTTTCCCGTTTGTATTTTTCTGATTGGGAAAATGTACATATTTCAGAGACCCTTCTTTGATTTTCATTGTTTGCTGATCGAATATGTACTTCCGAATTTATTTGAGTTTCCATTTTCACCTCTAAAGCTCCACCCACAGGAAAGAAGGTGTGGCCGATTAAAAATATCGTCTTCTTTAAATAAGCTTAAAAAGTACAATATTTGGAATAAAAATTAGGGTCATCCCCGTAAACTCCACTTGCTCCACAGATACTTTTAAACACAATTTTCATATTAAAATGGTTCGTCCAATATTAATTTAGCTTTTTGCATTATTTTTGGCGAGTTAAAAATATGCAGTAATTTTTATGAGTCATTTAATATTCTGTTTATAACCGCTCCAAAATTGGTGGTTTAGTTTACAAAAAATTTGTAAAATTAGTAAATCTTCTGTTAAAAATTAGTAACTAAAATTCAGCAAAATACTGTAAAGTTAGCAAATTTATTGTTAAAAATTTGTAACTAAATTCAGCAAAAAAAATAGCAAAAAAATTTGTGGAGGTAGCAAAAAAATTAACTAAAAATTAAATTTTAACTAAAAATTAGTTAAAAATTTGTTAAGTTGAAGTACTAACAGTTTTACTAACTTTTCTACAAACATTTTTCTATGAGTGTAATAACTGGACAACCGTTTGCAATTTTGGTTCCAAATTTCAAGTACGATGTAGTAATTATACGCTTGTTACAATCGAAAGAAAAAAAGTTTTTTCTTTATTTTTTTTTTAGATTTTACAGTTTATTTATTTTTCACTTTACTTCACTTTTTTGCTAATTTCAGCAGATTGATTTTAAATTACATTTTACAGCAATTTATTGAAATTTAGTAGTTGCAACTAATTACACTATGCGACAGTCAAAATCGGGATGGGATGTGTGATGTTAATAATTCAGCATATCTTTATTAACTGCCTGTTTGTTACAATATTTCTTATAATGATTATTCTAATGTATACTTGTGAAGCCAAGAAAGAGATAAATACATTTTTAGTACAAAGTAAGTTTAATGTTCCGTTGTTTATACTTTATTTATACTCTATTAATGACATTCGATAATATACCAACTTAACTAAAAGCTTTCTTAAACAAAGCTTTAACACAACAACTATTGTTATGTTACAGGATGAAACCAACGGGAAATGTTATATCGGGTAAAAACAAGTTATACGTGTTCCGGCGTTTCGCTGGGTCACCCCTAGGAATCGAGATATATCTTTTTTTTGACATAACTCGAGAACCACTAGTCCGATTTTGCTCAAACAATTTTAAAAAAATTAAAAATTACAATTCCTTTAATATGTTCATATAACGTTTTTCTATATACTCAACAGTTTTGCCGGTAAAAATAAAAGAACATGTGTTGCTAAAATTAGCAAAAAATACCGCTGGGCTCAAAATAGTTAAATTTCCCGTAGTAACAGCAAAATTTTCAGTAGCCATTACAGAGTGTAGCTAATTTTTTAATTTCCTATAAAACTTCCATACAACAATATTAACAAAATAGTACGTTTATGTATGTTACAACATTTTTTGAAAAGTTATACGAGACCATTCAGTACCAAAAAAACATGCAATATATACGTAACATTTTAAAGCATAAATAAACTTGATGTCTCCTGATGAGATGTATATAGAAATATGCAAAACATTTTTTTCCCTCTTTAAAAAGAAGTGGACTCATGCCATTTACAAAATATGTGGTTCATATATGCACCAAACAATTTTGTTTTACAGATTTCCCCATTTTCTGAGGATGGCAATCCTTCATGGAATAAATCCTGAAATCACCCCGGAACATAGATTGGATTGCCGTGAGAGGGTGAACAACAATATGTATATTCGGTAGGTGTTAAGGAAAAATATAGTCAGTGTTTTCTCCGCAATGAAAATAAAAATAATTTTCTAAAATCACTTTTAATTTTAGGAGTGTATGCAAATTCGTGAAATTTGATATGTGATCTACTTAATTAGAACTAAACTAAAGTTGCCTTAAGTAATTTACAAGAGAATTGAATGTTTTTTATATCATTGCACCATGTAATCAGGCAATTTGAATTTCAATGTATACTAATTGAATGAAACCAAACAGAAGTGTAAATGTTCTATACTTTTGCGATATTACAACATATTTTGAAATAATTAATTTTCAAAGGAGAGTTCAAGGCATCGAAAACCATTTTAAAAGAACAGTTCACTATAAATATGAATTCAGTTTTCGACTAAATTCCTTAATTACACACAGCATAAACGAACTTCCTCACATGTTACTAAAACCCATATTGCTACCAGATTTTGTAGGAACTATTTTTACACTTATAATACATAAAAATGTGTATGTTTTACTACTTTTATCAAGTTTGTAAATGCACTGTCTGCATCTGTGTCTCTACAAGAACATTAAATTTAATGTAAAAACAAAACAAAGAAAAATCGGTGTTATGGGACAATGAAGCTACTTAAAACAATTAAAAGCTACAACATTGTCTTTTCCATTTCCTTATTTTTTTTTCATTAAGTATAATTATTTCTTAAGATTTTTGCTTTCTTTTTGTCCTTTCTTCCAAAGTATTCCTTATTTGGACATTTCATTCACTTCATTTTAAATTAAGCCAAAATGGAACGGAAGAAATTTACAACAGCAAAAGCAGCACAAAAAAAAATCATTAGAAAAATTGCAAGTATGGAGTAATTAAAAATTAATTAAGTCAGCTAAAAGTCAATATTATGATACGTATAAATTACGAAGACGAGTTTAAGTACGTAGTTTGTACAGCAAGCGAAACTATAATAACAATGCTATTGGCTATTGAATATTTAAATTATGACACTTTAACTATGTATACATATATAATTTTAACTGATGTTAAAATTCAGCAAAACTTAAATACTATTTTGAGAGAATTGCAGAACTACTTATGTGTTATATGAATTTTATATTGTAATTTCTCATTCTCTTTAATGCCTTTAGTTAGCAACTCCACCCCATCGATTTAATATGCTGTGTGAAAATAGTTTTTTATAGCCCGACGAATGTTCATACTATTTCATCGTTGATTTTAACTTTACTGCTTCATTCACATAGCTCAATTTTAGTTTAGTGTTTTTAGTTCAGGGACGAAATTAACGAAACATGATAATGAAATAACACCTTAATAGTTATCCTACTGTGAATGAAGGGCAACTTGACCTCAAAGGACCTGTCAACCGAGTGTCTATCACTGAATTATTACAAAAATGAGCCAAAAATATATATTTAATTTACACTTTTCTCTTCCGTTACTAACTGTTGTTTTTAAAAAACTTACCCTAACCGAAATAAATAGGACAGTTATAGCGGTTAAAAATCGAAAACGATATTCGTTTTAGATGTCATTACTGGTTTTAAATTTCATCTACCTACAAAACAGCTTTATTTTACCTTTTTAAAAAAAATATTTTTAAATAATTGAATGTTATTTTAGTTTGACTATAGATCATAAATTAATATCACTTTCTGTTACAATTATTTTCAAATCAAAGAAATATTTTTTTATTTTTTTTATTCACTTGATATAATTATATATTCCAATATAATTATATCAAGTGAATGCTTTCCACTTCAGAAAGGATTCTACTATTTGGTAGCAAATATTTCTGTTTATTGTAGCTGGAGAGTTCATTATTCGTATTCAACTTAATTAAATTTTAACATAAATTAACTTTTGAATATATAACAGTTTCTTTAATGCTTTTTTATACTAATATTCAGCAACATTTTTTTAGCCAATATTAACAAGGTTAATTTGCAATTCAATTAAACGAAATTTAACTAAAATATTACTAAAATAGTTGCACTTTTGCTGTACTTATCTTACTAATATTTAGCAAAAAGGATTTACTAATTTCAAAAGCTTTCTGTGCGGGGCCCCTTTTAACTAATTTTGAGTATCTTTTTTTTGCTATTTATTCAAGATTTTTCTATCAGTATAACCCAAGTAAAAAAAATTATATGGAGCCATATGGAGTTATATTTAATTATATATAATCTTTTATGTAATTAGATATAATTATATCCGAAAAATGAGAACGTCTTATTGTATCATATTGTATCGAATTGTATACAATTTTATACAATTTGGTACAATTTGATACAATTTTATGCAATTCGATACAATTGTATCCGAATTTTGTCCTCATCCAATTACATCAAATTACATCTTTTTGTATAAAATTATATAAAATGTTATAAAAGTGGACATAGTTTGATACAATTATATCTGAATATTAACCTTATACTGCTTATCATATTATATAGGACCATATCTAACAATATACAAAAATTATTTTTTTAAATAAAAAAAAAATTTTCATTTACTTGTAATTGTATTGTTCTTGAATTGCAATTACAAATAATATGTAATTGTAGATGAGTTTTTTTTTCAATTACAATTACATGTAATTGTGTAATTGCATGTGTAATTAATTACAAAATGTAATGATTAACCCCAGGTCTGCTGGATATCTTATAATTTCGATAAATCCTCCATTACTTTTATCCAGATTTATCATGACAGTGCAATAAACATGAAAAAATGTTTCTTTTAATTTAGTAATTTTAAAATAAAGTTAACAACACTGAAATTTTAAGGTTAATAGGATTATGATATACAACCAAGATATAAGAAATCAGTCAAGTGTACATTATGGTATACAGAATTTCGTATTAAAGCTTCAGTGTTGTTAATGTTATGGGTGCGTAAGCCATTTTTGACTCATGCTCCTAAAACATATGATGCAAAAAATAAACTCACACACGAATCATGCACGGGTTATTCTTACTCACGCTCATCACTTAAGTATAGTAATTATTACTCACGATCACGTGTGAATAACGTGGCTCACGAACATTGCGTGTCACGCGTCAATCCCTAGTAATTACTAAATCTAAAACTAGTTCAAAATCATTGATAGAATGGACCTTATATATTTTTATATAAAATCACTTTTAAAAAATTGCCTATGTGGGATGCTTTATAATTACACTGTGAGACAAATGGTAGGGGTCAGTGATCAGGAAGGACAAACTACCGGTGAAAGTTATATCGGTAAAAAAGAAGTTATACGTGTCCCGGGGTTTCGCTGGGTCACCCCTAGGAATCGAGATATATCGATTTGACCTTTGGTGGTCTTTTTTTTGACATAACTCGAGAACCAATAGTCCGATTTTGCTCAAACAATTTTAAAAAAATTTAAAATTACAATTCCTTTAATCTGTTCATATAACGTTTTTCTATATACTCAACAGTTTTGCCGGTAAAAATAAATGTATGAAGAAAAAAATATTTTTTGCCTAAAATATTAAAAAAAAGTAATAAACAAAATGTTATTGATTTTTATGGTAGCGGTAACAAACATTTATTTTTACCGGCAAAACTATTGAGTATATAGAAAAACGTTATATGAACAGATTAAAGGAATTGTAATTTTTAATTTTTTTAAAATTGTTTGAGCAAAATCGGACTAGTAGTTCTCGAGTTCCCAGTCAGAAATCGCCAGTGGTACAAAAAATCAAGCACTGGCATACCACTGGGTAACCACGGTATTAAAAATAAATGACTGGCAGAACACTCATTTGGAACGCTTTGCCAGCGTTTGCGAAAAGCGTTTTACCAGTATTTGTTTTACAAAAATTTCGGTGGTTTATAAAAAAAAAACACTGGCAAAGAATTGGCTTAGCTTGGCAATGAATTGCCAAGGTTTGCAACCAGTGGTTATCCAGTGCTACCTAGCCAATGCTACCAGGCGTACAAAAATCAATTCACTGGAAAACCAATGATTTTATAAAAATGCTGACGCTTCGTTAAAAAATGTTTGTAGTCGGAAGGTTCCGAGTTCAAATCCGGTTGCAAGCAAAAAATTTTTTTTGCATTTTTTTAATTTAAATTTATTTCTTATATGGATCCACATAGTTTTATATTATTATGTATAGTGTCATACTAAATTATATATAAACGTAAATGCAATTATATCTTTTATATATTACTTTATGTACTTATATATAGCACATACATATATATGGAGGCCAGTATGTAATAATATAAAATCACATATGTCTCCATATTAAAACATTTGAGGAAAAAATATCTAATATATGACTATATAAAAGTATATATGCTTGAATTTAAAAGCATATGTGGCCATATGTAACTATAAGTTACTATATGAAATTACATAAAATAATATATGATTATATCAAAACTTTTTTACTCGGGAAGATTATATTATGTCAGTGGTTTGTTTGATATTTCCGAATAAAGTAAAAGAACCGAAAAGAAAAGTTGAAATTTAACTTATTCGTGCACGCGAGAGAGTTCCTAATTCTAAAAATGTGCACCATTTTTGGGCTTTCGCGCAATACAGATATTTCAAGAGGTCATAAGTAAATTAAAAAATCGAGATAACTTTGCAAAATCCGCTGGAATTTTACTATATTTTCACGTTCGAACAGTCGGGGTTGAAATTATTGTTGCGCTTTGAAATTAGTCTAAGATCATATTGGAATGGCACACTCCATTGGAAATCAAAATAATAATTATGTAATTTGCTTTTAATATTTAACCTTTCCGATAATCTATAAAATTTCAATAAAACCCCAGCAAAAGAAGAGATGCCGAAGCAGTAGAAAAATCACTATAATTGTTGATACATATGTACTTCTTTTTTAACATAAACACTAGGGTTTGGGGTTCGGGAATTCCCGGGAAAATAATATATTTTTCCCGGGAAAACGGGAAATTTTAAAAATATTAAATTTTTTAAATTGTTTTTGTTTTGAATAGGATTTTTTAATTTTAGTCATAAAAACCATTTTAAATACCAAAACAAAAATGTCATTGTTAAAATCTTTTAAAAGGGAATAATACATTTATTTGACACACAAATAAAATCTTTGCCAAGTAATAAGGAGCATTTCAACTAATAAAGATTTTTCGCATAACTTATTCAAAATTTAAGTAGTAAAACCTAAAAACTTGGTAAAATATTTAAAAGAAATATGAAAACGAGTAAAAAGGTTAAAGTCGGGCATGCCGACTATACAATACCCTACACCAGTCTGGTGTATTGTTTGGATCCGAAATTCGAATGGGTTAAAATGGGGCTTATGTCAAAATTTTCTATAATGTGAGTCAGCGCACCAAATTTCATTAAAATATCTTAATATTTGCGACCTGCAGTTTGTAACGAAGCCAATTTTGGGGGGACCCTTATATGGGCACTAGTTCTAAACATGGACCGATGTTCGCCAAAATCAATAGGCTTCGTCCTTGGGCCAACATAGGTCTATGTACCAAATTTCATCAAAATATCTTAATATTTGCGACCTGCAGCGTATAAACAATATAATTTTGGGGGGACCCTTATATGGGCACTAGTTCTAAACATGGACCGATGTTCGCCAAAATCAATAGGCTTCGTCCTTGGGTCAACATAGGTCTATGTACCAAATTTCATCAAAATATCTTAATATTAATACCTGCAGCGTATAAATAGTATAATTTTGGTAGGACCCTTATATGGGCACTAGGTCTAAACATAGACCGATGTTCACCAAAATCAATAGGCTGCGTTATTGGGCCAATATAGGTCTGTGTACCAAATTTCATCAAAATATCTTAATATTTGCGACCTGCAGCGTATAAACATTATAATTTTGGTAGGACCCTTATATGGGCACTAGGTCTAAAAATGGACCGATGATCACCAAAATCAATAGGCTGCGTTATTGGGCCAATGTAGGGCTGTGTACCAAATTTCATCAAAATATCTTAATATTTACGACCTGCAGCGTATAAACAGTATAATTTTGGTAGGACCCTGATATGGGCACTAGGTCTAACCATGGACCGATGTTCACCAAAATCAATGGGCTGCGTTATTAGGCTTACATAGGTCTGTGTACCAAATTTCGTCAAAATATCTTAATATTTACGACCTGCAGCGTATAAACAATATAATTTTGGTAGGACCCTTATATGGGCACTAGGTCTAAACATGGACCGATGATCACCAAAATCAATAGGCTGCGTTATTGGGCCAATGTAGGTCTGTGTACCAAATTTCGTCAAAATATCTTAATATTTACGACCTGCAGCGTTTAAACAATATAATTTTGGTAGGACCCTTATATGGGCACTAGGTCTAAAGGTCACTAGGACCGATGTTCAAAAAAATCAAACTTGTTCGTCCTTGGGCCAACATAGGTCTGCATACCAAATTTCATCAAAATATCTTAATAGGTGCGACCTGTAGAGTGCGCACAAAATTGCATGGACAGACAGACAGACGGACGGACGGACAGACGGACATCGTTAAATCGAAATAAAAAAAAATTCTGAACCGATCGGTATACTATAAGGTGGGTCTACGACCAATAGTTTTTGGTGTTACAAAAATCAGCACAAACTTATAATACCCTGACCACATAGTGGTGTAGGGTATAAAAAAGCTTTGTTTCTTACAAATAATCGCCCTTCCTATTTTTGGAGCATTCTGATTGGTTAATTTATTTTCAACCACTCAAAATATTTGAAAATATAAATATTTTTGTAAGGTTTTCATACACAAAATGAACAAAACCGTTTGATTAAAAATAAAGTCGACTTTAAATTTAAAATACGCCTTTATATTAAGGGTCAATAATTTTATAAGTAACGTTTTCATTAATAAATGTGAAAAGAAAAGACTAATGGTTAACGGTGGTATCTAAATTTGGTTATCCGACATCTAAATTTGGTTCACAAAAAAAAAAAAAAATTGATGGTCATGCAACTTCTCTTGAAGAAAACAACAAGAATAACATTTCAGCTAAAATTAGCAAAGTACCTGAAGAAAAAAGTGTAAGCTGAATAGGCATTAAAGGTTTTCTGGTAGTGCAAACATTTCCTGAAATGGTATCCAAATTAGCTGCAGTCAATCCGCACCATAACTAAATCTTCGTTTATTCGAGAAAGTTTTTATAATAAAAACCTGGCATTGCAAAAAAATGAAACCGATATAAACAACATTATATTAAATTACTACAATCATGTAAAAGATATCATGATAAAAGAAATATCGAGCAATATTTCTAACAATAGGAGATTTACTATAATCTTAGATGAATGGACAAGAATATCACAACAATGTATAAATGGAAATAATTCATTTTATAACCTGGGGTTGGTTTATATATCAGGAAGATGTAATGCTGATGAAATAAGAAGAATTGTAGAAATAAGACTAGAAGAGTTTTATTTGTCTTTGGAAAATAACATTGTGGCCACCATATCTAATGGGCCAAGTGTGATGAAACGGTTTGTTTCCGACAGTCCAGTAGTAGGTGCTTTCTGCTGGAATCATGCAATTCATTTGGCAGTGCTGCGAGTAATTTATGTCAAATCAAATGTTCAACATTCTGATATTTTTTCTTTGAATTCTCACTACACAGACTGCATTTGTACTGAAATAGTTTTTTTTTATATAGGTGGTTTTCATTAACAATTTTGTTCAAAAATATTTCCCGGGAATCAAATTTTTTCATTCCCGTTTCCCGGGAAATAAAAAAGTCCGGGAAATCCCAAACCCTAATAAACACTAATGATTTTAACATTGAGTTGTCATAGAATAGGAGTACTCCAACTTCGACATTCTTCGGAAAAAAGTATGTTTTTTTTTATTTTACAAAAGTTCTTTATTACCGCCATCGGTTATCGATCTTGCGACCTGACGATTGCTAGTCTAGCGCTCTACCGCTGAGCTATTGATATGAAAGTTGAGTGACATAAAAACACCACTTTGTTACTGCGAGATATTGTTCCTTATTCTCTTCAATAAAAGAATATGCTTTTCAATAATATACAATTTGTGTTTATCAAATTGGCGGTTTCGCGAATAAAAATACAATTCATTCCGCGAAAAAATTTTTTATTTTTTTTTTTAATTTTGTATTTTTGGTCCTTTTACATGCTTTTCAAAAATAGAAAAATTTTTTAAATCCAATCAGCGGTTGCGAAGTCACAAAGTAATATATTAAGAACATAATATATATATAACATTTCGCAATCAAAAAATTCTTAAATTGTGTGAAATAAATTTAATTTGTCCAGCTAATGTCAGTAATGACTCGACATATCTATTCCAAACCAATGAAATGCAAAATCAATCGTTTTTCGCTCCAGCAGTGTAGGGTAAAAAACTGATAACTTTTTTTGATTTGACGCAAAATTACTAGTTGAAACATCTTTTGACGCATAAATATTAGTTGAATCGCCTCTATTTATGGTTATTTAAAAATATTTAAAATATCTACGTACATTTTTTTGAATTCAATCTGATGCAAACAATTTTGGTTACGGAGTTTACATTTGGTTACTTTTTTCGTTTTCTTTCAGAAACGCTTTGTCAGAATTTTCTTTCCGAAACAAAATCGTATGATGCCTACAAGGTGAATCCAAATATGCCATTGTTTTTCTTAATCGTCAAATTGTTTGATGTAAAAATTAGGAACGGATTTTACGACATTTTTTCAAATCTTTTAAAAACATCCTTTTTCATCTCGAGAATGTTAAATGCTGCAGAAAAACTTCAAGTCTGTTATACTAGATAATTACTCACATTCCAACGATCATTTGAGTATAAATAACATTATACTTTTCGCAATATAATCAATAGATAACTCCAAAATTCTGCTGTATGCATTTTATCTTCATAAAAATTCTTACAGTTATTGTTTAGCTTCATTGGTTATTAAAATATAATATTTTAAAGTTGAAAAACCCTATAGGTTACCGGTTACGGAGTTTACATTTGGCCTATAAAATTGTTCACAAACTTTATGTATTAACCAAAAATTGGTTTGATTGTTATAAATTTTGTAAAACACGTGACAGTGCGCTGATATATATCGAAATATATAACTTGAATGTAATCCATGCATTAGAAATTAACTGGTTGCATGGTTTTTATCACATTTTTGATATCACCCATACATATTTTTAAAAATTAAAAAAGTATTGAATTTAAAACAGAATTAATAGAATAAGAAATAGAACCCGCGACCCTCTGTTTGGAAATGCCAAATGATACGCAAATCACTTTTTACGATCACTTTTAGAGCAATTACTCTTTAGAAGCAATACTTAAGTGATTTTTTGGATGTTGTTCAGAAGTAATTCTAAAAAAGCTGTAAAAATATACTAACGGATACCTTAGAAGCAATGAAAGAACTTATTTGTTGATATTGTTCAGAATAACTTCTACAAAAGCAGTAAAAATACACTAACAGATACTTGTGAAGCAGTGGAGGAAGTAGTTTGTACAGCATTACATCCAAGTTTTTTGCTAGGACCTTTTAAAACTAATATCGAACAAGGAAACCGCACAAATAAATTAAAATTTTAATTTAAATATAATTTTACTGTTAAAATCAAGTAATAAAACTATGAGATACAGTATTTCAATTGTTTAATCCATTTTTTACGAACATATCTCTAAAGACACGGCTACCTATCTTTCTACGAAGTTTTTTCAGAAAATAAGCACGGAATCCATGCTTGGCAGAAAATGGGTAAAACAATATACTCCATATCACAAACGGATTGCGGAAAATTTTAAGTATTGACAAAAAACTGAAATTTTTTAAAATTAAAATCACCTAGAAATCAAATGACACTTGAAATATATAATTTAGTTTAGAGCTTAGAAAATGCGTTAGAAATTAAGTTATCCTTTATGGTTATTAGCCAGTCTTAGTTGTAATATTGAACAAGTTTTAAAAACCTTTAGGCCCTACAGATAATTTTATAAAATTTTCTGCCTCTGCCTACTATTAACTTCTCTTTTTACTATTAAAAAAATTATAATAGGGACAGCTGGTGCAATGATAAACATATAACACCATTGAGAAAATTCGAAATTTTAATTAAGCAAAGAAATACACAAAATAAAACTTCAATATATAAAAATTAACTGAGCGCAGTCAAAAAATCTTTTAATTACAAAAATATGTGTTTCTATGCGATTTTTGAGACTAAAACTATACGCATTGTAATTTTTTTCTTTTAAATAGTTTTGGGTTAGAAAAGTGATTATGTGCGTTCCCGTACTTTTGGGTAATTTTGACTTTTGAACTTTACACAAAAAGTAAAGAAGCACACTTAACTTAAAATAACTAGTTTTTTTGAAATTGTATAAGCTTCCCCAGTAAACGAAAAAAAACAGGAAAAATTAAACAAAAATTTTTTTAAAATTTTATAAATGGAAAGTTTGCAGTTTTGTTTATATACGTGATTCTTATGAAATTATAACAAAAATGTGTTGATATAAAATTCAATATGTATATTACTTTTAAACCTTGCATATTTACAAAACGAATCAATTATGTATGCAAATTAAAAAATATTTGCAATATTATGCGAAAATATTATTATGAAAATTTTTGTGCCTGACATAGAAAAGAAATCATTTTAATATTTATTTTAGTTTTTGCATGCTTTCGTTTTGTTATAAAATGAAATTAAAATTGCAAATGAAACGATTTAATTTCTTAACTAAAAAAAACTATTTGATATAACTCAGTGACGTTCCCTCTAATGTGCGGAGGTGTTCTCTGCACACCCTAAAAATATTTCACATGTTTGTAAATTTAAAATGTTTATAAATTTTCCCAGGCTTCTATAATATTTCCGCACAATTACTGTATTTATATTAAGTAGATCGTGTACTGTTGTGATCAGGGATGGAAATGAATTTTTACATTTTGTACCAAGCAAATAAAGAAATTGCACTTTTTTGACCCTCATGGTACCAACATTTTTCATATATGTGACGCGCAAAATAAAAAGGGACCTAAGGATAGAAAGGGACCTAAGGTCAGGAGAGCATGGGATCGGTCTCATTCGATGCTCAGATGTTGTCCACAAAAAAAAAAAAAAATTGATTTTTTTACCCTTAGGTCCCTTTCTCTATGCGTTATCATAGAGAAAGGGACAACATGTAGACAACATCTGAGCATCGAATGAGACCGATCCCATGCCCTCCTGAGAAAGGGACCTAAGGGGACCTTAGGTCCCTTTCTATTTTGCGCGTCACATATAGAAAATTTTTTCGAACAATGTCAAACTTGCAGAAAATATTCTTCTACAAAAATTGTACTTGTTCAGTCCTCACCAATTTGTTTGACATAAAAAGTATGTGCGATCGAAGTCAAGCTTGCAGGAAATACTATTCTATACGACAAAAAAACCTGAATATCAAATTTATATGAAAATATATGTTGTTAACGTTTTGGTTTGGTTATTTTTTAGATAAGTTACCCGTCCTAAAAAACAATGTATTATTTTTTTACTTTAAAAAAAAAATACGAAAGAGTGGGGTTAAATTCTCTAATTTTATGTAGTAGCAGCACTCAATCGACTCGTATTGATAAGCTGATTACGGGAAAATAATAATACATTTTTTGTAACATTCGGCCGAAAAGTTGTCAGTTACAAGTTTTTCTTAGAATGATTTTAGTCCACGTCTGCAATAGGAATATTTGTTGACAGCTTTAAAGTACAACAAGTTCTTTTAATACAAAAATTTTAAATTTCGAAATTTTTAAAATTGTACCAAATGGATTGCGGTAGTACCACGGTACCAACGGAGGTCAAAACGTATCAAAAAAAGAACAATTGTACCACGTTTTCCATCCCTGGTTGTGACGTATTTTTTATACATACACGATGTTCAAGACTACATACACGATGTTCCTACGAAAATAAATATTATTACTACTCTGCTAGTAGTAGTAACAAGCAAAAGAATAATTTGTGCGACAAACCTAACAGCACATTCCTGCTAGGAAAAAATATTTGTTGAGCAACATAGTTTAAACAAAAATATATGTTAGAAACTTGCTGTAAAAAATGTCGAACCAAAACACAAAAAAAAACACAATAGGTTTGTTCCACGTAATTCTGGGTAAAGTCTGGTAAAATGAGAGTAAACAAATAATTATCTCAAAAAATGGTAAAATTGCTCCTAATACCTGGAACGCACAAAACCACATTTCAAGCCCAAAAATTAACGTCAAAGTTATTCATATAAACAAAAGCTATTTTTAAGAATAAAATATCGAAGGGAATAAAGAAAAAATGTTATAGCGTGGTATTTGTTAACGATATTAATTATTGTTTACAAGTTTTGTTAATTTTTTAATTATTTTTACAAATTTAGAACAGCTGATTTATAAACAACCAGTGATTTGACAGTTTTACCATTTTACCCGAAAAGAAAGTACGGGTAACTTCTGGTAAAAAGAGAAACAAATTATTCTCTCATCAACGCTCTCATTTACCCAATTTTTAACAATAGAAACGCTTTTTGGTAAGATTGGGTTCCCGCGGGTACCCGCGGTAACGTACGTGGAACAGAGCTAATGTTACAGAGAAAACACGAATACATACAAAAACATATTGTGCGTTGAAAAGAATTGCACATATGAGTAAAATAAATACAGCTAATGCTTGGAAGAAATATTTATAAATGAATTCATTTTATGAATCGGTGAATAATGATAGGCATAGAAAGTCTCGTAAAATCTAAGAAAAAATCTGACTACAAAATATAAGAAATCAAAATAGCAAACAAATTAGTATTGCCTCATTGCAGAGATGAAATTTTTATTATGTTATTAATTAATTTAATTTTTTAAAGAATTTTCTTCATTTTGCGGAGAAGTAACTTTTAAATACTTAAGAATTAAATAAAAGGAAATATTTAACACAAAAATTAACTTCCTAATTTTTCATCTCTCTTCTATTGTAATTGAAAAAACCTAAAAATAATAATACAATACTTGTTATCCAAAATAAAACAATTAATTTAAAAATGGAAATCAAACTCAAATGATTCTTTTTGCAAATCAAAAAATTGCAATTTCTTTTTAAATCTTTATTTAAAATTAATAAAATTTACTAATGACCAAAGAAAAGATTTGTATCATTCGAAAGCTTTCGATACTGTTGACCACGGCATCTTATGCTACAAATTACAAAATATGTTCAATTTTTCTTCAACTGCAACACGTCTTTTGTCGTCTTATCTTAGTAACAGATATCAGTACGTTGAAACCTCAACCGGAAAATCTGTGTCACTAGCTGTTACAAGAGGCGTTCCGCTAGGATCTATATTAGGCCCGCTCTTGTTTTCATTATACTCTAATGATCTCCCGGATATTCTAACATACTGTAAAGCTAGAATGTATGCTGACGATGTTCAAATTTACATTAGTTGCAATGAAACCTTGCTTGATCAGTGTGTAAGAACTTTGAATTTGGAACTTGATCGCATTCATGGGCAACGGCTAATTATATGGCCTCAGTCTCAACGATTTACTGAAAACTCGAATTTTGACTTTCTTACATAAAATCATTTATTTGCATCAACCTGTACATCTTTATGAGAAACTAATTTTTTCAGACCCTATTTGTAGGGGTAAAAGACTGAAAGCATTTAAATATAAAAGCCTTATATCAACTTGGCAATTCTATATCAATGCCATCCATCTCTGGAACTCAATTCCTTATTGTTATCAAATCTTAAGTAACGCACTGCGGTTCAAAAAAACCATAATTACCTATTTTTCAAACGTCTTTGATTAAATTAAATTATTTTCTTTTGTATTATGTTTTTAATTTTTCAAATTGTTAGTTAAAAAAAAGAAACAAAAAAAAATTATAATTTTTTTTTTTATTATTATTATTATTATTATTATTATTATTATTATTATTTGTGCCTTTGCTATTATAAACATAGACAACTTTTTGAACTTCCCAGCAAAATCTTTCATTACCAAATAAGTGGTTATATAATATAAATTCATAGCTCCGCACAACTTATTTTTTGGCGTCTAAACTCATTATTTTTGTTTGGCGTGGTCGTTTTTATAAGTAGTCACGCTTACCTGCTCGCTTACGAAAAAATGAGAAATAAGTAGTTACGAGATTTTGAATAATAAGTGGTTACATACATGCTTACAAAAAGTTGAATTATAAGGGGTTATCCGACTGCTTACTTGATTCTTAAAAATAAGGAGTTACACAAATACTATTAGCTTCAGGAAATACATTCAGAGAATTTAAAGTTTTTCCTAGTGTGTAATTTTAGTACTCGTCCTAAAAATTTAACACAAAACATATTTACATGTAATAAATATAAATGTATAAAATTTAACTTTGTAAAAAGTACTTATTTAAACTATTGCGAGTAAGTCATTATTTTATATTTAAAAGCAATAACTACAATAGGCCATTATTAGGAAGTCATTATTTTATATTACAAAATAATGCAAAAGGTAATGATATATCATTATTGGTAATGCAGACAGCAATGAGGTGTCATTACCAATATTTTTCTGGGTTATAAATGGCTTATAAATCGAATTTTTCATACAGAGATCATTTTAAAAACGTGTTACAAAGTTTTGAAATTATTATGCATAGGTACCTATTATATATATGTTTGATTACTTTATTTTTTCTTCATAATTAATACTTAAGTTATTAAATTATAAAAAGTATATTTAACGAATAATCAGTTCTTCACTGCAATATAAGACTTTAAGTCTTGTGTGTGGAACAACAAAATAAATAAAATAAAAATAAAAAATAAAAATTTTGAAACTAGCAATTTTAAATGAAAAAATGTCTTTTGAAATTCAAAAAATATCATTTGAAATTAAAAAAATATTATTTCAAATTCAAAAAATATTATTTCAAATTCAAAAAACCCCATTTGAAATTAAAAAAAAAATCGGAATAAAAAAACACAAAATAAATTTAAAAAAAATGCAAATTCCCTACGGGGAAAGGGACCGGTCCCAGATGACACGCAGGATAGGTGCCAAAGGGGCGGCGACCGTTCTTTGGTCGGTCTTTTTGTTTGAAAGAGACATATCATTATAACATGGCGTTGTCATTGGAAATGAGCAATTGCCACAGTTTAGACACCTTGTAAGGTGGTGTGTCTAAAAATAGCTTTTCAAATAAAATAATAAAAAATTAAGAATTAAAAATAATATACTTGGCGTTGAAGTAGGGCTCGATAACACAACTCCCTGCTTTAAGGCAAACGCTCTACCGTCTGAGCTAATCTTGCTTATGCGTGATGGCTTGCTGATTGTAAAGTTATATATTTTTCGTTTCTGTTCAAATACAAAAGAAAAAGAAAAAAGAAACACTACAAGCAAATAAAAAAAATGGAAAAGAAAAAAATAGAAAAGAAAACAACACTAACACACACACAAATATAGTGGAAGTGCCTTCAGTATGCCCCCGATTGACCGGTCATGGGGTAGGTCTGTTAATGGCAGTTGACTTTTTTTCGTTGGACATAATTAAATTAAAAAATCAATTAAAAATTTGAAAATTACCTCAAAAACTCTGATAATATAAATAAAAATTTAAAAAATTGCCCTTAAGTTAAAAAGAAAATTAAATGAAATACCAATTGTTAAAACTAAAACAGCTTTAACATTAAAAAACGTTGAAAATACAAAACTTAACATTTTTTAGCAAAAAATTATAAAAATTTAAAATAAGATCTAAAATAAGCAAATTGTAAAAAATAAAGTTCAAAATAAATAAAAGAGTAAAATAAATAAAAAAAATATTTTAAAAAATATGCCGCGAAATTTATTTTTTATTTCGGTATCCGTCAAGTTTTTTAAAAGCAACAGTGAAAGTAACCAATCAGAAAATACTTAGAAAATTAATTCATTCTCTTTGGTTCATATTTGTATTAATTTAGTAATATGCCTTCGGTTGACCGGCCACGGGATAGGTCCTTGGAGGGCAATTGACTCCTCATTCCCCGTAGGGTTGTTATTCAAAAAATTCTAAATAAAATAAAAAAAATACCAATAGCGTTTAATATTCAAAGAACATCAATTCGAAATCAAAACCACCATTTGCTACTAAAAAATACCAATTGAAATTAAAAATAAAATATCAATTAAAAAGCAAAAAACCAAATGAAATTTAAAAATATCAATTGCAATTCAAAAATACCACATAAATTAAAAAATATAAATTTAAATTCAAAACATACTAACTGAAATAAAAATATCAATTGAAAATAAATAAACGTAAACTGAATTTAATTTGGTACTTTTTGAGCTTTTTTATTTCGTTTTTTTTTTTTTAATTTCAATTGAATTCTTTTGGCTTTATTTGGTAGTTTTTACCTTTAAATTTTATTTGATATTTTTGAATTTCAAACGGTAGCCTTTGAATTTTATGAATTTCAGATTTTGTGTCTTAAAAATTTCATTAAAAAATCATAATTTTTGCAATGCAAAAAAAATAGACAATGACTATTTAAAAATAATTAATTAAAAAGCATAAAAAATGGAAGGTGAAAAATAAAAAAAAGACAATAAAAACAATATGAAAAGGAGAACAAAAAAAAAACGGCACCCCATTTATAACGATCTGGTATTGGTCTTGGAAGAAACCAAGAATAGACTTATTTAAAGCCGTATGACACTTGCTTAATTTTGTATTGAATTGATATAGGATTGATGAAATGAAACAACAAATATTAGAGAGAGTAAAAAACATAATTTATAAACAAAGTTTGTTCGAACGGAAAATCGCTAAAAATTATTAAAAATCGTTACAATCACAGAAAAAATCGCTAGAAACAGTGAAAAACGTAGAAAATTTACAATATTATTACAAAAAAACGAATTTACTAACATAATTGGCGTTAGATCTTTACATAAAATAATGTAAATTGTACTCCGCCAATGAATAAAATGGTTTTTAGTAAGATTTTTAATTTAAGGTTATTTTTTATGGTACTTGATTTACAAAAAAATGCGGTTGTCAAATAGAAATCTCGCTACTGTCATAAAGTGCAAATGTAAATGGTCAGAATTAAAGGTAAATTTTTTTACCGTTTATCATTGATTTCCGTGATATGCAAGTATATTTATATACCCTGTTAAAAATCGTTTATACATGAGCACATATAATTCATGCATGCCCATATGCATCAATATATGATCCATATGTGTGCATGAATGATTCATATATGCTCATATGAATTTCCATATATTTTCATATGTGTGCATTAACAAAATTTGAGGTAATATTTACATACATTTTTATATGTTTCCATACATGATCATGTGTGTACATTAACGAAAATTGAAGTAATAAGTTCATGTATGATAACATGAACACATATGAATCCTATATGGAAGTATATGGACATGTATGAATTTGTATGACTTCATATACCAGCATGTGTGAGTTCACACATGTCCATGAATGGATATATATATGTCGATTTTTAACCGGGTATATATATCGTTGGCTTAGTCGGCAAACCTGTCAAGTCCGTTTTTTTAATTTTTCAGGAGAGACAAAAAACTGTCTAACTTTTTTTTCGGTTAACTTTTTTTAAATCTGTAAACGCAGTTTTCTTCTTTAGTTCATCTTGTTTAACCACAAAAAATCATAGAATTCCAAAATAAAAGTTTGCAGACTTATAGGCTCTTTTTGGACTTAGCACTTTTTCTCTTTATAATTGTCTATTTTAAATGTGGACTTACCGGATTTTCTTTCAACTTTGTGGACTTAGCAGATTTTTTTTTTTATTTTATTTTTATTTATGTCAGCAGAATCCATGACAATCGCCTAATAAAATTTATAAATTAACAATGTTTTTCCTGAAAAAATTTATAAGTAATAGTTACCCAGCCAACATTTTTCTGAGCGCTCAGAAATTATGACTCATAAAAGACTCTGAAATACAAACATTTTCAAAGTGCTCAATTCTTAGAGTCATAAATGAAACATAATATACTCTTGTTTATGAGTGTATTCAAAATTTTTTCAATGCTCATAAATTTGTCACAAATGACTCACAAATGGCTCAGAAAATTCAAAATTTTCCAGCAATGCTCATAATTTAGAGTCTTTTATGAGTCATAAAAGTGCGCTCAAAAGAGGCTTCAGCAGTGAAGAAAAACACCCTCAGAAGGTCTATAAGCTCTTTAATGAGTCTTTTCGGACTCCAATTGTACACTGGGTACCTTAAAAGTTAAAATAATAATTATTTAGTTAATCTTTAATAATTATTTAGTTAATCTTTAATAATGTTTTTTCTTTTTAAATAAACAAAAGTCGCATTTAATTCTATTGAAGAAATTTGTTGAAACAAAATGTGTGTTGTTTTCAGCTGGACTTAGCATGTGGTTTTCGATATTTTGTTTTTTTTTTGGACTTGGCAGAATTGCTTACCACTGCATAACAACAAGAAAAAACAACATAACGACATTTTTTTTTTTTGTAAATGATGTGTTTTGAGTTACACTAGCATACTACACCAAAAACTCAATTTGCATAAAAATTGGACTTGACAGGTTTGCCGACTAAGCCAACGATATTCTTTATTTATTTAAACTACGTAGTAAAAAAGAGACTACACATAATAATTAAATATAAATTTCATGAAGAACATAGGACGTCAATATGCAAGTATGGTTGTTCTTTTTACACTTGTGTAATTTTCCTATGACCATAGATTTGCACTGTTCTCAAATATTTGTGGAGAACACCCGATTAAAAACTTCACCTCACGTCCCTGATATAACTGTAGATGTATATTTAAGATTTATTTTTTTTCTTCTCTATTTGCAGTTTCATTGCAGTTAAAAGATGTTGGAATGAATAAAAGACAAACACATAAAACGCTACAATGCAACGGAAGGAAAGAAACCAATGAATGAACTACTGAGCAAGTGAATACCGGAAGAGGAAACTAAAGAACAACCAAATAACAAAAACTAAATAAGAAAATATTTGCAAAAAATAGTGAGGAAACCGGGGAAAAAATCATATAAAAAATTACAAATATAAAAATATATACTACATATGTATATATATTTGAAAAGTACAAATCATATCGACAGGCAAATTTGAAAGAATTTGAAATCAACATTTTCAAAGTGCAAATGACATTTAGTGGGAAAAGTAAAAAAAGATAGATAACAATTTCTGGAAAATGATTTTAACATATTATTATACTGTATAATTTAGAAGATTTACAAAAAAAAATCATATCTTTCTGGCTTTACTTATATATAAAATCCCATCGCACAGGCTATAGAGAAATAAAAAATAAAAACGAAATTCGATTATAGTTTCCCATCAAATATCATTCATCATTTGGTACAACAAAAGCCATCACAACTTGAATATAATACTCTATAAAAAAATATATATACAGAATCATTGTAAAGATCAAAACGTAGAATATGAACAGAAAAAATAAGAACTAAACATGAAAAATGATGCAACCTAATATGATTATGGCAAACAACAAAATATTCCCATAATAGAAAAGCATTACTCGGACCAATAACAATAAGCATCACACAAAAATACTGGAAAAAAAATCCAGAATAAAAAACAAAATAATAAAAAATAAGCAACATAATAAAATTAATTTTATTGTCATTCCAAAATAACACTAACAATATGAATTTTTTTCTATTCAACAAAAACTAATAGTAGCTGAAGACGAACAACAACACTTAAGGCTGACATCTTTGCAAGTGTCATTTATCATTTGTGCAACAACTAAACAAAAAACAGAAATTCTTTAAAAAATTTTATAGAAAAAAAACTAAGAGACAAAACGTTGAACACATTTGTAACACTGTATTTTATATACAATTCAGTGTATTCTATTTTGTTTACATAGTTTACATTTAAATATACATTAACCTTAATCAAAAGAATAACAGAAAACAAACAACGCTCATTGTCACACAACATCAACAACAGGGCGAATGTTAAGTGTGTGACCAACGCCATCTCCTCCTACTCCTACACCATACCAATATTATTGGTTTTGTAGCAGGAAGTACAATTGGTGGATTTACTACAAATGTTGCCCGTACTAATGCCAATGCATATGCTAGAAATACGTATCATTTTACTTTGCCTGCCATCAATACTACTGGCGACCACACTGGAACCAGGTAAGTGAATTAAAATTATGAACAAATAAGTATTAGGCCTGGTATCTTATCTCCAATGATTATTTTACCTTAATTATTGATTAAGAAATCATTGATTAAACCTTAAACTTACTTAAAATAATATCGGTAGCTTATTACAATCTAATCAATGATTTGTTAATTTTAGATATTTTAGTTTGACAATACGAATAAATAATAAAAGAAAATAAAAGAAGTTTTGAAAACTCGAGAAATAAGAGTTCTTTATTGATTTTTTCGCATGACATGGGCTGATAAAATTATACAATAGATGACTAAATTGTCGTTTTTAAAATCTGCAATCGCTAAATGCCTCAAATAGGAAGTGTCTTTTTACATGCTATATGCATATCTTAATTTTTGTCATTGGGTAAGTGTGTATAATAATAAATTTGTTTTTAGTCCAGGAACGTGTTTTTAAGAAATATTTATGAAGGATAAGATGTTTTTTGATGTTTTTGATACATTCAATCCAAACTTTATAGTCTGAAATAATTAGAAAACTAGGTCCAAAAGAAAACGAAACACAACTATGCCGGTATATTATTTGTTATTGGTTTAGGAAAACACATCTTGATCAAATTTCATATACACATGCATTCACATCTCCCAAAGAAAATATAAAGTAAATTTCTACAAACCGTAAAATGTAAACGATTGATTTTCTTTATTATAATTCTAAGATATCTTAAAAGAGTTATTTCTACAGAATTTTGTGTTGATTGCAAAAATTAAAATTTAGAAATTTTGTGGAGAATAAAAGATAGAATCCAAAAATATATGGTGGATATGGTGGAAAAATATATAAAAATTGTCGTTACATTAGAATCTCAAGAATATGTATAAATCTTAACTTCTGTTAATTGGCTCTGTCCGACATTTCAAGATATGGTCACCTATGGACATTTGGTAGGTTAAGTTTTATGGGTAAATATATGTGACCTTCTCCGAGAAAAGGGACCTAGTGTGTTAAAATGAAGTTTTGAGAAGAACGCATTTAAAGTTTAAATTTTAATGTTTTTCTCATTTTTATCGATTTTCCCAAGTTCGTTTTGTACGTTTTTATGGGGTAAATAAATTTTTATCAGAAATCTAACTCATTTCATTTTATTCTACACCCTTTTAGGTACCAGAATCCACTCTTAAGTCCAAACCCATTTTTTGACACACTAGGTCCCTTTTCTCGGAGAAAGGGATCTAGTGTGTCAACGTGAAGGTGAATTGTGGGGTAAAAAATCTATGTATGTTTAAGGGCGTAATCACAGAAATTTCTGTAATTAAATTTAATCAATGTTTAGGGTAGAATCAGAGATTAAAATTCGACAAGTTACTGTAATTAAGACCTAAACAATGATTTTCATTGTTTAATATTACATAAGATACCAGGCCTAAGTGTATTACAAAGAATTTTTTCGGTTTTCTAAAATATATGTGCAATTCCTAACTACGCACTCAATATCCCAGTGTAGAAACGTTAATGACATACCAGTTTTGGACTACCAGTAATGACACCCACTTACCTTCAGCGTTATTTTAAAACATATAGTAATGAGTTACTGATAATGACTTATTTTTATCATTATTTCAAATAGAAAATAATTTTCTAGATTTTTTAAAAATTATTTTAAATCTATTTTTAGACTCAATATTTTTTAAACACTGGTAAGAATATATGTAACCACATATTTTTAAATTTTTTGCATGTTGGCGAGTAAGCTTACTTGTGTGCAGCAGGTCAATTATGTTTTTATCTATTAAATATTACATGCCGATATAGTTCAGATGGTAGAGCTATTGACTGGCAATCTTTAGACCCAGATTCTATTCCCGCACCAGGAAATTTGATTTAAAAAACACAAATAAAATAAAAAAAATTTTTTTTTATAATTTATTTTTTTAAAAATCTATTTTTGGACTCATTTTTTTGTTAGTACTTGTAAGCACATAGGTAACGATATATTTTTTGATTTTTCGTATGCTGGTGTGTAACCATAACTCATTATTTTTCGCGACATCGCCATATAAAGGTAATAAGAAATGTAATTACAAAAATAACTAGTTACCATTACGAAGTATGTAGTTACATAACCACATATCTGGTAATATTTTTCTACACTGCAGTGGGATGATTATTTTATTTCTTACAATAATAGCTCTTTTTTCGTTCATATCTATCAACGTTAAGTATTTAAAGCAAATCTACGTTTAATCGCTTGAAGTATAAACGAAATTATAAATAGCTAATGTTTATAATAGTTGCAGTATAATCGAACGTATGCCACCAAAATTTTTTAGGAAGTAATGCGAAGAAGTTATGTTATATGCGAAAATCTATAAACGTTGAGTTTTCAATGTTGATAATTATCCACGTTGCAAGTTAACGTAGAAAACACAGCTAATAATGAAAATATATTACTTATATCGTAAGTAAGAAAAACTTGATTATTATAAATAAATACTCGTTTTTGAGGTCTCAGTTTTTTTACATTTACATACGAGTAAAATTCAGATATATAATAGTTGAAAGGTCAAATAATATGCAACTTAAATTAAAACAAATCTTTGTATAAAAACATAAAGAATGAAAAAGCGTGATGTGAGAAGTATGAAAATTAACAATCTATTAAGAACGCTAACTTAACCCTGGAATACTAATCTTAGTTTTTATACGTTAACGCTACTCATCAGTCGAATCGACTAACATATATGTACCCAGAAAACAGATTCGGTGCTGACAACCCCATTTGTTGCCAATCGAATGGTTGAGTTGCATCAAACGATTTTTTCGTTTGCGGCTACCGAATTATTCTTGATACAACTGAAATTCAGTTGTTACAATCAAATTAGTCTTGTCTCAGTTGGTTTTCTGTTGCCACAACTGAAAAATTCGGCTACCACAACCGAACCATGCGATTGACTACAAATGGGGTTATCAGAACTGAATCTGTTTTCTGGGTGGGTATTATCGATTTTTTAGATATATATATATATTTTAACCACCAAAAAATCTTTACAAGGTTGACAGTTGATTTTATTTAAAATGTAAATCAATTTAAAAATTTTATTTTTTTGTAAAGCAATTAGTTTGAAATTTATATTAATAACTAGGGCACGGAATTCCATGCAAATGCATGTTTTTTTGTCGATAGTCCAAAACTAATATGGACTAAATACTTATCCGAATAATCAAATTTAGAACAAAATGGCATCGATTTGTAGTTGCACATTTTGTCATAAATGCATGTTTTTGCATATTTTGACTTTAAATGCATATTTGGTACCTTTTTAATGCATATTTTGTGCTTTTTAATGCATATTTGTGCATATTTTAAATTTTTAGGGGGATATTTTATTTTGTAAAAAAATATAAAAAATTCAAATTTTTATATTTTGATTCAATCAAAATAAACATTCTGAAAAACCTTACTAACCTATGGAAAATCTTCGAGTTCAGTGTCTGTTTGCAAAATGACTAACTTAAATATATTTTTAAGTTTTAAATTGCATTATTTTTGGAAAAATAAAACCATTAAACCATGAAAAAATAAAACCATTATTAGTGCATATTTCTTATATTTTTAATGAATATTTTTCTTTTTTAGCCGCATAGTTTAGGAGTATATTTTCCATTTTTAAGTGCATGAAATTCCTTGCCCTATTAATAACAAATACTCTTGAGATCAATTGTTGAAAATAAAGAATAAATAAGAAATAATAACACTAGCCATTAGTTGAATCGACTAATACTTTGCTAAATAACTTAAAAATAGCATTACTTACTGCAACAATGTGACCATTCAGAACAAGAGGATACCTTTGACTGAGAATACAAGAGAATTTAGACTGAAAAGCTGTGCACAAAAATGTAAGTGGTGTTAGTCGAATCAACTAACATTAGTGTTCTAAGGTTAAAGTTAAGTGTTTCTAATAATTCAACTTCGACGATTAGCCGTTTAATGCATTATTGAAAATTGGCTTAGTAGTTATTCGGGTTGGTTAAAGTTTTTTTTGTTTTGTTTTAAACAAAAAAAAAACACAAAAAGGTGCATTAAATACAGTTTAAGCCGACTGCGCACAGTAAAATATTACATAAAATTGTTTGAAATAATTCGGCTATTTCTTTCTTAGTGGTTCGATTTTAATGAAATTTAGAATAGACGCAGCTGAGGTAATATCGAAATTAAGGTTAGACGACGGACCTTGCAGACACTCCGTGGACGGCAAAATGATCCATCAAAATAGGGTACCGTTCCCATAAAAAATTTTGAGCGCTCTACTTTTTGGTTTCTTATCAGATTTTCATAAAACTAATATATTTGTAATCTGCTAGTACCGTCCTATAAAAAACATGCTCACTTCTGTGGGTTATCTTTTATAGTTCCAAGATATTCTCATTTGAAAATGCTAAATTCCAAATTTGGTCCGATTCAGGTCCAGTTTTTCTTGAATAGCGCGACCACTTTCTCTCTTTTCTTTCTTTTTTAAATACACGTTTTTTAACCAAATAATATCTTGAATAAATAAAAAATAATTAATGCAATATCTTGTTCCAATCAAAAACTGCATTCGTTTAAATAAAAAATAAAAAAAATAAAAAAATTGTCAATTTTTTTCACCAAAAAAGACCAAAATGCTTTTACATCCCACTTTAACCCACTGTTCCAAAATTTGCACATCTCCAATTAGATATCGGAAGTGGTTGTAGATACACCAAAATATACAAAATTTTCTGGATGAGCCCCTTCCAATCCTTTCTTCAAATGTAGACGTGGCAGCAAAAGATGTAAAAAATCCCATTTTTGGAAATTCCAATTCCACTTTTTGGGAATTGTGGGACTCAGGAACGTAGCTAGGAATTTATTTCGGGGGGGGGGGGGGGAGGGACATTATAAAATTATGTACACAAAAAAATTATAACCATTAAAAAGCTCGTTATTTTAAGTTTAGTGCACTCCTTTACTTTCTGTGTAAAGTTCAGTAAAATGAGAGCACAAAATACTTTATCTAAATGACAAAATTCCCCAAAAATTCGGAAACGCATAAAATCACTTTTCCAGCCCAAAACTTTATTTCAAAGAAAAAAATGAAAATGCCTATAGTTTTAGTCTGAAAAATCACACAGATAGACATATTTTTTGTAATTGAAAGTTTATTTGACTTTGTTTAGTTAATTTTATATACTATATAAGTTTTATTTTGCGCATTTTTTGCTTAATTAAAATTTTTCACAAAGCTGTTATTTGTTTATCATTGCACCAGCTGTCCCTTTTACAAATTTTCCGAAGTCAATAGTAAAAAGAGATACTCAAATACACTCTTTTAAGCACTCTCATTTACCCAATTTTCGAGTACGGGAACGCTATTTGCTAAGAATGGTTCTCGCGGTAACATAAAGGAACAGATCTTTTATGTGGTAATTCAGCAAAAAAGTTAAAAGACAAATTTTTTTTATTAATTGGCTGATACTGATAAAGAAAAAAAGAAAATTTCAATATAAGTAAAAACATTTTTTATAAAATAATCATAGGCAGAAAATTTTATATAAATATCTGTAAGAGCGCAAAAAGGTAAAGATTTTTTAAACTTTTTAAATATTGCAATTAAGAATGGCTAATAAAAATAAAAGTAAATTAAATTTTTAACCCATTTTCTAAGTTCTAAACTAAATTTCAAGTGTAATCGATTTCTATGTGATTTAAATTTTAAAAAATTTTAGTTTTTTGTCAATATTTAAAATTTTCTGTAATCCATTTGTGATACGGAGTACGTTTGTTTACCCATTTTTTGCCAAGCATGGATTCCGTGCGAATTTTCTAATAAAACTTGGTAGAAGGATATTTCGGTTTCGCAATTTGTATTTTTGTATCTTGGTCGCGCCCTCAAGTGGTGGTACAATAAATTCAAATTGAAAACTTGAAGCTTTGTACACACTTAAATCGTTACTATTTGATAAAAGAAAACTTAATTTTTTTATTTTGATAATTTAAACTTCTGTGAAAAAATTGCAAACAATTTTAATAATTTCCTTCGCAATATTTTTAATAATTTTTTACTCTGGCTACTGAGATTTGTAAGCTTTTTTGCTAGTTGAGAGAAAATAACCCAACTTTGATATTTAATAAACGGATTCGTTTTCTGCATACCCACAATTTTAGAAATACGGAAATCCCTTGATTCGATCAGTCAATTAATTTCTTAAAGAATGTACTGAACGAAGAATTTTTCTTCACTTATATATTTTCTCACATATTCTTATCGAAATAAGCAAATTCCTTTTATTATTCTCATCTTCATTAAATAATTTAAACAGAGAGTGATATTAATTTATGATCTTGAGTCAAACTAAAATAACAGTCATTTACTTAAAATAACAGATCAACTAAAAACATTTCCCCCATTCATCTTAAACACATTGACACGGTGCAAAAATATAATTTAACGAGTAAAAAGGTTAAAGTCGGGCATGCCGACTATACAATACCCTACACCAGTCTGGGTAAAAGCCAACTAATTTTTAGATCTGAAATTCGAATGGGTTAAAAGGGGCTTGTGTCAAAATTTTCTATAATGTGAGTCAGCGAACCAAATTTAATTAAAATATCTTAATATTTGCGACCTGCAGTTTGTAACCAAGCCAATTTTGGGGGGACCCTTATATGGGCACTAGGTCTAAACATGGACTGGTGTTCACCAAAATCAATAGGCTTCGTCCTTGGGCCAACATAGGTTTGTGTACCAAATTTCATCAAAATATCTTAATATTTGCGAACTGCAGCGTATAAACAATATAATTTTGGGGGGACCCTTATATGGGCACTAGGTCTAAACATGGACCGCTGTTAACCAAAATCAATAGGCTTTGTCCTTGGGCTGATATAGGTCTGTGTACCAAATTTCATCAAAATATCTTAATATTTGCGACCTGCAGCGTATAAACAATAAAATTTTGGTAGGACCCTTATATGGGCACTAGGTCTAAACATGGACCGATATTCACCAAAATCAACAGGCTTCGTCCTTGGGCCAACATAGGTCTGTGTACCAAATTTCATCAAAATATCTTAATATTTGCGACCTGCAGCGTATAAACAATATAATTTTGGTAGGACCCTTATATGGGTACTAGGTCTAAACATGGACCGATGTTCACCAAAATCAACAGGCTTCGTCCTTGGGCCAACTTAGCTCTGTGTACCAAATTTCATCAAAATATCTTAATATTTGCAACCTGCAGCATATAAACAATATAATTTTGGTAGGACCCTTATATGGGCACTAGTTCTAAACATGGACCGATTTTAACCAAAATCAATAGGCGTCGTCCTTGAGCCGACAAAAGTCAGTGTACTAAGTTTCATCAAAATATCTTAATATTTGCGACCTGTAGAGTGCGCACAAGAATGCATGGACAGACAGACAGACAGACAGACAGACAGACAGACAGATAGACAGACAGACAGACAGATAGACAGACAGACAGACAGACGGACGGACGGACGGACGGACGGACATCGTTAAATCGAAATAAAAAAAAATTCTGAGCCGATCGGTATACTATAACGTGGGTCTAGGACCAATATTTTTTGGTGTTACAAACATCAGCACAAACTTATAATACCCTGACCACATAGTGGTGTAGGGTATAATAACATACAATTAAATTTAAATCTAACGGTTCGTTGTAATTCAAAAATCTGTGTTTATCATACACAGAGTTGAATAGAATCAGCTGAGATATCTTAAGAATTGAGGTTCAAAGCAAAAAAGAGTAATAATAACAAAATGATAAAAATAGCATTGTTAAATTTCGTTGATGTTAGTCTAAGTTGAGTTGTTGATAACAAACCCGATTTGCTTTCAACAGCCACATAAGTAGACGATTATCAAAATATTAACCCACTCAAAGGCGAAAGGCACTGATGATGGCTTTGTAGCGAAAGCCGAAAATGCGCATTCTGCCTTGCTGGTCTTATCGAATTTTTTCAATAATTTTTATTCTTTGTAATTTACTTGTAAAAATTGTATCATCTTTCTTTGATTTGAAAATAATTTAAACAGAGAGTAATATTAATTTATGATCTTGAGTCAAACTAAAATAACATTCATTTTTAAATATTTTTCGAAAAAAGTGCTTTGAAGAAAAGTCAAAAATTGGTTTTGTAAAATCATTATATGTCAAATAAATTTCAATATTTTTTTAAATTGCATTTTTATCAGGGCCTCAAACTATCACATGCTTTTTACTGCCTTCCTATCCAAAATTATGGGGTCTTAAAAGTAGACGTGTCTTTAAAGATACGTTGGTAAAAAATGGGTTAAACAATTTAAATAATGTGTCTCAAATTTTTGTACATTACTTTAACAGTGAAATTATATTTTAACACTTTTTTTTGACACATTTTAAATTTATTTGCTCGCTTTCCTTGTTCGTTATTAGTTTTAGAAGGTTTTAGTACCATTTTATAGAATATCGAAAAGCTTAATTATTGAAACTAAATTACATCACTATTATTTTGATTTCGAATGGAGTGCGCCATTCCAATATGATCTTCGACTAAGTAATTTCACAGCGCAACAATACTTTTAAGCCCGATGGTTCCACCGCGAAATGAAAGTAAAATTCCAGAGGATTTTGCAAAGTTAGCTCGGTTTTTTATTTTATCCCAAAATGTTGCTGATTATACCCTACACCACTATGTGGTCAATATACCCTACACCACTATGTGGTCAGGGTATTATAAGTTTGTGCTGATGTTTGTAACACCAAAAAATATTGGTCCTAGACCCACCTTATAGTATACCGATCGGCTCAGATTTTTTTTTATTTCGATTTAACGATGTCCGTCTGTCTGTCCGTCCGTCCGTCTGTCTGTCTGTCCATGCATTCTTGTGCGCACTCTACAGGTCGCAAATATTAAGATATTTTGATGAAACTTGGTACACCGACTTATGTCAGCCCAAGGATGACGCCTACTGGTTAAAGTCTATTTTGGTTAAAGTCGGTCCATGTTTAGACCTAGTGCCCATATAATGGTCCCCCCAAAATTATATTGTTTATACGCTGCAGATCGCAAATATTAAGATAGTTTGATGAAATTTGGTACACAGACCTACGTTTGCCCAAGGACGAAGCCTATTGATTTTGGTGAACATCGGTTCATGTTTAGACCTAGTGCCCATATAAGGGTCCTACCAAAATTATATTTTTTATACGCTGCAGGTCGCAAATATTAAGATATTTTGATGAAATTTGGTGCACAGACCTATGTTGGCCCAAGGACGAAGCCTATTAATTTTGGTGAATATCGGTCCATGTTTAGACCTAGTGCCCATATAAGGGTCCCACCAAAATTATATTGTTTATACGCTGCAGGTCGCAAATATTAAGATATTTTGATGAAATTTGGTACACAGACCTACGTTTGGCCAAGGACGAAGCCTATTGATTTTGGTTAACATTGGTCCATGTTTAGACCTAGTGCCCATATAAGGGTCCCACCAAAATTGGCTTGGTTACAAACTGCAGATCGCAAATATTAAGATATTTTAATGAAATTTGGTGCGCTGACTCACATTATAGAAACTTTTTACACAAGGCCCATTTTAACCCATTCGAATTTTGGATCCAAATATTAGTTGGCTTTTACCCAGACTGGTGTAGGGTATTGTATAGTCGGCATGCCCGACTTTAAACTTTTTACTCGTTTTTAGAATAAGTTTTTCAACTCTTCTTTTCAGTTCTTGACATAATATAATTTTATACTGATAGAAAAAATCCTGTAAAAATAGCAAACAAAAATGTATTCAAAATTGGTTAAAAGGGACCCTTCACAGAAAGCTTTTGAAATTAGTAAATCGTTTTTGCTAAATATTAGTTAGATAAGAAGAGCAAAAATGCAACTGTTAAATATACGAAATTTTAGTAATATTTGTGTTAAATTTTGTTTAAAAGAATTGCAAAATTGTCTAAAAAAAAATAAAAATTTCTAATTGGTTGTGATTGTTTAGTTGACTTATGTATATCCAGGAAAATTTTTGCTGATTTTAGCAGGATAAATTGTCATTTTCGATTAGCTAAAATATAGTTGAAATTTTGTAAATTTAACAGATCTTTTCTTGACGTTTGTGTCTTTCTAATGTTTAGCAGATAGATTCAGCTGAGTTCAGCTGTTTTTTCAGCAAAAATTTTAAAGACCTAGGGTCATATGTATAATCACTTTTAAAATTTATAAGTGACTAACAAAACAAATGTTCCGTACAAAATTCATTTTATAAATGTGTTATAAGGTTTTCAAATTATTATGCATAGGCACTTTATTGTATATTATTGTATGGACAATTGAAAAAATTTCTCGAATGAACAAGAAGAACACACTAGTTCAAAAATAAAATTTATTGAAATGAACTGTGAACTATAATGCCCAATTCTAGTAATTTTTATTCCGATTCTTTCTTTGTATAAGATGTTTAATTTTTGGTGTTATTGCTCATTTTTACTAACAACCCAGCAAAACCTTGGTAATGACTGGTCATTACTACATGCATTACTTAGATCTCATATCTCATTACCCGTTGAATTACTTTTAAACTGAATGTAATGAGTTACCGACAATTATACCCCATACATTACTATTTCACAATAGCTGAAACCAATAATATATGTTCTAAATCATTAAAAACCATAACTATGGCGTAGCCTAGTGATTATCGTTTTTGCCTGACAGACATGAGGATCGCTGCTCAACTCGTGTTAGCTTCCATTGTTGTTTCTTTTTTTGGAATTTATATTAAACATCTATTTATAGAAATGTTGATGTTCATTAAGCAGTATTTAATAACAATAAGTTTTGTGAAAAATAGACATGTATAACACTTGCCACAATAAATGTGTACATAAGTTAAAGCATTAAAAATCATAGTGATGTCGTGGTCTAATGGTTAGAGTGTTTGCCTGACAATCGTGGGGTACGCTGATCAATACGTGTCAGCTCCTATTGGTTTTTAAATTTTTATATTTTTTTAAATCTATATTCAACATCTATTTATAGAACAGCTGATAAACTACTTACAGGTAACATCAGTGTAATGACTTTCCTCCAATGACATCACCATGTTAAAATAAGTAGTTTAGTAATTAAAAGGTAACTAGTGAACACTTAAGATTTCAATACCTAAAACTCATTACATGGTAATGAAAGGTTTTGCTGGGAACTTCTAAACCGATTTCGACAATTTTTAACACCAAACTGCTAATAACGAACAATTTGAATAAAAATAAGCAACTGATAGTGCGTCTCTTGACGTGAACATGATTAAAATAGACACATGTTTCAAGAGGCCATCAAATTAAAATCCAAGCTAGATATGCAAAACCCTTTGAGGGTTTTGTTTTAGTAACAGTGTATTTTCATTTCGCGTTAGAAACATTGAGGCTCACCGCGATGATCATTTTGCACGATCTTCTAAAACCGAAGAATTTATTTTTGTTAAATGTACTGCAAGAAGCCTATCGGGACAGAACCGAATTTATATATGTATTTAGTTTACAGTTAATAATTTTAATTTAAAAAATAAAAAAAGCCAACTATATAATGCTTAACTTAGGGTGGAAACAAAATTGTAAAATATCGAATTATTCCAAAGTATCACCCTATAGTAACAGCTTGTGCCTACAAGCAGGAAACCGGTAATTTTTAAAGAAAACCAAAGGTTAGTTTATCAATTTTATGTTTAAATTATAATAAATATGACAATAAAAAATAGCCACTTATGAATTAAAAGGTGCAAAAAAATTTCAGTTTCAGCCAAATTTTATAATTTTTTCGAAGTGAATGAGAGGATTGCGTTCTCTGTATTTTCCAACCACTCTGATTATGCCTAGCACGCATAAATATTCAGGATTTTTCCAAAAAAAACCCCAAAAATAAAAATAGTTTCTATGGGAACCAAACAGCTTCAAAAAATTTTTAGAAAACAGTTTTCGCAATTGGATTTTGAGTCTATTTTATTTATAAAAACTACAGAAACGTGCCACTTGCTATTTGATTTCAACCAAAATAAATATTTTTATTACATTTTTTAAAAAACATTGTTACTTTTGACGTATTTTGTTACATTTTAAAATTTGTCAAATCAATTCGGGGGGGGGGGTCGAGCCCCAAGCCCCCCCCCCCCTAGATACGTGCCTGGTGGGACTGCTTATTGCATATCTTAAATTCTTTTTAAAAATATCGTTATCTCCATGTAATGTAATATAATGTAATGTCCTTTCCAACGATACCAAACATTATGTATATGGTATATTTATAACTCCTTGAACAGAAATATATTCCAGAAAAACTAGACCTGATTCGGAACAAATTTGAAAGTACGCATGCTTTTTATAGGCCTGTACCAGCAGATTAAAAATATGTTAAGTGCTCAAAATTTTTTATGGAAAAGGTACCCTATTTTCGGGGTCATATTGCCGTACACGGAGTGTCTGCGAGGTCCGTCGTCTAACCTTAAGTTCGACATTACCTCAGCTATGTCTCTTCTAAATTTCATTAAAATCGAACCATTAAGAAAGAAATAGCCGAATTATTTCCAACAATTTAATGAAATATTTCACTGTGCGCAGTCTGCTTAAACTGCATTTAATGCAACGTCTAAACTTTAGTTCAATATTGCCTATGCTAGTTCTAAATGTTATATGCCTGTTCTTAATAAATATGTCTGTTCTAAATTTCATTGCAATCGGGCCACTAAGAAATGGCGGAATTATTTCCAAGTATTTTGTGAAATATTTCACTGTGCTGCATTTGTGGATAAGTGGTTTGTCTAAGTTATGACAAAGCACACTGATATTAAAATCCATTTTCTAGAATCTGTATGGTGTGATCACAGAGCACACTAATATCTTGCTCTTCCGCTTTTAACAATAAACAATGGTTGGCAAACCATTACACTAAAATAACTATAAAAATGTAAAAGTTTTTCAAAAGACTACTGTAACTTTAAAATACCAATAACGAAATAACTTAATTTACCGTTAACCTTAAAACACAGTTAACCCTAAAATAACCTACGAACTAATTTAAAATACCGTTGACCCTAAAATATCTTAACGAAATAACTGTAAATTTTTTATCCTTTTCTGTCATAAAAAATGCTAGTCAATATTTGCTTTCTGCTTTTAACGGGCAGCTATTGCTGTTTTTTAAACAAGAAAATGTTGAAAGAATTAAAATCTAGTGCATAACTCGTGTTTGAAGTTGATTTTTCATCACAGATTTTTACTAATGTGAATAATTGAACCATTTTTAGAGACTAGCGTAAGCACGAGTAGATAAAAAAAGTTCGTGCGTGAGGTGGGCGTGAGTAATTTTTTGTTCGTGAGTGTAAGTTAAAATTCACTCACGTGGTCATCTCTAGTTTTGTGTTGGTTTTCTATTCACTTTGTATTTCCTGATACCTATTTTCCTTGCTACAACCACAAAATAAACAGCAACAACTTGAAAACGAATAACAACCACCTGAAAAACAAGATAATCAGCAACTACCTCCACTGCAAACCCAGCAACCCGCATTACAAGACCAGGAACCAGCGGACCAACACTTACGAATTAACATGTCGGAGAATATTCAGTTTGTACTTAATGATTTCTATGTTCCTCGTTTTTACTACACAAATGTCTCAGATTTAGCGAACTTCTTTCTGTAGGGAAAAGTCCTAAGAAGATTGGTGAAAGTTTTTGGAATCAATGGAATTTAGAAAAGAAGAAGTCCCTGAAGTCTGAGGGATTTCCATTGGAAAACGTCCGCAAAATCAGATGGATTTTGTAGGAAAAAAGCATGACAAGCAGTATAGGAGAGTTTCCTATAGGAAAAAGTTTTATAAAACTGGCCGTTTCTCTACAGAAGTCCTCAGAAACTAAAAGATTTTTCTTTTGGAATTGGCATTGCGAAAGAGAAAGTTTTCGGGGTCAAAGGGATTTTGCAGAAACTTTACATGATTTAACTGAAAATTTCTGATAAAATGTCGGACTATCCGGATCTGCCCCTAGACAGGCCGATATGTATTATTGGGAGTTTATAAGGATTAATAAGTACAGAGTAAAGAATTTTTTTCCATTTTGCTCTATCTCGCTGCCATTTTATGATCATACAATAAAAAATATGAAAACATAGCACCATATCTATGTGATATTGATAGAAGAGACACAAAAATATAATCATTTAGAAATAATTGTGGTTTAAATTAACTGAAAATTTTGTAAAGTTAAGAAACACAAATTACTATATTAGTTAAATCCTAAATTTTAAAAAACATAACAGAAAAATTAGTTCAATTGCATCAGAACGCGTTTAACAGACTTTTCTACTAACTTTTTTTATAAGTGTACAGCTAATAATAACAAGAAGTTTCAAAAACTCAACGATTAGTTTGAATATTTTAAATAACTAACAATAACTGCAAAAATACTTTTTTGAAGTCGTTTATTTGATTATTACCAAAAACTTTCTTTCAACAATTGTTAAAAAATAGGGCAGGGTAGACTGGTGCACATCCAACAAGAAACCAAAAATTTTTTGGGAAAATATCTTTTTAATCTGAATATCTAGTTCCACTTTATTGCTTAAAATTTAAATTTTTTTAAACGAATTTTATTATTTTCTTAATTTTTTGGTTCCAAAAATACAAAATTTTTTAAAATCCAATCAGCGGTTGCGAAGCTACAAAATATATTAAATTAATATATTAAAAACATAACATTTCGCGATCAAAAAATTCTTAAATTGTGTGGAACATATTTAGTTTGTCAAATACAAAGCCGTTTTTCGCTCCAGCAGTTTAGGGTAACAAACTAATAACTTTTTTTTTGATTTGAAGCAAAATTATTAGTTGAATCATCTTTTGGTCTTGTACTTATCCGGATTATATTCTGGCCTAAAAGATAATTAAGGGACGACCTTTTAGAATTTCTAGAAATATTTTTTAGTTTCAACTCAATTAGAATTTAATCTTTTCAAGTAGGAGCGTTAATAAACATCTTAAATCCCAAAGAAAAAAAAAACAACATAAAATTATCACTGTTTGTTTTGTCATCTTTCAAATTACTACTCTTTTGTTGTGACTTCCCAGTGTAGAAACGGTAATGACATATCATTATTTTTTCGACTACCAGTAATGACACCAAATTACCTTCTGCATTATTTTAAAACATATAATAATGAGTCCCTGATAATGACTTATTTTTATCATTATTGCAAATAGAAAATAATTTTCTAGATTTTTTTTTAAATTTTTTGAAATCTATTTTTAGACTTAATATTTTTTAAACACTATAAAGGATATATGTAGTATGACATATAATATGACATATTTTTTGATTTTTTGTATGTTGGCGAGTAAGCTTACTTGTGTGCAGCAGGTCAATTATGTTTTTATCTATTAAATATTACATGTCGATATAGCTCAGATGGTAGAGCTATTGACTGGCAATCTGTAGACCCAGGTTCGATTCCCGCACCAGAAAATTTTATTAAAAAAAATACAATAAAAAATATTTTTTTTATATAATTTATTTTTTTGAAAATCTATTTTTAGACTCATTATTTTTGTCAGTACTTGTAAGCATATAGGTACGATATATTTTTGATTTTTGGTATGCTGGTGTGTAACCATAACTCATTATTTTTCGCGACATCGCCATATAAAGGTAATAAGAAATGTAATAACAAAAGTAACTAGTTACCATTACCAAGTATGTAGTTACATAACCACATATTTGGTAATGATTTTCTACACTGGGTTATTTAGTAAAGTACACTAAAAAAAAAAGTTAGTATAAAAATTAGTAAAACGGTTTCCAATTTTATTATACTAGTATTATACTAATTATACCCTACACCACTATGTGGTCAGGGTATTATAAGTTTGTGCTGATGTTTGTAACACCAAAAAATATTGGTCGTAGACCCACCTTATAGTATACCGATCGGTTCAGAATTTTTTTTTATTTCGATTTAACGATGTCCGTCTGTCCGTTCGTCCGTCTGTCTGTCTGTCCATGCAATCTTGTGCGCACTCTACAGGTCGCACCTATTAAGATATTTTGATGAAATTTGGTACGCAGACCTATGATTGCCCAAGGACGAACAAGTTTGATTTTTTTGAACATCGGTCCATGTTTAGACCTAGTGCCCATATAAGGGTCCTACCAAAATTATACTGTTTATATGCTGCAGGTCGTAAATATTAAGATATTTTGATGAAATTTGGTACACAGACCTATATTGGCCCAATAATGCAGCCTATTGATTTTGGTGAACATCGGTCCATGTTTAGACCTAGTGCCCATATAAGGGTCCTACCAAAATTATACTGTTTATACGCTGCAGGTCGTAAATATTAATATATTTTGACGAAATTTGGTACACAGACCTATATTGGCCCAATAACGCAGCCTATTGATTTTGGTGAACATCGGTCCATGTTTAGACCTAGTGCCAATATAAGGGTCCTACCAAAATTATACTGTTTATATGCTGCAGGTCGTAAATATTAAGATATTTTAATGAAATTTGGTACACAGACCTATATTGGCCCAATAATGCAGCCTATTGATTTTGGTGAACATCGGTCTATGTTTAGACCTAGTGCCCATATAAGGGTCCTATCAAAATTATACTGTTTATACGCTGCAGGTCGTAAATATTAAGATATTTTGATGAAATTTGGTACACAGACCTACATTGGGCCAATAACGCAGCCTATTGATTTTGGTAAACATCGGTCCATGTTTAGACCTAGTGCCCATATAAGGGTCCTACCAAAATTTTATTGTTTATACGCTGCAGGTCGCAAATATTAAGATATTTTGATGAAATTTGATACACAGACCTATATTGGCCCAATAACGCAGCCTATTGATTTTGGTGAACATCGGTCTATGTTTAGACCTAGTGCCCATATAAGGGTCCTACCAAAATTATACTGTTTATACGCTGCAGGTCGCAAATATTATGATATTTTGATGAAATTTGGTACATAGACCTATGTTGGCCCAAGGACGAAGCCTATTGATTTTGGTGAACATCGGTCCATGTTTAGAACTAGTGCCCATATAAGGGTCCCCCCAAAATTATATTGTTTATACGCTGCAGGTCGCAAATATTAAGCTATTTTGATGAAATTTGGTACATAGACCTATGTTGGCCCAAGGACGAAGCCTATTGATTTTGGTGAACATCGGTCCATGTTTAGAACTAGTGCCCATATAAGGGTCCCCCCAAAATTGGCTTGGTTACAAACTGCAGGTCGCAAATATTAAGATATTTTAATGAAATTTGGTGCGCTGACTCACATTATAGAAAATTTTGACATAAGCCCCATTTTAACCCATTTGAATTTCGGATCCAAACAATACACCAATCTGGTGTAGGGTATTGTATAGTCGGCATGCCCGACTTTAACCTTTTTACTAGTTTTTAGTATAAAGTTGTTTTTTAGTAAAATAATTTGGTATTCTCGTTTTAAAAATTACAGAATTTTTTACTAATTTGAGTTGCTAAATCTACAAATTTAGTTTTACTAAATTTTGAAACCCGATTAGGTAAAATTAGCAAAAAAAATTACTAATCTTTTTTATTTTGGAAGTTAAAATTTTTTTTTTTTTGAAAATATACACAACCTGATAGAAATTTTTGACCAAGTTGTTTTTAAGCGTTTTTTCCATTTTCCAGGTTTTTTTTCTTTTTTCGAATATTTCTTTGCTATAATAGAAATACAATTAGTTTCCAATTTGTTCAATATGCATTTTTTCATCCATATTCGTACACTCGGTGAAAAAAAGAGTTATCATATTGATGAAACTGCTTCATAAATCGTTCATCGGCAATAAATATGACGAAGCGTTTCATAAAGCGGATGATGTTTTTTATACGAAAATTTATGCTAAAACGTCTTTCAAATTAGTTCGTATTAACCGATAATTAGTCTTAACCAAGTTTAGCTTAAAAGAATTTTACTGTAAATGGTACAATTGTTTTCTATATCCGTTACCCTTACCGTTATTCGTTTCGGTAACCAACCTTGTTTTCTATTCTAAAGCTACCTACACACGAAGGAACATTCCTCACAAAATGCCCTTCGTGTATAGCGACCTATAGAAAATCAAGCATGCTGTACAGCATGCTGGACGGCTGTATGAATTTGATCATGTAGTGTCTAATTTGACAGCTTGTCAAACATAGAGTTTGCTAAAAACCGAAAAATCTGAAAACCGCGGTTTCGGTTTTTCAAAATTAAAAAAACCGCGGTTTCGGTTAATTTTCGGTTTTCTTGTGCTAATAATAGAATTTTTTTTAAATAATTAAATAAGTATAAAAGTAAATAGTTTAAAACGTACAATGTACTTATTACTTAAAATTCAATTGAATTTCTCATTCAAATATATGCAATAACGCCGTTTCGAGGGCTTTAAGGGAGAAAAAAAAAACGCGGAAAACTATTATGAATTAAATTTTTTTTATTCTTTTGTCCGCAACTAAATCAGTATTTTCAAGAGTATAAATTTAAATTTTAGCAGTTTATTTAAAACAATATAAAGATAAAATTTCATAAATTTCGCGGACTACTAAAGAGGACTTTTTGAAAAATACAGGGCTAAATTTGAACTGAATATGTGAAACTAAATATCTCTTAAACCACTTGATTTTTTGGTGCAATTTTTTTATAAAATTATAAGCCTCAGTTTATGTTATCCGTAATAACAAAAATAAAAAAAATCTTTAAAGTAATATTTAATGGAGAAATTAAATACAAAATTGTGTAAAATAGGAGCTGAGCCCTTTTTGAAATTCAAGATTCAATAATATCCCAGCCGACATTTTACTGAGCGCCCAGAAATTTTTACTCGTAGAAGACTCAAATTTTGGAGTTAAAAATAAGCATGTTCGACTGGTATTTATGAGTTCATTAAAAATTTTTCAAAGTACTCAAATTTTAGATTTATAAATGAAACATATTGGACTCGTATTTATGAGTGCATTAAAATTTTTTCATTATTGAAAAATTAATAGTAAATAACTCATAATTGCTCAGAAAATTATAAATTTTCCAATAATTTCATTATTCGGAGGCTGCATCAGAAGGTGTTAGAGCTCTTTTATGAATCTTTGCAATTTATTAAATTATTTTAATTTGTTAAAGTATTTAAGAAAAACTTAAAAAACGAAACCGAAAACCGACTTATTTTTGTCGGTTTTCGGTTTCGGTTTTGAGGCTTAAAAAACCGCGGTTTCGGTTTCGAATAAAACCGAACAGCAAACTCTAGTCAAACATGTTGGACGAAAAACAAAATTTTTTGATTTTTCGGCAGGTTTAACAAACATGCTTTACAGTGTAATGGAAAAATTCATCAAACATTAGGGAATTTTACATTTTTAATTAGTTTTTTTGTAACAAAAAAATGGATAACGTTAATAAATAAACAAAAAAATGCAAAAACATAAAAAAAAAATTAAATTCAAAGAAAACGAGTAAAAAGGTTAAAGTCGGGCATGCCGACTATACAATACCCTACACCAGTCTGGTGTATTGTTTGGATCCGAAATTCGAATGGGGCTTGTGTCAAAATTTTCTATAATGTGAGTCAGCGCACCAAATTTCATTAAAATATCTTAATATTTGCGACCTGCAGTTTGTAACCAAGCCAATTTTGGGGGGACCCTTATATGGGCACTAGTTCTAAACATGGACCGATGTTCACCAAAATCAATAGGCTTCGTCCTTGGGCCAACATAGGTCTATGTACCAAATTTCATCAAAAAATCTTAATATTTGCGACCTGCAGCGTATAAACAATATCATTTTGGTGGGACCCTTATATGGGCACTAGGTCTAATCATGGACGATGATCACCAAAATCAATAGGCCGCGTTATTGGGGCAACGTAGGTCTGTGTACCAAATTTCGTCAAAATATCTTAATATTTGCGACTTGCAGCGTATAAACAGTATAATTTTGGTAGGACCCTTATATGGGCACTAGGTCTAAACATGGACCGATGTTCACCAAAATCAATAGGCTGCGTTATTGGGCCAATATAGGTCTGTGTACCAAATTTCATCAAAATATCTTAATATTTACGACCTGCAGCGTATAAACAGTATAATTTTGGTAGGACCCTTATATGGGCCCTAGGTCTAAACATGGACCGATGTTCACCAAAATCAATAGGCTGCGTTATTGGGCCAATATAGGTCTGTGTACCAAATTTCATCAAAATATCTTAATATTTACGACCTGCAGCGTATAAACAGTATAATTTTGGTAGGACCCTTATATGGGCACTAGGTCTAAACATGGACCGATATTCACCAAAATCAATAGGCTACGTTATTGGGCTAACATAGGTCTGTGTACCAAATTTCGTCAAAATATCTTAATATTTACGACGTACAGCGTATAAACAATATAATTTTGGTAGGACCCTTATATGGGCACTAGGTCTAAACATGGACCGATGTTCACCAAAATCAAACTTGTTCGTCCTTGGGCCAACATAGGTCTGCGTACCAAATTTCATCAAAATATCTTAATATTTGCGACCTGTAGAGTGCGCACAAGATTGCATGGACAGACAGACAGACGGACGGACGGACAGACAGACGGACATCGTTAAATCGAAATAAAAAAAAATTCTGAACCGATCGGTATACTATAAGGTGGGTCTACGACCAATATTTTTTGGTGTTACAAACATCAGCACAAACTTATAATACCCTGACCACATAGTGGTGTAGGGTATAAAAATTAATAACAATAATTTCGTCATTATCATCCGCTGTGTTAATTTTGTGTTTTTGAAGGTACATTTTACAGCATGCTTGACCGTGTATCGTAAAAGGCCGCTTTGTCAATAGCGGCATATATACGAGCAAGCATGCTGTCCAGCTTGTTTGACAAACAAAAAATGGTTTTTGGGATACACGGTCAAGCATGCTCTAAAATGTACCTTCAAAAACACAAAATTAACACAGCGGATGATACTGACGAAATTATTATTATTAATTTTTTTATTGGAATTTCATTTTTGAATTTCTGTTTTTGCATTTTTTAGTTTATTTATTAACGTTCTCCCTTTCTTGTCACAAAATAACTTATTAAAAATGTAAATTTTTTTTCTTTCCAAATTTGGCTATTTTTTCCGAAATTCTAAAGTCTGAAGTAAAGGTTAAGAGGTCGAGCTTTGTCTTTAATGAAAGGTGTAAGTCTCGACAATAAACTAATAAGTACAAATTATATTGTTATATGTATACGCAATCTTATGAAATAAAACCCTTTTTATACCCTACACCACTATGTGGTCAGGGTATTATAAGTTTGTGCTGATGTTTGTAACACCAAAAAATATTGGTCGTAGACCCACCTTATAGTATACCGATCGGTTCAGAATTTTTTTTTATTTCGATTTAACGATGTCCGTCTGTCCGTCCGTCCGTCCGTCCGTCCGTCTGTCTGTCTGTCCATGCAATCTTGTACGCACTCTACAGGTCGCACCTATTAAGATATTTCGATGAAATTTGGTACATAGACCTATGTTGGCCCAAGGACGAACAAGTTTGATTTTTTTGAACATCGGTCCATGTTTAGACCTAGTGCCCATATAAGGGTCCTACCAAAATTATATTGTTTATACGCTGCAGGTCGTAAATATTAAGATATTTTGATGAAATTTGGTACACAGACCTATATTGGCCCAATAACGCAGCCTATTGATTTTGGTGAACATCGGTCCATGTTTAGACCTAGTGCCCATATAAGGGTCCTACCAAAATTATACTGTTTATACGCTGCAGGTCGTAAATATTAAGATATTTTGATGAAATTTGGTACACAGACCTATATTGGCCCAATAACGCAGCCTATTGATTTTGGTGAACATCGGTCCATGTTTAGACCTAGTGCCCATATAAGGGTCCTACCAAAATTATACTGTTTATACGCTGCAGGTCGTAAATATTAAGATATTTTGATAAAATTTGGTATACAGACCTACATTGGCCCAGTAACGCAGCCTATTGATTTTGGTGAACATCGGTCCATGTTTAGACCTAGTGCCCATATAAGGGTCCTACTAAAATTATATGGTTTATACGCTGCAGGTCGCAAATATTAAGATATTTTGATAAAATTTGGTACACAGACCTACGTTGGCCCAAGGACAAAGCCTATTGATTTTGGTGAACATCGGTCCATGTTTAGACCTAGTGCCCATATAAGGGTCCTACCAAAATTATATTGTTTATACGCTGCAGGTCGCAAATATTAAGATATTTTGATAAAATTTGGTACACAGACCTACGTTGGCCCAAGGACAAAGCCTATTGATTTTGATGAACATCGGTCCATGTTTAGACCTAGTGCCCATATAAGGGTCCTACCAAAATTATACTGTTTATACGCTGCAGGTCGCAAATATTAAGATATTTTGATGAAATTTGGTACACAGACCTATATTGGCCCAATAACGCAGCCTATTGATTTTGGTGACATTAGTTGGCTTTTACCCAGACTGGTGTAGGGTATTCTATAGTCGGCATGCCCGACTTTAACCTTTTTACTCGTTTGTTAATATGAACCTTCTAAATATTAAAAAAATTATAACTGGGCCGCAATGGGTTAATTGGTATAAAAATTTTTAATGCCATATGAAAGATATTTTAAATGCCTTTCTAATGGTGTGCGCACTGTCCAAATCCGACCACAAATAACGGAGTTATAAGCAAGTCCAACTTCGAACTTTGAACCGAAATAACTCCCGACACAAAAAAAAATTGTTGTGGAATCCCAATAAAAAGTTTTACCTGTGTTAAAAATTTTGACCCGATCGGAGCTGTGCCACTAAACTCAACTTTAACCGAAAAACATTTAATTCTATAATAAAATTAATAAGAAAGGGATACAAATATTCTATGACTAAAAAAAATAACGAAATGAACGAAATGAACGATTGAACGAAAAGAACGAATAATGGTGAACGATGTCATATCGTTCAATGAACTGAACCGTTCAAATGAACTAGTGCGTTCATGAACGACACAACTACGGTTTGGGATTTCCCGGACTTTTTCATTTCCCGGGAAACGGGAATAAAAAAATAATCCCGGGAAATATTTTTAAACAAAATTGTTAATGAAAACCACCAAAAACCAAATAAGTAATATTTGTTAAAAAACACTATTTCAGTACAAATTCAGTCTGTGTAGTGAGAATTCAAAGTAAAAATATCAGAATGAGCACTGCCAAATGAATTCATGATTCCAGCAGAAAGCACCCACTACTGGATTGTCGGAAACAAACCGTTTCATCACATTTGGCCCATTAGATATGGTGGCCACAATGTTATTTACAAATACAAATAAAACTATTCTAGCCTTATTTCTACAATTCTTCTTAATTCATCAGCATTACATCTTCCTGACATATAAACCAACCGCAGGTTATAAAATTAATTATTTCCGTTTATACATATGTTTAAATATCTCTTTTTTGATATTCTTGTCCATTCATCCAAGATTATAGTAAATCTCCTATTGTTAGAAATATTGCTCAATATTTCCTTTATAATTATATCTTTTACATGATTGTAGTAATTTAATATAATGCTCTTTACATCGGTTTCGTTTTTTGGCAATGCCAGGTTTTTATTATAAAAACTTTCTCGAATAAACGAAGATCTAGTTATGGTGCGGATTGTTTGCCCTACCATAAAACGTTCAATGCCTATTCAGCTTACACTTTTTTCTTCGGGTACTTTGCTAATTTTATCTGGCACGTTATTCTTGTTGTTGTTTTCTTCAAGAGAAGTTGCATGACTCTCATTTTTTTTTTGTGAACCAAATTTAGATGTCGGATAATACCTTCGTTAACCATTGGTCTTTTAAGGCAAATATTGCACTGCGCTGCATTGTGCGAAAAATCTTTATTAGTTGAAATGCTCCTATTTACTTGGCAAAGATTTTTTGTGTTTCAAAGAAATTGATTCCCTTTTAAAATATTTTAGCAATAATATTTTGTGTTGGTATTTATAATGTTTTTTATGACTAAAATTAAAAAATCCTATTCCAAACAAAAACAATTTAAAGAATTTAGTATTTTTAAAATTTCCCGTTTTCCCGGGAAAAATATATTATTTTCCCGGGATTTCCCGGCAAACTTTTCCCGGGAATTCCCGCCCGGTAATTCCTGAACCCCAAACCTTAGACACAACTCTAAACACGAGGTTTTCTAACAAAAACATTCGGTAGTGTTTTGATAGTTAAAAAAATAAAGTGAATTAAAATAATAACTTGTAAAAACCAATAACAATGGTACCTATTGGACCAGTACATGCTTGCCATCCTGGGATACATGCTCCACAACCTATGCCCACCGCACCCAGTGGTTCTAATACTCTTCAAACATCATCTTCGACCGGAACAACATCCTCATCTTCAAATAAATCGTCTTTATCCGTAAAACCCAATTATACTTTAAAGTTTACTTTGGCTGGTCATACCAAGGCAGTATCAGCTGTTTCCACCCAATGGGGAATGGTTGGCGAGTTCATGTGAGTACCTGAAGTGGGAAAAGAAATAATTTAGAAATTTTATGAATTGACCTGCCTCTGCCGTTCATTTCAATCGTGATGGTTCGTTAATTGTCTCTTCTAGCTATGATGGCTTATGTCGTATTTGGGATATAGCCAGTGGTCAGTGTTTGAAGACTTTAATAAATGATGACAACCCGCCTGTAAGTTTTGTAAAATTCTCCCCCAATGGCAAGTATATATTGGCGGCTACTTTGGATAATACTTTGAAATTATGGGACTATTCAAAAGGAAAATGTTAAAAACCTACACTGGACATAAAAATGAAAAATATTGAATTTTTGCAAATTTTTCAGTAACTGGAGGAAATGTTAGTTAAAGGTAAGAATTTTTTATCTATAAATTTGTTTTAAATATTTGTAATATTTTTGAGTGGATTGTTTCCGGCCGTGAAGATAATATGGTTTACATCTGGAATCTACAATCGAAAGAGGTGGTACAATCGAAATTACAGGGTCACACCGACACTGTGTTGTGTATGACTGCTTGTCATCCAACAGAGAATATTATTGCTTCGGCGGCTCTGGAAAATGACAAAACCATAAAATTATGGAAAAGCGATACATAATTTTACAATTACATATGGTTATCCCAATATTGGTACCATACGTGAATTGGTATTTAAAAAGGTTTTGCTCGTATCAATGGCAAAAAATCACCCATTATTTGTTTGGAAGATATTATTCATGAGATATTTACAGTGGGTACAAATGTTCAAGCCGTTAGTGAATTTATGTGTGCATTTTTAGTAAGTTTATTGTCTTTATATTAATGTACATGTAGCAAAAATTAACTTCTATTTTTTATCTACAGTTTTGTAGCCCACGTGAAGCTTGGAAGAATAAAGTGTCGGTATCCTTTAAGCGTGGAGGCGAATACGACAATCGTGGTAATGGTATCAATGATTTAATAGCATGCGTAAAATTTGACACTGTTACTTATTAACTAGAAAGTATTTTAGAGGCTTTGACATGTCTTTTTCATATTTATGTGGTTTTCCATTTTCAATATCCGATTGAATGTAAACATGTATGGCTCTTCAATCACATATTTTTGGAATCAATTTTCCCAAAGTTATCAACAGCAATCCTTAGCCTGACAACTTATCTAAAAAATATAAATGAAGAGAAAAATTTATAAATTTTACTCCTATGTTAGTTAATTTGATAATTTCACGTTTTAAGTCGTTTAAAACAATTGCCTACTTTTGTTAATTTTGAAACTCTTAATTTCTAATTATAATCTTTACAGCTGAGATTCATACTGAAGACTTTAACTTCACTATTAAACAAAAGAAAATGTCAAGAAATTTGTGTACGAAACAACAAAAAATTATGGATTAACTAAAAGTAAGTGGTTTTCATACTGTAGTTTTTTGAGTTAACCATTAGTTATTTAATTTGTTATTTCGTATATAATTTTTGACATTTTATCTTTCAATATCGTTAAGTTTAAGTTAACTTTAAATTTGAAACCGAGCGTAATAGATAAATAATAAAATGATAATTTGGAATAAATGTGGGCATTTTTTTAATACTTCTAAAAGTGAATACTTATAAAAATTTGCATTAAATGAATGTGTGACTTTCTTTTAAATACTTATATATATTAATACTCCAAAAATTAATTTAAATGTGAATATCAATTTGATATTGATCTCAAAAGCATATAGTACATAAAGTACACTTATCATTAAATGGTATTTAAAATTACATTTCATTTTATAACAAAAAAGAAATAAATGTTTGTTTAAAAAATTTTACTAAAATAAAATTCATAAAAAATGCTTTTTTTATGGATTTTATTTTAGATTTTTTGGGAATAAAATGCATTATGCATATTAATATTTAGTATAAGTACTATTTTTTGAACTACCTCCTATTTACTAATATTTAGTAAATTTTTTCGCTGGTTTCAGCAGTTTTATTTCCATTTTAAATTTACAGAAATTTTACTAATATATAGTAAAACTACTAGTTTTTGCTTCTAAATGAATTTCACTAATATTTAGTAAGAAATTTGGCTAATTTTAGCAAATTGATTTCTATTATGAATATAATAAAATTATACTAAATTTTAGTAACTATTACAAATTTTTTCCACAACTTTGACTTTACTAATAATTATAGACACATTTTGCTAAAGTTAGCTAATCGGTCTGCTGGCCTAATATCAGCTAATTTTTCTGTAATATTACAGTTTTTTCTGTAACTTTTACAGACTCTATTTACGTATAATAAATTTCAAATTATTTTTTACGACTCTTTAAACGTTGATATTAAACGAAAGCATTAATAACACTGTGAGAAAAATGGTAGGGGTCAGTGATCGGGAAGGGTTCAAACTACCGGGGAAAGTTATATCGGTAAAAAAGAAGTTAAGCATTAAACACATAGACGACTGCAGCTACACGACTACAGCCTGTCAAAAATAAAATACACACGTTTATATGAAAACGATTATTTTGACACCAACACAGCTACACGGCTACACGACTACTTTTGCCGCTGTAGTTAACTTAGGATAATTTCTATTTTTGTTGGCTACAAAACAAAAATAGTGTTGACAATATAACAAAATGTGTAAAACAGGACAATTTTTCCCGCTAGAGGCAAAATAAAATCGCTAGTTCTGACTATAAAATCGACGTTATGGAAACACTGAAGAAACATCTGTTTTTATTTTACAATTGTTTGAAGGTTTCATTAATTTATATTTGGAAATAAATTTATTGTGATGCTTTTAAAAAAAAAATGGATGTTACAAAATTAAAAATATATTCCTCAGCCATTATTTTAGAAGCACAAACTAAAAAAAATTAATATTTATCAAAACGTCAAATTTTTAGGATCATCTGTTTACTATGTCGCTGTCGTTTTCAAAAAAATTAAGTAGCTGACTACACGACTACAATTGCAGCCAGCGGCATTTGTAGTCGGGTAGTCGTGTAGCCGCAGTCGTCTATGTGTTTAATGCATTATACGTGTCCCGGCGTTTCGCTGGGTCACCCCTAGGAATCGAGATATATCATTTTGACCATTGGTGGTCTTTTTTTTTTGACATAACTCGAGAACCACTAGTCCGATTTTGCTCAAACAATTTTAAAAAAATTAAAAATTACAATTCCTTTAATCTGTTCATATAACGCTTCACTCAAGCGTTTAAAAATGTACTCCAATCGTCCAAAAGCCAATCTATTTCCACGCACCAGTAACGCTTTGATGAAATTCTTCATTAACCCAAGTTTAATGTGCAATGGTGGCAGCAATACCTTATCCATCGGCACCAACTCCTCGTAGATAACGTTCTGCTGCCCTATTAGACGATTTGTTCTCGGTAACCAATCTCGTTTTTGATACTGTGGTGTATATCACGAATCCCACGTACACAAGTAGCACATATTTTTAGTGTAACCAGTTTGAAGGCCACAGATAAGTGCAACCACTTTCAAATCAGCGCATATTTTTCAACAATGTTCATGGTATTTCACAGAATCCAAGATTAGTTTCATGGAATCATACGTTTTCTTTGTTTTCACGGCAAGCGCAATTGGCACAGAGTTTTTTGTATTAATGAAATACAGCAGCACAGCCTTGAGACTGCTCTTCGATCCATCGATGAACAACCGCCATTGGTCCGCATTGTACGTGTAATTCATGGCCGACATCAAACCATCGATATCATTACAGTACGTAAATGAATTGTTTTCGTTGCGAGTAAAAAACGGTAGAAATTTATGCTGTCGACCACGTGAACCGAACACTTTAACTTCTGGTGACAGGATGTTCACAAGTTTAAGATGTTGAGCAAGAATTATGGTTTTATTTTGTGACAACTTTAGTTGTCTTGACATTATGTTCAAGCGCTGTTGTGTAACTTCAATGTGTTTGCATGGTGGCGTAATATTTGATGGTTCGCCAATCATACAAACGTACTACACATGATGAAGAAGTTATTTTAGGTACCCAGTCAACATTACGAATCACTGGAATATTGAAGTACAGCTCGTACAATGTTGCCATTTCATCAGTAATTTTTTTCTTAGACGACATAATGGTCCACTTTCCGCACATATAACAATAATGATTGAAGTTTTTCAGGCATTTATCCATTTTTTACCGTAAAAATTAATCACTTCAAACTGGAAACTTTATTTATACTTTTATTACTTTTTCGTCACTTTAAAAAAATCGTACTTTACGCGTTCGGAGACACTTGTTGAATTACAAAAATCGATCAATGAACATCTATAAATACTACGTAAGTTTCAATATTTTACTGAGAGGTACTTCCCAGCAAAACCTTGGTAATGGGTTTGACCTTTTTCACGCATTGCCTGGCAATGGGTACCCCTTTACCCTTGGTTTTACTTAGAAACCTAAAGTAATACGTTACTAATATTGTGATACATCAATACTTATGTGGGAGGCATGAAATAATGAGTTACCGATATGGAGATATATCACTACTTATTTGGAGCCTTTAAAATAATATATTACCGATATTTTGTTTTATAATAACTTATTAATAAGGGTAAAAATAATAAGTTATTGGTATTGCATAATATAACTACTTATTATCCGAAAGTACGATTTAATAAAAAATTAGAATCTAATTACATTGCTCGGATCGGCGTACTTTTAAACAAAGTCATTACTTTTAACGTCTTATTTTATTCCCTATTTATAATCAATGAAATGTGTACTAATGTGTAATGACTTACTTCACTCTATAAAAGTATGTACTTATTTAAGTTAACAAGTGAATTTAATATTACAAGTAACAACTTATTTCGGTACTTCTTTCGTAATCACTTATTTTATCCTATACCGGTACGATTTAGGCAACCATTTACCCCCAATGACACCCCCAAGTTAAAATAATGTGTTATGCGACCAAAGTGTAAGTAGTTACAATTTTTGGTTTCTTATTACATTTCCCTTTACCTGGTAATAGAAGGTTTTGTTGGGTTATGAATTGGCGCATCTTTTAAGGGCGGCTATAACCTGATTCGTGTGCGTTTGTGTAAAAAAAAATTGTGTAAAAAAATTGTGCAGGTAGCCAACGGAAAAAACCCAAATAATTAAAAAAGTACACTTTCCTTTCTTCCTTTTAATTGTCCACGCACATTACCGAAAAAGCGTAAAAAACCATGGTTTTTGTATTTAAAAAGTGTGTTGAGTTGCTTGAAATGGCAATAATATTGCATAATATATTGTAAAAAGGAAAAACGGTAAGAAATATGTCGATAAGTTTGCGCAAGAACTACAAAAAAGCGCATAAAAACAGCACAAAAATGGGGAAAATCGATGAAAAATGGGCAAAAATCATGAAAATAGGCTAAAAATTTTGATTTTCTCAGTTGAAATGTGCATTCTAATGGTGGAAATAGTAATTGTGAGCCGTATAAAGATAACACAAGAAATTTTGAATACAGGAAAAGCGACTTAAATGGGCTTAAATGGGCTGAAAATGGTCAAAAATTGACGAATTGATCGAAATTAAAAAAAAAAAACGCCATAAATTTTTCCCAATGAGCACTTTCATCGGTGGAGTAGTAGTCAGGGGGCTCATCCATATGGTTTTCACGTTAGTACCATTTTACAACTTGAACAGTGTAATCAAGTGTATTTCAGAAACTGGCAATTGTATTTTAGAAGTTGCCAATTGTATTTAAGAAATTATCAAATGTATTGTATTTCAATATTTTTTGAATCCGCTCACGTAATTACCCCCATGAAAAAAAACTTAAAACATTACCCATATATGGAATAATATATGAATTCATATATGAAGATATATGGAATATATGAACCAATATATGGACCAATAGATGCAGTATATTATCATATATGGAGTCATACATTTGAATGTATTTACCCATATATGCTTCCATACATAACATATATGTTCATATATGATTATACATTAAACCATATATGCTCATACATGAAACCATATATGACAATATATGAACATATATGAACATTTTCACCTGGGATAATAAATAAAAAAAAATTTTATGTTAATAAAAAATCACAACCAATTTTTTTATTTAATTTCTTATTTTATAAATCATAATATGGCGGCTGATATGTTAAAAACAGATGTTTTGTTTTATTTGCAACTTAGCTTATATGCAAAGTGGTTTTTGCTAAAGGTTTTTTTATTGCAAATGAAGAAAAATAAATCAAATTGCTAATACATACATTTTGTTGTTGTGTTGATGCAATCGTTGTTTTTTTGCAATCATTTGCAACGTTTGCATCGTTTGCAATACCCATCGTGAGTACCCTTATTGTGTCTTAGTTTGTGCACGAAATGTTTGAAAATTTTATATACACAGTTTTGTCTACAGACAAACACACATAATATAGTATTTTGTTAGTTTATAAACATTTACATTTTAGAATTCCACACATTGTGCCTAAATTTTTGTTTTAGGCATAAAGTGTGTAATTGTAAATATTTTAAGTAGTTATAAAAAATGTCAAAGTAATAACAAAAAAATAAATACATTCTGGAAATATTCAAAAGGAATCAGCATATTTTGACTATAATTGCAGGCCCTGAATAAATTGCATAATTTTAGTTAAATAAAAGTAAGTAAGTGAAGGATTGCAGATAAAACATTGGTAATTTTTTATTTTCATATTATAGTTTTCCAGGTAAACTTAAATATAGATGATGCCTTTGTTGCTGAATTTTATCTATAGTACCAAGAAAATTTAAAAAAGGAACAATTTAATGTAAGATAAATTTGCAATGGCCCATCATTTGTTTGGAAATATTTATGTCTGAAGTCCAATAAATTCTAATTTATAAGCAGATGGTATTGAAGTACTCAAAACAAGAAAGAAATGGCAGAAATATTTCTTATTTTTTCGAGTAAAGGGCAAAAAGTCGGATGCAACCCGTAAGCAGTCGCATATGAGAAAACGTCGAAACAGCCCATCGTTGAAAAAGAAAAATATTTTAAACCCTATTACCTGCCGAATTTCCCTAAACAAATCCCCTTATATTTTCCCTTCTTTGAATATTACTGAAATTCATGCACCACACATTCATCCCATATTAGTAGATGCGCCTTCAAATGTTCTTCAAGTTGATACCCACTTTCTCTATAATTACTTTGATTATATAATCGCTTATAATTTGTATTTACGCCTAGTTTTATTAATTAATACTTAATTTTTAATTTAATTTATTGTTAATAAAATTGCAAAAAGGAAAGGAAAGGAAAGTTTTCTCTTTAAATTTAGAAAATTATCGGGGATTTAGATTTCATTTCATTAATAAACATTCAGAATGTATCCTTATTCATATGCTTATTTTGTTTAGGGCACAAACGTTTTATATTTACACACATTAAGTTTGGTTTTAAAATAATTTAATGTAAATGACTACCCATTTTTGTGTCTATATTTTTTAGACACAATAGTGGTATTCATCTAACTGCATTATGCACTCGTAAACCGTGTATTTTTGTAATCGCTTATATTTGTAACTTTACCCGTTTATTTGAATGAACGCACCTTTTAAAACTATTCACATTTGAATTTTGCATTTAGCCACTTTTTATCTTTTCATAAATTAAACACAGAATTTTTTAAATTTGTAGCATTTAAAAACAATTAAAACAGAAAATAAAAAACAACAAACAAAACAATAAAAAATAATTTTGTTTTTGACAATATTAAAATGTGTGTATAAATACGAAAAAGTTTACACATAAAAATGTAAGCGTATATTTACGAAGGCTCGCAAACTAGGTTTGACATTAATTGAGTAAACTTACAGCATATACACAGTATACGAAGCGTACATACTTTAAACGAATACATTTAATGTGCGAATTTTACACACTTTTAGTATTTCTAAGGTTTAAAAGGTAGGCATTCAGTTACCTGAAGTTACCATAATGGTAGTAAATTTAAATAAAAATTTATTAGAGTGTATATGTATAATGAATCTGGATCTTTCGATGACACCGTTTGCGTGAAGTTAGGAAAATATCTCAAAAAACTTGAGATTTTTGAATTTTCAAAAGTCGCAAATAATTTATAAACCACAAATTTTTAAAAATTTCGATTTCAGATTTATAATCTCCGTTAAAATAAAAGTCGGATTTGATAAACTTGCTCATATAGGGCACGAGCAGTTGATTTTTATTTACACTTTTCTGAAAATTAACTAAAAATGTATTTTTTGTGTAATTTAAAAAAAAAAGCGAGCTACTTAAAAGTTACTTAATTTTTTTAACTTAGCTTATATGCAAAGTTTTGATTTTATGTTCCTTTTTTGTACATTAATTAAGACTAAATTAGAAAAAAGTGTTAAGTTAAAGCGTATAGGTTAAAAAATAATTCAATTTGCAATGAACCCTACTTTTTGTATAAATTACTCTAGAGACAAAATACTAGCTATTGAAATATAACTTTTTCTGCCACCTCCAAACAAAAGTTTTGCTGAAACTTGGCACAGAGTTTTTAGAAACTAAGGAATAGGGGCAACATTGTGGGGACCGCAAATTCTAACTTTCATGTTTTTTTTTGCACCACTCTAATGTTCATATATGATCATATGTATATGGTATCATGTATGTCCATATATGTTCGGATCCGAATGTATGAACATATACAACCAAATATCCTCAAATTTCGGATCCGAACATATATATGAGGCCATATATGGTCATGTATTGCACAATATATGTAAATATATAATCAGCTATAGCCATATGTGATCATATACGAGCTCATATTTGATCATATATGTATACGATCCCGTTTTCACCTGTGGTTTCAAAAACTGTGAAATTTTGATTGCAGATTCATAATCTTTGTTAAAACAAAGATCATATTTGAGAAATTTGTTCATATAAGCATGTAAATTTGGATTTTTACATATTTTTCGAAGTGTTTAAAATTGCCATTAGAAAATGTACCTATTCTTCTATATAATTAAATAAAAAAAAAATAAACCGGAAGTACTTAAAATTAAATAATTTTTTAAATTTTGATTTCAAAAAAAATTTGAAGTTATAGTGTATAGGTTAAGAAATAATTAAATGTGAAGTTAACGCTGCCTTTTGTAGAAATTACTCTAAAGACAAATAATTAAAAGGTAACTTTTTCTCCTGCCTCTACATAAAAGCAGATTTAGCTGAAACTTGGCACTTAAACTCTTGAAATATAGAGTTTTTAGACATTATGGAATAGGCGCAAAATTATGGAGATCGCGAATTTCAACTTGCATGCCTTTTTAAACGACAGTAGTTCTCACGTATAATCGATGTTTAACAGGATTTTTAAGAAAACATTTTAATTTCTCCACCCTAAGTTGCCATAGAACAAATATGTCACAACTTTTTTTGACACACTAAGTTTCGTGACCTGTAACATTAAGTTAAATACAAACTTTAATTTTATAAAGATTTTAATGAAAATTTTAATAAAGGTTAGTGAATTCTAAGGTGCTTATTTTACTGTTTATTTTAATGCTTTTCAATCTTCTCTAAAGGCAAACATACACGTTCAATATTATTGATCAATGTTTTTGAAATCAAGCAATCAGAACAAAGTATTTAAAAATAATATGTTCTGATTGGTTAATTTTTCAAAAATTTATCAATAATATTGAACGTGTGTGCCCTACTTAAGAGTTTAAGGGCAAACATACACGTTGAATATTATTGATCAATGTTTTTAAAATCAACCAATCAGAACAATTTATTTAAGAATAAAATGTTCTGATAGGTTGATTTTTAAAAAATCTAATAATATTTAACATGTATGCCCTACTTAAAGTATTGTTTTTCACACTGTCACGACCAATGGTTGATATATGTCCCATTTTTATTTTTTGTTATATTTTCCACATATTCAAACCGATTTTTTTTAAACTGACTTGTATTAATAGAGGAGAGTTTTTGCTTTCAGATTTTACCAAATAATTGGCCCCATGTGTTCTTAGCGCCTAATTACTTGACCCCAAAATCTGAAAAATAAGTTTTTTTGTTCATGTTTTTTGGATGTCATTTATTCAGATGTTATTGGTTTTCCAAAACCAAAATTTTGATATAGCATGGACCTGTGCCTCCTATTTTCATATCAGAACATTGGGAATAATTTTGTTTTCTTGCTTACAGGGCGCAAATTCAGCATGGGACATATGTGTCCCATTGGTCGTCAAAGGTAAACAAAGAAGAAGTTTTATAGTTGTGTTTTTTGCATTAAATTAAACAAAAACTTGATCAAATTAAATGAACTGTTCATTCAACCAAACATAAAAAAGACAACCAAACATAAAAGACTAATCGACACTCTGTGTAAAAATTTACAACAACAACAATACCAAAAATGCAACTATTTCTGCAAAAACTACAACAAAATACACTACACTCGCTACGAGCAGAGTAAGTTAGTTGATTATCACGAATCCGCAAAAAAAATACAAATTTTCCAGCAGTTTATGTTCGGTCGTGAAAGGGTTAAAGGTGATTCCCTTGTGTCTGTTAAATTTTTCAATAAAAATGTTTTCTTCTTCTTCTTCCTATAAATCAGCTCTAGGAATTTTTTTTGTTGGCCTACTTGTAATCATAACTGATTTATAATATACGTGGTAGTTACATAGATATAATGAAAAACGTACCTTTGTCGAGGTATCTGATTTAAAGATACATTTTTAGTCACATTTTAAGAGATAATTTGTATATATTAATGTTTTTTAGGAGTTAACTTTTTTTGTTCACGTATTCTTATTTCACTTTTCTTTGATATTTAATTTATGCCAACAAACCACAGCAATTACACTGATTGACAAAAATGAATTTAATATGTCACATGAACTTTTTTGGCATCTTTTATTTTATTTTATATTCCTAAGATGGAAAACATGTGTAGAAAAAATTTAACACCCATATTTTTTTTGTGACAGGAACTTTATATTTCATAAATACTGAGACTTTATTTACAATTAAACCTGAAAATATGTTTTTTAAAACTAAAAGTTATGATTTTCTACATGACGCTGGTCTCTTGCAAGCATACAACTAAAATCTGCCAACATATGAGGATTCCGTTTACCATGGTATCGTTTTTCCATGCCGGAAATATCCTTATGAAACTTTTCTCCATGTTCATCGCTAACGGCTCCTAGGTTCACAGAAAAGAAGTCGAGGTGGGAGTATAGAAAGTGCATTTTAAGTGACATATTACAACTAGGGTTTTTCTCTTCCCGGACTTTTTCATTTCCCGGGACAGCGGGATTTTTTTTAGAATTTCCCGGGATCGAGTACGGATTTTGTACTTGAAAAACTCGATTTCTATTAAACAACTTACGACAAAGTTCATCTTTTGGTTGTAGCCATGAGAAAATTTTCTTAATATATTCTGAAGTAAATGCTTAATATAAAATATCCATGTCTTCCACTTTTTCAAAATCAATTCGTCTTACAGTTTAAATCGCGAATTAATATGTAACTAATATATTTGTAAGGAAGGCCGTCTTAATTTAAAATACTCTTAGGAATACATTAATTAAATATTAATTCGCGATTTAACCGGTTAAACGAATTGAATCATCCCTTCTTCCAGTATATATTGTAATTGTTAATAGGTGCAAACTTGTGTCGGACCGGCTTCAGAGTCAGAACTAAGATCGATTTTTTGCTTAAATATAGAATTCAAAAATTTCTTTTTCTAGATATTTTGTTTCTATGCAGATTTTTAGAAGTATTCGTCTAAAAGTGCGTATTTTCGCACAAATTTTTAGGCAAATCTCCTAAATCTTTTTATAAAAATATACACTAAAATATTATTAAATAATTTTTTAATTTGCATTTCTTTAACAGAATTTTTTTATGCCACAACTAATTGAAAAGAAATTTTTAATTTTCGTTATTGCATTTTAAATTAACATATAAAAAATCCAAAGGAATTTGAAAAAGCATCTGATGCATATTTTTAAAAATTATAGTAATCTACAAGAGCAGCAAGAATTTTTCAACTCACAGTGACGTTCAAAAATGTATTTTTTAAATATCCCAGATGATGATTTGCGATGCAAATCGAAATATCGGAAGCAAATTAAAAATAAAATATGGAAAAATAAAATACCAAATATTTAACTACCCCTACATTCATAAACGCTTTGTAAAATTATAGGAGGTTTATTAAACAATTCTTGAATGAAAATTTCGTTTTGTAAACCTCCTATAACTTTACAAAGCGTTTATGAATTTAGGGGTTAGATTTTTGTTATTTAAAAACTTATAACTTAAAGCAAAGGTAAACGATATTTAATCTAACAAATAAAATTTAAAAAATACAACTGACATAAAGAAATGGCAATTAAGATGTAAATGAAATTATTTGAAGTAATAAAAACTCAAATTACTTATATCAATTGAAAATACGAAAGATACGATTTTTTTTTTGAGGTATTTGGAACTGAAATACTGATGCTGAAATGTTGTCTATATTATATATTGCTTTATTTGAGCAACGATCATCATTTCAAAAAAAAAAATAATGTTTTTAAAATAAATAAAGCTTCCAAACTTTTAATATACTAGCCAAAACTTCTGTAAAAGATTAAAAAAAAATCCCGGGAATCTCGCACAAAATTCCCGGGATTGCGGGATTGAAAAAAAGGCGGGATTCCCGGGAATCCCGTCCCGGGAATTCCCGGGACATAAACCCTAAATACAACCCAATGCTTTATAGGTCGAAAGTAATTCTCCTATCAGATCTTTGTATTTACTTGCTTTGTGGTTGTTCAAAAAATTTTCCGCGGCATTTTTGAAACGTTTCCAAGCAGAATTCTCTAACGGATTTACCTTTTTTTTCGAATATGTTTTCTTCGCACGATTTCGTAATTTGAAGTCCGACGAAAATTCCTTCTTTTATTTTAGCGTCACTAACTTTAGCAAACTTTTCTTTCAAGTATATAAAACCTGAACCGTTACGATCCATGGCTTTGACAAAATTTTTCATCAAACCTAGTTTTGTATGTAGTGGTGGTAAAAATATTCTGGTAGGCTCGACAAGAGGGGGTGTAAAACATTTTTCCCCAGGAGTGAGGCACTAGCGCTTTGGCCAGGCTTTTGTTTCGATCTCTGCTCTCCCACTCACATAAAAGCAACAATACCTTGTAAAACCCAGCCGCAATCCGAGAAGTAAAACCATGACTTTTAAGTCAGCACATAAAATTAAATTATACTGGATTTTTTCTAAATCGATGGCCTGATTTGCGGCGTCTTTTGTCTGATTTGGCACTGCAGAATGAACATTTGCATATTTCACAGTATGTTTCGACTCCATATTTATCCTATTTATATGAGTCAGGCAAAAGTAGCAATCAGATATCAGACAGTATATAAGGTGCCCAGTTCTTCTCTCGATGAGCCTAATAGAAGCCAAAATAATCACGATAACACTGCTTTATCAGTTCAGTGAAATTTCGTGGACTGAAGTGGATACATTAATTTAAGATTTTTCGAAATTTGTTATAATTTTTGTTTTATTATAGAAACTTAAGTGATTTTTTTTAAAGCATAGAACTAAAACATTCTTGTTCAATAAAAACCTAAATACAGTAGACTATAAGAAGTTAATAAAAAAATAATTGCAAATTGTGACCGCTTTTATCCAGTATTGTTCATATTTGAAATTTTCGGCAATTTCTTTCTTTAATATTTTGTCCAAAGTGCTTTGTTCTTTAAAACAGATTTTATGCGAGAAGGCATCCTTTCCACGAGATTTTTAATAGTTTGAGGTGGAATATTAGACCATACGGCTGAAACTCTTGACCAAAGATCATCGAAGTTGGTCGGTGCTCGTTCGTATTTGGAGAGTCTTATTTTGACAAATGCCCACAAATTCTCGATGGGATTTAAATCGGGGCTTTGAGCTGGCCACTTCAAAAACTGGAAAAACTGCACTTGGATATTACAAATTCAACAAAAGTTATTAATACAGTTTTAAAAAAATTCAAATATGTATCCACTTTAGTCCACTACTGTACGTAGCAAAAGCTGTTAGGATGATCGATACACTTCCCTTGCATGTTGAGAAACTAAAAACGATTAGCTTATATATGCTAAAGTCACAACTTAACACTATTTTAAATTAAAATCGACCATACGTACAGTAGTATTATCGCAAAATACGGTAAAATCATAAGTGGCTGCAATGAGGGTATCTAGCCAAGTAATAATTACCATACAGAATCCGTGTGGCAAACACCTTGTCGATCAGTGTTATCAATAAGAACATGGTATCAGTAACAGAAATGAACTGGAAAATGAATGTGTAGGTTAAATTTCAAGAAAAAATATTTAAAATTAAAAAACGCAGAAAATGCCAAAGTTAATATAAACAACAATAACAAGGAGTATTTAATTTCTGCTACCAGTAAACCCCAGACAGACAGTCAGACAAACAGACGAATGGTTAAACAGAAAAACCGATATACAGTATAAGTATGAATTACAGTGCAGTACTTAATGGATTGTTTTAGTGTTGGCCAAGTTTAATTCCAAATACTACTCTACTTATCTATAGATAACGGTAATAAATAGCTTTTGGTTGTGAGCTGGGTGGTTTCTTGGTTGGCTGGTTGGATTCTTACTTTATATACAGGTTAGATGGTTGACATGCGCTACGTGTTAAGTAATTTTTGCTGTTTACCTAGGTACCTGTTAATCTCTCCCTTGTGTATTTTCATTATACATTCTTATTACGCAGATAGAGTTAGGTGAATTTTTACCTTATAGTATGGTTTCAGTATGTCGTCGTTATGTATTATGGCTGACTAAGGAGCGTTGTGTGTCTGTTTATGGTAGTCCCAAAAACGGTAAAGCCAGATTCGCGACTAAAGACATATATTTTTGAAAACACAATTTTGGAGGATTGATTTTTAGTTACTTTTGGTGTTGTTTTGTTTTTTTTTTATTGTTACAATAAAGTCGTCTTATAAAAAGATTAAAGTAAAAAATGGATGGCAGGAAAACTACATTTGTCTTTAGTACTTCATATATTTAACATTTATAAAATAAATTTAACACTTGAATACGAGTATAAAATGTTGCAGTAAAAATTTTAATAAAAAGTATTTTATTCGATTGTGCGAATTTATTTTATAGCCAATCAAACTAAAATTTGAATACAATAATGTCTTTGTGCAATTATACATATATTCGGGAAAAGCTTGTAAAAACTAATAGTTGAATATGTGGACTACAGATCTCTAGTATATTATTTATTCACATTTATACAAAATTTTTATTTTCTTAATAACTATTTCATATTATTAGTTATTCCTTTTAAAAGCATTCATGGGCTTAAGATAAATAACTAATAAAAATTTTGTTAAAAAAAACGAAAAATAAATAATTTTGTAATAAATTTAACAAAACTTTTTGTTATTTTGAAGCAATTTATTTAAATTGAAAATAAATCACACCTTTGTTTTATTATCCAAAACATAAAGTGTTTTACTTGTTTTTTGTCTTCCTTCATATTTTTGGGCTAAACAATTAAAAATATGGGAGTGTAAATTAGGAGCACAGGTGCCATCAAAAGGTATAAAATACATAAAAAGCAACCAACAGCAGCAGGAATAACTTATACAAAAGATAATTTAACGCCCCATAAGAATAAGAATGCTGATAAAACTTTGGACACGAAATTGCATGTAATAAATCTGAAATATTTTTTTTAATAAAAAAATGTTTTAAAGACTTTTAACAAAATTACTTAGAATTTTAGTGGAAACAATTCAAATGAAATGACATTTAATAAATACGTTTCCTTGTGGGTTTTATGTAATTTATGTATATATGACTATAAATGTTAAAGAATTTTTAGGAAGAAATTTTTCTTTCTAACTAGTTGTAGTAATATGGTTTTATTCATATTTTATTTCATGTATTTAAAACAGGATTCTGATAAAGCTTATGCATAAATCAGCTTATGTTCGTTTAGAATAACTACCCAAGTAAAAAAAAATTATATGGAGCCATATGAAGTTATATTTAATTATATATAATCTTTTATGTAATTAGATATAATTATATCCGAAAAATGAGAACATCTTATTTTATCTTATTGTATCGAATTGTATACAATTATATACAATTTGGTACAATTTGATACAATTTTATGCAATTCGATACAAATGTATCCGAATTTTGTCCTCATCCAATTACATCAAATTATATCTTTTTGTATAAAATTATATAAAATGTTATAAAAGTGGACATAGTTGGATACAATTATATCTAAATATTGACCTTATACTTTTGATCATATTATATATGACCACATCTAACAATATACAAAAATTATTTTTTTAAATAAAAAAGATATGCAATATCTGGAGATCAGACCTGGGGGATTGCAATTACAGTTGCAAATAAATATAATTGATATTAAAAAAAAAAAACTCAATTACATTTCATGTAACTGTAATTGAAAATTTTCAATTACAAGTAATTGTAATTGAAAGTGATTTCAATTACAAATTTCAATTACATTTAGAATTAAAGTGTTTTTTGTTAAAATTTTGTAGAAAAAACTGACTGGGATAGGTTGGATAGGCGTGGATAAGTATAAAAAGAATACATCATACCCCTCATTTGTGCTTTTTGTCACTATTTCTTTTCCGAAAAAATGTAATTGTAATCGACATTTTTTCAATTACAATTATATGTAATTAGGGAATGCAAAATCCCGCACTTTTTGATTTCCCGGGAAAGCGGGAAATTTATATTGAATTCCCGGGATCCCGCAAGGGAAATAAATTAAAAAATATTTTATAATAATTTAAAAATTTTTATACATAAAATATCTTAAAGATCTCAAATTTTCATGATTGTGAAAAAGCTCAGGTGGTTTTTCTTGGAATTTTCATAGTGAGAAAGAATTAATTTTATATTAGAAATTATAAAAGTCTAATTATATATTTTTAAAAATTTAATAAACTAAAACTAATTTTTAGACTAAAAAGCTTGCCCGTCAAAAAAAATAAATACAGAAAATAATTTTAGAAAATTGGAAAAAATTTTAAAAATTATGGGAATAAATTTTAACTTACTTGAAAATTTTTAAAAATCAATGGACAAATTTGTCTTTAATTCTGTATAGAATAAGTGCGATTCAAAATTTTTTATACAAACACTATTTGAGTGGTTTTAAGAGGCACTGAAAGGAACTTAAAAAGTTTACTACTTTTACTCAATCATTGTTTTGGTTACTCTTTGAATTTTTCCAGTTGTGGTAAAAGTAACAAATTGTAGTAAGTAAACGAGCAAGCCTAATGTAAAATGTTTACTATTTTCAAAAGGTTGGAAAATTTTGCATAAGAAAATTTAAAATAATTACTTGATTATTTTAAATTGCATTTTTTGAAATCCCGGGATTCCCGGTCCAAATTCCCGGGAATGCAGGAACTGAAAAATGCTTAATTTCCCGGGAATCCCGGGACGGGTAATCCCGGGATGCATTCCCTATATGTAATGTATAATTGAAAATTTTCAATTACAAATTACTTGTATTGTTTTTTTTTTTGAATTACGATTACAAATAATATGTAGTAATAGAAATTGAATTTTTTCAATTACAATTACATGTAATTGTGTAATTGCATAAGTAATTAATTTCCAAATATAATGATTAACCCAAAGATCTGCTGGAGATCCTATAATTTCGATAAATCTTCCATTACTTTTATCCAGATTTACCATGACAGTGCATTAAACATGAACAAAATTTCCTTTATTTTTAGTAATTTTAAAATAAAGTTAACAAGACTGAAATTTTAAAGTTAATAGGATTATGTTATACAACCAAGATATAAGAAAAATAGTAAAATATTACAAAATAGTAAAAATTACTAAAAATATATGATGCAAAAAATAAACTCACACACGAATCATGCACGGGTTATATATTCTTATTCACGCTCACGCACGAATCAAGTATGAATTATATATTCTCAGACTCACGCACGAATCACTTGAGTATAGTAATTATTACTCACGATCACGTGTGAATAATGTGACTCACGAACATTTCTAGTCACGCGCCCTACCCCTAGTAATTACTAAATCTAAAACTAGTTCAAAATCATTGTTAACATAGAACCACATATAATATAATACGGTTTTATATGGACCTTATATATTTTTATATCAAATCACTTTGAAATAATTGATTATGTGGGATGATATATAATTATATATGATTTTATAAAGAACGTTGTATTGTTATATATTAAAGAAATCATGAAATATTGTAGATATGGAACCATATTAATTTATATATGGGTTCTTATTTGTCAATATATAATCATATTTAACACAAATTATGAAATATTTCTTATATGGCTCCACATATAGTTTTATATTATTATGTATAGTGTCATACTAAATTATATATAAACGTATATGTAATTATATCTGTAATATGTTAATTTATGTACTTATATATAGCTTATGCAATTATATGTAGGCCAGTATGTAATAATATAAAATCACGTATGTCTCCATATTAAAACCTTTGAGGAAAATATATCTAACATATGACTATATAAAGGTATATCTGCTTGAATTTAAAAGCATATGTGGCCATATGTAACTATAATTTACTATAAGCAATTACATAAAATTATATATGATTATATCAAAACTTTTTTACTCGGGTATACAACGATTCAGTTTAATATGGGTTTATAACACTGTGCAGTAAATTGTTTGTCAGCGACGTTAGCCTCAATGGCTCCAACATAAAAGAAAACTACATCAATTTTAATAAAGATTGTTTATTATCCCGAGCAGATGTGTGTTAAAAATTTAAATCGCTCAAGCGTTTGAGAAATTGTTAGTAAAAATATGACGACACTTTCAAATGGTACATTTAAGAGCTTTGTCAGAACATACACCCTCCGAAAAATTCGGTTGAAAAGAGGTTGTCTCAACCGAAACGAGGTTGTCTCAACAGAAAAGAGGTTGTTGCAACCGAAATGAGGTTGTTGTAACAGAAAAGAGGTTGTGGTAACCGAATTCGGTTGCAACTACCAAATTTAGTTGTAGCAACCGAATTAGCGGGGTTGCAGCAACCGAATTAAAAGAAAAAAGGTTACTACAACCGAATTCGGTTGTCATGACCGAATATTTTGTTTACAAGGTTGATGCAACCGAATTTCTTTAACATAGGGTTGTAGCAACCGAATCAAGTTTTAATTCGGCTACCCCAACCGAATTGCGAGTTTAAAAAACTTTTATTTTGAAATATTGTCAATCGATAAGACTTCAAAATAAAAAACAAAATAAAAGAATTTTATAACTAACAAACGGGAAAAAGAACATTTTGCGAGTATTTGAAGGTTTGTATAGATATATTTTAAAGTTTGCACATCTTAATTAAATAATTTTATATTATAGCAAAGAGAAACGCAGTCTAGAAATACACCAGAAGTGATGAATGTAAAGTCGTCCAAAAAATCTTTACATAAAACCCTTCTAACAAATGTCTCCTCCAGCAAGGTGAGTACTATATTCAGTTCCATTAAAATTATTTTAATGATTTGATGTTATTGCAGATAATCTAAAATATGTGTACAGAAAACGCTTGATAAAAATGAATTATAGTCCATCTCTACCTCATATGGACTACATATAGTCTTTCTTCGAAGAAGTTTTTCATGGTATATGCTTCCGATTTATATCTTGAAGAATAAGAGAAAAATGTTGCATTTTTTAAATTCTTTAAAGGAAAGCTTATGTAAAGATGCACATTTCGAAAGTATTATATTATTATAGTATCATTTTGCAAGAAAACGCTTTCCAAATGTGCGATGGAAAAGACTGGCTTCAGCTCAAAAATTCATATTTTTTAGCCAATACATAATAATTCCGCTTTCGTCTGCAAGTAGTGTTTTAACAGGTTTTCAGACATTTTATTGACATCATATGCCTTAATAATGATTTTAGTTAAGGAGGTCGTGAATCATTAAGGCATATAATGTAAATTAAATATCTTAAAAGGATATTACAAATCAGTTTTTCGCTCTCCTGAAAACATGTTAAAAAAACACATAGCATTACTTGCAGGCAAGCCGACCATATAATATATATATTTCGCAAATATTGGGAAACATTTTTCTTACAAAATGAGTCTATTAGTATTCTTTTGAAGGAAATATTATTTAGGATTTAAAAAATACCTTTCATTTAAATGGTATTAAATTTTTTTAAAGGAATTTTTAAAGAGAACCCTCCTTTTTAAAGAATACTTATGTCTAAGTGGTAGAAAAGTATTCATTTTTTAAAGATTATATGAAGTATCGCGTTTTTAATGGATTGTTTTCTCTTAAAAAAAAATCTACTACAAAAGACAATTCGGTAAATTTTTAGTTTTTGCCCTTAGCATTTTTCTTAGAAGAAACATTTATTACATTTTCTTAAAAAAAACACTAATGGAAAACCAGGTTTTTAAAATCTCTTAAGTTTATTTTTTAAAGCAAAAGTACTGAAAGCAGTGCTTTTTCTTTCAAAGGAAGATTCCGAAAAGAGGTAGTCTTGGTTTTAAAAAAAGAGTACAATTTTCTTTAGCAAAAAGAGTGCTTTTGAAAAAGTAAAAAAATAACGCTAAAAGAGTATCCCTCCTTTGAAAGAAGTGATATTAATTTTGTAGATTTTATTGCAACAACGCGTACTTCTTTTAGCAATTCTTTTGTATATTTTTTTTAAGAAAAGGTACACCCAGAAAAGAGATTCGGTGCTGATGTTTATTCAATAGAATCGTTCAGTTGCGTCAAATGAATTTTTCGATTGCGACTACCGAATTATTTTTGATACAAATTCCGCTGTAACGGTCAAATTAGTCCCGTCTCAATTGGTTTTCTGTTGATACAACTGAAAAACCGAACGCTTCGATTGGCTACAAATGTGTTAATTATCGTCATGTTTAGTACTCTTTATTTAACCTTAAAAAATAAATAACGTGAAGTGATTTTTAATAGTGATACTAAAAGAACTATTATGGTTTTAAAGGGGCAGCTTTTAAGCTTACTTTAAAAGAAGAGCTATCGTTCCTTGAAATGAGCTCTTAAAGAGTGCACCTGTTATTAATATATTTAACTTTTATTTTTTTTAAAAATGGAAACTTAGTTATTTTGTCGTCCTTAAAGAAAAAGGTATCTCTTTTAAGTACTCTTTCTTTGAAAGAAAGCGTATTTCTTTTAGTACTCGTTTTTTAGTAGTACTTCTTTTCTTCTCTCTTTTAGTATTCCCTTTCTAAAAGAGGGGGTACCTATATCAGCATCCTAAAAATAGTTCATGGAAAATATAGTCCATTTATAACTATATTTTTAAAAAGGGAGTAGTTATTTATACATGCTTGTATGATGCTTGTTTCAATAAGTAATAGTAAAATAAATACCATTTCTTGAATATAAAAGTATTAACAGAAGTACCCTTTTTTTTAGAAAATAGTGCTTAAATAAATACAAGTAAGAGAAAAACTAAGAATACTTTCTTTAAAAGAAAGAGTCCCCTTCTTTACCATAAAGAGTACTAAAAAGTTGGTTTTCTTTGAAAGAAAGAGTGCTAAAAAAGCACAATTTTCTCACGAAAGAGTTCTAATCGAAATACCCTTTCTTTGAAAAAAAAAAATACCAAAGGGATAAAGAAGGAATATTAAAACAAATACTTTTGTTACTCGTATTATAGAAATAAATGTTATTTGTATTTTAAGTAAGTTAATGTAGTATCTGCAATGTATTTATTTAATGTTTTTATTTATGTAAAATTCTTATTTAACTTTCAATATGTTTGTAAAATTCATTAAACTTTCGTAATAAAATATGTTTAAAAATAAATTGCAAAAAAATATTTTATTATTTCAGAAGAAATAACAGAAAATATCGGTTGATACAACCTCGTTCAATAATAGATTCTGTTGCCACAACCCCACAATTCGGTTGCCCCAACTGAATTCGGTTGTCGCAACCTCGAAATTCGGTTGTTACAGCCGAATTCGGTTACCACAACTTCAAAATTCGGTTACAGTAACCGAATTCGGTTGCCACAACCTCTAAATTCGGCTGCCATAACCGAATTCGGTTGCCACAACCTCAAAATTCGGTTGCCATAACCGAATTCGGTTGCCACAACCTCAAAATTCGGTTGCGACAACTTCAATATTGAGGTTGCTGCAACCCCGTAAATTCGGTTGGAACCTAATTCGGTTGGGACAACAAAGTTTTTATCTGGGTATACACCCAGAAAACAGCTTCGGTGCTAACAACCGCATTTGTGGCCAATCGAATGGTTCGATTGTGGTAGCCGAGATTTTCAGTTCTCACAACAAAAAACCAAACAAGACAGGACTAATTTGACTGTGACAATGGTATTTCAGTTGTATCAATAATAATTCGGTAGTCGCAACCGAAAAATTCATTTGATCTACCTGAACCATTCGATTGGCAACAAATTGTGTTGTCAGCACTGAATCTGTTTTCTGGGTATACAAATTTGTATGGAGATTTTAGAATCATCCTTACATTATAATTTTCACTACACACAGAGAACAGATTCGTTTTGGCAACCGAATTCGTTGCCAACCGAATTTTGGTAGTCACATATACTATCACATTATTCGGTTGCGATTCCTAATAAATTTTATTGTGAATATTGATATTTTCAGTTGTACCTACTGAATTCAGAAAATTTATTTGGTAAACCCAACCGAATTGATAAAGTTTGGTAGATCCACCCGAATGTATGAATTTCTACCGAGTGAAAGACGTATTTTTTTATTTTTTATTAATTAATTGATGTATTGATATATTAAAACATATAAAAAAAACACTGTTCGGTACAAAAGAATATAAAAATATTACATTCTATGGAGACACGCATTGTAGAATAAACAAATTCGCACAGGTCTGGGAGCATTTCACAACGTTAATAGTGCACCTTGGTTGGTGATTTTATTTAGCAGTATTTTGGATGATTCACATCTATAAATGAAAGAATTGTTAAGAAATATTTTTAAACCTTCATACATTTTCTCGAAAGACTTTTAATTACCGTATTAATTCATCTGGCTGCAGTCTGATATCATCCATATTCTTCGGCATTTCCACAAATCAAATATTGTGACATCATAGCGCTTACATGACCTGTTTTACTTTTAAATATTTCTTGCACAATATTTTTATATTAGTGCATTCTTTTCTTAAAAAAATTCAGATTGTTTTTTATTTTTCATATGTGACATTTGTAAATTTTTATTTTATTATTATTTTATTTGTTGAATAACCAATTTATCGGTTACAGTTACCAATATTGTTTATATTTAAATTATTTGGTGTTTCTAACAAATAATTTAGTTGTTTAGTTGTTTTTTTGTTTTATTAGTTGTGTTCACCAAAGTTATATCAATAGTTTTATTTTGCTATTTTGGATGTCATAACCGAAAAACTATTTTAAGATACCTCTGATATATTACTAACATTGGTTAACATGACCAACATTCAATATAAAACTGGTAGTAAAGAACTAATACCAATTGTTTGTTGCATTTTGGTTATTATAACAAACGTTTAATTGCAATAGCTAGTAAAAGGCAACCTGTGTGCCAATTAAAAGTTTTAACGTAATTGCGACTACAGAATTGATTTAAAACAATTTTGTTTGACCTTAATTGGTTGGAAAGCCCGATTGTTGTTACAAAAATAATCTTCATTTAGTTGTGATTTCTAATTTTATGTTATTAACGCAGACTTTTTACTAAAACAATTAATAATATTTCATTGATATTATAATTATGTAGTAGAGGTAGAATTATGGTAATCATAGTTGATTTCCAACTGATTTGTTTTCTGTGTGTAAAAACAACACTGTACAAAAAAATAACAAGGTTCTGACAACTCATTCTGGCAGAGGGGACCAAAAAATACACGTGTATTGGCATTTTAAAATTTCATGTCTAGCCCTACGTTTTTTTGGGGTTTAATGTTTTCCTCCTTGTTGAACATGCGAATCTTTTATTTTAGGTATAGGATGTGTTCAGAAAACTTACCCAGCAAAATCTTTCATTACCAAATAAGTAGTTATATAATAGAAATTCATAGCTCCGCACAACTTATTTTTTTGGCATCTAAACTCATTATTTTTGTTTGGCGTGGTCGTTTTTATAAGTAGTCACGCTTACCCGCTCGCTTACTAAAAAATGAAAAGTAAGTATTTATGAGATTCTGAATAATCAATGGTTACGAAAAGTTGAATTATAAGTGGTTATCCGACTGCTTACTTGATTCTTTGAAGTAAGGAGTCACACAAATACTATTAGCTCCAGACAATAAATTCAGAGAAATTAAAGTTGTTTCTAGTGTGTAATTTCAGAACTCGTCATAAAAATTTTAACACAAAACATATTTACATATAATAAATAAAAATGTATAAAATTTAACTTTATAAAAAGTACATATTTAAACTATTGCGAGTAAGTCATTATTTTATATTTAAAAGTAATGACTACAATAAGCCGTTATTAGCAAGTCATTATTTTATATTACAAAATAATGCAAAAGGTAATGATATATCATTATTGGTAATGCAGACAGCAATGAGGTGTCTGCATTACCAATATTTTGCTGGGTGTGTACAAAAAAAAATTCAAAAACTACTATTCCAATCCAAAAAAAAATTTTTTCAATATCTTTCATTCAACAAAAGGTATGACATTCAACAAAAGTTATGATATTTTAAGTGAAGTGCCTACCCTGCAATTTTCAGTATTTCAAATCTACAGGGTTGCCACAATTTTCAAATAAACAAAATAAAGTAATAAAGAAAAATCGTTTTAAGTACATTAGGGTCACATTCGTAATAGAAAAATAACTTTTTTGGCTTTTTTTTAAATACTGGCTTCTAAGTATCTGTATTTCTGGTAAATGTCAATAGAAACGTAGCAATGCATAAAAATCTAAAATCGGTTGGAAAAATATTTAAGTAATTGCAATTACCCCATACCATTGTAGGGTTAAAATGAGAAAAATTATGAAAAAAAAATATTTTTCTCAAAAACTTATGTTAAATAACGCTGGTTGACTGAAAAATTTATGTATAAACCATAAATTGTTGTTTACAAAATGTGATGAAAGGAGTTAATTCTGATTTTTTTTTATGGTTTCTATAAAAAATTTTCAGCCAACCAGCGTTATTTAACATAAAAAATGGGTAATTTTAACACCATGGTCTCAAATAGGTTAATTTTGATTTTTTCTTTTCTAGAAAATGCTAAACGGAAAGTTTTTATATCGATTTTCATATCAAATGGCACTTTTTTAAATTTAAAAAATGTGCCTATAAGGGTTAATTTTTTATTACTACACCCAGAAAACAGATTCAGTTCTGGTAACCGCATTTGTAGCCAATCGCATGGTTCGGTTGTGGTAGCCGAATTTTTCAGTTGTGGCAACAGAAAACCAATTGAGACAGGACTAATTTGACTGTGGCAACGGAATTTCAGTTGTATCAAGAATAATTCGGTAGCCACAACCAAAAAATTCATTTGATGCAACTGAACCATTCGATTGGCAACAAATGGGGTTGTCAGCACCGAATCTGTTTTCTGGGTGTACATATAAAATTTGGTGTCAACAGGGTCATTTGGACAATTTTCACCAAATTCCGAAAGAAATACTTTCAGGTATACTTTCAGGAAAATTGTCGAAGTTTTACAAAATCTTCGGAAAACAATCTCTTTTATCAGAATTTAAAAAAATCGGAAGTGATTTTGTTACAGCTAGCTACTATTATCTATTATTACCCAGCAAAACCTTGGTAATGGGTTTGACCTTTTTCACGCATTGCCTGGCAATGGGTACCCCTTTACCCTTGGTTTTACTTAGAAACCTAAAGTAATACGTTACTAATATTGTGATACATCAATACTTATGTGGGAAGTATGAAATAATGAGTTACTGATATGAAGATATATCACTACTTATTTGGAGCCTTTAAAATAATATATTACCGATATTGCGTTTTATAATAACTTATTAATGAGAGTATTTATTGGTATTGCGTAATATAACTACTTATTATGCGAAAGTACAATTTAATAAAAATTTAAAATCTAATTACATTGCTCGAATCGGTGTACTTTTAAACAAAGTCATTACTGGTAACGTCTTATTTTATTCCCTACATGTAACCAATGAAATATGTACTAATATGTAATGACTTACTTCACTCTATAAAAGTATGTAGTTATTTTAGCTAACTAGTGAATTTAATATTACAAGTAACAACTTATTTCAGTACTGTCTTTGTAATCACTTATTTTAGCCTATACCGGTACGATTTAGGCAACCATTTACCCCCAATGACACCCCCATGTTAAAATAATGTGTTATGCGACCAAAGTGTAAGTAGTTACAATTTTTGGTTTCTTATTACATTTCCCTTTACCTGGTAATAGAAGGTTTTGCTGGGTATATCTATTATAGTTCCTGAAGATGTGTTTGAAACAGTTGTGAATCCTAATTTTTGGCCTCCTAAAGCTATAATTCATGAATATCTTTATAGAAAGAATACTCCATCAGATACTGTTCATTTACCTGTACGTTCGAGTGATAAGTCAAAAAACTAATATCTTTGGCGTCCGATGATTTGTTGTGTGTAGTTTATCAAAATGTCAGAGGAATAAATATGAAATTACCCACCCTTTATGTCAATAGTTTCAATTTCAATCACCATATTATCGTCTTTACGGAAACCTGGCTTCAGAAAAATGTTTATAACTGCGAAATCTTGTGTGATAAATATCAAATTTTCCGGCGTGATCGTGCTGACGATTCAAAAAAAAAAACTGGTGGCGGTGTACTTATTGCAGCATCCACCAACTTGCCTGCTGAGGAAATTATTTGCTGCAAAATTAAGAATATTGAATTTATCGCTGTAAAAATTCGTTTTAAAAATAAATGTCTGTTCATTTCCTGCTCATACATTCGTCCCCATTCAAATAGTGATATTTATATTGATCATGCTTCTGCTATTAGTTCTGCTTTCCAAACATCTAAATCGTGTGATGTACTGGCTTCTTTTGGTGACTTAAACTTAACTTCTATTTGATGGAATCAATCAACTGATTCCAGTGCACTGGTTCCTGTCATTTCTAATGGATGCACCAATGACTTCGTTGACACATTACTTAGTTATGGTTTATGTCAAATCAATTATATATCTAATATACAAGGAACATTTTTAGATTTAATTTTCGTAAATCATGCGTCCGAATTTTCATCGATCTCATCATATCCTGTGTTACCCTTCCTGAGGATCGTTATCATCCAACTTTAGAGTTAAACGTTTTGCTTCCATCTATTATTCAAAAAATATTATAAACACAAGAGTGTATTGCTTTTCTAAAACTAACTATATTAAACTAAATGAACTTTTATCTTCTTTTAATTGGAACCATGTCCTTTGCTCAACCGATTTTAACGAAATGTTAAACTGATTTTATAACACTTTGAATGATTGTATCGCTAAATCTCTTCCTAAAATTTTTATTCGTAACAACATTGGACCACCTTGGAATAATGACTGTTTGACTAAATCTAAAAACAAAAAAATAAAATATTCAAAAACTATAAGAAAACTAGTTCATCAAGAGATTTTTATAACTACCCAGTGTAGAAAATCATTACCAGATATGTGGTTATGTAACTACATACTTGGTAATGGTAACTAGTTACTTTTGTTATTACATTTCTTATTACCTTTATATGGCGATGTCGCGAAAAATAATGAGTTATTGTTACACACCAGCATACGAAAAATCAAAAAATATATCGTTACCTATGTGCTTACCAGTACTCACAAAAATAATGAGTCTGAAAATAGATTTTCAAAAATATAAAAAAATATTTTTTATTGTATTTTTTTTTTAATAAAATTTGCTGGTGCGGGAATCGAACCTGGGTCTACAGATTGCCAGTCAATAGCTCTACCATCTGAGCTATATCGACATGTAATGTTTGATAGATAAAAACATAATTGACCTGCTGCACACAAGTAAGCTTACTCGCCAACATACAAAAAATTAAAAAATATGTGGTTTCGTATACCCTTACCAGTGTTTAAATAATATTGAGTCTAAAAATATATTTAAAAACATTTTCAAAAAAATCTAGAAAATCATTTTCTATTTGAAATAATGATAAAAATAAGTCATTATCAGTAACTCATTATTATATGATTTAAAATAATGCAGAAGGTAAGTGGACGTCATTACTGGTAGTCCAAAAAATAATGATATGTCATTACCATTTCTACACTGGGTACTCTATTGCAAGACCAGAATATAATGTAACAAACACAAGAGCATACAACAACTACCTGATCCGTATAAAAATCCAATTGAAGAAAAACCCTAAATCATTTTATAAGTTTGTTAACTCCAAACAGCGATCACGTGATTTTCCTAATTCTCTAAAACTTGGTAATATTGTAGCAAATGATGATGTTTTAATATCCAATATGTTTGCTGACTTCTTGAATCGACTTACTCAATGAATATTTATAATGAATCAACTCCGTATCCTTTTCTTTTACCAGAATCATCAACTATAAATATCCCATTCTTAGATAACAATGTAGTTCTCACAAATTTGAAATGCATAAAAAACACGTTTATTCCTGGCCCGGATGGAATTCCTAGTAATATATTTAAACACTGTGCTGCAGAATTAGCAGAACCCCTCACTAAAATATTCAATGAATCCTTGCATATAGGGTATTTCTTACCTATATGGAAGGTATCTTTTATTGTGCCTTTGTTTAAATCTGGTAGCAAAATACAAGTGCTATTCCTAAATTATTGGAGAAAATTGTAACCGACATATTAAAGCATCAAGTATCACCCTTATCATCTCCATGCCAGCATGATTTTCGTAAATCTCGAGCCACTGTTACAAACATTTTGGAACTCATTACAATCGTAAATAACGGTATTAAGAACCGGATGCAAACATATGTTATTTACAATGATTTCAGCAAAGCTTTTGATATGTAATGGGATTCAGTAGTTCCTTGTTAATGTGGTTAAGATGTTACTTGCAGGATAAAACTCAACGGCTTAAAATTAGAGATGCTTTTTCCAGAAATATTGAAGTTGCTTCTGGTGTTCTGTTATTCAACATTCCAGTGTTCTTATGCATGCTGAGATACATTTAGTACGAAAATATTTCGTACTAAATGTAATAAATGTTGATGGTAATTATTTGCTTTAATATGATCTTGATAGTTTTTCGAGGTGGTGTAAACTTCATATAATGGAGCTTAATATAAAGAAATGCAGACATATGTCTTTTTTCCGACTACTACGTGGATGAAGTTGAACTTGAATTTGTAAAATCCATTAATCTTGGTATCTTACTAGATCATAATCTAACGTTTCGGCCATATCTCCTTAACTGTAAATAAGGCTTATGGGCTTTTGGGATTTATGAAATGCTGGAGTAAAGAATTTACTGATCCAAATGTTACGAAGCAGTTATATATCTCATTGGTCCGTCATATTCTTGAATATGGTTTAGTTATATGGGACCCGTTCTACTCGATTCATATTAACGCTATCGAATCTGTAAAAAACAATTTTTTCTTTTTTTCTACGTGGACTTGGGTGGAATTCTTACAATAATTTGCCTTCTACTAATAGACTTGAACATATAAAGCTACCGTCATTAAAAAGCCGTCGTACTGTGCTTAATATTTCTTTTTTACTGAGTATTATCCGTGGTGATATCGATTCCAATATTTTACTAAGTAATATCCGATTTAACATCCCTTTTAGATCAACCAGAAATTTTAAACTCATAAATGTAAATTATTTTAATACAGATTATTCGAATAATGATCCCTTCCGTCGTTTATGTGTCCAATTTAATAATTTGTATAATATCATTGATTTGTCCGAAACCAGAACTATTTTGAAGCGTAATTTAATTCAAGGACCGGAAACTTTTTATTTTTTGGTTTTTATCAAATATAATTATCATAAATGTATTAAAATAAAAATTCAAACCTACAAAAAAATAAAAAAAAAGAAAAATTTAATTAAAAGTACTGCTCGTGATGAAAATAAAAACTTTTTCTGTTTTAATTTTCTTTCCAAAAAAAAATATATATATAAGCTGTGTTTTCGACTTAACTATATCCGTTAACTCACAAAAAAATTCAAAGTGCATAAAAATGCGTTTAAGATGAAAACTAACACATTAATTTTCGTATGCACGTTAACTTTCAACACGGGTAATTATCGACGTTGAAAACTCAACGTTTATACATTCTCACATCTAATGTAACTTATTCGCGGTATTTCCCAAAAACTTTTGCTGACGTGCGTTCGATTTTTTTATACCACAATCGGTTTAACGTGTATTTGCTTTAAATACTTAACGTTGATAGGCATGAGATAAAATACAGCTATAGATGAAAAAAAGAAACTTTTTTTGTGTTGTTAAAAAACAAAATGGTTTCAACAATTTGAAAAAAAAATATAGATATAAATATATTTTTTTTTAAATTTTCTTTTGTTGCTGTAAATTTTGTTTAATCGTAGCATTTAAAAAATAAGGCTTTGATATTTTGCCGTTTTGCAAATCTTTTTTCAGCGACGTTTTTTCGCGATAAGTTTTTTGCAACTAGCCACCGAACTTTGTTCTATGAATTGTGTATTATAGTCTCTAGATTACATATTTAACAAAACCGCACCCAAAAATTGTAAAATATTGGCGGAACGCGAAGAGAGACTTTATGGTAAAAAAATTTTATTAAAAAACCTTATCATTCTGCAAACAACTATACTAATGTAAGAATTTTCCTTTTTGCAAATTTTTTCCTGCGACTTTTTTCGCGATTTTCTTTCAATTATCCACCAAACTTTGTTGTATGAAATGGGTGTTATAGTCTCTAGATTTGATATTTAACAAAACCGTACCTAAAAACCACGAAATTTTGGCGGAACGCGAAAAAAGACTTTATGGTACAAAAATTGTATTGAAAAACTTCATCAGCGATATTCATTCTGCAAACAAATATACTGATGTAAGAATTTTACTTTTTGCAAAATTTAGTTTTTTGTTGCAAAACAAAAAAAAACCCACGTAAGAAACAAAATTTGCCAAATTTTGCATCATTAATTCGTTTGCAGATTGTACTGAAACAAAACTTTTATAAATTGAAAAATAAAAACTGTTTTTCTTAATAAAGAAACTTTTTTTTCTACAAAAAAAACTTTTCTTTTTTTTTGTACAAAAACTTTTTTTTTTATTTTTTCTTTTTTTGTTTGGAGTTGAAAATAAAAAAATATCATTTGTATAAAAATATCATTTGTAAACTTTTTTTATTCTTTTTTTTATAGAGATAAATATATTTTCAATTTTGGATGAATATGAAAAAAAATAATTTAGAAATTTACTTTATTTTGAACGGAATACTTTTTTATTTCTTGATGAAAACTTAAAAACAGAGACTCAAAATAACTGTTATATTTCTAAAAAAGTCACCACCCAAATTTATTTAATTATAATATTTTAATAATGCACTATATTTTATAAATCATATTGCACAAAAAAATCACAAAGTTTGGCAAAGATTTTAATTTTTTCAATTTTTATATTTCACTCTTAAATTTCTGTTGTTTTTTGATTTTTATTTTAAAACTTTTTATAAAAGTTACAGAATGATTTTTTTGAAAAAATTAAGCAGTAACTTTTTTATTTGATAATAAAATAAAAATTAAAAATTGACCTAAATTGAATGCCGGAAGCTGCTGGAATATACATATTTACTCACTTTAAATTACTGTTCAATCTTTTATTAACACTAGTTGACATCATCAGGATATTATAATTGGTAAAGTCATTGGTTCTACGGCTTTTGATTTATACTCTTAATTGTTATTTTTTGATAAAGAAAAAAAATTACAAAATAACTTTTATTATTTTTGAAAAAATAAAAATCGTGTTTGGATTGTTTTTGTTTGAATTAAAAATATAAATCAAACAGAGCAAATAAACTGAAAACTAAAAATACTCAAACAAGAAATAATTGTAAAACAATCACTTTTTTGAATAAAAGTTATAACTGTTACGTCCCTGCTTAAAAATAAAGTTTTTTGTTTGTAAAATCCGGTGCCTGATTTAATTCTATTTTTGAACAAATAATTTTAAATATCCCAGCCAACATATTTCTGAGCGCTCAAAAATTATGACTCATATATGACTCTAAAATATGATCATTTTCTAAGCGCTCAAATTTTAGAGTCATAAATTAAACATAATAGAGTCTTATTTATGAGTGAATTCAAAAATTTTTCAATACTCATAAATGACTCAATAATTAATCATAAATGACTCATAAATGGCTCAGATAATTTTAAATTTTCAAGCAATGCTTATAATTCGGAGTCTTTTATGAGTCCTAAAAGTGCGCTCAGAAAGAGGCTCCATGGGTGAAGGAAAAGACCTTTATATAGCTATGATTTCAGATGGTCTAGAGGCTCTTTAATGAGTCTTTTCGGACTCTAATTGTACAATGGGATATTTTAGTTTGAATATAAAAGGTTGGTTAAATTTTAAGGGCCGATGTTAATTTTGAATAAAACACAAATTATTTAGGAAATTATTGTCATTTCTTTTTATTATGATATATTGGTATTGTTCAATTATGTATGGAACAAAATATCGGCCAAATGGCCGCCGCGACCTCGGCGGCACACCTCCATCCGATGGTCCAAATTTTCGATGACGCTGAGGCATAATTGAGGTTCTATGCCGTTAATGTGTCGAATTATCTCATCCTTTAGCTCTTGAATTGTTACTGGCTTATCGACGTACACCTTTTCTTTCAAATAACCCCAAAGAAAGAAGTTCAACGGTGTCAAATCACATGATCTTGACGGCCAATTGACATCGCCACCACGCGCAAAAGAGCAATTGTTTCGTTGGCTGTGTGGGAAGTGGCACCATCCTGTTGAAACCACATATCGTCCAGGTCCACATTCTCAATTTCTGGCCACAAGAAGTCCGTTATAGCGAACTCTATTCACGGTAACTGCTTGGCCAACCTCATTTTCGAAGAAGTACGGCCCGATGACGCCGCCAGCCCATAAACCGCACCAAACACAAAAAACAGATGTTTTCACATTTCCTACAGACCCGATTTGCTGAAATTTGTGCACAATTCTCCCGATTATGCTGACCAAAGAAATCACGAAGTGCACGAAATGCATTTTGATATGAACGCCCATTTACATAATAAGACTGAATAACTTTAACGCGTTGCTCGATTGTGTATCTTTCCATGGTTCAAATTGAGTTAGTCTGAAATTGAGAAATGTCAAATGAAATGCAGAAAAAAACTTGACGTTTAGGTGTGGTTCACATTCAACATCGGCCCTTAAAATTTAAACATCCTTTATGTATCGAATTTTTTAGTCTGCAGGGATAAGTTGTAAATCCATAGACTTAAATAAATAAAAAAATTATTGGCCAAAATCACACTTTTCTCGAAAATTTTCAAATTCGAAAAGCTGTCACTGTTAAGTTAAAAAAGGGATATGTGCAATTTTCAGTGGAATTATTCTATAAGGTGTATTTAATAAACTTCTATGCGTTGACTACTTTTTTATATTTTGTTGAACAAAATTTAAAAAAAAAATCCAAATTAGAGTTTCGCAAATTAAAAAAAAACCATATTTGGCCATACCTGGGAAATACTTTAGCATAATCCAAGAAAGACAGGTTTATATCTAAATACTTGTAGATCTTGGAAATGAAACTAAAGTATAACATTGTAAAGGCTCCATTAGTCTAATCGTAAAGTAAGAAAACGTATCTGTAAACAATTTAATGTGTTAAAATAATACAGAAAATATTATTGTCTTTCTTCTATGTATTGAAACAATTGTCAAGTACAATCGTAAACAAATTCTGTTGAAAATATAAAATTTCTACATTATTACTTGACAGCATAGAGTTATGCTGAAGAAAAAGATAAAAAATCAATATTTTCTATTTTTTATACTCTTTCTATTCATTACAAGATTCTTACGATACTTCCAAACTAATTTGAGCTTAAGTTTTAGGAAAAAATATGTTATTAATTTACGACTTTCCTAATTTATTACATTTAAACCGTATAATGGTCTGGGGTAATTGCAATTACTTAAATATTTTTCAACCGATTTTGGATTTTTATGCATTGCTAGAAAGGCAATTACGATTAGATTGCGATTCTATTGACGTTTTTTAGAAATGCTTTCTTTAAGGACCTGTAAAAGCTGAAAAAGTTATTTTTTCCCCTTGTAAATCGTGTTTCCGTTATACGATCACCTCAATTTAGTGCATGATGTATTGTCATACCTAAACGAAGATTTCTAAGAGGCCTTAAATCGCAAGTTGAAAAATAAATTCCACCCTAATGTACATGAATATCGTACAACAAAAGAAATTTGTTGAAATAAAATAGAAATACTCTATTACAAAAGTTCGATTTACTTTTTAAAAATGGCAAAACATCCTTAAGGTACATTTTTTAGAGCTCAATATCTTTTAGATTCTATAATTTTAAAGAAAAAATCCTAAATTGTTTAACTTAAATTATTTTAAAAATAATTTTCAAAAGTTAGGAAGTGCCCGACAATATCTATTTGGCGACAAACCTTTAAAAATTGATTTTGGGTACAAATGAAATAAAGACACTTTATTTTTAATATTTAACGTTTCTCAGTTTTATTTAGTTTTTTTTAATTGTTAGTAAGTTTTGTTCTTTAGTTGTTAGTTTAAATGTTTTTGGTTACTGTTCACTATTTATTTGTGTGTTTGGTTGTTTTTTATGTTGTTCACTTGTTCTTTTTGTCTGGTAGACCCTTCGTTTGTTTAATTGTTAATTGTATGATTGCCGAAACTAGAGTATTTTGATTGTTTGATTCCTTGCTGTTACGTGTTCACCGATCGAAACTAGAGTGGTTGTAAATTATTTCATATTTACCAGTGTTGCCAACTCTTGAAGGCAGGAAAGCACCATGAGCATTTTGAAAACGGGTAAAAAGGGTAAAAATTTATCCAAAATCAAGATTTTAAAAACACATTTTAGCTTTGTAAAATCGTGTAAAAAAGGTTCAAAAAATGACCAAAAAAGGGGTAAAAAAGCACCAAACTAATATTTCGAAATATTGAAGTTTAAATATAACGAAGTTGTTATTTAAAATTGTACTACAAACATTGTAAAACAATGGATTTTTGTATATTTCGTATTATTTTTCAACTTTGACAGAAAATTCAAGAAAAATTTAAAAAAGGAGAACAAATACCAAAAAGCACTAAAAGCACTGTCAGAAATCTGAAAAAGCACTGTAAATACCCGCTTTTTATAAACGGGTATTTGTAAAAAATCACCGGGTACGGGAAGGAAAAAAGCACCAAAAAATACCCGAAAAGCACTGAAATGGCAATACTGGTGTTTAGTATTGATGCTTAAAGGCTGAGTTACCCCACCGTAAACGTATCTGTAACGAATCAGCTGTTTCGATACCACAAGAAGAAATGTATACGAATGGTTACTAACACGTAAATGTAAACGAACTTGCCGGATCATTCTGTTGAAATCAGAATTTTCTATCCGGCATCGAAACAGCTGACTGATTTTAGTCGGAAAAAATATGAAATGAATAAAGAAAAATGATTCAAACAACAAATAAGGAATAAAAATTAACAAATAAATTGCAAAATTTAGAATAAAATATAAAACCACATGAAATAGATGCTAAATAGTAATGTCGTTTACGATAATCTATAAGTGTACTTTTTAGCTACGGCACGGTACAGTTACATCACATATACGTTTACGGTCCCATAATCCGCCCTTAAGAATGCATCAATACGCATTCTTTCTAACAACAATAATGTAAAGAGAAATTCAGCTACACCGTTTTTACATTGCGGCTCATTAGTTTAGGGGCACACTAATGTGCATTTGTTTAGAGGCATCTCTTAACAATATCTATGAGTAAAACGAATGAAAGGCAACATTTTCTAAGTCCTACAGAATTACCAAAATTCAAAATATTTCAATCGGCCTTATTACGAGTGTCGTAGTCGAACAATTTTTCAATTGGATTTACCATATATAGCACTCAGATTTAAAAAAATCCAGGATCAGTTTCATTTCTTTATAATTTCCATTATATACAAAATAATTTTATATGGAGTCGAAAATTTCGACCACAAATTCGACACTCGTAATCAGGCCGAATATCTTCAAAGTTTTAATAAAGAAAACTTCATGCACAAACTTCATCGTGCGGAAGCCTAAGTAATTAATGTAGAAAATCTACAGAAAGAAATTTCAAGTAATTGAGTATTTCCATAAAAATTCTTATAACTGTATTGACTTTTCGTAACGGTAGCCGATTTCCTACAAAAAAATTTTTTTTTCTGTACGAGAACATACGGTATTTGTACATATAATTAATTTGAAAGTTTAAATAGTTGTACCTACTTTTTACCATTTAGTTGATATAATATTATGTTTTTTTTTATTATAAATGCTGTTCTTCATACTTTTAACAACCTTTTTAACCTTCATAAAAGTTTTGTCATTTTTTATTTATTTAAATTTTTTCACTGTTTCTATTTAACAAAGAAAAAAATTATCAAAACAATACATATAAAAACAAGTAAAAATATTAAATTCGGCTGTGGCGAATCTTGGGATACCGTATTTCTGTCAATGAGTGTAAACCCAAAAATAGTCTAAAACTACGCTTCAGGATTACTACGTGATTTTTCTTAATGAGCTGAAGTAGAAAACAATGTCACGTGGCGTTGTGTAATGCAAAGATACGTTACAGAAAGTAACGACGTTACCGAATGTAAAAAACAAACAAAAAATATGTACCAAAATATGAATGTTAAAAAACAAGAAAAAATGCTTTTGAATGAACGGTTTTTTCCGTAAAATTTTGCATTCACATTTTTTTTTCGCTGTACCGATTTCTCCCATTTCCAACAGCAAATTGCTTCAGGGAACAAAAAATATTCTAGGTAGGCATTCACGGCTTGGTCTTGAATTCCGCAGACAGACATACATCGACTTCGCTGTTCATGCGGATTAATGCTCTGGTTTATGGGAATCCAAATGTTTTTCGATGAGTTACAAACGAAATGACAAACTAATATATTCACTCTCTCTCAGTCGGATGGAGGGTATAAAAACAGTATGTGTGTATGTAATTTGAACTCGAGAATAATAAATATGTAGTTAAGAATTGTTACAACAAATATACATATATACATATACATATATTTGTACAAAGGAAGAAAAATAAACACGAAGAATATTATTACACCTGAGTAGTTTTTATGCATATGTGAAATATTAGAATTATGTAGATTTTTTAACCTTAAGTATTAAATTTCGATCCAGTGAAAACAAAAAACAAGGCAAACTAAAATGGATTATGTGAACTTAAAAATAATAAATAGAAAATTTAATATGCAAATCATATATTTTAAGCTGAAATTTTGTACCGCATTTTTTCGATATAACGATGAAAATATATAGAAACCATTATGCTTAGTTGATCTGAAGGTAGACGATTTCAAAATGCCAATGAATTATGTGCGACCATTAAGATGTCCCTCAAGTTATGAATTGCCAATTACTAGAGTTGTGTCGTTCATGAACGAACTAATTCATTTGAACGGTTCAGTTCTTTGAACGATATGACATCGTTCACCATTATTCGTTCTTTTCGTTCAATTGTTCATTTCGTTCCTTTTTTATTCATAGAAAATTTGTATCTATTTCTTATTAATTTTTTTTAAATTCAATGTTTTTCTTAATAATTTAAAATTGTTATTAAAATTGTAATTTTCTAATACTTTCTTTCTGAAATTAATGTAAACATGTATCATCCAGTGCGCCAATAAATTGTCAAACGAACGACACAGTTCACGAATCACTGTTCGACACAGTTCATGATAAAAAAAGATCGATAACAAACAAATAACGATTGAACGATTTGGACTAACTAGTTTAATGAATTATATTGAACGATAAGACCGAGTCACCAAAAAGAACGATTAAACCCAACTCTACCAATTACACTATCGATTTAGTTGTACTTGTAGTTGACACGTATGCTTTTCTATTGCTGCTTAAACATCCATACGGGAAATGAAGGGTCGAGAATCCAAAGTGATAAATCCGTGACAGGTGAATAGGGGACATGTTACGACACTGATGTAAACCAAAATTTCAGTGTATAAAAAAGTGGTAATTGCAGCAAAATATTCAACATCGTGACTATTGAAATGGAGGCCAAACATTAACTGGTTCGTTTTGCATATATCATATAACTGCAGAAAAAGTATCATAACATCAAATTGACAAAAGTAACTAGTACCGTTACAGTTGAACTTAAGGAACGAGTGCAAAGGAAACTATTCTTACAAAAAAAATTATATTTTTTATTTTAAAATTGCTTTTATTGCCGCCCCGGATATCGGACTTGCGACTTCAATATTTCGAGGCCTATTCTTTGATATGAAAATTGACTGGTATTTATAAAAACACCACTTTCTTACTGCGAGATATTATGTCTTATTCTCTTCAATAAAACTACTAACTACTTATTAAACAAGTGCAAAAGGTTCACTTGTACTATATGTACTTACATATTTACTATTTTCATAGGTGTATAAAATGCTAGTTTCCAATATTTTTATTTTATATATTTGTTTAAAAATTATATATTTCAAAAAATTTAAAAGCTAAAAAATATTGAATTTAAAAAAATTAATTATAAATATTAAAAATTTTTTTTAAGTAAATTAAATAAAAAAAAAAATATTGGCTCTGCCAGGAATAGAACCTGCGATCATGTGTTTGGAAATAAACTGCATCCAATCACTTTTTAGGACATCTTTTATAGCTATAGTGCTTTATTTTATTTATTTAACCAGTATTTGAAAGCAATGAAAGAAGCGATTTTTTTAAAGTTGCTCAGAATTTCTTTTTGAAAGCAATAAAAGTACACTAGAAGATACTTTTGAAGCAATAAAAAAAGTGATTTGTAAAGTATGACTTCCAATTTTAATTTTTTTTTTCTGGGAAATTGTATATTGTATTTCAAGTTATTTTCCGAAAAATAACTACGTCAAAAGGCAATAAAGTACATTTTTGAACACACATACTTTTATTTTATTTTTTAAGGAATTTGCATTTTAATTCTCTAAAACTGTGTTGGTATTGATTAGAAAATATATTTGGAACCTACGAATATAGAACATCAAGAGATTTTAGGATACCCAAGCCCTGTTAACCACACTCTTGCTGTGTCTGGCGGAGAAATATAACAGTAACTATTAAATATTAATAGTCATTAATCTATTTTATAATAATTGTATAAAATTAATTAAAATCAATTCACAACGAAATCAAACTCTAAAACAATGTAAACATTAAAGAAAATTTTAATAACCCTTTCACTACCAACTTTTTGTTTCCGAATTTATCGTTATTTGGACTTCAGATTCTGGTTAAGAGTCCCCAAATTAGAAAAAAATATGTAATATGTTTGCCCCCCCCCCCCTTCCCCTTCTATCCTCCAAAAATGACGTTCGAAAACCGATTTTTGAAATCTCTAATCCCCGTTTTACCCTTTAAACATTCGAAAAGCCAAAATTTTTTGGTTGGTTTTCTTCTCGTCATAAAGCGAAGCTACATGCCGAATTTCCACTATCTATCTTCATTAGTTTATCACAAATACCAAAACACTCTTTTCTCGGAGGTTATGATATATTTAAAAAGTTAAAATTCATTAACAAATATCGCGACTATATTGTCATGTTGAACTGCTTATATGTAATGATTGTTTTTTGAAGGACAAGAGCCTAATAAACTTACTTACAAAAAGTATAAAGTTTTGTTTGCATTATTAAATTTTATATATTCCTTTCAAAATGTATACACTGTAGTGTACAAAAGTTAACATACTTATTTAGTGCACAGACAGACCCAGCTAAAACACACGATCGACATGCATAGAGTTTCATCTGCACTTTCAATGGTTTCATCTGCACTTTACAATTTAAGATTTGTCACAGGCTCCTTAATTTTCAGTTAGTAAAATAATCAACATTTTTCAGTTTTAGGCCTATTAACTTAGAAGTTAACTTTAATTTAACCATGGGTAACTAACCAATACTAAATAAAGGGTTCTTCAATAAGAGCGCTACAAAAGTTTTTTTAAATAAAACAAAAACGGTTTTGGATATCAATGAAATTCTTTATTCCTGTGAAAGTACGTTCGATGCCATTATGTATGGAAATCGATCTCTTTTGCATGGCCACCACGGGCACGCTTGCAGAAGTCCAGACGCTGAACCCAATTTTCGACGGTTTTCAAGCATAAATCGGCCGATATTCGTACGAAGTTCATCAATCGTCGCTGGCTTGTTAGCATAGACCATAGATTTGACGTAGCCCCACAGGAAATAGTCCAACGGCGTCAAATCGCACGACCGAGGCGGCCAATCGACTGGACCATTTCGTGAGATATCCAAACTTGGTTTGCAATAAATTGATTGTGACATTCGCTGTGTGGCTTGTGGTGCCGTCCTGTTGGAACCACATGTCCTCCAAGTCCATATCATCCAATTGGGGCCAAAAATATTCGGTTATCATTGAACGGTAGCGATTCCCATTCACAGTAACGTGCCGGTCTTGATCATTACGGAAGAAGTACGGCCCAATGACGCCGCCGGCCCATAAACCGCACCAAACCGTAATTTTTTCGGGATGCAATGATGACTCATGGAGTACGTGTGGATTGCTGTCTGACCAATAACGCATATTTTGTTTATTGACGAAGCCATTCATTATGACGACCATAAATTGGACGTAGCGCTCTTAACGTTGAGGCCACTGACTCCGAATGTCGGTAGTAAATTTTAATAACTTCGACTCGTTGTTGGCTCGTATATCTTTCCATCATGAAATGGCAAACCTTACTGAAGAGAAATGTCAAAAGAGCGGCAAGAAATATGGCGTCGTTTGCTGTCCCTGTCTTTCTACTTTTGTAGCGTCCCTATTGAAGAAGCCTATATTTGTCCCTATAAAAATTTATTCATAATAACTTATCAATATTTTTACTCTGGGTAGTTAACCTTAGTATGAAATTTCAGAATAAAAACAAAAGGAAAAATTAATAACAAAAATTTTTTTTTCAATACGGGAAAATTAAAAGTTTTTTTCACTGTTTTTTGTGTGTTTCTGGTCATAAAAATATAATTCACTTAACCACGTCGTTTTTTTAAGTTTCGCGGTCGCTAAATACTATAAAATGATTGTGTCTTTTTGCATACTTCGCGAGGTGATTTAATTAAATCCATTTGGTAGGTCTATAAACTAAAAGTGGATTATTTGAACTATTAATAAGTATTTCGTGCTGATCGAGACGGTGGAAATTTTGTGATAGATTATTAAATTAAAGCAATTTATGTGATCAGCACATCAAAGTGAGTAGAAAAATAATCGCTGTGCATGATTTTGAATCTTTTTGTAGTAGCGAGTCAAAACTATGGGTTTTCCAGGGGTCCCTCATATAATTTTAGAATACTTAAAATATGATTGGTTAACATTTCATTAATTCGCAAGTGATTTCTATGTGCTTTTTTATATTTAAGAATGAAATTCAGTAGTCTTGTACTTCACGTGTAAAAAAATTGTGCAAATCCTTGATAACACACCTCAACAAACTTTCAGCGGTTTAAACTTTGATACATGATTCATTTTAAATTTACAAGTTACCCTAAATTGATGGAATAATTGTTTTAAAAAAAAATTTTCCCATAACGGCACACAAAATAAAAAAAATGTCCAATGTGTTTTAGAGAACAAAGTTATTTCTTTACTACCATCGTAACAAATGTCTTAAGCTATTTGGATGCGTTTTGTATAGTATTTCAAAATATGTAGAAAAGCTATTTTCCGCATTTTTAAGCACGATTTTTTCAAATTTGGGTGGTGAGAGACGAATTCGGAATAGTGATTTGGAATCAGCAAGTAAAATACTAAAAGTATGTATCAAGTTTCTGACAGCAGCGACTTTTCATTTTGTATCGTGTCAAATTGCTCTAATATTGGTCACGATCGAGTTTTATTTTCAATTACTCAAGGCAGATTTTGGCTCCTTGAACCCATAAAATAAATTTTTCTTATTTTCTTACATGAGGCCATGAGAAACCTAAATCCTAAATAACAAAAATTTGTCCACGATTTTAAGTACTGATGCAATTTTTGTAAGAAATGCACATCGAAAATACTTATATGTATTATAAACGGTTCATTACAAATTAAATTTATTAAAATATCTTATGTACTGTGAATTGTTCTAAAATAGCCTTGGTTAAGTTTCTTAACCACAGAAATTTCTATGGTTAAATTTTAGCATTGGTTAGAAGAAAAACTTGGTTAAAATTTAGATAAGTTATTCAAAAAATATGTTTACCAGTGGTTAAGGCTAGTATAGGTCTTAACTAGGGTTTATGTCCCGGGAATTCCCGCAAATCCGGGAATTTTGTGCGGGATTTCCCGGGATTTTTTTTATTCTTATACAGAAGTTTTACCTAGTATATTGTTGCGGCTGAAGTGGCTGATTATGGGGATGAGTGTTGCCAGCTTCAGGCTATTTCCACAGAGTAGTGGCCACCCTAGACTGCGGGAAAGAAGGGAAAATTTAGGAACTATTGAGAGGGGTTGTGTTCTGTGGGTTCATTAACTTAAAGGGTAGTATATGCGTGGCATAGGTCATTATAAAAGTATATTTTTATAAAAAGAAAATAATTTTTTTTTATTACAAAATATGTTTTATTACTTTAGCCTGCCCGAATTCAAAGTAAAAATTTCAAACCGTTCTCCAGTTATATTGCTTTTATGCATTGAAGATACAATGCAACTTTCTGATTTTTATTTGCAAATTAGAAACATATCAATAATAACAAATATAAAATAAACAAGAATTTTTAAAATTCAGGAAAATTCAATGAAATTTTTTATTTTTTTAATAACTACCAAAAATAGCTGGTTACTGTAAAATTACCGGTTTTGTAGGTGGTTGTTATAATGTTAAGACGACTGCATTAAATAACTGTTACCAAAATTCAGTACTTTTCGTTAGTTGTTTTCATGAATAACCGTCATAAAGGTTGTTTTGCATCTTACTATAGAAAAACAACTGTAATTTCTGTTAAAAGCAGCAACTAGTGATTGCTACGCAATCAACTGTCAAGTAGAAACGGTCAAGCTTGTCTGAGTGTGTCTGTTTTTGGACGGAATATATCTTAGGCCTGGTATCTTATCTAATATTAAACAATGATTAAGAAGAAAATCATTGTTTAGGTCTTAATTACAGTAACTTGTCGAATTTTAATCTCTGATTCCACTCTAAATATTGATTAAATTTAATTACAGAAATTTCTGTGATTAAGCCCTTAAACATAGATTTTTCACCCTACAATTCGTGTTAGTACTTACATTTTTTTACTAATGTTGGTAACTTTTTAAAAAGTTTTACGTAGACCAATTATTTTCTAAAATAAACACCTTAAAACATCTCATTATCTCCTCTAAATGATGTATATCGTTAGTAACTTGCCTAGTAATTAGGGTTTGGGGTTCGGGAATTCCCGGGCGGGAATTCCCGGGAAATCCCGGGAAAAGTTTGCCGGGAATTCCCGGGAAAATAATATTTTTTTCCCGGGAAAACGGGAAATTTTAAAAATATTAAATTTTTTAAATTGTTTTTGTTTCGATAGGATTTTTTAATTTTAGTCATAAAAAACATTTTAAATACCAAAACAAAAATGTCATTGTTAAAATCTTTTAAAAGGGAATACATTAATTTGACACACAAATAAAATCTTTGCCAGGTAATTAGGAGCATTTCAACTAATAAAGATTTTTCGCATAACTTATTCAAAATTTAAGTAGTAAAACCTAAAAACTTGGTAAAATGTTTAAAAGAAATATGAAAAAAAGCTTTGTTTCTTACAAATAATCGCCCTTACTATCTAAATTTTTTAAATGTATAATTTGGTAAAGTCGACTTTAGTTAAAATATTGGGTGGCAGTATACCTTGACTTGGTTTATTTTTGAAGCATTCCGATTGGTTAATTTATTTTCAACCAATCAAAATATTTGAAAATAGAAATATTTTTGTAAGGTTTTCATAAACAAAATGAACAAAACCGTTTGATTAAAAATAAAGTTGACTTTTAATTTAAAATACTCTTTTATATTAAGGGCCAATAATTTTATAAGTAACGTTTTCATTAATAAATGTGAAAAGAAAAGACTGGTTAACGGTGGTATCTAAATTTAGTTATCCGACATATAAATTTGGTGCAAAATTGATGGTCATGCAACTTCTCTTGAAGAAAACAACAACAAGAAAAACGTTTCAGCTAAAATTAGAAAAGTACCCGAAGAAAAAAGTGTAAGCTGAATAGGCATTAAAGGCTTTATGGTAGGGCAAACATTCCCTGAAATTGTATCCAAATTAGCCGCAGTCAATCCGCACCATAAACTAGATCTTCGTTTTTATAATAAAAACCTGGCATTGCAAAAAAGTGAAACCGATATAAAGAACATTATATTAAATTACTACAATCATGTAAAAGATATCATGATGAAAGAAATATCGAGCAATATTTCTAACAATAGGAGATTTACTATAATCTTAGATGAATGGACAAGAATATCACAACAATGTATAAATGGAAATAATTCATTTCATAACCTGGGGTTGGTTTATATATCAGGAAGATGTAATGCTGATGAAATAAGAAGAATTGTAGAAATAAGACTAGAAGAGTTTTATTTGTCTTTGGAAAATAATATTGTGGCCACCATATCTAATGGGCGAAGTGTGATGAAACGGTTTGTTTCCGACAGTCCAGTAGTAGGTGCTTTCTGCTGGAATCATGCAATTCATTTGGCAGTGCTGCGAGTAATTTATGTCAAATCAAATGTTCAACATTCTGATATTTTTTACTTTGAATTCTCACTACACAGACTGCATTTGTACTGAAATAGTTTTTTTTTTAACAAAAATTACTTATATAGGTGGTTTTCATTAACAATTTTGTTCAAAAATATTTCCCGGGATTCCCGGGAATCTCGGGAATCAAATTTTTTCATTCCCGTTTCCCGGGAAATAAAAAAGTCCGGGAAATCCCAAACCCTACTAGTAATGTATATCTTCTCTAAAAAGACCAATTTTAACTACACTCATAGAAAAAAGTTTGCAGAAAAATTAGTAAAACTGTTAGTACTTCAACTTAACAAATTTTTAAATAATTTTTAGTTAAAATTGAATTTTTAGTTAATTTTTTTGCTACCTCCACATTACTAACTTACAAACTTTTTTGCCATTTTTTTTTTTGCTGAATTTAGTTACTAATTTTTAACAATAAATTTGCTTACTTTACAATATTTTTCTGAATTTTAGTTACTAATTTTTAACAGAAGATTTTTTGGAGTGCTTGTAAACAGAATGTTAAATGACTCATAAAAATTACTGCATATTTTTAACTCGACAAAAATAATGCAAAATTTTAAATAAAGCTAAATTGAAATGGTTGAAAATTTGTCCTACTCATAAAATATATAAATTATTAAAATTTATGAGAAAAGTTTCTATTTATCGTAATACATTAATTTTCAAAGATCAAGGTTTATTTTGGACGAACTATATAACTAGTTTGAAAAATTAATAGTTATATTTTTTTCCAAATTTATCTATATCTGTAAAGTTTTTATTTTTAATAGTAAAAGGCTTTATTTTTGAATCATGTAGGTTGATAAACAGCATCCGGTTTCTAATTTGTTACTAACACACGCTGTAAAATTGCTTATTTAAAAATTTTATTTGTACATTATTGTTTTCTTCTACTGAACGGCAGAAAACAGGCTTTGAATTCAGTGAACTTATTTTATTTTTTTTCAATTCAGTGAACTTATTTTATTTTTTTTTTCAATTCAGTGAACTTATTATTTTTTTTTTTAATTCACTGAATGTAATTATATTTTTTTTTAATTCACTGAAAGAAAATGAATTCAGTGGTGAATTAATTCAGTAAGGAATTAATTCACTTTTTTTCCGTTCGATTTATAAAATTGAACGCGTTCACCGGTGAATTAATTCATTTGATTTAATAAAAAGAACTATTGCAATTGAAATAATTCTTTGATTTTGTTGTTTGATGAACGCATTCAATTGAATGAATTCAGTGAATTACTTAAGAAAAGGAATTCATTCAATTCTAGATAAAATTGAATTCGATTGGTAGTGAATTCATTCAAAAAGGAATTAATTCTTCAAAGCTCTGATGAAAACCCTACAAAAATTAATTAACCAATCAGAATGCTCCAAAAATATACCAAGTCAAAGCATACTGCCAACCAAAATTTTAAATGAAATCGACTTTAACAAAAATATACATTTTTGTAAATTGGCGATAAAATTTGTGTTTCAGATCGAATTTTCGGAAAATGTTGATGCAAAAGTTGTGATTTTGTTGACAAAAAGAATTTAGTGGAATATGAATTTACATCGTGTGGTAAGACTTTGCAAATCCGATTAAGGGTTTTTATTTTATTTGCAAAATAGGAAAGTAAGTGAAGTTTTCATTTGAATTGCAATTATAACCTATATAAGTTTGTATGGTTCTAAAAGCCCAAAGTCTATACTTTTAAACCATATTAAAAATTATCCGTAGTTTAGACTTTTTGCTAAAAGTTAAATTTGCGAATATTTCAAAAACTAGAGCTAATTTTTAGATTTGGTGTTCACATTCGTGATACTCCTCCTAAAATCTATCAGAATTGATATGTCACATGCCCGATTCATTTTTAGTGTTGTACTGTGTAATTTAGCAATCGCTCAAAAAACGGCTCGCGTCGATTGGTGTAAAGGAATGATTAAAAAGTTCGACCGTGGTGCTTGAAAAGGCGTGTATAAAATCGTGACAGGTGACGAATCATGGATATATGCGTATGAGCCGGAAGCAAAAACGCAGGGTTTAAAAAAACTGCTAACAGCATCCAAAAATATCCAATACTTCATGAAAGATATCTAAAATAGTAAACACGTTGTGATATTTAACAACATGTTTAAATATTTATGGTCTAATTCATAAACTTTTACAATAGTCTTATTGCAGGATTTTAAGCTAATTTGTGAAAAACAGTATTCATATTTGCTTAATAACGAAAAAAATAATATAGGTTTATAGTCGATTCTCATTTACTTTAAACCTTTTATAAAGTTTGGAGTGAGGAAGCCACCATTTAATTGTTAATTATTTCATTCTCAGGCATGAAATTATTTATTAAAGCCATCCCATCCCTAGAATGTGTAGCTTCCAACAACTTGCATCCATCAAACTGAAAAAAAGCTAAAACAATTGCGTAGCCAATCACCTTTTTCGAAAAATTTCCAAAAAAAATGTAAAAATAAAATTAAAAAGAAACAAAACAATAGTGATGTACAGACTGTCAAAACATTATTCGAAATTCGATTACTTTTGTATGCTTTGAATAATACGTTATAAAAAATTACTTTTTTTACACACATTTCCATTGATTTGCTTTGTAAATAAAAAAAAAATATTTTTATTGGCTTTTAAATTTATCTTAGCACATCATTAGTTCTCTAATTTAATAAAATACATTTTCACTTACGATTACCGAGTTAATCGTTTACTAAATTTGTACATCACTTACGACTTATTTGGGAGAAGAGAGAAAATAAACAGTAGTGTTGCCAGTATCAAATCGAAAAATTAATTTATAGTTAAAATACGATTATGAATCAAGATTTCTAATAACTCTTTATTAAGCGATATCTGTATTTTAACTATAGCAAGCTTCAAACACCAAATAAATTTTATTTATGAATTAGCACATTAGCATATACATATAAATTTTTTGATTTGTAGCGGCTATCGAAAAATACCCAACGATTGGATATTAAACAATATGCTAGATAAAAATAGCTGTCTGTATACGATATATACGAAAATGATATTTCTGTTGTGTTGTTTACTTTTAGCAGCTTTCTTGCTTGTGTGTACAACAAACGATATTTATTTCATATAAATATCTAAAAATATCTTGTTGATTTTGCTGCTATTAGCAGTGAAAATATTCTTGCATTGCTAGATATATCTGTCTTGTGAGTATGGGTTTTTGGTGGTTGGATATTTAATTTATACAAATATCTAAAAATAGCTTGATGATTTTGCTGCTATTAGCTATGAAAATATTCTTGCATGTCTAGCTGGTGAGTATTGTTGTTCGGTGCTGATATTAAAATTGATTTTAAATGAACATACATATGTATGTGTGTGAGTATATTGAAAAGGTATACTTAATATGTGTAAAAATAATGGAAAACGGGAAATAATTATGAAAATAATAAACAATTAGTTGATAAATTAATTCATATATAACAGGTGTGGCCACATTAATGGCTTGAAGTGCCAAATTTGAGATTTCGCAAACTTACGGAGGGCCGTACCATATTACACTACTCAACAAAAATTACTTTTTTTGCACAGCCTTCTTGGTTTCTTAAGTCCGAATCTAAAGTCAAAACTATACCATTGAAAAGCCTTCGAGTTGTGGGTCTTTCTTTTTATATCCCCTCATCAACGCAAAATATTTTATGGGTCAATTTTGTGAAGAAGTAAATCAAAATCTTTTATATTTTTTTGAATATGAATGCCCATGGAATAGCATTTCCTTTGAGAATCATCATGTCCGTCAAATGCTCTGGATAAAACATATAAATATAAAACTGCGAATACTCAATAAATTGATTGGTTGATGCAAATATGTACATTAAAAAAAAAATAGGCACAGAGCCATAATAAACGTTTTTAAAGTATTATGCCCTCCTGAATAGAATCTAAAGTCCAAATATTTATTCGAATTAATCTTCCAAAATACAGAGTTTTCGTTATTTCAAAAAATTAGGTTAAAATTTTTACCAATTTTTCAAATACCCAGTGTAGAAACGGTAATGACATATCATTATTTTTTGGACTACCAGTAATGACACTGACTTACTTTCTGCATTATTTTAAAATATATAATAATGAGTTACTAATAAATAGTTACTTTTTTTTTTTTTTTATTCGTTTACTATCATTATTAACATCAATTTTATAAAAATAACTTAACTAGTTATGAGATCTTATCTTAAGATATTACAGCAATTTTTACTAAAATTAAAAAGATTCGGATACCAGATATTTTTATTTAAGTTTTAGAAATTTATAGGAAAAAGATAGTAAAAAACCTATATAATATATCACTTCTTAGATTTTGGAACAGTAATAGGAGTTTGCAAGACAACCGCTAAAGTCATCTATTTTTTAATAGAATCACTAGCAGATGTCAAATCAAGCTCCTTAGATGTTCATAGTTAGAATTTTTACATTTAGTTCTAAATGTCAGAGTCATTTCGTCAATAACAGAGTCAATAGTCTTCTGTTTAGATGTAACATGTAAGTCCTTAGTCGGATATCTTCTTGGGAGGTTGTATATAATCTTCAGATTTTTATTTTGAATAATCTGTAATTTTTTCCTATGTGATTTCGCACAATTTTTCCACACCGGACATGCATAAGTTAGAATAGGCCTAATGCACATTTTATATAGTAGAAGTTTGTTCTTTATATTCAATTTACTCTTTCTATTTAAAAGAGGATAAAGAGATCTCCCACATTTTACTGCTTTCAAACATGTATTGTCTAAATGCTTCTTAAATAATAATTTCTGATCAAGTATGACCCCCAGATACTTAATAGAATTCGAGAAGGGAATCAGTTTACCCTGGACTGAGAATGGACGAGAAGGTATTCTCCTATGAGAGTTATTGAAAGGAAAGATTATGGCTTGTTATTTGTCCTCATTTATCTTAATTTTCCATTTGGTAAAAAATTTATTTGCTGAATTTAATGATCTTTGCATACGCTTAACAATTGCATTAGTAACCTTACCGTGACTTACAAATGCGCTATCATCTGCATAAAAAGCTACATCGTTACCACTTGGAGGTTTGAAATCAGATATATATAGCGAATATAAAAGAGGTGACAGTACCGAACCTTGAGGTACGCCAGCTGGGATGGGCTTTTCGATGGACTGACCTCCATCAACATCGACTATAAAGTGTCTGTCCTCAAGAAAACTCTTAATAAGCTTGACTAAATATAAAGGGAACTGCATTTTACTGAGTTTAAAAACTAGTCCTGCATGCCATATCGAATCAAAAGCCTTTTCTATATCCAAAAACAATATCCCAGTTGAGTACCTCCTATTCTTGTTACTTTTAATCATGTTTACCACCCTTTGGACCTGATGTGTTGTAGAATGTTCGGCTCTAAACCCATATTGACATCTGTGGATAAGTTCCTTTTCATCAGCAATCGCTTTAATCCTTTCGGAAACTATTTTTTCAAATAAATTGTCCAGACAACTCAACAGGCTAATGGGACGGAAACTACTTGGTGATTTAAGGGATTTCCCAGGTTTAGCAATTGGAATAACTTTAGCCTTTTTAAAGTGTTTTGGGAAAAAAAGAATATTGAATACAGAAATTAAATATTTTAACTAAAAAGTTTAGTGCAGATCCAGGCAGTTTCTTGAGGACTAAATTATTGATGCCATCCAAACCAGGGGCCTTACTATTTTTAAGTTTCCTAATATAAAACTCTAGTTCATCCCGGTTTGTAAAAACATTTGTGACGGCTTCAATGTTATCAATATCGCTTATAAAGGAGTTAACTTTAGCATCAATTGGACCACTTATATTTACAGTTGTAAGATGTGCGTTATAAAAATGTTCAGCAATAGCATTCGCTTTTTCTGTATTATCTGTAATCATACAATTACCAACTTCTAAGGGGCCAATAGATTTATTTTTACCCTTAATACATTTTGTAAGTTTCCAAAATTTTTTGTCCCCTACAGGTAACTTTGAAAGTATGTTTTCCCATTGTCTATTTCTATCATTGCCAATATGGAAAGATATCAATTTGTTTAATTCCCTAATTATAGCAGTAATAGTAACTTTCATGCCAGGGTCGGTACATCTTTGAAATCTTCTTCTATATTTATTCCTCGTGGAAATTATGCGCTTACATAGGGGAGAAATTTGGCGAACATTTACATTAGTATGTTTGTGTGGTATGGTTTCCATACAGATATCATTTATTATTGTTGTAAATTCTTGAATAATGTTGTCAATATTAGACAAAGATAAACTAACATTTAATTCTGTGAACGAATCTATTTTAAGATCTATTCTCCTGCGAAAAGCTGTCCAGTCAGCCTTACTATAGTCTGAAAAAATTTTAATGTCCTCAGTAATCTGCTCATTTATGTAAAAGGAAAGTGGTATATGATCGGAATTTAGTTTAAATGGATGTGTCTCAAGATTTGAAAAGGAAATAGATGAGTTTGTAAGTAAAAGGTCTATTGTAGATGGTTTTCTATATACTACATTTTGTGGTATTCTAGTTGAGCTAAATGGGAAATATATATAATAATTAGAAGATAACTGATGATTAAAAAGTACGCGACCTGCTGTATTGGAATCAGAACAGTTCCAACTGGGATGATGAGCATTAAAATCTCCCAGGATAAAAAATTCACCAGTGGTTGTTGTGATTAGATTTAGATCGTTTAAGAAGTCACCAGTGTATTTAGGGCAATATGCTGCAACGAAGAAAACTTCTTTGTTGTTTATTGTTATTGACACACATGTATTTTCAAGCAGCTTAGTTGGAAACGACTTTTGTATTTTATGTTTTATAGATGATCGTATGGCAATAGCAACCCCTCCCCCTTTAGCAATTCTATCGTTTCTATAAATCTTAAATCCAGGCATTTTCAAATTGTGTTCAGGTTTGAGTAAAGTTTCATTCAACAGTAAAATGTCTATTGCTTGTTCTTTTACAAAATGATGCAATTGAACAGATTCGGTTAATTTGGTAATGCCTTGACAGTTCCAATGCATTACTTTGAGACATTTTAATATTTTGGTTTTATATGGCATATTTAAGTAAAGACACAATAACATTCAGTTGTTCAGCTTTAGTGGTGCACTTACGTAGGTCATCTGTTGCACCAGTAAATATATTGAATAACTCGTCTATTGTAAAGAGATCTGTTTTATTGCTCTGTTGATTACCATACCTTAATGCATCTGAATAACTTGTTTTATAATTTGACGAACCAGGATTTGCTGCTTCGGGATGAATATTATTTTCACCTGTTGCAGGGCGATTAGTTCTATAATTTGTATTTCTAATTTTGCCATTATTGTTGTTGTTAAAATTTTGTGTCATAGTTATATAGTCTTTACGACTTGGACAGCGTGGGTCATCTGCTCGATGATTGCAGTTTTTTAAGCCTTTTTTAATACAGTTAAAACATTTGTATGTAACAGTACCATCAAGGTCTGTTTTATTAACAGGGCAAGTGGAGTAGTCATGATTGCCGCCACAAGCAATGCAGATATTTTTTCGATAACAGTTTTTTGTTCCATGTCCATACATAGCACATTTTGTGCAAAATGTTGGGCCTCTGTTATTTTTACTTGGGTTTCTCCAGTGGATCACAATACCACGCAAATACCTTATTTTAAGAATATCACGCTTTTTATGTTGTGACCTATCGAACTCTAACATATATATAGCATCATCCGCAGAGGAACGTGAAGTTATGATTTCCTTAATACTAACAGCAGTGACATTAAAGGAATCTTTAAGTTCTTCAGTGATTGCTTTAACGTCGGTTTGTGGAAGTCCAAAAAGAACTAACTTGAACAACTTTCTATCAATAACGTCATGTGTTTAGTACGGAAACTTTTCATTAGTGAGTGTAGTTTTGGCTGTATTAAAATCTGATAATGTTGGTGATATTACTTTGGTGCCAATTGACATTCTTTTAAACTGGTAAGTGGCCCCCAACTTTTGATAGACAGATGAGAAACCATGCACGGCATCAACAACTATTGGTGGAATCACTACCTTGTATACAACTGGTTGGACTTCACCTTCACTATAGGTGTCATCATCATCTTCTAAATTTGCAAGATCTTCAAATCTGTTGCTGTTTGTAAGAAGTTTATTTTTTGGGGCACTTCCCCAAACTTTTTTACGTTTATTTGCGCTCATTTACACGTTTTTTTATATTATTTTTATTTCTATTGTACAATGTACAGTTTCTATTTTGTTTTTTGTTTATCTTTTGTATGTTTTTATTGATTTGCTAGCAGAGAGAGAACGTCTTTATACAACCGTAGTTAGTATGCGACTGAAATAGTTACTTTTTTCATTATTTTAAAATAAAAAATAATGTATTTCCAATAATGACTTATTTTTATCATTATTTCAAAAACAAAATAATGTTATAGATTTTTTTGTAAATTTTTGAAATCCATTTCTAGACTCAATATTTTTTCAACACTGGTAATGATATATGTAACCACATATTTTTTGATTTATTGTATGTTGGCGAGTAAGCTGACGTGTGAGCAGCAATTCAATTATGTTTTTATCTATCAAATATTACATGTCCAGATAGCGCAGATGGTACAGCTATAGGCTGCCAGTCTGGAGTGCCGCACGAGAAGATTTTATTAAAAAAAATTTTTACATTAAAAAATATTTTTTTTATAAAACTCATTTTTTTGAAAATCTATTTTTAGAATCATTATTTTAGTCAATACTCGTAAGCACATAAATAACGACATATTTTTTGGTTTTTCGTATGCTGGTGTGTAACTCATTATTTTTCGCGACATCTCCATATGAAGGTAATAAGTAACTAGTTACCATTACCAGGTATGTAGTTACATAATCACATATCTGGTAATGATTTCCTACACTGGGTATTTTAGGTGTACTTAATGATTTTTGATCCATAGTTTTATTTCTCGCAATGTGAACATGAACATGAAAAACCTGACGAACTGGCTTTTGATACAAAACGCGAATAAATATAATTTTTAGAGAAAAATCTTAATGTAAATGAAATTAAATGAATCTGTTTGTTAAAATAGTTTGAAAAATATTATAAGACTGGATCGTACTAAGGAAATTTGCTCCAAATAACAATAATATTTAAGTTTGTTATTTTAAGTAAAAATTATTATATTATGACAACATTTTAAACATCTTTTCTAAACAAGGTCCTTTTGTCAAAAGTTATTTATTTATGGTATATGCGAATTTTTAATATGATCGAAGACTTCTTAAGTGTTCTTAAGAAATATTCAGGTATAAATTTTTGTCTCTCTTGGATTATACTAACCTAGGTATGGCCAAAAATAGGAACTTTTTCTTCGCAAATTTTGCAAAACTCGAAATTTTTAGTTTTTTTTTTTTAATTTTGTTCAACAAACTATAAAACGTATAGAGTTTTTTCAGCTACACCTCAAAGAATAATTTTGCTGAAAATTACACATATCCCTCTTTTAACTTAGTAATTTTAAATTCGAAAATGTTAGAGAAAAGTGTGATTTTATCCAATAATTTAGATAATAGTCTTATTTTTTTGTTTTTTTTTAGCTCCGACAAACAAACCCTTTCTTTAAAAAGGTCAAAAGTGAAGTTTTTGAATAATTTTGGATTTTTCCTGAAAGTATATCAAAATTTTGTGATGTTTCTTGCGGAATTTGGTGAAAGTTGTCCAAATAACTTTAAAATGTAAAAAATTGCCATTTGATATGAAAAACTTTATTAAACATTTTCTACAAAGAAAAATCAAAGAAGCAAGTGTCGAAATGACCCAAATGTTAAATAACGCTGGTTAGTTCAAAAGTTTATGTAGAAACCATAAATTACACGGTGTTATAGTGAAAATATACTTGTAAAATGACCTAGTGTAAGTTGTAGGCCTGGTTGAGTAAATCACTTTTCACTTTTCAGAATTTTGAATATACCCTCAAAATCTGAAGTTATCGGCAAAAAACGTTTTTTCAAAACTTCACGGACCAAAATATTTTTAACTAAATCACTTTTAAAATGATTTTCAATTTTCAAACTGTTCCAGAAAGATGAATAGTTAGCCTTTCCAAATATATATACATGATTTTGGGGCACCCCTTAAAAAAAAAATATGACACCCTCTGGAATTATTAAAGAAAACTGTTTTTCTTTTTTTCCCAAATACCGAAACACACCCAAAATGGTAAGTGCGACGGCTCAAATAAAAGTGACAAAAATGGTGATTTTTTGAAATATTTGTATTGGGAACCCCTCAGGGGATTCCAGGGGGTGTGCCACTAGCATGGGTGGGTCGGCCCTCCAAAGTTAGTGGGGGTCGGTCATACATTTTGACTCGATTGGGGCACTCTAAATGGGTCAAAGTGGGATTTTTCAAAATTTGAACTTACGGGTCAAAAATCGGGGATACAGAATTCGTTTTAGAGGTATGGTTCCTCGGGCAAAGTTTTATATTTTGATCCCTAAAATACGATTTTCCTTGTCACTTGAGTGATTTTTTTGCCTCCCTACAAATCGACCCGCCCTAACGTATACATAGTACTTTTGCACTTTTATTTTAACACGAGTACATATTTGAGGATTATCTAAAAATTTTCGGTTTAGCCTTATTGGACTACCTGTTCATTCTTTTGAAGTAACAATGTTCACTTAATTGAACTTTACTAAGTGTAAGGTGACGGCAACAACACGCAAGGACATTATCGATATTCCTATTTTGGGGATTATGACCAGAATTTTTCGGACATAATTTCTCAGCTTAAAGTGGGATGTACAACGATTTACAAGTGGTCACAGTACACATAAGGGTTAAAACCGATTTGTTGTGGTGATTATGAACAAAAATTCTTTCTTTTCCCCAAGAGAAACACCTAAGTCTGGCCGACGCACAGATGAGTATTTGACCAGAAAAGCTGGCCAAAATTATTAAACTTGTTTTTTGGACTAAAACTTCGGTGGTTTTGATAGTTTTGGGTTTAATTTGATAAAAAGAATACAGCTGCGAATATTTGGAGGGTTCGTATTTTTTTTTTGATCCCACGCTTACTCGTACTTCGCAGAAGAATGCGAGTTTCCAAATTTTTTTTTGTATTTTAATCCTTTTTCGATCAAAGTTTTAAGAAACATGGATACACATAAATGAAGTATTTTAGATTAATTTTGTGCCTTTGCAACGCCCTCTAGTGGAAATATTTGGAACTAAAGTTCAAATTTTGACATGCTGTATCTTCGGAACTAATCAAGGTTTTTCCAAAACTAAAATTTTGTATTTTTTGTATAACAAATCTCTACATATTTTAAAGTTTTTTTTAAATATATTTAAATTGATTTTTGATATTTATTAAAAAAAATTGTTAAAATAGGGAAAAAGCTGCATACAGAGAGTTTTCTGCACAAATTTTAATGACCTTCCCCATCGCAATAACTCTTTAATATCATGTAGATAACTCCCTCAATTTATCATTGCAGACCGTACCGTTCATCTAAGGGGCCTAGAGACCTTTCTTTTGGTGGCCAGTTCCCTACTTGGGTCATCGACGATCTATGTTCTCCTAATAGTCCGCCAATAAGTTAATCCTGTGGAAAGACAACTAGGGGAAAAAGCGCCCTAAAATATCAAACTTATCGGTTTTTCCATTCATCGCTACAACTTACCACCGCAAATGAAAACAAAACTCCCCCACCACCCCCCCCCCCCCAAAAAAAAAAACTAAACCAGAAAACAAAAACAGAATAACCACACCCACCATCCATACAAAAACATAGCCGTGCAGGCACTTGGGCAATTCCTGAAGCACTTTCGTCCCCTGCCAAAGGGACTCATCAGCGGAATTAACCTACTGGTTCCAAAGAACCCCTCTGGGATGCATATCAACATGATCCCGAAAAATTACCAGAATAGTCAAAAATAACAAACCAAATCTCAAATGATCACAAAACCATAAATTCAAAAAACACAGAACCATAAATTCAAAAAAATACAGAACAAATTTACCAAGTACACTCCAGTATCACACACGAGATACAATAACATCCGCGCACCATACCACACACTCGCGAGAAAAAACGATAACATTTATTCAACACACAAACATAATAATATACAATATTTAGTTTAAGTTATAAAATTAAAATGTCAGAAACCTACACCTCAAAAACTTACACTAAACCACACGAAAAAACCAATAAATAGACGTCACCAATAATTTGACAATATTCAAATATTCCCTAGAAACCCGTCAAGCAAACGTTATTAACACATCCACAGCACCTGAGAGAGCTACCTACCGAATGGTGGACTTGTACATCAACTTTATATAATCAATCATTCACCCAATAAAATCCATTGATGAAAATAATTTTTCATTCAATTACATTTACAAGGCAAAAAACCATTGTAAAGTTAGTAAGCAGTGTTAATCCCCAAACAAAAGTTTATGACTGACAAAAAAAATATGAGAAAAAGTGACTGATGAGCAAAAATTGGAAAAAGATGAAATTTTCAAAAAATCGCCAAAAATCATGGCGCAAACTTGCGCAAACTTTTTTTCTTTTGATTAAAAAAAAAGATTTCAAATTTTTTTTTCCTATATAACATTTTTCCTTCACTTACTACTCTCACTTTTTCAAACTTTCTTCCTTTTTTTTGCAAAAAACGTGTATAAAAAAACCCTTTTTTTTAATTTTTGAACGAAGAGTTTCAACACAAATATTTAAAATAATTTTTTTTTTTAATTGTTGAAAATAGCTATTAATCAAGTATTTTATTAAAAAACGAGTAAAAAGGTTAAAGTCGGGCATGCCGACTATACAATACCCTACACCAGTCTGGGTAAAAGCCAACTAATGTTTGGATCCGAAATTCTAATGGGTTAAAATGGGGCATGCGTCAAAATTTTCTATAATGTGTGTCAGCGCACCAAGTTTCATTAAAATATCTTAATATTTGCGATCTGCAGTTTGTAACCAAGCCAATTTTGGGGGGGACCCTTATATGGGCACTAGGTCTAAACATGGACCGATGTTCACCAAAATCAATAGGCTTCGTCCTTGGGCCAACATAGGTCTGTGTGCCAAATTTCATCAAAATATCTTAATATTTGCGACCAGCAGCGTATAAACAATATAATTTTGGGGGGACCCTTATATGGGCACTAGGTCTAAACATGGACCGCTGTTAACCAAAATCAATAGGCTTCGTCCTTGGCCAACATAGGTCTGTGTATCAAATTTCATCAAAATATCTTAATATTTGCGATAAACAATATAAACAATATAATTTTGGTAGGACCCTTATATGGGCACTAGGTCTAAACATGGACCCATGTTCACCAAAATCAACAGAATTCGTCCTTGGGGTAACATAGGTCTGTGTACCGAATTTCATCAAAATATCTTAATATTTGCGACGCTGCAGCGTATAAACAATATAATTTTGGTAGGACCCTTATATGGGCACTAGGTCTAAACATGGACCGATGTTCACCAAAATCAATAGCATTCGTCCTTGGGCCAACTTAGCTCTGTGTACCAAATTTCATCAAAATATCTTAATATTTGCAATCTGCAGTGTATAAACAATATAATTTTGGGGGGACCATTATATGGGCACTAGGTCTAAACATGTACCGATTTTAACCAAAATCAATAGGCTTCGTCCTTGGGCCGACATAAGTCGGTGTACCAAGTTTCATCAAAATATCTTAATATTTGTAGAGTGCGCACAAGAATGCATGGACAGACAGACAGACAGACAGACGGACGGACAGACGGACATCGTTAAATCGAAATAAAAAAAAATTCTGAGCCGATCGGTATACTATAAGGTGGGTCTAGGACTAATATTTTTTGGTGTTACAAACATCAGCACAAACTTATAATACCCTGACTACATAGTGGTGTAGGGTATAAAAATCAATTTAAAACCTCCATTCGTTCAGCCATAAAAAAATATAATACTAACCTCCTAAAACTTGAAAAAGTTAATAAAAGGGGATGACATTATTTTAACTTTCCTGATTTTAACAGTGTCTCGAAAGTACAAATCTCAACTTAAAATCTTGAGAATTTGCAACATAATGCAGAATTTAGTTGCCTATTGAGCTGCGTACATTTTTTTTTTTAATTTCTTTAAATTCATTTTTGCTTTTTTGGCCAGCTTTTTGGGTCAAATACTCCTATGTTCGACGGTCAAAATGCAAAAATCCTTTCCTCATTGGGCTAGCTTTGGACATACCACAGTAGTCCATAAGAAAGCTCTACTCAGCTGTGCCGGTACCAGACATTCCACAAAGTAAAAAACTCTAAGACCGACTACGCAAAGAAGCTTTACTTGGCATAGCTGGTTTTATATTAGAGTTTGCTAAAAACCGAAAAATTAGAAAACCGCGGTTTCGGGTTTTCAAAATTATAAAAACCGCGGTTTCAGTTATTTTTCGGTTTTCTTGTAATATCAATAGAACTGTTTTAAAATAATTAAATACGTATAAAATTGTATAGTTAAACACGTGCAATATATTCATTAAAATTCAATTGAATTTCTCACTCGAATAAAATCTTTTTATTCTTTTGTCGGCAACTAAAGCTTTTCAAGAGTTTAAATTTAGCAATTTGTTTAAAACAATACGAAGTTAAAATTTTATAAATTTCGCGGACTGAAATATGACTAAAAACATGCGGTGAAAGTCTGAACAAAAATCAACAATTCTTTAATTAAGGTAATAATTCATGTAAAAAATTAGACCATATATAACGCAACAGTTTTTGTGAATGCATTAAGTCGTTGTGAAGAACTCGAAGTGTGAAGTGCTAATTTGAGATAAAAAAATATTTAAAAAAAAATCATTCCAAATCAAGAAGTTTACAATGAATCCACCATCCTCTACACCGCAAGATGAAGCAATAACAACATCAACAACTATCGAAAACCCAATGAGTCATATACCCAGGCATGATGTTACTGTTTTTGGTGTGTCTACTGATTTGACTGATCTTAATTTACCAACCCATCTGGATATCTTGAGATATTATTTTTACTTGAGCGAACAAAAAAAGTTGTCCTATAAAGCATTCACTATTCAAGTACAAGATAAGTTGATTGGAATTTGGGAAAAACTTGGTATGGAAATAATGCTGAAAAAAAGTGTATGTAATAAATTGAATAGATTGCTTGACAAATATCAAGAGCAAATCAAGAGAAGAAACAAACCCCAACAATTTACAGAGTATGTAAAATCTCTGGAAACAATTTTTTTCATTGGAACATGTAAATGCGATTTGAAGGCAGCTCCATGTGCATGCGGTTTGGTTCCCGAACGCCTCAAAGAGTTTAAGCACGATCAACATAATCAGAGAAGTCTAACAATGGATGGATTTGCGATGGAAATTGAAGAGCAAGGAGCAACGTCTATGTCATCAATGCCAACATACCAAGATCCCGATGATTCAACATACGCACCGCCCCCGGTTCAAGAAGATTTGGATATATGCACAAGTTCACAATACACACAGAGATACGATTGTTTTAACTTTGCCTTGGTAGCATCAGCAATGGGAACAGCTCTTTTCCAAGATTTTAAAATGAAAGATATCCATGGCAAACCTCTCATCATGGATAAATTGAAAGTTCGCCGAGAAAAAGAGAAATGCAGACAAGAAGTGCTTCGCAAACGGTTAGATGATACCAATTTGTTAGCATTTTCATTCGATGGCAGAAAAGATGATACTTTAACGAGAGATACAATTGATGAGAAGTATCATACTAGAATGGTAAAAGAACCTCATCTTGTTATTTTGAGAGAACCGAATTCTGAATTGATTGGTTACGTAAGACTGGAACATGAAACCGCTGAATACAAAACAACCAAATTAAATGATTTTTTCAACGATAAAAATATATCACTGGATGCATTAATTGGCATATGCACTGACGGTGAGCCAACAAACACTGGCCCAAACGGTGGAATTATACGACGATTCGAATTGCTGTTAAAAAGACCATTGCATTGGTTCGTTTGCCTTCTACACTTCAACGAACTTCCGTTTCGGCATTTGTTTGAAGCTTTGGATAAATCAACCAGCACTGGACCAAGATCGGCAACCGGAAAATTGAGTCGTCAAATCGAAACTTGTGAAACTCTTCCGGTAAGTTATTGCTATCACTCATTTATTATAATTGTCAACCGTTTTTAATTGTTTTATTTTTATATATTTTCAGGTGGTGGTCGGCTTTCAGAAAATTGAGTTGAAAAATATGCCCCCTGCTCCAGAAAAAATTTAATTTTCCACCGATTCCAAGTACTTATACGACATGGCCCATGCAATTTCTAGCGGCGTGGTTTCAGTGGATCTGGCAAACATCAAACCAGGGAAAATTGTACATTCTCGGTGGCTCACCAAGGCCGCTAGACTATTACGATTATATGTGACAACGGAAAATCCAGATGCAAATTTAAGAATACTGGTTGAATTTATAATTACATGTTATGTGCCAATGTACTTCAATATCAAGTATTACAGCTCTGTCGTGTACGCTAGTAGATTATTTTTCAAATTCATTAGTTGGTCAAGATTTCTAGAACCTCGTTTACGCAAAATTGTCAATAAAGTAATTACAGATAATTCATATTATGCGCATTCGGAAAATATCTTGTTATCAATGTTGTTTGATGATAACAAAGAAAAGCGCGACTGTGCTATCAAGATAATTCTACACTATCGAACCGATGTTGATGACCCAACGGGACTTAGAGCTTATAAAAAACCAGATATAAACTTTTATTGCACAAGTTACACGGAAATGATCAATATGAATGACATAAATGACGTATTTGAACCACCATTCACGCGAAGCATTCCATACGATACTTTGAAAGAATATTTAAATCAAGATGATCCACCGTTTAATGATCCAAAAATTCCATCACACATACAAGAAACAGAACGACACGTTCAATTGCTAGCTAGCGTTTCCAAACGAGTTATACCGGAAAATGTAGAGGCTGTTATGGCGACGACATTAGAGAGCCGTGCGAAATTGCCCAGACTTGAAAGCAAAAAAGACTTCAAACAGTAATTTTTTTTATTTTCTTTTCTATTACTAAGTTAAATTAATTTTTTCATTTACATATGTTCTGACTAAATAAATTTCTAAGGAGAAAAAATAAATAAAATAATAAAAATAAATAAAATAAATAAAAAATAATAAAATAAAGTGCCAAAAATGGTGATTTTTTAAAATGTTTGTATGGGGATCCCCCCAGGAGAGTTCCAGGGGGTGTGCCACTGGCATGGGTGGATCGGCCCTCCAAAGTTAGTGGGGGTCGGTCATACATTTGGACTCGATTGGGGCACTCTAAATGGGTCAAAGTGGGATTTTTCAAAACTTGACCCTACGGGACAAAAGTCAACAGTTGGGGGGTAGTAGAATTCGTTTTAGAGGTATGGTTCCTTCGGCAAAGTTTCTTATTTTGATCCCTAGAATACGATAAAATAGAGTTTGCTGTTCCGTTTTAATCGAAAACGAAACCGCGGTTTTTCAAGCCTCAAAACCGAAATCGAAAAAAAATAAGTCGGTTTTTAATAAATACTTTATGATAATTAAAATAATTAATAAAATTGCACCCTAGTGTACAGATTTTATTCTTTTGTCGGCAACTAAAGCTTTTCAAGAGTTTAAATTTAGCAATTTGTTTAAAACAATACGAAGTTAAAATTTTATAAATTTCGCGGACTGAAATATGACTAAAAACATGCGGTGAAAGTCTGAACAAAAATCAACAATTCTTTAATTAAGGTAATAATTCATGTAAAAAATTTTCATTAATATTAAACACAAAATTTTGTAAAATATGAAAAATGTTGGCGCAACATTTTCTAAGCGCTCAGAAATTATGACTCGTAAAAAACTATAAAATATGATAATTATAAGAGTGTATTCAAATTTTTTTTTTCATTTTTCATTGCACATAAATGACTCAAAAATTAATTTTCTCATAATGCATATATTTCGGAGTCTTTTATGAGTCACAAAAGTGCGCTCGGAAAGAGGCTTCATCAGTGAGGTACTTATATACATACCTATGTTTTCAGCAGGTTTTAGGGTTATTTAATTAGTCTTTTCGGATTCTAATTGTACACTAGGGTGCAATTTTATTAATTATTTTAATTATCATAAAGTATTTATTAAAAACCGACTTATTTTTTTCGATTTCGGTTTTGAGGCTTGAAAAACCGCGGTTTCGTTTTCGATTAAAACGGAACAGCAAACCCTATTTTATATACATTAGGCCGGGTCGATTTGTGGGGAGGCAAAAATTCTACTACCCCCCAACTGTTGACTTTTGTCCCGTAGGGTCAAGTTTTGAAAAATCCCACTTTGACCCATTTAGAGTGCCCCAATCGAGTCCAAATGTATGACCGACCCCCACTAACTTTGGAGGGCCGATCCACCCATGCCAGTGGCACACCCCCTGGAACTCCCCTGGGGGGTTCCCCATACAAACATTTTAAAAAATCACCATTTTTGGCACTTTATTTTATTATTTTTTATTTATTTTATTTATTTTTATTATTTTATTTATTTTTTCTCCTTAGAAATTTATTTAGTCAGAACATATGTAAATGAAAAAATTAATTTAACTTAGTAATAGAAAAGAAAATAAAAAAAATTACTGTTTGAAGTCTTTTTTGCTTTCAAGTCTGGGCAATTTCGCACGGCTCTCTAATGTCGTCGCCATAACAGCCTCTACATTTTCCGGTATAACTCGTTTGGAAACGCTAGCTAGCAATTGAACGTGTCGTTCTGTTTCTTGTATGTGTGATGGAATTTTTGGATCATTAAACGGTGGATCATCTTGATTTAAATATTCTTTCAAAGTATCGTATGGAATGCTTCGCGTGAATGGTGGTTCAAATACGTCATTTATGTCATTCATATTGATCATTTCCGTGTAACTTGTGCAATAAAAGTTTATATCTGGTTTTTTATAAGCTCTAAGTCCCGTTGGGTCGTCAACATCGGTTCGATAGCGTAGAATTATCTTGATAGCACAGTCGCGCTTTTCTTTGCTATCATCAAACAACATTGATAACAAGATATTTTCCGAATGCGCATAATATGAATTATCTGTAATTACTTTATTGACAATTTTGCGTAAACGAGGTTCTAGAAATCTTGACCAACTAATGAATTTGGAAAATAATCTACTACCGTACACGACAGAGCTGTAATACTTGATATTGAAGTACATTGGCACATAACATGTAATTATAAATTCAACCAGTATTCTTAAATTTGCATCTGGATTTTCCATTGTCACATATAATCGTAATAGTCTAGCGGCCTTGGTGAGCCACCGAGAATGTACAATTTTCCCTGGTTTGATGTTTGCCAGATCCACTGAAACCACGCCGCTAGAAATTGCATGGGCCATGTCGTATAAGTACTTGGAATCGGTGGAAAATTCAATTTTTTCTGGAGCAGGGGGCATATTTTTCAACTCAATTTTCTGAAAGCCGTCCACCACCTGAAAATATATAAAAATAAAACAATTAAAAACGGTTGACAATTATAATAAATGAGTGATAGCAATAACTTACCGGAAGAGTTTCACAAGTTTCGATTTGACGGCTCAATTTTCCGGTTGCCGATCTTGGTCCAGTGCTGGTTGATTTATCCAAAGCTTCAAACAAATGCCGAAACGGAAGTTCGTTGAAGTGTAGAAGGCAAACGAACCAATGCAATGGTCTTTTTAACAGCAATTCGAATCGTCGTATAATTCCACCGTTTGGGCCAGTGTTTGTTGGCTCACCGTCAGTGCATATGCCAATTAATGCATCCAGTGATATATTTTTATCGTTGAAAAAATCATTTAATTTGGTTGTTTTGTATTCAGCGGTTTCATGTTCCAGTCTTACGTAACCAATCAATTCAGAATTCGGTTCTCTCAAAATAACAAGATGAGGTTCTTTTACCATTCTAGTATGATACTTCTCATCAATTGTATCTCTCGTTAAAGTATCATCTTTTCTGCCATCGAATGAAAATGCTAACAAATTGGTATCATCTAACCATTTGCGAAGCACTTCTTGTCTGCATTTCTCTTTTTCTCGGCGAACTTTCGATTTATCCATGATGAGAGGTTTGCCATGGATATCTTTCATTTTAAAATCTTGGAAAAGAGCTGTTCCCATTGCTGATGCTACTCTATCAGGCACGCCAAATCTGTCACATACCAAGGCAAAGTTAAAACAATCGTATCTCTGTGTGTATTGTGAACTTGTGCTTATATCCAAATCTTCTTGAACCGGTGGCGGTGCGTATGTTGAATCATCGGGATCTTGGTATGTTGGCATTGATGACATAGACGTTGCTCCTTGCTCTTCAATTTCCATCGCAAATCCATCCATTGTTAGACTTCTCTGATTATGTTGATCGTGCTTAAACTCTTTGAGGCGTTCGGGAACCAAACCGCATGCACATGGAGCTGCCTTCAAATCGCATTTACATGTTCCAATGAAAAAAATTGTTTCCAGAGATTTTACATACTCTGTAAATTGTTGGGGTTTGTTTCTTCTCTTGATTTGCTCTTGATATTTGTCAAGCAATCTATTCAATTTATTACATACACTTTTTTTCAGCATTATTTCCATACCAAGTTTTTCCCAAATTCCAATCAACTTATCTTGTACTTGAATAGTGAATGCTTTATAGGACAACTTTTTTTGTTCGCTCAAGTAAAAATAATATCTCAAGATATCCAGATGGGTTGGTAAATTAAGATCAGTCAAATCAGTAGACACACCAAAAACAGTAACATCATGCCTGGGTATATGACTCATTGGGTTTTCGATAGTTGTTGATGTTGTTATTGCTTCATCTTGCGGTGTAGAGGATGGTGGATTCATTGTAAACTTCTTGATTTGGAATGATTTTTTTTAAAATATTTTTTTATCTCAAATTAGAACTTCACACTTCGAGTTCTTCACAACGACTTAATGCATTCACAAAAACTTTTGCGTTATATATGGTCTAGGAGACGAGGTAATAAGAATGAAATGGTACTTTATGGGCGATTTTGTTGTCAAAACTGCCCATAAAGTACTTACATGTAAATTAAACGTTAATCTGACTACAAATTCTGTTAAGCAAGTGCGCCTTTTATTACTTCTGGAAAATCCTTTATGATAATTTTATGCTCAATTCTACCTGTAACCGATTTTGTTGTCAAAACTGCCCATAAAGTACTTACATGTAAATTAAACGTTAATCTGACCACAAATTCTGTTAAGCAAGTGCGCCTTTTATTACTTCTGGAAAATCCTTTATGATAATTTTATGCTCAATTCTACCTGTAACCGATTTAGCTTAAGTAAGTTTACGACATGCAGCTGTGTCTTGTGGTGGCTTAAAAAACCCACACAACCTATTTTACGACCTGCAACAGAACGACACGTTCAATTGCTAGCTAGCGTTTCCAAACGAGTTATACCGGAAAATGTAGAGGCTGTTATGGTGACGACATTAGAGAGCCGTGCGAAATTGCCCAGACTTGAAAGCAAAAAAGACTTCAAACAGTAATTTTTTTTATTTTCTTTTCTATTACTAAGTTAAATTAATTTTTTCATTTACATATGTTCTGACTAAATAAATTTCTAAAGAGAAAAAATAAATAAAATAATAAAAATAAATAAAATAAATAAAAAATAATAAAATAAAGTGCCAAAAATGGTGATTTTTTAAAATGTTTGTATGGGGAACCCCCCAGGGGAGTTCCAGGGGGTGTGCCACTGGCATGGGTGGATCGGCCCTCCAAAATTAGTGGGGATCGGTCACACATTTGGACTCGATTGGGGCACTCTAAATGGGTCAAAGTGGGATTTTTCAAAACTTGACCCTACGGGACAAAAGTCAACAGTTGGGGGGGTAGTAGAATTCGTTTTAGAGGTATGGTTCCTTCGGCAAAGTTTCTTATTTTGATCCCTAGAATACGATTTTTACTGAGATTATTAAATCGACCCGCCCTAATATACATATATCACAGAGGCGAAAATCCATAAGCCCGTCACAAAGAAACACAAAGAAAATAACTTTACAGAAACTTATGCCAATCCACACAATAGAGATTATGTCTTTTTGAATAACGCTCTTAACCCATTTTTCGCCGACCTGTGACTATAATCACCAGTACTTTTACTATTCACAACTTGCTAATGAAAAGTTTTTTATTTAATTCAATTATTATGGGTACTATTTCTTTTATGATATACTCAGTATAAAAACCCTTTTTATTTACACTTCAAGAATATCGGTAGTGTATACATATTCCGCCAATGGGGATTACAATCTCCACAAATTTTCCGGAAAATTAGAAAATTCACTGACCTAAAAATTTTGAATTTTCTTAATTATGCCCAGAATAGCTTTGATATAAGTTTTTATCAACATCTGTCGACGGGTAGGTACTGGTAGCGGCGAAAAATGAGTTTAAGCCCATGGGAAATATATATATTTTTAACTGGCGATTATGACCAAAATTATGCTGGCCATAGTACGAATTTTAGTTTCGAGGTTATGACCGAAATATTTTCGGACATAATCCCCAAATCGGAAATGGAGATAATGTCCGTGAGGTTTATGATATGTAACCTAACATTAAACTCAAGTATCCTAAGTACTGACTAAAGATAATATAACACCCATTAATCGTAAAAAACATATTTATTTTGAATGGGGGAATATTTAGTTGATCTCTTATTTTTAAGTAAATGAATGTTCTTTTAGTTTTGACTCTAGATCATAAATTAATATCACTTTCTGTTTTAAATTATTTTCAAATCAAAGAAAGATGATACAATTTTTACAAGTAAATTACAAAGAATAAAACTATATTTTAAAGAATTCGATAAGACCAGCAACACAGAATACGTATTTTCGGCTTTCGCTACAAAGCCATCATCAGTGTATTTCGTCTTGAGTGGGTTAACATTTAATGATTGTCTACTTATGTGACCGCTGAAAGAAAATCGAATTTCTTATCAACAACTCAACTTAGACTAACAATGCTATTTTAATCCTTTGTTATTATTACTCTATTTTGCTTTGAACCTTAATTCTTAAGATATCTCAGCTGATTCTATTCAACTCTGTGTATGATAACCACAGATTTTTGAATAACAACGAACCGTTAAATTTAAATGTATATTATTTAAATTATATTTTTTCACCGTGTCAATGTCTTTAAGATGAATGGGGGAATTTTCTATTATTGGCAGGTGTAATGGAATTCGTAAAAAATTTGGTGTACCTTAGGCTTTAATTTTTTTCACACTACAAAGTTGCTTAGAGAAAATTTTCCATCCTCCCGATATAGGCCTTTGAACCACCAATTGGCCAAAATGTATTTAATATATTAAATTTTAAAATTTTATTTAAAACAGAATTATTCTATTATACACTCTAATAAAAATTCATGTGACTTTACCCCATTTATAGTAGGTATTTTTTCTCCTTCTATAATTTCAGTAAAAATACATTTTTGTGCCTAAATTCAAATACTTACATACATTGTGTGTACATTAATTATGCATAAAGTATGTAATCATACCTATTTATGTGTTTAAAAAATGTTTAGGAACATACGAATTTCATATAAAATTACAGAGTTTGTGCATAAAATAGCATTCAAAAATATGTAAAGATACAGATAAAATGCCTACAACCACACGTAAAATATGTATATATACATTCTTGGTGCTTTATATTAAACAACCCAAAGGATTCCCATTTCCATTTAAAGGATTTAAAACAATAAATTTATTTTTAAAGGATATTTTATTAGAAATTGCAAATGTAATTAAATAAAATAATAAGCTGTATTTTCGCTCATACCTATCAACGTTAAGTATTTATACCAAATCTACGTTGAAGAGATTAAAGTATAAAAATAAAAACAGTTAACGTTTATAATCGCATGCCAGCAAAACTTTTTAGGACGTAAAGCAAAGAAGTTTTGTTAGATGTGTAAACGTTGAGTTTTCAACATTAATAATTATCCACAACGTTGATAATTATTCACGTTAAGTTAACGTGCATACGAAAAGTAATGTGTTAGTTTTCGCTTCAAACACGTTTTTGTGTACTTTCAGTTTTGTTTTGTGAGTTAAAGCACCGTAAGTTGTTTGAGTTTCACGTGAAAACACTGTTATGCTCCATATAAAAAAAATGATTTTTCACGACAATCAGTTTCACGTGAAAATTGTATAGAGTTTGTTTTCACGCAAATTTAATGTACAATACTATTATTTTTCTTGGGAAAAATTGACATTTTGTGTTTATTTTGATTGTGTCTTTGTTATAAAATTTAAAAATTGTTCATTTGTTTAAATTAAATTGCAATTTGAGGCATTTAAAGTTCGAGTGAAATTTTTCCACGTGAAAATCTACTTTCGGTGCTTAACGGATATAGTTAAATCGAAAATACAGCTAATTGCATATATGTAACATTAAAAATAAAATCATATCATTTAACAACTATTTAAATAACGCAATTTTTTTTTGTCAACTTATTAATTTTTTTAAAAAATTTTTGCATCATAATATTTGTTTGCAGAATTTCAATCGCTGATTGTGTGTTTTAGTTAATTTTTTCTACCATAAAACATTTTTCGGCGTTCCGCGATTATTTTGCGATTCTTTAAGTATTTATAATACTAATTTAGTACAACAAAGTGCGCGAAAAATAAAATTTTCAAAAAGGAAGATTTTAGCATCATTACATTTGTCTGTAGAATGTTAATCGCTGATTGAGTTTTTTAAATAATTTTTTGTACCATAAATCCTTTTCGCATTCTCTCATTATTTTGCAATTTTTTAAGTGTGGTTCTTTTAAATTCATAATCTATAAACATACTATACTACATATTTCATACAACAAAGTTTGGTGGCCAGTTGCAAAAAAAAGCAAAACTCCGGCTATTTCAAGAGCTCTTTCCATCCCTGGAAAAAGTTAATTAAAAGGGTTAATCAGCGATTTACATTATAAAAGGAATATATTGATGAAAGAATATTCCTTTTTGCAAAATTATTTTCGCAAACTTTTTTTTGCAAACCAATTAATCTTTGGATATCGGTATTACTTATAGAGCCTAGATTACAAATTTTAAAAACCGCATTAAAATATTGCAAAATAATAGCGTAACGCGAAAAAAGACTTAAAAATTTATTAAAAAACTTTAGGGTGATGCAAAAATTCTCCTTTTTGGAAAAGTTTTTTTTGCGATTTTTTTTGTTGCAAACTAAGTACATGAAATTGGTATTATAGTCCCAAAATTATTGCAAAATTTCAAGATAATAAAAAATAAAATCAGAAATTAACATTCTGCAAACGAATAAAATTATGCAAAAATTTTCCTTTTTAGAAAATTTTCTTCGCAAATTGTTTTTTGCAACTAGCCACCTCAGTTTGATAAAAGATACGGGTATTACAGACTTAGTCAGAGATTAACATTCTGCAAACAAATATATTGATGGAAAAATTTTACTTTTTGAAAAATGTTGTAAACTGACCGTCTTTGCAAATGGCCAGTACCTCAAAAACTAAATGAGAAAGCGCAAAACGGACAGAACTGTTCAATTGGATCATATTAAAAGCAGCTTCTTTTATACAGGCTCCGAGTTTCTTTTTACCAAAAAGAACAACATTTTTGAAGATATTCCGTTATTAAAAGGCCCACGAGTGAACGCTCTATCTAAAATGTAAAAGAAGACTGTTAAAAGCAAATTTTGTATACCTTCTTTTATTACATCTACCATTGGAATTTGCGGTCACTGCTCCAAACTTTACACAGGCATTTAGCCATAATTGTGGTTTATATTTATATTTATTTATTTCTTGAACACAGTCAGTCTCTTTCAACTGATTTTGTGGTAATTTCGTTTCAAATATTTTGATGAACAAATTTTGTATGTATTTTAGAAATAAAATTTTGACAATTTTAACATTACTTCTTTAAATTAAGTACGATTACATACGTTGTGTCTAAAACTAATTTTACATACAATATATGTAAATATAAAGTGATAATGCTTATTCTAATAAAAACATATTTGCCAACATGCAAAATACTATACTTTCTATGTAACTTTATCCACAAGAAAGCGTAAACAAATTTTAGAAGCACTTTGTGCTTAAAGTTACGCATTTCCTGTAATTTTATATGAAAATATACATATTTTATAGTAGTAACCTTACAAGCATTTTTTAGAGTGTATACAATCTACCATAATTTTAATGAACACAATCAATCCAAGCAAAGATACGTTTTTATCTAATTTTTTTTTTTCTTAAACATAAACGATATTTTCATTAATTGCCAATGGTAAAAAAAGGTAAAAACGTTTAATGGGAAGCTTTGCAAAAAGTACAAGGGATGTATAGATGCCCAGCAAAAAAAGATATGCCGAACAGAGATACAAACCAGCCGACTTTAGCCGGTCAGCCGCCGCCAGCCGACACCTTTGCCAAGCCGATTCAGCCGCCGACAATAATCGGCTAAGTCAATTTTCGGCTAAAGCCGATAGAAAAATGCAAAAATATTAATTTTTTTTTGAAAATTTTTAAAATTTGATTAAATATACATACATAATTATTTGAAAAGTAAAATTTTCTTGTTTTGAGATATCGTTGATTTTTAAAATGTTTTGCATCAAACTGACGGTAGAACAACTAGGCGATTTTGTTCATACTACAATCCTACATGTTTTCGCATTATAAGGACTGCGTTTGAAAAAATGTCCATTATAAAATCTAAAAAAAGCTGATGAAACAGTCATTCAATTTTAAAAATAAAAGCTATTTTATAACCGTATTTTTTAGATTAAGATTATTATAAAACTATATACAAATTTCTATTATTTTTATTTTACAAAATTTTTTTAATTTTCTGATTCCATTCCTTGGAAGAAACCAAGAATAGACTTATTTAAACCCTTATGACACTTGCTTAATTTTGTATTGAATTGATATAGGATTGATGAAATGAAACAACAAATATTAGAGAGAGTAAAAAATATAATTTTTAAACAAAGTTTGTTCGAACGGAAAATCAATCAAAATTATTAAAAATCTTTACAAACACAGAAAAAACTCTAGAAACAGATAAAAACTTAGGAAATTTTCAATATTTTCGACATTCAATTACTGATCCCCTGTTATTTATAAAGCGAAAGGAAATATTCTTCCAGAGGAATATGTGTTTTTTTTTTTTTTGTTACAATAACAAAATACACACATTCCTCTGGCGGAATTATTCCGCTTGCTTTATAAAAACAGGGGGTAAAAGTCATTTTAAGTTGCATTTACATCTGCACCCAAATCCCGAGATTTCGACTAAAATTGAGATTTCAATGAAAATCTCATGTGAAATCCCGAGATTCCCCATACAAATGAAATCGCGTAAATTCGCGGGATATGGGAGAAATTCATGAAAATCCCAAAAATGTGTAGACTTTCATATAATACAATACTGCGTGTATGTGTTTCTTCCAACAAAATATTGGAAAATCTGGCTTCTAGCTTGTGGGCCTTACAAAAAAACGAATTTACTTACATCATTGGCGTTAGACCTTTACATAAAATAATGTAAATTGTACTCCTCCAATGAAAAAAATGGTTTTTGGAAATATTTTTAATTTAATGTTATTTTTTTGTGGTACTTTGTTTACAAAAAATGCGGTTGTCAAATCGAAATCTCGCTGCTGTCATAAAAATGCAAATGTAAACGGTCAAGAATTCCGGTCGAGATTTCCATTGAAATCTCGGGATTTAGAAATAGAAATGAACGCAGCATTAAAGGCAAATTTTTTTAATCTTTTACCGTTTACCATTGATTTCTCTGATATTCAAGTATGGTTGTACTTTTTGCACTGTTCTCAAATATATGTGGAGAACACCCAATTAAAAGCTTCACCGCACGTCCCTGATGCAAGGGCATATAAGAGCACACCAACGAAGCAAACATTTTGTCCGTTTTGCTCTATCTTGCTTAGTTTTCGAGATATGGGACATTTTATGAAGTGGAAAATTTTTATTAGGAATTTCCGAGGGTCCAATGCTCCGCCAAGGTCCATCTTTGGATAGAGATAGCCTCTTTTAGGTATTACACGGTTAGAGGCAGTTAAAATTTTCATCAATTTTGCTCGATCTATTAGTTTTTGAGATATGTGCCATTTTAAAAAATCGGGAGGGAAGGAAATAGCGTCATCTTTAAAACTTCGGATACATTGGTGGCGCAACCTAACGGGTAATAATAATAAAAATATTATATTTTAACAATAAATTTTGTAAAATTTAACGAATGGGTTATTAAAATTTAGTTTTAAATAATTTTGAAAATTAACACTCAAAATTAGTTAAAGTACTCCGGATTTTTAGTATAGTGTTAAATAAAGATAAGAGTGAAATCAAAAAATGTGATAAGTTTTTGGGCCAAATTTGTGAGAAGCAAAAAGTGTTAATATTTCGGTTTTTTCTTAATGGAATCAGTAAGTTTAATCATTATAAACCTAATTGCAAAAAATCTCTTCTACAAGTTGTCGCAATAACTTTTTTTGCACAATTTTAATTTTTTTTTGTGGTAACAGAGTTTACATTTCTGCAAGCAAAAGATATAACAAAAAAAATTGCGTACGAATTTTCTTCAATTTATTAGTTTTTCGTATTTGGGTTTTCAACATGCTTCCAATAATATACAATTTGTGTTTACCAACTTGGCGGTTTCGCTAAAAAAAAGAAAATACAATTCATTCCGCGAAAAAAAAATTTTTTAATTTTGTATTTTTGGTTCTTTTAAATGCTTTTCAAAAATATAAAATTTTTTAAAATCCAATCACCGGTTGCGAAGTTACAAAAAAATATATTTAAAACAAAACATTTTGCGATCAAAAACTTCTTAAATTGTGTGAAACAAACTTAATTTGTCAAACTAATGTCAGTAATGGCTCGAAATATCGATTCCAAACCAATGAAATGCAAAATCAATCGTTTTCCGCTCCAGCAGTTTAGGGTAAAAAACTGATAAATTTTTTTGATTTGGCGCAAAATTATTAGTTGAATCATCTTTTGACGCATAAATATTTGTTGAATCACCTCTGTTTATGGTTATTTTAAAATATCTTAAATATTGACATTTTTTGAATGCAATCTGATGCAAACAATTTTGGTTATGGGGTTTACAGTAACGGAGTTTACATTTGGTCACTTTTTTCCTTTCTTTCAGAAACGTTTTGTCAGAATTTTCTTTCCGAAACAAAATCGTATGTGGCCTAAAAGGTAAACCCAAATATGACATTGTTTTTCTTACTCGTTAAATAGTTTGGTGTAAAAACTAGGAACGGAGTTTACAACATTTTTTGAAATTTTATTAAAGACATCCTTTTTCATCTCGAGATTGTTACATGCTGCAGAAAAACTTCAAGTCTTTTATACTAGATGATTATTTACAGTCCAACGATCATTTGAGTATAAGTAGCAATATACTTTTCGCAACATAATTAATAGATAACTCCAAAATTCTGGTGTATGCAATTTTATCAAAAATTATGACGAAAAATCGTTACAGAGTTGAAGCCGTGTTAGCAAAGACATACGAAAAAGTTTGTAAAATATATTAATTTTTGTGAAAAACGTCACTTTTCCTCTTCATAAAAATTCTTACAGTTAGTGTTTAGCTTCATTGGTTATTAAAATATAAGCTATTAAAGTTAAAAAACCTTATGAGGTACTGGTTACGGAGTTTACATTTGGCCTATAAAATTGGTCACAAATTTTATGTATTAACCAAAAATTGGTCAGATTGTTATAAATTGTTATAGTATCGCAATATATAACTCAAATGTAATCCATGCATTAGACATTAGCTGGTTACACGGTTTTTTAAATAAGACATGTCAGGATATGCTTGAATATGTTATATATACCGCTGAACGCGCCTCTAAAAAACCTTTCATATGATATCCATATTGAGTATGTTTTCTTCAGCTAAGATGCAAATTTCTTACGAAAACTAAAAAAAAGACCTTTTTTAAAAATGGTCCAGCTCGTGAGATCTCATTCCTAGACCCGAAATATTTTGGGAATCATCATAAAACAAACCAAGGTTTATTTTGAGGGGGACACTTTTTTTACTTTTTTTCTGTCCATATAAGGTGAGTCGGTCTAATGTACATATTTTTTAAAATTTCAAAATTAAAAAAATATTGAATTTAAACAAATTAATTATAAATATAAAAAAAAATTAATAGAATAAAAAGGATTTAAAAAAAATAAAAAATATTGGTCCCGCCGGGAATCGAACCCAGGACCCTCCGTTTGGAAATGCCAAATGTTACCAAAATCACTTTTTACGATCACTTTTTGAGCAATTACTCTTTAGAAACACTACTTAAGTGATCTTTTGGATGTTGTTCAGAAGTAATTCTAAAAATGCTTTACAAATATACTAACGGATACTTTAGAGGTAATGAAAGAAGTGATTTTTGAAGTTGTTCTGAATAACTTCTAAAAAAGCAGTAAAAATAAACTAACGGATACTTGTGAAGCAGTGAAAGAAGTTGTTTGTAAAGAATTACTTAATTTTTTTTTGCTGGGTGATTACTTTCAATTTGAGATTTTTTTAAATTTATTACAAAACGACTTAAAATCGACTTGTGCTTACACATTTCCATCATATTTAAGTATTTAATGTTATATGTATCAATATATGAACGATAACGATTTTGCAGACAAATTTTTCTATTTACTTTTTATTCTAATTATTACACATTTATTTTATTTACAGATCAAAAGTCAATACTTACCGATAGCGATTGGAAGAAACTATGGATGCGAGGAGGTATAAATCCAGATTCAAAATTAGATAGCAATAATATTGATTCAAGTGACAGTCCAATGTTTGAGGATAGCGAAGTAAGTATTAAATAACTCATCAAAAATATCAAGGTTTTTAAAACAAATTTTTTTTTTACATGCTTTAAAACTTACTTAGCAGTAGAAAATTGTACATAAAAGTGAACATTATCAGATAAAAAAGAATATAAAGTTAAATTCATCGATGAAAATTACAAATTTACGATTTTTAGTTTTTGAACGGTCCTAAAAGGAGGGATACATAGTTGGGCTTTTCTAATAGATACACCCAGGAAAAAGATTGGTTGGAATTCGATCAAAACCATTAAAATGAATTATTATTTAATGGTTTTGATCGAATTATTTTATTTGCAGTTTCCTATAAGTGAATACTACACCAAAAAAATATTACTAGGTTTTAAAAATAGGGAAAATTAACTAAAAAATAATCCTTTTAACAAATTATTGGTATCTCCAATCAATTTCAAAATTAGTATCAGTTTAGTAATTCAATGCAGTAGAAGCAGCCATTTATTTAGTGTATATACAAGAAAATTGGTTTTACCTACAACCTTTATTAAAAAAATTTCAATATTCGAAAGTGGTAACTACAAATACGGGTATCCTAATCAAATATGACCTTAAAGTCGAGTTTCTGTAGAACCAACCGAATTGTGGGTTATATTGATAACACACACAACTATTGATTGGTATTGGTAAACGAATTTTTTACTATATTTGTTTTCCAAGCAAAACATATAAATTCAAAATTAGACTTCAAAATTAATAAGTGTTTGTGGTGTAGTCGGTAGAGAGTTGGGCTAGTACGCCGGATTTCCGAGTTCAAATCCCGGAAAAGACAAACATTTTTATGTTTTTTTTTTTTATTAAAATAAAATACTCATATGCATAAACAGTAAATATGGCTAAGAAAATTAAAAGTAGTTGTGGTGCAGTGGGTAAGAGTGTGAACTATTAACCTGAATTGCCGGGTTCAATACCAGAAAATTCAAAAAAAGTTTTTAATTTCAATAAAATTTTTTGGAACATAATAATATTTATGTGGAACATAATATTGAATTGGACAACCGAATATTGGCTTTCAGGACGAAAAATATAATTTAATATAAAGATATTTGTCGTAACCGCACGAATTCGATTGGCAACAAATTCGGTGGCCACAACTGAGACTGTTTTCTGGGTGTACATATGGGAAAATCTACGAAACAGGTCGATTTCAGATTTTAAAAATGAAAAATTTTAAATTAGTTGCACACATTTTTTTCACAGATTAGCTTATTTAAAATACATTAAAAGTAAGTAATCTGTTCGCGTGAATCAATTTTTTTGAGAGCTGGAAAAGTTATAAACAAAAACCGCACACATTTTCGCTAGTAAATATTTTAAAATTTTTGGATTTTTCGGGCATGTGACTACACACTTTCAAGCAACCTTTCCGTGCTGAGTTCGAATTTGTTTTCCAAATTTTTCCAACATATCTGGTTTTTGAGCAAATTGAGGTCAAAGTTAACAAAAACTTTTTTCGGCTATTTTCGAGTTGTTCTTACCCCGAGTTAATGAAAAAATATGACACAAGTTTTGCAATCATCACGGTAAGTTTATTCGTAAACGCACAGTTGTGCTATATTTCCATTATTAATTTTTCCGTCTGTCTCTCCATGTATTCTTGTGCGCACTCTACACGTCGCAAATATTAAGATATTTTGATTAGATTTGTTAGACCGACTTATATCAGGCCAAAGACGAAGTCTATTGATTTTGGCTTAAATCGGTCTATGTTTGGACTTAGTGCCCATATAAAGTTCCCTCAAAATTGCAGCACAAAATTGAATGGCACATCCACGGTTTAAAGAATTATGGGATCAAATATATCTTGAATGGTACATATCTTCATTACTATTATTGTCGGAAATTGCTAAATTGATCGAACGAAAATGTTCTCTACAACATGTCTTTCTCCAAAAGTCGCTAAACGGTTAAATTTAAATTGTAGGCACATCCAAAGTTTTAAGAATTATGGAGTAAAATCTATCTGGAACAGTAGATGTTATCATATCTATCATTATGTGAAAGTGCTACACAGATCGATTTTTTTTAGGCTTTAAATGAATTTTCGCTGCAAAATGCGCTAAAAATCCAACTTTAAATTGACTGGGACATCCACAGATAAAAGAATTAATGGTTAAAATCTGGCTTATATGATATATATCGGAATAATATTGTTGTCTGAGTGCTAAAATGATCGGATTATCCGTTTCGTTTCTACATCACTTTTAGCTCCAAAAATCTATGAAAAGCTACAAAATTTAATCCAAAATGGCTCTGGATACCAAATTAATAGTACGATCCACTTAGCACTTACACACAATAATAGTATTACTGATATATACTGATCACGCAGCATTGCAACTAATTATTTCTAAACCTACGGATGTTGCCCTTCAAAAAATATGAAAATTTGAGTTCTTCACGCATAGACATGAAGAGATTATTATTGTCATATCTTCTTTATTTCTGAAGGCACACTAATTAATTTGACCTGATTGTTTTTATTTATTTGTCAGTTATATGTCAGTGTCAAAAAATTGTCAATTACATTGAGGCTGAAAGCGTAAAAATTAAAAATCTCTGAAATTGCTCTTTATTCAAAAGAGGTTTTAGGCGATTTCCTTTTATGCTGAAAAAGTTATACCCAAAAGAGTTGAAAAACTTTTGAAAGTTACAAGCAAAATTAGGGTAAATTAGGGTAGTTTCTAATTGAGTAGATCACATTAACAGTATAAATATTAAAATGTATGTTTAACAAAATTGTGTGGAAATATTCTTAAACGAAACTATTTTTCTTAATTTTTTTAAGGCGTCAAGGCTATTAATTGCAACAAAAAAATAATTTTTATCTAATTTATTCTTAAACTCGAGTTAATTCAGAGTAAAATGAAGTTTTTTTTTATTTTAATTGCTTTAAAACTTGCTAAAGCTATACATTTTTTTATAAATGATATATGTTTAAATTCTGGAGCTGATTTCGGTTTTGTGCGAATTAAGCTAAAATTAAATTAATTCCTTCGAAGCTCTGTCTACAACCTATACTAGATCATTTGAAAAGTATGTATATATTTTTTTTATTTTGTAACAATGTGTAATATGTGTCTAAATCTATGGGTGCTAAGAATGCTTTCATTTGGATTCTCTCCTCTATTGCAAATCCATATTTATACGAAATCTGTGGGTGACCCCGAGAATAACTTTATTGTTAACGATGACTAAAAAACTGGCCCTGAATATTTTATATACTTATACAAGATTAATTTAAATAATCAGAAATAAGCTCATTTAGCACCAGGTCCTTTTCGTCGAAACATTTAAAATTTTAGTTTTGCCAACATATTTTTATGCCAAATTAAAGGCAGAAACTAAACAGACACGTCACAAGTGACATATGCCAAAAAAAAAGGTCTAAGACCTGCATTTATCTTCTAGTGTTAATATGTTAATTATTTTATATTTAACCGCCATTTTATGCTTTTTTATAAGCCTTTAACAGGGTAGACTTAAAAAACTTACATATATTTATAAAAATTTAGGGTCAGTTTTATAGTCAGAACTAAGAACGAATTTGTTCTAAACTTTTACTAAGTCAGAAATTTTCAAACAAAATTTCCAACTTAAGAAATATTTATGATAAAAACCATTCTTAACTCTGACTAAAAAACTGGTTCTTTTTATTTCTTTTCAAATAAAAAAATGTTTTTACTCTTGATGATTCAGGAAAATATTTAAGTAAAAAATTTTTTTTCAAAATGACATTTGTTTTTATTTTTTTTATTTTGAAAAATTGATACTTTCAGCCGAAATGAGCCGAAAAAATTCGGCGACGGCGGCTGAGGCAAAAACGACCGGCGGCGGCTGAAACGGCTCACAGCGGCTGGCTTGTTTCTTTGATTCCAACCAATCTTTTCCGTGGGTAAAAATAAAGATTTTGCATTTTCACAAAAAAATCCCAAATAAATACAGTTTACCTACAAATATCATACAAATAGTGAATTATAGGGCGCCATAATAACTACATTTTAATTACATTTACATTAAAAACACTAAACTGTTATAAAAACTTTAACAGTTCTAGTGCTTTTTGGAGACAAACTCATTTTATCTAAATATCGACTTCGAATGAAATTTAAAAAATTTATGTAAAAACTGAAATTACACAAAAACTATACAAAAATGTCATTATTCAAAAATTATCCAACGAATGTGTAAACAGTCCCGTTTTTGAATAATTATTCAAAAAGTGGCAACACTGCATAAAAAACTTAAAAATAGAGAGAAATTCTGTTGAGAATTTATTTTTCCTTTACTTATGCGTCCCTCCATCCCTTTGTTCGACTTTGGCAACTATTTCGCAGGAAATTGTAAAAAAACCTTACGATAAAATTATCAAAATTGTTACTAAGAGAGTTAGCTGAATTTGGTTCTGAAAAGATCACATATGTATATGAAAGGATATTTAGTTCTTATTCAACATTCCCAGTGTAGAAACGATAATGACATATCATTATTTTTTGGACTACCAGTAATGAGTTACTGATAATGACTTATTTTTATCATTATTTTAAATAGAAAATAATTTTCAACAATTATTTTAATTTTTGCATTAAAAAATACAAAAATTGTTTTTTCGGACTTTCTATATTTTCATATATTTAGTTAGAATATTCTTCCACCTCAAGTCCAAATTCTAATATGATATTGTCATATTAGATTTTTATTTGTTGTTTCAAAAAAGGGTTGATCATTTTCATGATAGACAATACAATTGTTTCGTAGACATCACTCTACTCTTCAGTTGTCCGCAATAAGAAAAAGATAACTTTCCTACTCAAACCGAGACATTACATAAGGTACAAAAAACCAACGGGATGAGAATTTTGTACTTTCGTACTTTTGTCATTTTCGGTCCCATGCACGGCGTTTTTTTCTCCTGGGTCTCTATAGGCTAAAATTTTGGGAAAATAATCTAGACGTAATTCTGACTTAGAGCTGTAAACTTTTTTTCTATGTGTGGAAGAACAATATTCAGAAACAGGCTCTTCAATTCAGAAAGTCCTGCACTTTTCATACATTTATATGAAAATGCCACGGTCTCTTTCGGTCCCATGTACGGCGTTTTTTTGTTCGCGGTCGTTATGGGCTAAAATTTTGCAGAAATAATGTAGACGTAATTTTGACTTAGAGCAGCAAACCCTTTCCCAATGTGTGGAGCAAAAATATTCCGAAACTGGCTCTTGAATTCAGAAAGTCCTGCACTTTGCAAACATTTATATGAAAATGCCACGGTCTTTTTCGGTCCCATGTACGGCGTGTTTTTGTTCGGGGTCGTTATCGGCTAAAATTTTCAGAAATAATCTAGACGTAATTCTGATTTAGAGCAGTAAGCCTTTTCCCAATGTGTGGAGCAAAAATATTCCGAAACTGCCTCTTGAATTCAGAAAGTCCTGCACTTTGCATACATTTATATGAAAATGCCACGGTCTTTTTCAGTCCCATGCACGGCGTTTTTTTGTTCGGGGTCCTTCTGGGCAAACATTTTGCAGAAATAATCTAGACATAATTTTGACTAAGAGCAGCAAACCTTTTCCCAATGTGTGGAGCAAAAATATTCCGAAACTGGCTCTTGAATTCAGAAAGTCCTGCACTTTGCATACATTTATATGAAAATGCCACGGTCTTTTTCGGTCCCATGTATGGCGTTTTTTTGTTCGGGGTCCTTCTGGGCTAACATTTTGCAGAAATAATCTAGACATAATTATGACTAAGAGCAGTAAACCTTTTCCCAATGTGTGGAGCAAAAATATTCCGAAACTGGCTCTTGAATTCAGAAAGTCCTGCAATTTGCATACATTTATATGAAAGTGCCACGGTCTTTTTCGGTCCCATGTACGGCGTTTTTTGTTCGGGGTCGTTATGGGCTAAAATTTTGCAGAAATAATCTAGACGTAATTTTGACTTAGAGCAGCAAACCTTTTCCCAATGTGTGGAGCAAAAATATTCCGAAACTGGCTCTTGAATTCAGAAAGTCCTACACTTTGCATACATTTATATGAAAATGCCACGGTCTTTTTCGGTCCCATGTACGGCGTTTTTTTGTTCGGGGTCTTTATGGGGGAAAATTTTGCAGAAATAATCTAGACGTAATTTTGAATTAGAGCAGCAAACCTTTTCCCAATGTGTAGAGCAAAAATATTCCGAAACTGGCTTTTGAATTGAGAAAGTTTGCACTTTTCATGCATTTATATGAAAATACCACGATCTTTTTCGGTCCCATGTACGGAGTTTTTTTGTTGTAGGTTAACATTTTGCATAATCTAGAAGTAATTCTGACTTCGTCGTTCCAAAACTGTTATCCGTTTTCATTTATCTGATTTAGTTTTCAAGATACGGGCGATAATCCAAATAAAAGCCCTTTTCTCTCTAGGAGGCTTAGTTTTCGAGATAAACGCGATTTTAAAATCGCTTAAATAAAACCTTAAGCGTCCATATCTCGAAAACTAGAAGAGCTAGTGGAAAAATGACTGCACCAAAAGTCAAAACTCACTACCAATACCCCGATAGCGAAACTAAATTTTGACTTGCATTGCTAGATTTTAAAATCTCGTTTTTCTCGAAAACTAAGCCTCCTAGAGAGAAAAGGGCTTTTATTTGGATTATCGCCCATATCTTGAAAACTAAATGAGATAAATGAAAACGGACAATGGTTTTGGAACAGGGAAGCCTTAGTGAGTGATATGCGGTAGACCAGTCTACCCGGTCGACCAGTTCTGACCGTAGCCTCTAGTAAAAACCAATTCAGCAATACTGTTGAATACACCGCGGCTCATTAGTTTAGGGGTACACTAATGGGCATTTGTTTAGGGGGATCTCTAAAGAAATTATATACTTTTTTATATTTTAAGATGCTTAATTTTTGCAAAAATAAGTATTTTTAGTGCATATTTCATATGTTTTTAATGCATATTTTTATTCTTTTAGCTGCATTTTTTAGGCGGATATTTTCGTTTTTTATGTGGATGAAATTCCTTGCCCTAATGATAAGTAATGGTCAGGGCAAGTTTAAAATGCCACAAAAAAAGTTGAAATTGGCAGGCAAATTGGCACGAAAAAGTAGTAAAATTGGCACAAAAAAAAACGCAGAAATGGCACGCTTATTCCAAAAATTTTAAAGTATAATAGTTGATTTAAGTGTTTTTCTGAATGTTTTTAATAAAAATGCAATAATGAAGGAATTTATCGTTGAACTGATAAAGTGCAATCGCCGTATATTAGTATGAGTTAAAAAAAAATCTAAAATTTTATTAAAACCCGATACTGAATGTTCAGTTAGCTACTGGAACTTTAACTGACGCATTTATTGTTGTTTCTCATATAAAATTTGAATTTATTTGTTGGTTAAATTTTGATTGGATATTAAGTAATCGGGCCTAAATATTAAAAAAATACCATTTTTTTGTAAATTTTTTCCAAAAAATTATTTACAAAGATTGAGTTATTACTAAATTTTATAGCATTTTTTTAATGAAAAGTCTAAAAAATAGACAAAATGGCTTTTTTTGGCAAGGATTTGTAAAAATTGTATTTTTACAAAATAAGTGAAAAAATGGTATTTAATGGCAAATGCCAAAAAAAACTTGCCCTGGTAATGGTAATGAAATTGCATTTGTCTACCTAGTGTAGAAAAAATGGAATTGATGTTTTGTTTTTACTACCATTGAGTAAATGTAATGAAAATTATAAAAACGTTTCATTACATGTAGAGAAACCAAATGAGATGAACATTTTTTTCATTGCAATTACACTTTGTAATGGTAATGAATTTTTTTATAAATTTTCATTTTATAGACTCAATGGTAATGAAAACGCGCAATGGTCATTACAAAGTAATTATTTACTCCCTTCTATGTTTGAAATACACCCAGAATTATTTATTAGTGGTATTCATCTAACTGGATTTATGTCCTCGTTAACCGTGTATTTTTGTAATCGCCTATATTTATAACTTTACCTGTTTATTTGAATGAACGAAACTCTTAAAACTATTCACATTTCAATTTTGCATTTAGCCACTTTTTCGATCTTTTCATAAATTAAACACAGAATTTTTTAAATTTGTATTATCCCCACTAATATTATAAATGTGATTGTTTGTCTGTCTGTCTGTTTGTGGCGACATCAGGCCCAAACGGCTGAACCAATTTTCTTGAAATTTTCGGAACAGCCATTAAAAACTATCAGAATTAAAATAGGCTATATTAAATCTTGATCAGACAAAGGGGCGTGGCAACTTCGATACAACACTAATATTTTGATGTGATATTTCTCGGCACTGTTCAACTGTTTCGAATAAAATTATGGCAGTCATCTTATAAAAAGTTTCCAAAGGACTGTGCTAAAAGTGGGCGGTTAAAAGATTAACTCGACAGTTAAAAGTTTAACTCTGCCAGTTTAAAATACCAAGGTGACGCTCACGCTGTGATAAAATGCGGTGACTACAAAATTAGTTTTGTAAAAGCCTTAACCCTTAAATGCATGATCTCTTGTATTTTAACCATTTTTTATGATTTCTAAAGGCATTTATATTTAAAGAAAAATACAAAAAAAAAATTTTTTATTTTAGAAACAAGGTGACTTTTATTGAAAAATATGGTTTTTTTGCCAAATATATTATTATAGCTAAAATGTGATTATTTTAACGAGTATGAAAAATAGAAAAACAAATAAAAAAAATATATAAACTATGAACTATACATTTATTGTCGCCAAAATTAATTTTATTGCGAGAATATCACTTTAAATATTTAAACAAACATTTTTGAATATTACACTTTTTGTAAAAAAAACGCTTGTGTTAGATTTTTCACAAATATACGAAGCAAAACCAAAATTTTTCCAATAACTGTTTAAAAAATCTGCGCGAAACTGTCTATAGAGGGGGCTCCAATGCCCAAAAATGCAGTTTTGTGCATCAAGTGGTTTTTTTTTTATTAAAAAAACTGGTATGTTCCCATATGGCTGTGGTGTAGCCATATGGGAACATATAGTAGGGTTAATGTATAAGAATAAAATAAGCCTTAATGTCTATAAGTTTTGTGCTACATTTTATGTTTAAAACCACTGTGCGATGATAAAAAACAAGGAAAAATTTTATTTTATAAGCATAAAAGTCGAATTTATGCTCATTATCAACAAGGTGCCAATTCTACGTTCCGAATATATACACTCAAAAAAAAGTCAGTAAAGTCAGCAAAAAATGTTGCTGTGTCAGCAAATTTTTAGTCAGGAGCGTGCTTGCAAAAAAGTTGGTAATTTCGGCAAAAGGTTTGCTGAAAATCAGCGAGCTGATTTTTACCAAAAAAATAGTAATCTTCAGCAAAAGTTTTGTTAACACTTAGTCGACTGCAAATGAAAAAAATCCTTGCTAAAATCACTAAACGTTTTGCTGAATATTAGTAGACTGAAAAAAACTGAAAAAACTTGTAGCGAAATTTTACTTTAGTTAATTTATTTGCTGAAAATTTAAATATAGAATATGTGTAGAGTTGTTTTCCTTTTTTTGTCATTTCCGTTTCCAGACAAGCTGCGACATCTACATCTAGTCTATCTGGTTGTCGTCCACACTATGAATGCTGTTATCAGCACAATTTTTGTAGCAAAATAAATTAGTAAAACATTAGTTCAAAATTAGTTTAGTGCTAAAAAAATATAACTAAAATTTTTGCTGAAACCGGAATTTTAGCAAAAAAATTGCTGAAAACTAGTACACTTGATATACAAGACGTTTTACTAATTTTTCTACTAACTTATTTTTTTGAGTGTATGAATAAAAATATGATTTTTTGCTATTTAGAAATTTTCATATAAAAATTCGATTAATCGACTTTTACCTATAAAAAGTCGAAAAGTCAAAAAGTCGACTTTTTGTTGCAACTATATAACCCTAAGCTAAAATGAAACAAATTCGTTGAGACAACCGGATTTATAGCAGCACTAGCTTAATTCTGTTGTCCAACTTAGTGTTTTTCTAAGAAAATACTGTTATATAAACAAAAATTCTCTTGCCATAAGAAAGTCTTTTGATGTTTGCAGCACAAATTTTTTCCTATTAATTTTTATAAACAATTTTTATCCAAACGTTCTTGTTGTTACACCAATTTTTCAAATGAAATGAAAATCTAAAATTCCTTAAAGAACATTGTATAGTAATGTAATTAAGATAAGAATTTATTATGTGTATCATTTTTACTTTTACCTATTTTCTTGTTTTATTCCAGATGATGGCGCATAATACGACCGTCCAGTTAGGTGGAACTGCGTTCCTGGTGTGCAAAGTTTCTGGCGTCGACAGAGTGGGTGTTAATTGGGTTTGTTTAGATTTATTTAATGATTGTTTATTTGCACTATCCATAAAATATAATATTTGTTAATGCTATGTAAAACGTTTCAATTTTATTTTATTGCACAATTCCTAAAAACATAATACAGTAGTTTTGATTTAACTGCCTTTTTCTTAAGTGCACATTTGCTATAACTGCACAAAATTTCGGTTTCGTTTCTATTTTACAAAATTATGTACGCAATTGTCATCTTTAAGTGCACTTTTTGTACCTGCGCATTTAAAATAACTGCCTCATATTTTTGGCAGTTTTACATTATTTTCATAAAAAAGATCACCGTTAGCTGCCTCTTGTGTTTTGCTTTGTTTTTCAATTCTAGGAAAAAAAACACATATAAAATAAATGTGTTGTCAACTTTTTTTGTGAAAAAAATATCCCACATTAGTCGTTTTTTAACCATAAAAATCGGAAGATTTGGTGCAAAGCACAAAGTTGTCATCACTACCTTCATTTGCTTTGTTTGTTTCCAGTCTGTATTGGTATACCTGCACATTAAGGCAGGTAAACAATTTGACTTAGCTGCGTTTTTGGCTTACCTGCACAAAAATTCTTGCAAAAGTTGGTTGTGCAGCTAAGTCAAAATTACTGTAGCCCTATTCACAATCCTGTGCATTTGAGATTGCAAAATGGTGCAATTGCAAAAATTTTCTATCAATTGTGAACGGTCTTTTTATGTTTGTTTTCAACATTTGTTGCAAAGCACGAAATTCACAGCTGATCAGTAAAAACAAAATTAATTTATACTGACATTTTCGCTACAATAAATTCTATGTCAAAAAAAGCGTAAAATTTGTTTTAGAGTTTACCGTTTATATTTGTAATTAGAAATTTATTAATTTAAATTTATTAATTTACCCAGCAAAAAAAGTCATTACAAAAAAGTTATTTTAAAAGCACTCCGAATAGCATCAACTGATTGTGAAGTAGTTGCAATTTAGCTCTAACACTGATTTATTTTACACGTGATGTCCCATGTTGTCAACAGTTCAATTTAAGCTTTTTGTTAGTAATTTAAAAGTGATTACATGATGTTAATAAAAGTATGGTTTTTAGTTTGCATTTTTAGAGTGATTTAGAAGTACTCTTTATAATATATAATCAATGGCCCTGCAACTCTCTCAATATTCTTTATTTGAAAAAATATTATGCGGCTTGGAACAGGAACGAACTCCGACTGGTTAATCAGGGATGGAAAAGGCTCACTTAATCGGGCTCTTATACCAAAGAATGTTAGATCGCTCTTACATATTTAAAAATGTAAGTAACTAAAAAATAGCTTCTTCTTTGGCTCGTTAAAAAAAATTAAAATTAAATATTTAGATATTAGCAAATATTAGCACAAATTGCGAAAAAAAAGACATTTGCAAAAAGCGAAATTTTTGCAACAATATATTCGTTTGCAGAATGACGATCGCTGACTACCTCTTTTAGTTCATTTTCTGTACCATAAAGCCAACTTTTTAAGTGCGGTTTTTTTAAATATATAACCCAGGGATTAAATTTTTGTACCATAAAGTCTTTTTTCAAATTCCGCTATTATTTTGCAATTTTTTACGTGCGTTTTTTTAATTTATAATTTGCAAAAATGAAAATTTTTCCATCAATATATTTGTTTGCAGAATCTAAATCGTTGATTACGTTTCCTAATTAATTTTTTGTACCACAAAGTCTTTTTTCGCGTTCCGCTTTTATTTTGCAATTTTTTAAGTACGTTTCTTTTTAATTTATAATCTAGGGACTATAATACACATTTCATACAACGAAGTTTGGTGGCTAGTTGCAAAAAAAATTGCGAAAAATAAAATTTTCAAAAAGAAAAATTTTTTCATCAATATATTTGTTTGCAGAATGTAAATTGCTGATTAAGTTTTTAATTAATTTTTTGTACCATAAAGCCTTTTTTCGCTTTCCGTGATTATTTTGTAATTTTTTAAGTGTGGTTTTTTTAAATTTATAATCTAGGGTCTATAGTACCAATTTTATACACAAAAGTTTGGTGCTTAGTTTGCAAAAAAAAAATAAATAAATCGCGAAAAAAATATTTGCAAAAAGGAAAATTTTTGCGTCATTGTATTCATTTGCAGATTATTTTTTTAATTATTTTTTTCTACCACAAAGTCTTTTTTCGCGTTCCTCTATTATTTTGCAATTTTTTAAGTGCGGTTTTTTAAAACATTTCATAAAACAAAGTTTGGTGGTTAGTTGCAAAAAACGAAAATTTTGGCGTCGTTTGCAGAATGTAAATCTTTTAATTAATTTTTTGAACCCCAAAGCCTTTTTTCGCATTCCGATATTGTTTTGCAATTTTTTACGTATGGTTTTTTAAAATTCATAATCTAGCGCTATAATACTGTTGGAATAGCATAATTCCACAGTATAGTTCCATTTTGATTTTTATAACTAAATTATTATTTTCCATCCCTGGTTACAATCGATGTTTTGAGTCATACAAAGAGCGCACATAGTGACCCCGCAAACATTTAAAAGATACCTTCCAAGAAGATATTAAAGCGATATCTTCTATTTGTCATTTGAATTAAAATAATCAAGTAGTATTTACTTTGAAATTGTCTTCCTTTTATCACTTGGAAGATAATTCGACGAAATTTGGAAAAAAATAATTCAACAATTTTATCTTTTGTCATAACTTTTTATAACAATATTGCGGCAATATCACCTTTGTATCATTTGGAAGATAAAGCAAATTTGTTTGAAATCTTTTATCAATTTGGAAAAAAATAAAACTAAATTTGTATAAAAACAATCAAAAGATATATGGGAAATAAACTCGTGAAAAGTTAAAATTAATTGCGCGGGAAAAATCGGCTAAGATGAAATCAAGATAATTTATAAGTTGGTCAATGGATTATGTATGCAGATATTGTTTTTCAGGCTTAAATTTAATAATGAAAAAATTAATTCGTTTTTTATTGTACCGGGAGTTTATTTAGCTATATCACGCTTTTATCTTCCATACAGTGTTGCTACTTTTTCAATAATTATTCATAACCGGGACTGTTTAGACATTCGTTGGATAGTTTTTGAATAATGACATTTTTGTGTAGTTTTTGTGTAATTTCACTTTTTATAGAAATTTTCGTAAATTTCATAAAAATCAGTCAATATTCAAAGTAGACCAATTGAGTTTGTCTGTGAAACATTTACAAGATCATTTGCAAATCTAGCGAAATATTGAAATTTGGGTTTGTTATGATTGTGACTTTCAAATTCTCAAAGTCCTTTTCTAACAATTTACAGTGAATTTAGTGCGACATTTTCTGCTGTACACTAAGAGAATTATCTGCATGATATTAATGAATTTTTGCATAAAAATAACGAAGTTGCACTGGAACTCGTCCATTGAAACTTTTCGTTGAATTAATGGAATTTTTTATAAATTGTTGTAAAAAAATCATTTCATTTATTAAAACTTTCACACACTCAATGAAAAAGTTTCATTAAAACTAGATTCATAAAATATATGAAGCTTTTTCATCATATTTATTAAATTTTCCGTTTACTTTGTGAAGAAAACTTCATTAGTTTACTGAAAAATTTCATTAAAACTCGTCCAGCAAAATTCCTTGTGTGTAGCTAACATGATAAGGTTTTGGTTAGATACAAATTTTGTAAATATACAACAGTGTGGCAGAATGAAAATAGAAATTCAGACAATGCATTATAGTTAATTTTAATATGCATTATAGTTAATTTTAATATGTCTTTTGTTTCATTATTTCTAATTTATAAATTAAAAACATTTTACATATGATTAAAAAATCTTTAATTCTTAATTATAAAAATTTTATGTTTTTGAAATCGGTCCGTAAATAAAAACTGCCAAGCTTTTAAATTCTCCATATGCCAGAGTTGTCCTACTTTGGAGTGGGACGCCACAGTTTCCAGTTAATCTGTGGACTCGACCGTTAGAAATTATGCTCGAAATTACTTTAGCTCCGACAGAGTGAAATGTCATCCAACCAGACGGTAAGAAATTAAAATACGCTGAAGCACCCATATCTAGCTTAAAGTCAGCATTAGAAAAGTTCCATCATTAATAATTTGGTTAATTTTCAATCGAAACTCATCATACCCAACTTAATTGATTCATTTGAGTAAAAATTCAGCTAAATTTCAAACGAACTTAATTATTATTTCAGCTTAAGTCAATTGTGGTTACATCTTTATTTTGAAATAATATTAAAAAATTATAATTTTTTTGTGTAATTTCATACGGTTTTGGATAATTTTTTACCTTCAACTGTGTAATTTTTGGTTTTACGGGTGGCAACACTGCTTCCATATGAGTTATTGCTTTCATATTGCCTGGAAGTATTGTTTTAGTGTAACAGTTATTTCCGACGGAGGAAACTTCCGGAATACGAAATTGATATTGCCGGCAATAAATGTTTTCTTCCTGGTGATATGTTCGGAGAATCTTCTTCGTATTGCCATGTTTGCTGGGTGATATTGGTTTGAGTATGTTCCTGTTCCAAGGCACATAATAGAACAAATGCTTTCTCAGTGATAGAGAGTTCCCCAATCTCTTTATTATGTATACTTTTTGTTGAGTCATACAAAGAGCGCACATAATGACCCTGCAAACATTTAAAAGATACCTTCCAAGAAGATATTAAAGCGATATCTTCTATTTGTCATTTGAATGAAAATAATCAAGAAGTATTTACTTTGAAATTGTCTTCCTTTTATCACTTGGAAGATAATTCGACGATATTTGTAAAAAAAATAATTCAAAAATTTTATCTTTTCTCATAACTTATTATGACAACCCAACAAACAAATCGTTCCGTTTAAGTACCGTTTTCGGTCCGCCATAAACTGCCTGTCCCAAACATATTTTTGCTGGTAATATATATATATTTGGAGAAATTGTTAAACATATTCGCCGTGTTTTTACTAGAAACAATATATATTTGCATGCAAATATATTATGTTTGCAAGCAAATATATTATGTTTGCCTATAAATATATAATGTTTGGATGAAATGAAATGACGCTATCGACAAATATTATATGTTTGGCACCAAACATATAATATGTGTGTCATAAACAAATTATGTTTCCATACAAATACTATATATAAATAATATATTTAGTTATAAAGCAATTATTAATATATGCCAAACAATAGGCGTATTTATTCTACTCACAAAATTTCTCTATATTTTAATGGAAAAACATAAAAAGTAAAATTAATACATCTACTGTTTGGGGATTATTTAATAACTAAATATATTATAAATCACATTGAATTTTACATCTAATACAAATATTTCATTGAAAAACAATAACTACAATTTCTTCATTTATTTTTTATTTATTTTTATTAACAAATATTAATTAAAACTTCTTATTATAAGTTAATACTTTAATATACACAATTAAATATTTTTTTTTTCTTTTTAACACAATTTTATGTTTTATTTATACTAATTTATTTTATTTTTTCACATCTTTCACAATAAAATTAATAAATGAAAGAAAAATATCACTAAATTTTCTGACTAGATGCAGTCTAGCTAAACTAAACGATTATTAGCAACTACAAAAGTTATAATGGCTACATACAACTTTATATGTATCAATAATGGAAATTCGCCGTTTTTCCAAATATATGTTAATTGTATCCACAAATATAATTATTACCGGGAAATATATGTATAGTAACTATAAAAACAATATAATTGGAAGCACACTGCAAATACATATATGTTAGTTTGTAAATATACATTGATTACTTCCAAACATATATAAAAACGTCTTTTTCCTCCGTGTATATATTAAAATAAAAGTATAATTTTAGTTTTATTAAATCCATCCAGTAAAAGTTATATTTTGATAATCAGAACTAAAAACGATTTTTAAGTTAAATATAGCTTAGCCCCTCAATTCATAAATGCTTTGCAAAGTTATGGCAGGTTTACAAAACGTTATTTTCATACAAAATTTGTTCAATAAACCTTCTACAATTTTACAAAGCGTTTATGAATTTAGGGGTAGGAATGTAAGATATTTTGTTTTAAATTTTTTTTAGTAAAGTCAAATTTTAGACAAATTAATTCTTAACCCATGTTTTTTTAAAGCAAACGGAATTATTCCTCCAGAGGAATTGTGTGCATTTTGTATTTATTACAATAACAAAATACACACATTCTTCAGGCGGAATTGTTCCGCTCACTTTATAAAAACAGGGTGTTAGTTCTGGCCCATTATTGTTGTTCTAGAAACCTAAAAAAGGTTTTAGATTCTTCCGTAAAATTACTCAACTTCTGCCTAAGCCAAATTTCTTCACACACATAAATTAATATCACTTTCTGTTTAAATTATTTTCAAATTATAGAAAGATGATACAATTTTCACAAGTAAATTGCAAAGAATAAAAGTTTTTTGAAAGAATCCCATAAGGCCAGCAACCCATTCAAGGCAAACGACACTGATGATGGCTTTGTAGCGAAAGCCGAAAATATGTATTCTGTCTAGCTGGCATTATCGAATTCTTTAAAAAAAAATTTTATTCTTTGTAATTTACTTGTGAAAATTGTATCATCTTTCTTTAATTTGAAAATAATTTAAACAGAAAGTGATATTAATTTATAATATGATCTATAGTTAAACTAAAAAAAAAAAACATTCATTTACCAGAATAAGAGATCAACTAAACATTCCCCTCATTCAAAATATATTTCTTTGCAATTTAACTACTTATTCAATTGAAACAACTTTACTGATTTTCTTTTTAAACAGCAGTTGAACTTTTAAGGTGAAGTTATTGTGAGTGTACCGTTTACAATTTTAAAATCGTTCAAAAAATGGCTGAGTTACTACCCAGCAAAATTTTTTTAACTGGTTATCTTTGAATCTGTTCTAGAACAGGTCTTTTACCACCGGTTCCATGGAACTAACACTAAACCAAAACTAAAGCAAAACCAAGATTTTTACTCTAACTGTTTAAAAATTCTGCGCTAAACTATGGGAACAATATGTACAGAAGGGATATCTGCCCAAGAAATGCGTAATGTTCTCATCTTCCAGCATGTTGCAAATTCCATACAACTTTGATGCATTGTTTTACCATCTCCATTTTTAAAACTATTTATAACTAACTTTTAAGAACCCATTCGATAAATTTTACAAAACTAGATTTGTTAAATTTAACAAAAGAATTTGTTAAAATCAACAAATTTTAAGCCAAAAAAACAGGAATAAATTTTGTTAAAGTAACAAACTTTTCTCTCCAGCCAATAGACGTATTATTTTGAGTGTAGTAACATAAAATGCATGTTCCATATTACCCGCACTTCCTCTGTTTGGTTGTATAAAATTTTAAATGTTTTTATTTTAGTTCTATTTATTTTTTAAAACTAATATTTTACACATGCAGTTTACTCGTATAAACATTTTAACAAAATTGTATTATTCATGCCAGTTTTCACATTTTTATTACATATTTTTCACATAACTGTATAGAATCAAATATCTTGGATACGTCGCCGAGATTGGCATATACTGTCGTCAGGTGCTCAGCTATATACGAACGATGAACGTTTTGCCATATTGCATACACCTGGCTCAAATATGTGGACATTGCAGATAAAGTTTGTGCAACGACGAGACCATGGCATGTATGAATGTCAGGTGAGTTGAAATAAGTTCATATTTTATTTCGTCCTCTTGTTTATGTTTGTATTTTAACTTTGCGAAAATGTTTTCACTTTACAGCTCAAGGGAAATGAGTTTACTTTTATCTAAAATTTATGTAGGTTAGAGTGTCCCCACAAAAACAAAGTATTTGATGCCCTTTCCAAAAAATAAATCTAGGAGAATCGTATTATGACTCCCTTTCAATCGATATATTAAGAATAAAAGGTGGATGAAAAATATCGGAGTTATTATAATGTTTATGCTAATTCCATATTACAAAATATTGTAATAATTCTATATTACAAAATATTGAAATTCCATATTACAAAATATTGAAATTCCATATTACAAAATATTGAACATATTATAAAATATTGAATATTGTGTCCGTAAGAAAATAATCCTAATGATGTGGAGTTGAATCGAAAATTGGTTGAATTCCTTTTGAATTTGCCGAAACATTTGATAGAAAAAAAATACTTAACAAATTTGTTATTAATCCTTAAATGTTCAAGAATGGCGATTTAAAAAAACTATTTTTGTTTTTTTGGAAACGGAAAATAATAAATGAATAAAAGTTGCCCTTCATGCTTGTTGAACATTTTTTTTTTAGATTTTTAATAAGCAAAAAACAAAACTATGCAACTCTTTGGATTAATTTTTACTATTATTTATAATCATATGTGGCATATATTACAATATATAATTAGAGATGTCGTTATGTATATCCATATATAATTATATATGACGTCTTTTTCCAAAATTTTTGTTCAATAAGAGCGCTACAAAAGTTTTTTTAAATAAAACAAAAACGGTTTTGGATATCAATGAAATTCTTTATTCCTGTGAAAGTACGTTCGATGCCATTATGTATGGAAATCGATCTTTTTTGCATGGCCACCACGGGCACGCTTGCAGAAGTCCAGACGCTGAACCTAATTTTCGAAGGTTTTCAAGCATAAATCGGCCGATATTCGTACGAAGTTCATCAATCGTCGCTGGCTTGTTGGCATAGACCATAGATTTGGCGTAGCCCCACAGAAAATAGTCACGGCGTCAAATCGCACGACCGAGGCGGCCAATCGACTGGACCATTTCGTGAGATAACACGTTCTCCAACTTGGTTTGCAATAAATGGATTGTGACATTCGCTGTATGGCTTGTGGCGCCGTCCTGTTGGAACCACATGTCCTCCAAGTCCATATCATCCAATTGGGGCCAAAAATATTCGGTTATCATTGAACGGTAGCAATTCCCATTCACAGTAACGTGCCGGGCTTGATCATCACGGAAGGAGTACGGCCCAATGACGCTGCCGGCCCATAAACCGCACCAAACCGTAATTTTTTCGGGATGCAATGATGACTCATGGAGTACGTGTGGATTGCTGTGTGACCAATAACGCATATTTTGTTTATTGACGAAGCCATTCAGCCAGAAATGAGCCTCATCGCTGAAGATGATTTTTCGATGAAAATCCGAATCTTTTTCAAGTTGTTGCTCAGCCCAATTCACGAACATACGACGCTTCTTGTGGTCAAGCGGCTTCAGTTCTTGCGTCAATTTAATCTTGTAAGGATGTAGGCGAAGATCTTTTCGCAAAATTCGCCACAACGACGTCACAGAGATGCCCAACGCTTGAGAACGACGTGTGAGAGACACATTTGGGCATTCTTCAACTGAAGCCTCAGCGGCAGCAATATTCTCGACACTACGGGCACTTCTTTGTCTCACTGGCACGGGAACATTTTGTACTGTGCCTGTGGATTCAAATTTTTCCACTAGACGCTCAATTGTTGATCTGCTAGGACGATTATGACGACCATAAATTGAACGTAGCGCTCTTAACGTTCAGGCCACTGACTTCGAATTTCGGTAGCAAACCTTACTGAAGAGAAATGTCAAAAGAGCGGCAAGAAATATGGCGTCGTTTGCTGTCCCTGTCTTTCTACTTTTGTAGCGTCCCTGTTGAAAAACCCTTTATTTGCCAAACAAAAATCTGGTAGTTTCAGCAGTTATTTCTGCCATTTTCAATGAAATTTTAGTAGCTTTTGAAAAAATTTTACATGCCTTTTTCTGAAAGTAGATATTTTTAAAAATATTTTATTAATTTTTTACCAATTTCGATTAATCGTATTAAATTACTCGAATTATTCGTTATTCGAAATATGGCCATTTTAAATTATTCGAACAATTTTTGAGCAAAATTGTTTGATTAATCGAATAACGATTAATCGACTGAATACCTTAGTATCACACGAGTTGAAGCCGAGAGATGTTGAAAGACAATTTTGCATGTCCGATATGCTGCTTGAACGCCATAAAAATATGTAATTTTCACATCGAGTCATTCTCGGCGATGAAAAGAGGATCCATTACGACAACCCGAAGCGCAAGAAATCGTATGTGAAGCCCGACCAACCAGCTAAATCAAAGCCAAAGCTGAATATCCATTGCGCCAAGGTAATGCTATGTATTTGCTGGGACCAGAAGGATCCTCTATTTTATGAGCTGCTGAAATCGGGCCTGACGATCACAAGGGGTACCCAATGCAATTGATTCGTTTGAAGCCAGCATTGGCATAAAAACGCCTGGAATATGCGACCAAACATGAAGCTGCAATACTCCATCATGACAATACTCGGCCACAAGACCGGTTAAAACTACTGGTTGCATGACCGGTTAAAAATTATTTAGAAAATAGTCGTTGGAAAGTTTTGCCTTACCTGCCTTATAGTTGTAACGACGAGTTTCCTCCGATTGCTGGGATAAGCTCGTGGGGATAGGGCTCGTCACAGTAATTTGTTTGATCCAGTGACCGAGAGAAGAATTCGTGATTTAAAACATTATAAAACTTAATTCATTTATTATTAAACTCAACATAAGTACACCCAGCAAAAAAATTTGTTGTCCCAACCGAATTAGGTTCCAACCGAATTTACGAGGTTGCCTCAACCCCATTAATGCGGTTGTCGCTACCGAATTTTGAGGTTGTTACTACCGAATTCGGTTGTGGCAGCCGAATTGTAGGGGTTGTGGCAACCGATTTCGGTTATTGCAACTGAATATCGAGGTTGCGACAACCGAATTCGGTTGTGGTAACCGAATTGTGGGGTTGTGACAACCGAATTCGGTTGCATCAACTCTATTATGAGGTTGTGGCAACCGAATTTATTAGAGAACGAGGTTGTCTCAACCGATTATTTCTATTAGTTTACCTGAAATTCTAAATAATTTTTTGAAGTAAAAAACCGTTTTTTGTTAGTTATTATACATATATTCTAAGATTTATATTTAAAATTAAATTAAAATAATTTTATAATTTACATTTATTATAACATATGTATATATTTGGGTATAGAGTACTTCTTTTATTTACTTCTTTCAAAGAAACTGCATTTCTGTTAATATTGTTTCCTAAAAAAAAGAGCTCTTCTTTTAGAAACCCCTTTCTGAAGCCGTGTAAATTCTTTTATTACTTTTCCTTGCCAAGAAATTACTAAATTGATAGCCTTTTATTTGAAAGAAGTAGTACTAAAATAAGGCCCTTTTTGTGAAAGGTAACGAAAACAATACCCAATTCTTTTGAAAAAAGTAGTACAAAAAAGAACCCTAAAATGTTTCAAAGAAAGATTACTAATATAAGCAAGCTTTCGGTAAAAGAAAGGTGCTAAAATAGGAACCCCATTATTTGACAGAAAGAGTACTAAAATGAGAAGTCTTTACTTGAAAGAAAGTGAATGAAAAGAAGTACTTTCTTAAAGGAAGGATATGAAAAGAAGTATTATTTCTTTAAAAGAAATTGTTCTAAAAGGAGAATATTTACCCCCGGGTTTTTTGGCAACTCTGCTTGGTTTGCTAATACACGCGCGCATTTTTCGGTAATATAACCTAAAAAAGGGAAAGTCAATCATTTGGGAATTTCTTGTTCTTAAAAGTTATAGTATTTACCTTTGCATATACAAATTTCCATTATATGACTGCTGCATTCAAGATACACGGATGGGCGCCACACATAAATATAATTGGGATATGGACTTGGCACTCCTTGTTACAATTATATGTTCGATTACAATTAAAACATTATAACAATCTTAGTTATCAATATTTTCATTTACTTACCCTTAATTTACCTCGTCCATCAACTATTTTAAGGATTTATACCATTATTTGTGTAATAATAAAAATGTGATCCAGTTCTCCTATTTTTATTTAAAATTATTGGGAAACATGGTTAGTTAAAATATATATCTATATGCAGATTAAAAATTATATTTGTACCAACCTTTAATGATAATTTTCGCAAAATATTGCTCGATTTCCTGTTTTTAGACGAAATAAATACAATTATCATTTTTTAATTTTTATACTTTTGAAGTTTGTAAATTCAAATTTTGTTTTTGAAGTTGCCACAACCCTGTAGCTCGGTTGTCGCAACCGAATTCGGTTGCAACAACCCTATTATAATAATATTCAGTTGTGATAACTGACTTCGGTTGATACAACCTAATCTGATAGTAATTCGGTTGTGACAACCACATTTTTTCGGTTACCGCAACCGAATTTAGTTGCTCCAACCGAATTGAAGTTGTGACAACCGAATTCGGCTGAAACAAACGAATTGAAGTTGTGACAACCCTATTGAAGTTGAAACAACCGAATTGAGGTTGCCACAACCCTATTCCAACCGATTTTTCATGAGGGTGTATAAATATGGCATTTATCAACAGAGAAAGAGATAAAGAGACACAGGTTTCGATGCGTATTACACACGGGACTTCCCAAGGACATCGACCGGGGACAGCCCGCTTCCTCTGTGGAACTTCGATTGCAGGATGACGACGACCTGGGACGGAACGCCTCCTCTGTTGAGCTGCGTCTAGGTAAGGAAAGCGAACGGGGACGGCACGTTTCCTCTGTGGCCAAAATACGTGAAAGAACCTCCAAGGACCGTCAAGGGTCTTTGTTGGGACCGTCTAGGATATCCGCAAGGTTTTCAAGGATGTTATTAGCAACCTAAAGTATGTTCGTAAGAACCTTCAAGGATGTCCATGGGATCTTAGAGGATGTTCGCTGGACCTTCAAGTATTTCGTAAGGACCTTCAAGGATATCCGTAAGGACCTTCAAGGATATTCGTAAGGACCTTCCCGGATATAAGTAATGACCTCCAAAGATATTCCTAAGGACTTTAAAGGATATTCGTAAGGACCTTCCAGGATATTCGGAAGGACCTGCAAGGATAATGCAAGGACCTCCTTCAAGGATAATGCAAGGACCTATGCGCAAGGACCTATTCGTAGGAACCTCCGAGGATATTCGTAACGACCTTCAGGGATAATTGCAAGAACCTCCAAGGATGTTCGTAGGATCTACCAGGATGTAGAATAGGGTTATGACTCATTTTAAAAAAAATTTTACCTGTCACCACGGGATAGGCAATATTAAATTAATAACACTATGCGACAGTCAAAATCGGGATGGGATGAAACCAACGGGAAATGTTATATCGGTCAAAAACAAGTTATACGTGTCCCGGCGTTTCGCTGGGTCAACCCTAGGAATCGAGATATATCTTTTTTTTGACATAACTCGAGAACCACTAGTCTGATTTTGCTCAAACAATTTTAAAAAAATTAAAAATTACAATTCCTTTAATCTGTTCATATAACGCTTTTCTATATACTCAACAGTTTTGCCGGTAAAAATAAATGTTTGTTACCGCTACCATAAAAATCAATAACCTTTTGTTTATTACTTTTTTTTAATATTTTAGGCAAAAAATATTTTTTTCTTCATACATTTATTTTTAAATGTTGAGTATATAGAAAAACGTTATATGAACAGATTAAAGGAATTGTAATTTTGAATTTTTTTAAAATTGCTTGAGCAAAATCGGACTAGTGGTTCTCGAGTTATGTCAAAAAAAAGACCACCAAAGGTCAAATCGATATATCTCGATTCCTAGGGGTGACCCAGCGAAACGCCGGGACACGTATAACTTCTTTTTTACCGATATAACTTTTCCCGGTAGTTTGAACCCTTCCCGATCACTGACCCCTACCATTTGTCTCACAGTGTAATAGAAATCGTGTTTGCAGGTCATTTTGGCAAAAAAACCTCCCGCACCAAATGGAATTTCTAAAAATAATTTTTTGCTCAGGGATTTTGTCTATTTTACATAACGAATTATTACAAGAATTATTGTAAATGATGAAAATATATCCAAAAGTCCCCCCATAAAGGTTTAGTAATTTTTACCGTAAATAGCTTTTAATACGCATCGTTTGAGTCTCATTTGTTTAAAACTTCGGAGAAATATTTTAATTAAACTAAAACTAAAATATACCGAATTTGAACCCTTTTGGTGCGGGAACTTTTTGGACAGCAGCGAAAAAGTTAAATTGCGTTTCTTAATATTTTTGTATGGCCTTTTTGGCTAGGGCATGTAAAATTTGATATTTGCAAAAAAAAAACAAAAAAGCATAACCCTAATGTATAAGCTACCTAGGACGGCACGCTTCCAGTGCTGGATCTAGAGGAGAAGGGGAGTTTACCTTGTTTACTCGTTCACGACCGCAGGCAACTGATCAAGTCTTCTGTTATGTTCTGCTTTATATACCCTTTGAGTGCACCGAGGTATGCTTAAGATTTTTTAGCAAAATAACGAGGTATGTTGAGTAGTAGTGGTAACTTTTTAACTTGTGTAACTAGTGAAAATCGCAACGTGTGTAGACGAAAGCTAAGTGACTTCTGTCGTTGCATAGTCCAGACGTTTAGCATTTCGTTAATAGGGTGTATATAATATGATTTTTGTTTGCGATTTATCACTTAGAAGCAAAAAATTACAAGAAGATCAAAAGCTCTTCCTTCTTTTATTGCATTTTTGGAAGGGAAGGAAAAGCGTAGCGTTAAAATATGCTTCTTGTTCTGCTTTGCTTCTAAAATCGTGTCTGTTTTTTGCTGGGTAGGAATTTTAATTATATCAAGTGAAATATTTGTATAATAGTATCTTTTTTTAAATAGCAAAATATTTACTAATTTTACCAATTCGATTTTAAATCTTGTATCATTCCATATTAAGTGCATACAAAAATAGAAGATTTTGGACATAACCCCTTTCGATTTTTACAAAACTTGGTACATACATTCTGCTAAGTGTCACGATATTAAACGTAAAATTCATTTTGGTACGCGATCTATCGCTGTTTTAAATTGATTTTTTTCAGTTAATTTGTGAAAAATACATGATGTTCAAATGATTACAACTTTTGAACGCGTTATCCAATTGTAATAAAATTTTCACCTAGCAATGCTTATATAATCTACTTCCAAAATAAATTGCAAAATTAAATGTGTGGTGGAAAAAGCATAATACAGTGTCTTTAGTACGATACTAACCTTAGTAAAAAATGTATTTATTGCGATAACTTTTGCAAATGAAAACTGTTTTGCTTGAAATTTTTCAAAAACAGTTTTTAGAGGTCACCCCATATTATACTAAAAGTTGGACTTTGGGGACAACTTGGAAAGCTATGCTGCCATATAAAATTTTTCAAAAGTCACGATTTTAACGTATATGCCTCTTCAGATGAATACATTTTTTTGTTGAAATATTTCCTTTTCATTGCTTCTTTACTAAGCAATATCATTTATTAAGGCTAATTTTTCTTTCAGCGATTGGCTAAAACCTTAAAAACCGTAAAAATCCATATAAAACGCGAACAGTGGTTTTAATATCAAATTTAATGCATCAGATTTTAAGCCTAATACAGGTCCTGTGCCTACATTTCACCACAAAAAATTTATATTGACTGCATTTAAAAATTTTTGTTGGCTGAACTATGGCTAACTTCCCCTTAGCATAATTTGGGCATAAAGCCCCTTTGTCTATTGAAGATAGATCCGCGTTGGTCTTCTCTTGCCCATTTTCCGTATATTGACCAATTGTATCCATCTGAAAAATAAGATAAAATAGGGATTAGAACAGTACGCTCGGTAGCAGAGCCCTGTACTACTAGCGGGCTAATACAACCAGGGTTCACCTCGTCCTGGAGGCCACCGTTCAAAAACACACTAACGTAGTGCTATTCGTCCCATGGGCATGGTTCGATAACACCGGGGATTACGGGTTTTTATCGAGTGTCCGCTCTGTTCCATGAAAGCAGGGACACCTCTAACCGGATGTGGCTCTTCACCACTCATGGACGTACTTTGGATTCCTTGAGAGCCTAAGGCAACATCAACAGATTTGCTAAAACGCTTCAAGGCCCCTGTATCACTGCACTTGTCCCCAGCTGACACGATACTGTTACAAAATTATGTATGCAATTGCCTTCTTTAATTGCCTTTTCATAAAAAAAATCACCGTTAGCTGCCTCTTGTGTTTTGGTTTATTTTGCAATTCTATAAAAAAATCCACACATAAAATAAATGTGTTGTCAACTTTTTGGGACAAAAATATCCCACCCTATTAATTTTTTAATCATAAAAATCGCAAGACCTAGAGCGAAGCACAAAGTTATCATCAGTTATAAAACTGTTATGTGCTGTTGTTACAATTGTTACAAAATGGTTAACAATTTGACTTAACACCGTTTTTGGCTTATCTTCACAAAATTTCGTGCAAAAGTTTGTTGTGCAGCTATGTCAAAACTACTGTAATATGAAGCCAATTGTCTCACTCTATTCCATTAATAGAAAAAATAAAAAAAGAGTGTGAAATTACAACAAAATTAAAATTGAAAGCATAAAAAGTGTTGATAAAAATGTAAAACGCTTGCTTTCTTTTATAAAATGACGTTATATTGAAAAATTTTTGCACTATTTAGAAATTAAAACAAAATCTTACATTTCTTTATCGCAGCGAAAATATCAAGATTTAATTGAAAGTTATCTCAGCTAAAAGTTCCAAGAAGGGACCTTGTTGTATAATTTCCTAAACTATTATCAGGATGATTAAATTTTAATTGTGAGGTGTGAAAAATTGCCATTTTCATTTCAGCTATTTCTCCATGTCCTAGGTGGAAAATAAGTATTTAGTGAAGTGTAGTTTTTTTTCTAAACACATTTAATAAAAAAATTTTAAGAAAAAGCTTTTGTTTCCTAGTTTTTTTGTTTCTCTTTTAACTTACATTCGTATTTTTGCTAACATTAAAATAACAGAATGTTTAATATATTTCTGTTTTTATTGTTATGTGAAAAGCCAGATAAATAAATCCAACTTTCTTTGGATTTAATAAATCCCGTTTTTGTATGAAAAAATCTAAATCCACTTGAATAAAAAATGTGCTTAATATTTGTACCTTTATTTAGTGTTCTATGTTGAAGTGTGCAAACAAAGGGAAATTCCAACAGAAAATCATCGTCAAAGTGATGATAAAATTTTAACAACTATATTTTTTTACAATACAATACATACCTTGGGAACAACCCAGCAGAAATTACTGCTTGCTTGGAAGCAGGTTTGTCAGGGATAGTTGAGCAGTGAAGCGATTGCATTATTGATGATATCATGCCTGATTTTTGTTCGAGATAGCTCGCGTGGAAGCACTTGTTTCGAGATCCGAAAAGGCATGAATTCACTGCTTTTAATTAGTGCTCCTGTTTTTCTTTTAAAATTTCGATTATTCATGCCTTCTCGGAAGTGCATATTATAAAGCTTTTCAACTATTTAAAATCATGCCTTCTCGGAAGTGCATATTATAAAGCTTTTCAACTATTTAAAATCATGCCTTCTCAAAATCATGCCTTCTCAAATCATGCCTTCTTCCTGCATATTTTTCCGTGAAGAGAAAATACCTCTTATTTTCAGTAAAACTTCTTATTTCCATTAAAATAACTTTTTCCGCATTTTAAAAATTTTGATTAAAGAACCGCAAAAATATTTAAGCAATCAAAATGTATTTCGCATGAACTTTTTAAAAAGCGCAGCAAAAAGCGATGTAAATAATTAATCAATCATCTTAGGCCTTTCATTTATGCTGTTTACGAAGCTGTACTTTTTTAGAAGCGGTAAAAGTAGCAGTAAGGCAGCAGTAAACGTTTTTACTGCTTCCACATTTTTGCTGGGAATCTTTATAGTACATTTCAAGGTGTCATATGTACAAAATTTCATTAAATTATGATGATAAGGGATATTGGTTTAATAACTAGAACTGAATTTCGTCTTATATAAAGTAATTTACGAGTACTTAAGACTTGCAGTTGTAGTTTTTAAATTTTTTAAGTCAAGTGTTTACATTTACTTATCTATTTTAGGTATCAACACCCACTGGCATTATTTCACATTTTGTAAATCTTCAAGTGGTTGTACCAGAAGCGTTTATTTTGGGCTCTGGCGAATTACATGTCGACATGGGATCAACAATCAATCTAGTTTGCATTATTGAAAAGGTAAGTGTACAAAAATGATATTGTCTTTTCTAATATTTTATATCAAAACATTTTTGATAACCTTACAAAATAGTCCGTTTATTTTTATCCTTTTTCATTTTCGAGTGCGTACGAACTTACTAAATAAAATCTAAACTAAAATCAGGTTTCCAAAATTTATATGAAATTCTAAAAAGTTTTCAAAAAATGTTCAAAGAAATTTAAAACACTTTTTCAATTTGTATTTAGTTTAGAATATATTTGGCCACCTGGAATAGGGCCTTAATATCTGTATAAAAAGAATTGCTTGAACTTACTTTTACTTTCTTGTCAAGAAAGATGTTAGATGTGTATGCTGGATTTTATATGGTACATTCTGATTATTAACCCATATTCTCCTGAATTAAGAAATCGTGCTAATTTTTTAACGAAAATTGCTATGGCCAAAGGCTTGTACCGAATAAGATTTCTCTGCATTTTTTAAATAAAATATTTTTTTAAAATTATATTTCTAATTGTTCTCTCAATTAAAATCTTCTTAAATAATTAAGACTTCAAAAAATTTAATATACAAAAAAACTATATACAATTTTAGTGATTTTTTTTAATTTTTATTATATGATTTTTTTAAGGTTCCAAAAAAATCCCATATAAAAAATTTTAAATCAATCTGTGGTAACCCTGTAATGATAATCCAAACTTTTTTATTTGGGGATGTAGCCAAATATTTATACTATCTCATGCTTTTTACTGTGCTACTACTACTACAATTAGGTTAAAAACAAAGGAACATATATTTATTTTTCAAAGAAATATTAATACACTTAGAGAATTATGTTCATTAATGAAATTTTGGATAAAAACAATGAAGTGGACTGGTACTAGTCCATTTAAACATTTCACTAAATTAATGCAAGTTCTCATATTATTTCAAAAATAAAAAAGCTTAATTAAAAAACTAGATTCATAAATACACTGAAAATTCTATAAATGTCACCTAAAGGAATCAATTTTTATAAAAAAAGAAAACATATGTATATAAAATATATATCTTCTAAAATTTCGGAATAGCTACATTTGGCCTTAAATTTTGGTAGAGATTCACAAAAACATAATTAAAATTTTGGATTTAATTTTCCGGCGTTTTTGGAGGGTGACACTTATAGACTTATGAGACTTAAAGCATATGACAATTATAGAACTTTTAGTGTAGTATGAAAGATTTTCATTAATTTAAGGAAATTCTTTTAAATATGGCAGATTTACTCCCAGTGCGTAACCGAATAAACGAAAAAATTACACGCATGATATGTAAGCCAATTACAAGCAAAATATGTAAATTTACATTTTACCTTTTTTACCTACATTTACTAAATAAAACACATACAGGCATGTCACAGGTTTTTTTCCGAATTGAATTGATTTCGCAATTTCTCTTCCTCAATTTTTTTACTAAAATGATCCAAAACAATTTTATTCCTTCTGAATTTGCAGTTTAGGGCTCTACGGATAATTTTGTATTGAAAATAAAACGTTTTGGTAAGTATCTAGTATGCTGCAGGCTTTATAGTGGTACTTAAAACGTTAAAAGCTTCTCAATAAATCGTAAAACAAAAAACAAATCGTTTTTATGCCACTTTCAAAAACCAAAGTGGAATTGATATTTAAAGAAAAGTTAAATTTTATGAAAAATTTAAATTTTAAATTCTGATAGGCGATCTTCTTTTTTTTAACTATGAACGCCAAGTTATAAGAAAATTTAACAGTTAAGCACCGTAAGTTGTTTGAGTTTAAGTGAAAAAACTGTTATACTCCATATAAAAAAAAATAATTTTTCACGACAATGAGTTTCACGTGAAAATTATGTAGACTTTGTTTTCACGCAAATTCAATATACTATTATTTTTCTTGTGAAAAAATGACATTTTGTGTTTATTGTGATTGTGTCTTTCTAATTACATAAAAAAGATTTCAATTTTCAGAATTTAAATCACTATTCAATGCCTTTAAAGTTTGAGTGAATTTTTTCCACGTGAAAAACAACTTACGGTGCTTTAGAATACAAAATTATTACAAAAAGTTTTTTTAACGCTTTAGAATTTACGAAAATGTTTAAAGCCTGAAAAAGCAAAAGTAAAACGTTACAAAATTGTACTTCGAAATTATATTAATTTCTAACGAAATATGTGTTAAAACTTTAAATGTGCTCACCAACAAAATTTTTTTGAAGTGAACTTACTAAAAACAGCATTGTTAACTTATAATTAATTATATTTATCTATTATATTTGGTCTGAATATGCAAAAATACCATTTACTTCTGGAGAAGCAATTTGCGTTTTGAATTTCAGTTTCAAGTGAAATTGAAGTCTGTGACATGCCTGATAATATTGCCCAAAAAAATAAAAATATTTTTAAAAGTGCATAAATAAAAAGAAATTACATACATACATGATGCGTCAGGTAATTACACACAAAATATGTAAATTTACATTGAGAATGCTTAATAAATTTTCAAGGATAGTTTTACCATTTTTGGCATAAATTTACCAAGTAAATTTTCAACATAGTAATTTTTAAGACATTTTATTAACAATAACTGTTATAATAATATTTAAGCCCAACACGGGTTTCATTTTTCTTTCGAAACGCACTACTTCATCGCATAGGAAAGCCTTTAATTCTGAACACTTTTTCCTTAAGAACGTATTTTAAGAAGTACCCGATTAAAGACTCCTGTATACAATTACATCTTATTTAATACAATATTGTATAAAAATGTTTAGTTTAATAGAGGTTATATGGTCACAAAATATCAATAAAAAGTTCGAAGAAATAAAATATCCATATTTTTTTTTATTCCAAAATATATTTTAGTCACAAAGTAATATTCTATGCATTAAATTTGTACACAAAATTTTTTGGGAGCGTTTTTTATCTTTGTCTTTATTATAAATCTTATTTCGCATAATACAGCAGAACAAAAAGAAAAAACTATATCCAAATATGCAAGAATTGCACGCAGTCTTTAAAGAAAGGCCAATGACTATTCGTCGATGGTGGGCGAAGGCACATTATATGAGGCAGGTACTGATGGCTTTTTATAAGCCATAAAAGTATGGTTTATGTCCCGGGAATTCCCGGGAATCCCGCCCTTTTTTCAATCCCGCAATCCCGGGAATTTTGTGCGGGATTTCCCGGGATTTTTTTTTTATTCTTTTACAGAAGTTTTAATAGTATATTACAATTTTGGAAGCTTAATTAAAATTTAAAGCATTGATTTTTTTAAAATTTATTTGAATAAAATAAATTTAAAATAAAAAAATGCGATTTCAAATTCAATATTTTTTTGATATCAGTTGAATTTGGTTTAGTTAAACCGAAAACAAATTTTATTAGCCATTACCAAGGTTACCAACAAAATTGTTCGTACTTCAGATAAAATTTGTTATTTAAAATGATGATCTTTGTTCAAATAAAGCAATTGCACTACATTTCATCATCAGTATTTTAGTTCAAAATACCTCCAAAATTAGTACACGCTGAAAAAAATCGCCCTGCAGGAAACATATTTGCTGGTGATATATATATGTTTGGAAGAACTGTAAAAATATATTTGCGGTGTTTTTAATATAATATGTTTGCCAGCAAATATAATATTTTTGCCTGTAAACATATGTATGTTTGAATCATATGAAATACATCTACTCGCAAATATATAAATGTTTGCAGGCAAACATATATATATTTATCATTATTATATTTGCACTCCACAAACATAATAATGATAAAATAAATATGCAAATATATTTTTTTTTAAGTGGGAAAATATGACTAACATTTAAACATTACAGTGTTTGCCTGGAGACATACGTATTATAACGATAGAAATAAAATAATTCGAAACACACCTCAAACATAAGTATAGTAGTTTATAAAAATATATATAATTGCCTGTAAATATATCCAACAATCTCTTTTTTCTGCGTGTAATATTTTCGTATTTTTGATTGATATAAGTATTTTTTACTTCAAATAATTTCATTTGAAGTAAATTGTATTTTTTAAATTTTATTTATTTTTAAAATAATGCATCAAATGCTTTTTTAAATTATTTTGGATTTGTTTATATGTTAATTTGAAATGCAACTATGAAAATTAAATGATTTCTTTTTAAGTAGTTGTGGCATAAAAAATTTCTAATCAAAAAATAACAATATAAGTTATAAAACTATTTAATAGTATTTTAGTGTCTATTTTAATAAAAAGATTTAGGCGACTTTGCCTAAATATTTGTGTGCAAAATACTCACATTTAAATTTTTTTTTATAAAAATAATTCTAGACGAATATTTCTGAGAATCTGCTTAGAAATAAAATATCTAGAAATATAAATTTTTTGATTCCATATTTAAGAAACATTTAAACAAAAAATCTATCTTAGTTCTGACTATATAAACCAGGGCTCAAATTTAAAATTTTCATAAAACGCAAAAGGGAAATAAAGAACAAGAATAGTCTAAAAATATTTTTTTAAATCTCTTTAAAACTTCATTTCAATAAATTTGTTATTTCACCGTCCGACACAAGTTTGCACCCATTAATAATTCCAATATATCCTGAAAGAAGGGATAAAAATAAAATACCCATGCCGTTCACTCTTTCTAAATCAATTCGTTTACCGTTTGAAAGGAGAACTAATGTTTAGTTAAAATATTTCAAAGACGTCCTTCCATACAAATATATTACCTTAATATTAATTCGCGATTTAAACTATTAAACGAATTGATCTAGAAAAAGTAGAAGATATTTTATATTAAGAACTTCTTTCAGAATATATTAAATAGATTTTCTCATGGTTACAACCAAAAGATGGACTTTGTCGGGCGCTGTTGTAATAGAAATTGAGTTTTTCAAGTACAACATATGTCGGATTTATTTATTTTCTAACGAGCGGGAATTCCCGGGATCCCGGGAAATTCTAAAAAAAATCCCGTTGCCCCGGAAATTAAAAAGTCCGGGAAAAGAAAAACCCTACATAAAAGTAATTAATGTATATAAGAAATAAAAAACAAATATATAACAAATTAAAAAATGTACGAAATAAAAAATTTTGACCGAAATGAAATGTCCAATAAATTCTCCACCATCGTTTTTAAGAATATTTAGGTTAATATATAAAACACCCTTCACCCGATTCTTCCCAAATTTGGTGCACATATAAAAAACTGCGAGATATAAATTTATTCATACACGATTTTTTGAAGTTTTGCTTTTTTCTTAGCGTAAAATTAATTTTAAACTTAAAACGCGTTTTCCCACAAGCCAAGGCGGATTAACCGGTTTCGATCCCGGTTTCTTTTTCGTAGGCAACAAAAAACTCTAGTCCTTATCGTGGCCCGTGTTTTGAACTTTGGTCAAATAATTTTTATATCCCCGAGCAAATTTCTTTTTTCTTTTCTTTTTTGGAATTTTAAAGTTTGTGTGGCAACTTTGTTAAAAAAAATGTTAAAATAAAAATCGGGCCACGATAAGGACTAGAGAATTTATCTGGGGTTAAGAATCAACTTGCAGCCTTACTATCAATATTTTTCAATGGTTTATTTTTGTTAAAGTCGACTTTATTTTAAAGCAAAGGTTTTGCTTTAACCGTACTATACAAAATATTTAAAATAGAACTTTTAAAATAATGCCAAACATATACATTCAAAAATTTTGTTTATTTTTATTGAAAATCCAAACAAAAATTCAAAAATAAAAAGGAAAAATTTGAAAACAATAAAAACAAAATAAATGAATATAAAATAAAAGCAAATGAAAATTTCAAATTTAAACCCGAATTTTAAGGCATATTTTAAATATTTTGTATGGTAAGAAATTTAAAATAATAGTCGGCTTTTGTGATTTAAAATCGACTTTTTCTTTTTTATAGTAAAGCTGATAATTTTTAAATAAAATAAAAAAAATATTGTTAATTGAATTTTTCACAACAGTTCAAATATGCTCTTTAAAATACTGTTGTTACAGTATTTACCCCCCTTAAGTAGATATATGAGATTCTGCATATGGGCAAATCTACGAAACCGGGCGATTCCATGTAATTCGGGATTTAAACCATATTAGTAACAATATGTAATATTTTTTAAGGGAACAGCATTTTCGAGGCAACGAGTTTACTCAGGCGGACATCTTAAATTTTAATATCTATACTGCTAATATGCTCTACTTAATTAAAAACTACTCTAATTTACCCTAATTTTGCTTGTAACTTTCAAGAGTTTTTCAGCTCTTTTGGTTATAAGTTTTTCAGTTTTTTGACTTCGTTCAGTTAATTTTTATATATAGAAGTTTTATTTTGTGTATTACTTTGCTTAATTAAAATTTAGAATTTTCACAATGGTGTTATTTGTTTATCATTGCACCAGCTCTCCCTTTTACAATTTTTTTTAAAAGTAAAAAGAGAAGTTAATAGTAGACAGAGGCAGAAAATTTTATAAAAAAAATTGGATGTAATGCTTTACAAACTACTTCTTTCACTACTTCACAAGTATCCATTAGCATATTTTTACTGCTTTTTTAGAAGTAATTCTGAACAACTTCAAAAAATCACATCTTTCATTGCTTCCAAAGTATCCTTTATTACATTTTTACAGCTTTTTTAGAATTACTTCTGAACCACATCCAAAAAATCATTTAAGTATTGCTTCTAAAGAGTAATTGCTCTAAAAGTGATCGCAAAAAGTTATTTTCGTATCATTTGGCATTTCCAAACATATGGTTCAATCGAACCCGCGATTCCCGGCGGGGCCAATATTTTTTTATTTTTTTTTTAATTTTTTTGTTATTCTATTAATTTTTTTTTAATATTTATAATTAATTTGTTTAAATTCAATATTTTTTAATTTTTAAAAATATGTAAAGGGTTCTTCAACAGGGACGCTACAAAAGTAGAAGGACAGGGACAGCAAACGACGCCATATTTCTTGCCGCTCTTTTGACATTTCTCTTCAGTAAGGTTTGCCATTTCATGATGGAAAGATATACGAGCCAACAACGAGTCGAAATTATTAAAATTTACTACCGACATTCGGAGTCAGTGACCTCAACGTTAAGAGCGCTACGTCCAATTTATGGTCGTCATAATGAATGGCTTCGTCAATAAACAAAATATGCGTTATTGGTCAGACAGCAATCCACACGTACTCAATGAGTCATCATTGCATCCCGAAAAAATTACGGTTTGGTGCGGTTTATGGGCCGGCGGCGTCATTGGGCCGTACTTCTTCCGTGATGATCAAGACCGGCACGTTACTGTGAATGGGAATCACTACCGTTCAATGATAACCGAATATTTTTGGCCCCAATTGGATGATATGGACTTGGAGGACATATGGTTCCAACAGGACGGCGCCACAAGCCACACAGCGATTGTCACAATCAATTTATTGCAAACCAAGGTTGGAGAACGTGTTATCTCACGAAATGGTCCAGTCGATTGGTCGTGCGATTTGAAGCCGTTGAACTATTTCCTGTGGGGCTACGTCAAATCTATGGTATATGCCAACAAGCCAGCGATGATTGATGAACTTCGTACGAATATCGGCCGATTTATGCTTGAAAACTGTCGAAAATTGGGTTCAGCGTCTGGACTTCTGCAAGCGTGCCCGTGGTGGCAAGCGTGCCCGTGATCGATTTCCATACATAATGGCATCGAACGTACACTCACAATATTTTATCCTTAAAAACTACCTAAAATACATATTAAATTAATTGAAAACACTATTAAAAAAAGGACTACTGATTTTTCATTATATTCAAACCATTTTGTTATTTATTTTCAAACATTGTTTAAACAATCCAGAAAAGAAATAAAAATAATTGAATAGTCTATTAAAACAATCATCAATTTTTTAACTGACAAAACGTAAAAAAAAACGATTTTGTGGTTTGTTTTTTCATATTTGAAAGTTTTTTTTTGTTTCGATTTTCAAAACACTACACCATACACAACAGACATGTTCATATTTTTATTGGCTATGTTTGTGTGCATGAGTAAAGAATTTCTTGTAATTTGAATTGAAATAATTTTGTATATAAACAAACTATTTTAACAAAAATGAAAACCGAAAATATTTGAATTTTTTGTTTTAAAACAGAAAACAACGAAATTATTTAAATAATTTTTTCAAAAAATAGAAATCTAAAAATAGAATATTTGATTGAAAATAACAACTCCTACAGACGATGCATATTTTTTTCTGGTTTGTTTTTTATTGGTTGACAAAAAAAGTTAAACAATATGTTTCAATGTATTTTAATGGATTCTTCAATTGAAAACAAACTTTACCTATTACTTTTTAAATAAACCTCAATCGGTTATGGAAAATATATTGTGAGTGTACTTTCACAGGAATAAAGAATTTCATTGATATCCAAAACCGTTTTTGTTTTATTTAAAAAAACTTTTGTAGCGCTCTTATTGAAGAACCCTTTATATGTGAGCAAATTCTCACCATTTTTTTACATATTTGACCTTCTCCGAGAAAAGGGACCTAGTGTGTCAAAAACTTGGGAAAATCTATAAAAAAGAGAAAATATCGATTTTCCCAAGTTTTTGACACACTAGGTCCCTTTTCTCGGAGAAGGTCACATATGTAAAAAAATGGTGAGAATTTGCTTTTTATGCACCTGTAAAAATAGTACTGAAAACAATATTGAATTGGAGTGCACCTTTTACATTTGGTTAATAAGTACTTTTATTGAAGAGAATAACGAACAATATCTCGCAGTAACAAAGTGGTGTTTTTATGTCACTCAACTTCCATATCAAAGAATATCTCAGCGGTAGAGTGCTAGACTAGCAATCGTGAGGCCGCAAGTTCGATACCCGATGGTGGCAATAAAAAATTTTGTAAAACAAAAAAAAATATAATCTTTTTTGCGAAGAATTTTTTTTAACTTTTAATTGGTGAAAAAGTACTAAAAAAATTATGAAGTTGGAGTACCTACTCCTCGCCTATGACAACTCAATGTTAAAATCATTAGTGGTTATGTTAAAAAAGAAGTGCATCTAGATCATCAATTATAGTGCTTACTCTACTGCTTCGGCATCAATTTTTTTGCTCGGGTTTTATTAAAATTTTATAGATTATCGGAAAGGTTAAATATTAAAAGTAAATTACATCATTATTATTTTGATTTCCAATGGAGTGAGCCATTATAATATGATCTTGGACTAATTTCAAAGCGCAACAATAATGTCAAGCACGATGGTTCCAACGCGAAATGAAAGTAAAATTCCAGAGGATTTTCCAAAGTTAGCTCGGTTTTTTATTTTATAATTCGCGTTCAAAATATTGCTGAATATTAGCAGAAATAAAGCAGTAAAGAAATTGTTATTTATTCAAAAGTTAATTTATGTCTAAATTTAATTGAGTTTAATACAAATAATGAACACCTCTGCTACAATAAACAGAAATATTTGCTAGAAAATAGTAGACTGATTTCTGCAGTGTAGATTTTATTCGCATTAAGAAAAACAAAAAAAAAACTAAAAATTTGAAATTCTTTGTGATGGTTTAGTGAACTTATTTCCATTTTGCCATATTGTCATTTTCGATTTACTAAAATATAGCTGAAATTTTGTAAATTTAAAAGTTTTTTTCTTGCTGTTTGTATCTTTCTAATGTTTCTAATGCTTTCTAATGTCTAACAGATTTTCCTGGATTCAGCTGTTTTTTCAGCAAAAATTTTTAAAAACGTTTGTATCAGTGTATGAACAACTGAAAAAATTTCTCAAATGATCGAGTGAACTACAAGAACACACTAGTTTAAACATAAAATTGATTGAAAAGAACTGCGAACTGTAATGCTAAATTCTAGTCATTTTTATTCCGATTGTTTGTTTGTACAAAATGTTTTAATTTGTGTGAAAATTTCCGGGTGTCCTCTCATTTTTACTCCCTATTTCTAATTTTTTTTACGATAGACTAACACTCAGGCGATGCCCTTGCTTATGCTAGTGCATTATTTTAGAACTAGGAAAATATAATAGATTTCGACAATTTATAACACCAAACTGCTAAAAACAAATAATATGAATAAAAAGCAACTGATAGTGCGTCTTTGTGACGAGAACGTGATTGAAATAGACACATTTTTCAAGAGGCCACCAAAAAAACCTTTGAGGGTTTTGTTTTAGCAACAGTGTATTTTCATTTCGCGTTTGAAACATTGATTCTGACCGCGATGATCATTTTGCAAGATGTTCTAAAACCGCAGAATCTAGTTTTGGGACAAATACTATATATGTATTTAATTTACAGTCACTTCCAGAGTAAATTTCTTGTTTCTCCTAAAGTACGCTTTTTCATGGACAGTTAATAATTTTAATTTAAAAAAAATTATGAAAAGCCAACATTATAATGCTTAAATTAGGGTGGAGAAAAAATTGTAAAATGTCGAATTATGCTAAATTATCACCCTAAAGTAACAGCTTGTGCCTGCAAGCAGGAAACCTGTAATTTTAAAGGAAAACCAAAGGTTAATTTATCAATTTTATGTTTATCTTATAATAAATATGACGAAAACTATTAGTAGTAACAATAAAACATAGCCACTTGCAGTCACATTTTCTAAATTTTTTTCTCAGTAAAAGAGAGGATTGCATTCTATTTATTTTCTAACCTCTTTGATTGATAGCACACATAACCTAGTGTCTTGACATGCAATAAAATGATAGCAAGCAATTGTGAAAATGCTCTCATCTCAAGTGAAGACACTCAATTTCAATTTTATTGCAATATCATGATATCCATGACATGCCATCGGATCTTGCAATGATGCCAGAGATCAAATGTCACTTTTAGTTTTCATTTTAATTTTGTAATAGAAAAACAACAAAAAATTTGGTAAAAAGGAATGGAAAAGTGTTTAGTTTTTTATTATTTGTCGGTAAACATTTATGTTTCATAAAATTTGGTTTTTTTCGAAGAAAAATCTATGATATTTCTTATCCATGAAATGGTCAAGTGTTCTCCACCACTCTGCAATTGATATCATTTTGACGTTTCGCTGCCATGGTTTTGACATTTCATATCATATAATTTATTGCATTTAAAGACACCGGGTAACTGTTTCAAGATTTTTACAAAAAAAAAAACCCCATAAAAAACAGTTTCTATGGCCCCCAAAAAGCTTTAAAAGTTTTTTAGAAACCAGTTTTTGCAATTGGATTTAAAATATATTTCATTTATGAAAACTTAAGAAACTTGGCCATTTGGTATTTGATTTCAACAAAAATAAATATTTTTTATTACATTTTTTAAAAAATGTTGTTGCTTTCGACGTATTTTGTTACGTTTCAAAATTTGTCAAATCATTTCGGGGGGGGGGGGGGGGGGGCTCGAGCCCCCCTAGCTACGTGCCTGGCATCATGGGATGTACAAAATATCCTTAAAAAAAGTTTGCCAAAAATCAAAAAATATGCGGTTACATATATCCTTACCAGTGTTTAAAAAATATTGAGTCTAAAAATAGATTTCAAAAAATTTTCAAAAAAATCTATATAATTATTTTCTATTTGAAATAATGATAAAAGTAAGTCATTATCAGTAATTCATTATTATATGTCATTACTGGTAGTCCAAAAAATAATGATATGTCATTACCGTTTCGACACTGGGACTCTATGTAAAAATTTACAACAAAAACAAAACCAAAAATTCAACTATTTCTTCAAAAACTATAACAAAACACACTATACTCGATACGAGCAGAGTAAAGGCTGAGTTACCCAACCGTAAACGTATCTGTAACGAAACAGCTGTTTCGATACCACAAGAAGAAATGTATACGAATGGTTACTAACACGTAAATGTAAACGTACTTGCCGGATCATTCTGTTGAAATCAGAATTTTCTATCCGGCATCGAAACAGCTGAATGACTTTAGTCGGAAAAAATATGAAATGAATAAAGAAAATTGATTCAAATAACAAATAAGGAATAAAAATGAACAAATAAATTGAAAAATTTAGAATAAAATATATAACCACATGAAATACATAGATACTAAATAGTAATGCCGTTTACGGTTAAATATAAGTGTACTTTTTAGCTACGACACGGTACAGTTACATCACATTTACGTTTACGGTCCCATAATCCGCCCTTAAGTTAGTTGTTCACAAATTTTTACCGTTGAAGACCAATGGGATATATATGTCCCATGAATTTTTTCTATGAAGGAGTTGAAAAAAAAAATTTTGGCGACACTTTTGTTTAGAAATGTTAGGTCGATTATCCCGAATCCGCAGAAAAAAATACAAAATTTCCAGCAGTTTATGTTCGGTCGTCAAAGGGTTAAAACCTACAGGAACTTCAGAGCCCTGAAATGGTTATCTAAATTGTGAATGAAAGCATTTTTTTTATAAGATGCAATTACAACAAACACAAAATTTAAATTTTTCACCAGATATTTAATAGCCTTGTTTTAATATTAAATTTGCTAAAAAACAAATGATACACAATTTTTATTTGAAACGCTTTATTGTGAAAAACATTTTGTTTATATGTAAAATCGAAACACTATGCTTAGAATAAGAAATTTTTGAAAATTTATTGAGGAAACGTTTTTGCATATCAATTTTTCTAAGTAGGTACTCTACAACTGTTTCTATTTTGAAACTACGTACTTCAAAGTTTATTAATAATTTACATTTTCTCCTTCGATATGCAATAATAGTACAGATAATTTTTTTAATGAGAATTAGATCAAGATCTGAGGATTTTCTACACCCAAAAAAATTAAATAAACTCTGTTTTCGCTAAAAACTTCAATGATGTAGAATTAAACTATAAAATGCTAAAAATGATTTATAGTCATGAAATCTACGAATGTTAGTTAAGCTCTCATTTGAGTATAATAATGTCGTTAATTTTAATAATTCAAAAAATTCTCATTTGTTTAATCATCGCTTTTATATTTTACCAAACTAGACACTATAATGAACAATATTTTATATGAAAATGACAAAACCACGGAAAATGAACCAAAATATTTAAAAACAATCCAAATTTCAACAAAACTTTAAATGAAAGTTAGTGTTTTATACATGAAAAATATTTTTTCCTGTTATCCATTAAAATCTAAGTTAAAATTTCGATTTTTTTCAAATATTTTAGAACACATTGGTGCCTATTCCTACGAAAAGTCTGTGACTCTTAGTTATGACTGTATTCCCCATGTATTTGTTGTTGCAAAGTCTTAATAAATTATATTTACTCAAATTTTTGTTTGAAAACTTCAAAAAAATTAAGACCTGTAGTGGGATTCTCTAACTTTTTAACGACAAAATTCGGTAGTTAGATTGTCAAAATTCGATAATTAACTACAATTGTCGTTAAAATTGATTCCGTAACTTTTCCTACCGAATTTTGTCGTTAAATAATATCGTTAACTTCCGACAATTATTGTTAAGTTAACAACAGAAACAAAGTTGTAGATAAGGTAAAATATGAATAAAATAATTTCTAATTGCGCTCAAGAAATGTATTTTATTGCAAATTTCTTAACAATTTACATTAAGAATAAGGAACTGGCGTTTGCATTAAATTCAATGGCTCTCGTTTAACTGTGAATTAACAGTGCTTTGATACATACTACTAAATAAATACTGGTTTTTTCGACTAAAATTTTTATAAATCTCGAAAACAAGGATTTTAGTGAATATTCTTTTCATAGAATATAAATGGAATACCATTCTATATTCTTAAAAATAAAATTTGCCAATATTTATAACGGCTTAATGCTTAAAATTAATTACATAGTTTTTTACACTACATGTGCAAATAAAATTAATTAATATTTATGAATGACTGTTTTTCAAGATTTTTTAGGTATTTACTTAATTTTTTTCGTGCTTTTGAATTTGTTTGTAGTGATAATTTATATCCATCTAGCAAAAATAGACATTTTTGTGGCTCTGCTTGTAAGAGAAAGATACAAACACTTTCATTACCATTACATATACGTTATTGTATTGAAATATTTTTCATTTCCATTACATTCAAGTAATTGCAATGAAGTTAATTTTAATTATTACAGAATTAGACATGGGTTTTTATTGCCGTTACTTTTATACAAAGGTAAATATTTTTATTTTGTCGTGTGCTTTAATTTGAATTCATGGTATGCTGATTCGTCGCTTAAAGCTCAAATAACGAATAAGCTTAAATTTTGAGGGCTCAAGGTATAAAATGCCCCATAAGCATTTATAACTTTATAACTTTGCCAATAGAGGTGCGACTATAGAAAAATCAAACGTATTTCGCTTTTAGTAAAGTAGTGATTTTTTTTCATTTCATTACAATTAATGAATTTTTTTTTTTATTATATTACAAAAAATAATGGAAATGAAAATCAAACCATTACGTTATATAACAGAAATGAAGATAAAACTTTCATTACCATTACATAAAGAAATTCTAATGAAAATGTAATGTTAATTATTTTGGCCCACCTCTGGATACAAGTAGCAATCAAAAAGCTCTTCTAGTTTTGCAGTGCTGCTAAAACCATGTATATTTTTTGCTGGGATATAAAATAACCTATTTCAAAATAACCAGAAAATAAATATATAGAAAACTGAATCATATATTTTTTTCGAATCGCGGAATGCCAAAAGCATTAAATTTAAGGTATATTTTTTAAACTACAGAAGTATTAGAATTAATTCCATTAGGTGTATGTTATAAATGCGACTGAACATTATTTTTTTTTTAATTTCTTTAAAAAGTTATGCTTTATGCGCTCTACCGCGGTTTTTTACTTTCTTAATTGATAAACTGTGTGATTCTTATTGAAATTAAAGTTATTCAAGTATGTCCTGCGTATACTTGATTGAAAAAATAGCTGTGAATCAGCTACAAAGTTAATGACACATTTTTGCGATTAACGCGATTTCTTTGTACTTTTACAATTTGAAAATAACTTATTTAACTTTTTGGTTCAACGCGTAATCAATACAAGATTTGTGAAAAATCTCACTTATGCAAACCGCGAAAGTTTCGTATCACTCAACTAACTTTATGCAATTTAGGCCCGATTACTGAATGTTCAGTTAATATTTAGCCAACAGTTAAATTAAAATTTTGTATGAGAAACAACAACAAATGTGCCAGTTAAAGTCCCAGTTAGTAGCCAACTGGACATTCAGTAATCGGGCCTTAGTCGCTGAATGAACAAATTCAAAATGGAAAAGCAGGGGAAATCACGTTAATTGCAAAAATGTGCCACTGACTTTGTAACTGATTAACGGCGATTATTTAAACCTCGAATACGTATAACTCTCTTGAATAACCTTAATTTTATTAACGATCCGACAGTTTCACAATTACAAAAAAAAAAAAAACAAGAACCGCGCTGGGGCGCGTAACGCCTATAAAGACACTTAATTAATTTTAAGTCGCTTTTATTACATACACTTACCTTATGGATTATATTATAATACTGCTATAGGGTGAAAAAATACACTTTAAATTTAACGCATTTAGGCTTTCGCGATTTTAAAAAACACTATATGGAACGGTATTCCACGAAAAAAAAGTTCTAATTCGCTGGTTAAAAAAAAGAAATTTCTTGATACAAATGTTTTTCATTTTGTTTTTTGTTTACAAATACTTTTGGTTTGGCATTTTTTATTTCTATCGAAATTTGTCGGTAACTTTTTCTATCGAATAATATCGTTAACTAAAATATAGTGAATCACTTTTTCGGTAACTCAACCGACAATTATCGTTAGTTAACGAAATCGATAAAATCGTTAAGAAAGTTAGAGAATCCCACTACTGGTATCGATACAATCATAAGATTGACAAACAAAATTTAAATTTTTTTAATTTTATTGTTGTTTTGTATGAAAAGTTATGACTCTCAGTCTTAAAAATAGGCTTAAGATGGTCACAATAAGTCACAAGTAGGAATAGGCACTATTGTGTAGATATTGGATACAATTTTAATACAAAATATTTTTCATTAAAGGCAGAATATAAACACACAATGAATGCAAGAAAAGTAATAGTTTTGAATACTGCAATATATTTTCGAGAAAAGAAATTGTACAAAATTTTTACAAGAAATTGACTTTTGTCAACAATTTTCTTTTTATGTAGCATAACAGTTTTTTTCATATGAAACCTGAATAACTTTATGAAAAAAAAATCTTTAATTACCCTACGGGGAATGAGGAGTCAATTGCCCTCCAAGGACCTATCCGGTGACCGGTCAACCGAAGGCATATTACTCTATTAGTACAAATATGAAACAAAGAGAATGAATTAATTTTCTAAGTATTTTCTGATTCGTTACTTTCATTGTTGCTTTTAAAAAACTTGATATATATATTTTTAAAAATTTTTATTTATTTATTTTATTCTTTTGTTTATCTTGAACTTTATTTTTTTACGCTTTGCTTATTTAAGCTCTTATTTTAAATTTCAAGAATTTTTTGCTAAGAAATTTTAAGTTTTGTATTTTCAACTTTTTTTATTGTTAAAGCTGTTTTAGTTTTAACAATTGGTACTTCATTTAATTTTACCAGAGTTTTTGAGGTAATTTTCTAATTTTTAATTGATTTTTAATTTAGTTATGGCTAACCCAAAAAACGAGCCAACTGCCATTACAAGGACCTATCCCATGACCGGTCAATCGGGGGCATATTAAAGGCACTTTCACTATATTTGTGTGTGTGTTAATGTTGTTTTCTTTTCTATTTTCTCTTTTCCATTTTTTTTTATTTGCTTGTAGTGTTTTTCTCTTTGTTTTTTGTTTGAACAGAAACTAAAAATATATAACTTCACCTCACGCACGAGCGTTTGCCTTACAAGCAGAAGGTTGTGTTATCGACTTTGGACCGGTCCCTTTCTCCGTAGGGTAATTACATGGTTCTCGAAGTTGGTTACTTCCATAAAATTGTTGGTGCTTAAATCAGTGCTGTGTCATAAAATTACGTATGAGATCTCTCAATAATTAATTAATTAAAATTAATTTAATAAGCTCTACACAGATTTTATTGGACGAGTTTCAATGAAAATTTTTAGTAAATTAACGAAATTTTTTACACATAGTGAATCCCAAACTTCTTAAATTTTATGAAAGATATTCATAATTCTTATGAAATCCTTTTTAATGAAACTTTTCCATTGGGTGTATGAAATAATATGAAATTGTTCTTAAAACTTTATGAAAAACTGTTTATCAGTGTTGCCAACTCTTGAAGGCAGGAAAGCACGGGTAAAAAGGGTAAAAATTTACCGAAAATGGGTTAAAAAAGCACGATATCAATTTTTTGAAAAATGTAAATCAAGAATTTAAAAACAAATTTTAACTTTGAAAAATCGTGTAAAAAAGGTTCAAAAAATAACGAAAAAGGGGTTAAAAAAGCACCAAACTAATATTTCAAAATTTTTAAGTTTAACCTTTGACGACCACAGGCAAGTATGCTTGCCCAGAGGTTTTTCGTACTTATAATTGCCCAGACAAAAGATATAGTAAATATGTCTAAAATTGATTTGAAGAGGAGGGTTGGGGGAACAAAAATGTAGAAGGAGATAAATCCCTAACTGGTCCCGCTTCCGCCTTGCGAGCCCTCGAAGTTGATTAAATAGAATTCTTCATTTAAGGGGTAAAAAGCACAATCTTTAACAAGCGAAATCAAGGGCAAGGAAGGGGTCTATGAGGCCAATTTTTTGTAACGTATCTATAATTTAGTTCCAGATCACGAAAATAAAATAATAAAAATCGCTTCGTGCGAAACGGCAGGGCCGTCAAATGTCAAATATTTTTGGCAAGCGAAATAAAGGGTTCTACGGAGCCAATTTTTCTTGGTATAACTATTATTAGGTCAGAGATCATGAAAATAGCAAAAAATTGAAAATCGCTTCGGCAGAAAATGTATGGTCGTCAAAGGGTTAAATGTAACGAAGTTACTATTTAAAATTGTACTACAAACATTGTGCAATAATGTATTTCTTGTATAATTCGTTTTATTTTTTAAATTTTGACAGAAAATTCAAGAAAAATTTTAAAAAACGAGAACAAATACCAAAAATATAAACTGTAAAAAAAGCACTAAAAGCACTGCTTGAAATATTAAAAAACCCCGTAAATACCCGCTTTTTTTAAACGGGTATTTGTAAAAAATCACCGGGTACGGAAAGGAAAAAAGCACCAAAAAATACCCGAGGTTTTCATTACTTCTGTAAAATTATTCAACCGGTTTTCGAATACTTCCAAAAACCGCCTTTTTGAAAAAACGGTTGTCTGTTTCGGTCCGATTTTTGTAAATAATCATTTTGTAATGCTATATCTTGGTGCAAGGAGTCATTTCAACTTTAACCTACTAATATTTATGTATTAGTTTTCAAGATTCACTCTATTCACTCATATTTTGGCCCATATCGCCTAAAGTAGACAACAACAAAAATTGCAAAATAGTGCACGAGCGTTAGAGGGTTAAATAAAACTTTTATAAATTAGCTTTTTGGTATTTAAAGAAAAGATACTTTTAAATAACATTTGTGTTTGAAATTTTGACATTTTCGTATCATTCTTTTGTAGCATTGCCATAATATTATAGAAATTTCTATTTTAAAATCAAAATTTTATTGTACATAACTGGTAATCTTAGAGACCTAAAGGCACATCTACACGAGAGAGAAAACTAGTAGAGATAGAGCAAAAAACACCTCTAAATAGCTTAAATCAATCACAATAGAGCTAATTAAAGGTGTTTTTGCTATATCTGTAGCAGTTTTCTCTCTCGTGTAGATGTGCCTTAAAAAGCATTCGATAAGTCGATTTATGTGTTGAAAAAATTTTTTTTAAGTGAAACAACACTCAAGAAACTCTTCCTATTAATTAACGTGTTGCTTTTTTAGAAAGGGGACTCTAGGGACGAAGCGCTTCAAATATGACAACACTATTATTGCGCGAGATGTTGAATCTTAGAACAGTTGCTGCGCGCCGTCTGATGAAGAGTTGGTGAACTTTGTTGAAGCTTTTCAATTCATAGCCCTGTTATATTATTTTACTTTGGTGGGGTTAAGTGCTATGGGAGCACCGAAGGATGACGCTGTGATATGTATGAGGGATAGAAAAAACTCCAACATATTATTATTTTTCATAAATTGATGTTGCCTTGGATGGGGATTGAACCTTATGTGTAACAGTCCAACGCGCTAACCACTACACCACCATTAAGTCATATATGCCGACCTTACTGGCAGCAACTGAATTTTTGTATGCCTATTTACGTTTTGAGAGCCTATTCCTTATAGGAACGACGAAAAAACAATTAGAATACGTTGCATGCAAGTACAAGTTGTTCTACAAACGGTTCTTTGCATCCGACAATTTCGGTGGGTATGAAACCAAAAAAAAAATTTTTAGTTGTTTCATAAAAAAAATAAATGAATAAATTTAATAAAAAAAATTTTTTACAGTAAAAAAAACAAAATGTTTGCAATTGAATAAAAAAGCTAGAATTTGTTTTGCCCATACCAGGTTTTGAACCCGCAATATTCCGATTACTGTTCCCAGCACATTCCCATCAGAGAACGGTTTGAGTGCCTTATTTTATGCTTTTGAATGCAATCACAAAAAATGTGCATATTGTTGTCAATACACATCATTTCAGTAAAGCAATACAGACACAATTGAAAAAAGTGAGTATGACGAAAGCCATGCATTGCACTGCATGTCTTCTGTTAATCTTACCTAACACTCACAAAAGCAACGAATATAAAATGATTGGTATGAATAGAAACCGATTGTTACAATGTTGGTTGTATAAAAATTTAACATTTTTTTTCAAATATTTTAGTATATTTTTGGTGTTTATTTTTTTCACTTAAACATTAACAAAATGAGAAAATATATACATATTTCATATTTAAATAAAAAAATGGAAATTTCTTCACACTGCATTTTTCAAAATACTGCAACAGGTCAACGATTACTAAATGAATGTTGTCATTGATTTTATTTTTATAATGCGTCATCTCCTCATTTCGTTGCTTGACATTATAAAAATAATGCTTAAAAACCACTCATCAAAAACAATGAATGTATATAATAGCATTAGTTATTGTTGTTGTATGAATACATGGCAAAAGCAATGAATGGTATGACTGCACAATAAAAACGAATGTACTCAAACCGTTCTCTGATTCCCATTCAACCACCATACAAAATGTTAACTTCTTATCAGTCATGAAAAAGAACTTCTAAATAGCATATATTAATTGCAGCTTTATATGTTGTTAAAAAACAATCCTAAAAGAGAAGTTCTTGGTGATGTAATGAAAGAAGTGATTCTTTTAGAAGTTGATCCATTAATTTTTGCTGGGTACTTTAAAACTCATAGTGGAAATTTATGAGTTTAGCCTAATTAGCAAATTAATATTACAATAAGTCCACAGCAACATTTTCTGCATACCTGCGTTCTAACTTACTTATGTTCTACACCCGGACAAAAAGGAGTTTGACCTATTAAGAAAAGGTTCTTTTATTCCAAACTAAATTAGGTTGCTTCAGAATCGGTCCTATACCGAGTTGTTCTAGGAGAATGAAACCTTTGACTCCCGAAATCAATTAATCTGTTCTATGTTACTTGTAATAAAATAATAAGTTCTAGAAAAGATTATAAAAATTTTGTTGGACCATTCCACTTTCGGTTTAGGCATCAACGATTTTTGATTAAAATTGTCTCAAAAGCATACGCTTTCCAAGTGGAGCCCGCTCCTCTAGAACCAGATCTGAAACTAGTTCTAGAATTGGTTCTCCTTCAGATATACCCGTAAGTTCCGTGCAATTGATTCCGAAACTAGTTCTAAGTAATCAGTGTTAGTGAAACTACATGTGGACTTGATGTGTTTGTAAAAAATTTCCTGGGTGATAAATATGTAAAGTGGTTTTACTGCTCCACTTTATTGCAAATCTTGTTGAAAGTATAATAAAAACTATTTTGGTTTTCATTATACTACTATAAAACTTTACACGACTGAGTTCTTATTATGGTCGCCTGGAAGACTTATGTCGCTTATCATAACGGATACTTTAAAAATGATTTGGTTTGTTTTGAAAATATGCAAACAAAAAAAGACTATTTTCTACATAATCTGCATTTCCATACAAATATATATTTACTACCACCATATATTCGTAGGTCAACTGCAAAGTTAACAGACACTGTTTTTATTAAATAGAAAATTTAACTTATAATAATTTGTCAGGTTTGGCAACCGATTAATAAGGTTAGTACTATGAATGCCGTACGGGACTGGTTTTTACAAATTACGGGATTCGGGATTTTGAAAATTGAAATCCCGGGATTTTTCGGGGTTTCGGGGTTTTCCTGTTTCATTATATTTTTAATTTTAAAAATAAACAGCTGAAATAAACCCTACAAATTAAAATAATTCATTATAAATCTACTTATTTATTTCTTTAAGTATAAACAAATAAAGCCGGATTCACAATGCTGGAGAGTTCAACGCCGCAGAGTGGAGTAGACTAAAATACAGATGGCATGTGAATCTGGCTTTAAACGAAAAATAAAAAACTCATAGAAATAAATATGTAAAAATAGCAGAAAAAGCTACTAGTAATTGGCAAAAAATTTTCGCGATAAAAACTACCGAAATCAGCAGAACTTGTTTGCTAAATAACTGTTAAATTTCCGAAATATAAGTAATATATATATGAGTTAAATTTAAGTAAGAAAAAAACTTTAACTAAAAGTAGAAAAAAAAGCACTGATATATCTACAAATTTTTAGTTATATTTGGCTGAAATTAGTTGAATGCAAATACAAAATACTCTGCTGAAATCATAAGAAATATTTTGTCATTATATTAGATTTTTTAACTATACTTACCCAAGTAAAAAAAAATGATATGGAGCCATATGAAGTTATATTTAATTATATATAATCTTCTATGTAATTAGATATAATTATATCCGAAAAATGAGAACGTCTTATTGTATCATATTGTATCGAATTGTATACAATTGTATACAATTTGGTACAATTTGATACAATTCGATACAATATGATACAATTGTATCCGAATTTTGTCCTCATCCAATTACATAAAATTATATCTTTTTGTATAAAATTATATAAAATATTATAAAAGTGGACACAGTTTGATACAATTATACCTAAATATTAACCCTATATTTTTACCATAATATATATGACCATATCTAACAATATACAAAATTATATTTTTAAATAATAAAAGATATACAATATCTGGAGATCATACCTGAGGGATTTCAATTACAATTACTTGTAATTGAAATTACAAGCAATTGTAATTGAAAATTTTCAATTACAAATTACTAGTAATTGTAATTGAAAGTGATTTCAATTACATTTAGAATTAAAAAGTGTTTTTTGTTAAAATTTTGTATAAAAATCTGACTGGGATAGGTTGCATAGGCATGGATGCGTATAAAAAGAATACGTCATGTTGGGATTACCCCTAACTTGTGCTTTTTGTCATTATTTATTTTCCCAAAAAATGTAATTGACATTTTTCAAATTACAAAATACTTGTAATTGTTCTTTTTTGAATTACAATTACAAATATTTTTGTAATTGTAATTGAGTTTTTTTGAATTACAAATTTTGAATTACAATTACAAATAATTTGTAATTGTAATTGAGTTTTTTTCAATTACAATTACATGTAATTGTGTAAATGAATGTGTAATTAATTACAAAATATAATGATTAACCCCCAGGTCTACTGGATATCCTATAATTTCGATAAATCTTCCATTACTTTTATCCAGATTTACCATTACAGTGCATTAAACATGAACAAATTTTTCTTTGTTTTTAGTAATTTTAAAATAAGGTTAACAACACTGAAATTTTTAACTTAATAGGATTGTGATATACAACCAAGATATAAGAGATCAGTCAAGTGTGCGTTATAGTATAGAGAATTCCATATTAAAGCTTCAGTATTGTTAATTTTATGGGCGCGTTAGCCATTTTAACTCACGCTCCTAAACAAAAACAAATTACTCAAGCACGAGCATTTCGTGTCTTACTCACGCAGACATGAGTATATTAAAAACTTACTCACAATCAGAAAATTCTTACGCAAAACAGTAAAAATTACTAAAAAACATATGATGCAAAAAATAAACTCACACACGAATCATGCACGGGTTATATATTCTTACTCACGCTCACGTACGAATTATATATTCTCACTCTAACGGGCGAATTACTTTGGTATAGTAATTATTACTCACGATCACTTGTGAATAACTTCACTCACGATCATGTCATGCGCCAATCCCTAGTAATTACAAAATCTAAAACTAGTTCAAAATCATTTTTAATATGGAACCACATTTAATACAATACGGTTTTAAAAGGACCTTATACATATATTTTTATATAAAATCACTTTGAAAAAATTGCTAATGTGGGATAATATATAACACTATGCGACAGTCAAAATCGGGATGGGATGAAACCAACGGGAAATGTTATATCGGTCAAAAACAAGTTATACGTGTCCCGGCGTTTCGCTAGGTCACCCCTAGGACTCGAGATATATCTTTTTTTTTTTGACATAACTCGAGAACCACTAGTCCGATTTTGCTCAAACAATTTTAAAAAAATTAAAAATTACAATTCCTTTAATCTGTTCATATAACGTTTTTCTATATACTCAACAGTTTTGCCGGTAAAAATAAATGTTTGTTACCGCTACCATAAAAATCAATAACCTTTTGTTTATTACTTTTTTTTAATATTTTAGGCAAAAAATATTTTTTTCTTCATACATTTATTTTTACCGGCAAAACTGTTGAGTATATAGAAAAACGTTATATGAACAGATTAAAGGAATTGTAATTTTTAATTTTTTTAAAATTGTTTGAGCAAATTCGGACAAGTGGTTCTCGAGTTATGTAAAAAAAAGACCACCAAAGGTCAAATCGATATATCTCGATTCCTAGGGGTGACCCAGCGAAATGCCGGGACACGTATAACTTCTTTTTACCGATATAACTTCCCCCGGTAGTTTGAACCCTTCCCGATCACTGACCCCTACCAATTGTCTCACAGTGTAATTATAGATGATTTTATAAAAAATGTTATATCGTTATATATAAAAGAAATCATGAAATATTGTAGATATGAAACCATACTAAGTTATATATGGGTTCATATGCGTCAATATATAATCATATATAACACCTATTATATAATATTTATTAAATGGCTCCATATATAGTTTTATTTTATTATGTATAGTGTCATACTAAATTATATATAAACGTATATGTAATTATATTTTTTATATATTACTTTGTGTACTTATATATAGCACATACACTTATATGCAGGCCAGTATGTAATAATATAAAATCACATATGTCTCAATATTAAAACCTTTGAGGCAAAAATATTTAATATATGACTATATAAAAGTCTATATGCTTCAATTTAAAAGCATATGTGGCCATATCTAACTATAAGTTACTATATGTAATTACATAAAATAATATATGATTATATCAAAACTTTTTTACTCGGGTATATAAAATATTGAGCATATACGTATCTCTGCTGATTTCAGAAAGGTAGATTGTTAGATTTTACTAAATATTTTAACAAAAATTTGCTGTTTTTGGTATACTAATATTCGGCAAAGTTATTTTGCATGAAGTTATGATTTCAGTAAATCATCAATAAAATAAATAAAAACATATGCGTTAAAAGATTAAATAAATCCGAATTACGATTTTTAAAAATTTACAAGCTGAATAAAACTTTCTAAATTATTAAGCTTTTTATTCAGATCTATCTAATGTGTAATATATTTTAATCTATTACACAGGCGGACAATGTTTTCTAACCAAAAATCAGACTATACTTTCCTGAAGGTCTTAGACGTACTGAATCCGAGTCTGACCTCAGAATAGCCCTATCACGTCGGGCTTTCTAGATATTGCATTTGCGGTCCTGAAACTTCCATAAACTTTTTTTTAAAAAGATCGTTACAGTATCTAAAAGTGCTATTCCTCACCTACAAAATCCATTTTGAATTTTTAAAATATCTTCATTTGTCACTAAGAAGCAGTGATACACAGTTCTTAACACTTAATTATTTGCGTCTGTACACGTATTGAACATGTAATGGGTTAAAGGTACTAATTATATTTTTGCATTCGGATTTATAATAATATTCCGATTTATATTATATTATAATAAAAATCCGCCATTGTGAATTTTTGAAAAATGACATCGAACTCATAATCAGGAACTGCAATAACCTCCGAGTAACAAGAATCAAACAAATCCAATAAATTTTTTAAATATCGGAAAAGTATAGTCTGATTCTTGAAAATTTCATTAAATTTTGTCGGCCTGTGTTTTTGTGAATAGTAAAAATTAGTTTTTTAATAAAATTTAATAAGACGTTAGAGTTTTAAGTGATTTAGGTAGAATATAACAATAAAAACAAATATAAAAAGTGATAAAATATGACATATAATGAAATCGGAAATCCCGGGATTTTTTCGAGAACAATCCCGGAATTTTCGGGATCGGGATTTCGGAATCGGTATCACTAGTTAGTACCCAGCAAAATTGTCGGATGCAAAGAACCGGTTGTAAAACAACTTGTACAGTTATAAAACAGGTTCTGCGACAGTGAGGCCTTCCATTTTAACTTCCAGGAATCAGTTCTAGAACCTGTTCCACGGAATCGGTGGTAAAAACACCTGTTCCAGAACAGATTCAAAGGCAACCAGTTCAAAAAATTTTGCTGGGTAGTTAATAATGAACAACGCTATTTCAGAAGTATATTGTTATGGTATTTTAAGGCCCTCGCTAATTTAAGTGAAATCGTTAATAATTTGTGAAGTGAATGTTTTAAGTGATTTGGTTAAAGGTAATGGTACAATAGATAGTTCTTCCTTAAAATTTCGACAACTTTACGGATTATCACTTTGTGAAACTTTATGGCTGTATATAAATAACAGCAATATCTGTCTAATAAAAGCTTAAAGTCAATAAAATAACAAGAACTACCCAGCAACATTTTTATGAACTGGTTGCCTTTGAATATGTTCTAGAATAGGTGTTTTTACCACCGGTTCCGTGGAACAGCTTCTAGAACTGATTCCTGGAAGTCAAAATGGAAGGCCTCACTGTCGCAGAACCGGTTCTATAACTGGTTCTAGAACCGGTTCCAAAGCAACCAGTTCTAGTTTGGAGGAACATAACCTGTTGCTTTTGGGACAAAGTCGAATAAAAATCACCGATGATAGAACATAAGTTAGAACAGGTTGCATGCAAGAACAAGTTGTTCTACAACCGGTTCTTTGCATCCGACAATTTTGCTGGGTAGGAGTAGGTTAGGTATTTATTATTTATAGAAACAAATTATTTGTTGATAAAATTTTGCGTTTTTCGAATTAAAAACTATAATATTTCTTAGACATGAAATTGTCAAGTGTTTTCCACCATAGTGCAATTGATATAATTTTTACATTTCTCTGCAGAGGTTTTGCTATTTCATATCATATAATTTATTGCACCGGGTTAATTATTAATAAAATGTAAATTCGAATGAAATTCCTTTTAACAAAATCTTATTTTTCTTTAAATATGGCATTTATCCATTAATTAATTCGTGCGCAAGCCTCACGTATTGCTTTTAGCAATCCGATCCCACGTTTAGATGTTAAGAAGTGAATTAAAATATTACCTATTTTTTGGTTTTTTTTAATTTAATCCTTATAATTAACAAAAAAAAACTATAGACAAATTGGGTATCAATTAAGGGTTTTTTTTCAGGTGCCGAGTATGTGAAACTCTTTTTGTTTTTAAAAAAAATATTATCGAATAGCATATTTGTATATAAAATCAGGGGTCCCACATTAGGGAAATACCGGGTTTAAATGCAATAGATGGCGCTGACTGCTCTTTTGCTTTATTTGATAATACTGCTCTATTAGCCTCATTCCCATTTTTAAAGTTTAAATTGCCGATTTTATACCCATTCGTTTTAATTTCGACATAAACCCAATAAAAAAATAGAGGCTAAGTTGTCATTGCTCTTAAGTCCAGAAAATTAAAAAGAAATGACTCAGCAAAGAAAATAAAATGGAATATTTTACGAAGAAATATCTACTTTTTCACTGGAACTTTAAAGTCATCAAATCTTGGTGTAGATATTGAAAGTAAACAATTTTTTATTACAAGATGATGGACGCAATCACAATTAAGCTGAAATATCCTTTTTTCAAAATAATAGTCTTGTACATTAAATTTTCGACAGAACAAATTTTACACAATTTTCACTCAAAACTCATTACAGTGAAAAAAAATGTTTTTTAGTATTTTGAAACTAGAAGATTTTTTGATTAATTACTGAGCTTGGTTGCTTTGCGTTACTTCAAGATTTATAAATAAATATTTAGACAGCATTTCTTCAATAATTCATATATTTTTGAAAAATTTTTAAATACCTTAACAGACCCAATTTGATCGACTTTAATCAAAAATGAAAAAAAAATCGCTAAATATACTTGAAAACACCACCATATTTTGTAAAATATCCAAATACTTCTCCTCAAAATCTGTTCCCAAACCGAAGTCGAAATCCCTAATTTGGGCCCAAATCCCCTTACCTGACAACACTGTTAAAACCTACCTTGAAAAAATTCCCCAAAATAAAATCATCTCTTGACAAAATTTCCCAAAACTTCCTGCATGTTAGCGACATCTAATTTAAAATAATACGTCAGTAGAAAAATCTGTCAAACCGGTTTCAAATCGATTTGACTAATTTTTAGTTGAAACACTGATTCAAGCAAAGATTTTAGTTATCCTCATTTAACACAATACTAAAAATCCTCAGTACTTTAACTGGTTTTCAGTGTTAATTCTCAAAACTATTTATGACTAATTTTTAAGAACCCATTCGTTAAATTTTACAAAATTTATTGTTAAAATATAATATTTGTATGTTTCTGTTATTACCCGGTAGATGGCGCCACCAATGTATCCGAAGTTTCAAAGATGGGGCTATTTCGTTCCCTCCCGATATCTGGAAAACTCAGAGAGAAATTGATGAAAATTTCGACTACCCCTCACCGTATAATACCCCAGCGAAAGGTGGTATCTCTTTCCAAAAATGGACCTTGGAGGGGCCTTGGACCCTCGGAAATTTTTAATAAAAATTTTCTACTTCATAAAATGGTCCATATCTGCAAAACTAAGCGAGGTAGAGTAAAACGGACAAAATGTTTGCTCCACAGGAGTGCCCATATATGCCCTCACATGATATGGACTAGGTACGTGGATAGTCTAAATTTGGATAAATTCTACGACTCAAAATAATTACAGATAAAACTGTAGTTTTACAAATTCTTACTTAAATTCAGATTTGTTGAATTTAACAAAAGAATTTGTTAAAATCAACAAATTTTATTTTAAGCCAAAAATTAGGAATACATTTTGTGAAAGTAAGATGAAGCCTGTCCATAAAAAGGCAGAAACTAGATCTAGTCTGATTTGCAAATTTAATGTGTTTATAACTTTTGAGGAAGGTTTATTCTTCTTCTTAACCTCAAACCTACTAAATTAGAATTAATAAAAATACATATTAATGACAATATTAATTGTATTTGGTCTATACGACGCGTTTGAAAAAACAACACTTTACTATAAACAAATTTTTCTGTCCAGCCAACAGACGTATTATTTTGAGTGTACTGTTTTTATTTTTAGTAATCATTTTTGCTATTCTCTTATTACAAATTACTGATTTTTTACTAATTTTCGCTGCTGATTTTAGCAAAACATTTTCCTAATTTTTCAAAACCGAGTGCTAAATTTAGCAGAAAAATATACGAGTACTAATTTAAAAAAAATTTTTTATGGATTTTTTACAATTCTTGTTTAGTTTATATTTGTTACTATTGATATATTATTAGTTTGGAAATAACACACAGAACATTTTATTGCATCTCTAATGCATAAAAAGTAAATAACTGGAGAACCATTTGCAATTTTGACTCCAAATTTCAAGTACAATGAAGTAATTACATGCTTGTTACAATCGAAAGAAAACATTTTTTTTTACTAATTTTTTTTTAGATTTTACAGTTTATTTATTTTTTAGCACAATATTTTGTTAATTTCAGCAGATTGATTTTAAATTACAGTTTAGCTGCAACTAATTATCTATACTAATTTCATTGTACTAAAATTTTGATATTTAGTAAGTTTTTTAACTGATTTTAGCAAATCGATTTTGAATTGCAGTTTACATAAATTTTACTAAAATTTAGTAGCGGCTACTAATTTTTTCTACTAATTTTATTGTACTACAGATCAGCAGACATGTGTTGCTAAAATTAGCAAAAAATACCGCTGGGCTCAAAACAGTTAAATTTCCCATAATAACAGCAAAATTTTCAGTAGCCATTACAGACTTTTTTGGTTGAGTGTAGAACAACTTTGAAAATTGATTTAGAATAGGGAATGCATCCCGGGATTTCCCGTCCGGAATTCTGGGAAATTAAGCATTTTTCAGTTCCCGCGTTCCCGAGAATTTGGACCGGGAATTCCGAAATTTTAAAAATGCAATTTAAAATAAAAAAAAAAATTTTTAATTTTGAAAATAGTAAAAATGTTACATTAATTTGTGTATATTTGATCGAACTTTTTAAGTATCTTTTAGCGTCTGTTTTAAGCAAACGGAATTCGAGAAGTCGCTTAATTTTGTAAAGAAAACCAATCAAATAATTCATATATAAAAAATTTTGAATTGCACTTGTGCTATACAGAAGTAAAGAAATATTCATCTATAGAGTTTTAACGGCCAACTTTTTTAGTCTAAAATTTGTTTTACTTAATACAATTTTTAAAAAATATATTTACTGAACATTCTATAAATGTCATCTACAGGAATCAATTTTTCAATAAGGAAATAATATATAAAATACCCAGGCGCTTCTAAAATTATGGAATAGGAATATTTGCTCTCAGATTTTTGTGAGGATTAGCAAAAAATTAAGTAAAAATTTGGAAATAATTTTTCGACTATTTTAAAGGGTGACATTTATAGAATGATGACACTTTAAACAGGTGACAATTATTGAACTTTTAGTGTAATTGGATTTTTATAATTTTAATTAATTCTTTCCATTTGCAATTTCAAGAAAAACTATCCACGGCCTGAGCTTTTTCACTACAATGAAAATGTAACATTTTCTTTACCTGTGTTTTCGACTTAACTATATCCGTTAACTCATAAAAAAAACTCAAAGTGCATAAAAACGCATTTAGGACGAAAACTAACATATCACTTTTCGTATGCACGTTAAATTTCAACATGGATAATTATCAACGGTGAAAACTCAACGTTTATACATTTTCACATGTAACGTAACTTATTCGCGTAACTTCCTAAAAACTTTTGCAGACGTACGTTCGATTATAACAGAACATCCCAGGTAGAAAATTACAAAGGGGCCAGCACTGGCAAAGCACCAAAATGGGTGGTATGAGTGCTTGCTAACAGTGCTTTCCCAACGCCCAAATGATAACACCGTTCCATGGTGGTGCCAATACTTTACAAAGCCCTGGGAAAGCACCCAGAAACATAAAAATTAAATGCTTTGCCAACGCCCAAACAAAACTATTAAAGTGCTTTTCTGACAACCAAATGATAACAGCGTTCTATTTAATACTTAGAAAAGTATTGAGAGCCCTCATCACTGAAGAATTTTAAATTACTTTAAAAATAGATGATTCTTATCCCCATTAACAATAAACAAATAACCTAAAGTTAACACAAACTGAAAGTTAAAAATTTCAAATTTGTATGGAATTTGACATCTGTAACGCTAAGTTAGCTCAAACTTTAGGTTAATTTGTTTATTGTTAATGGCCCTTAGAGTTATTGTATTTTGGAGTCAAAAATTATTCAAATATTCACTCTATTTTGGAGCTTCTTTTTCAAAAATAAAATAATGTTTAAGGAAACAAGCGCTGGAAAGTCACCATTTCAAGCGGTGATAAAGCGTCCAAATTTAGTGGTTTGCCAGTACTTCTTTTTGTAAGACCGCGGTCTACTTGTGCTTTGACAGTGCTTCTTTTTTGTTACCACACATAATTTCTACCTGGGATGTTTAAAATTTTTTTATACTACAATCGGTTTAACTTAGATCTGCTTTAAATACTTAACGTTGATAGGCATACGACAAAATACAGCTTTTTTAAAAGTTTTAAAATTATAAAAAAAATATTTAGAACAGCGGTTCCCACTAAGCTTTGCTTCACGGACCCCTTGAGATATTTCTACTAGCTCACGGAACCCCAAACCAGTGTGGAGCGAGGGGTATTTTATAAATTATGGGGCAAAATTAATAGAAGCACCTGCTTATTTTAAATGATGGCCAATTTTAATCAGGAATAAGGAATAAAACATTTTTCAAATCAATATTTTTTTTAATAATTTAAAAATTATAAAAACAAAATTGTTTTTTTTAAATAACTTGTTTTATGTTTTTTGTCGGATCTCTTCGCGCACCCCCATTTGGGAACCGTTGCTTTAGAAAAACGTGTAAGTCCACACAATGTAATCGATTTCGTACACTTCACATTGTGTGAACTTACGATATGGGATTGTTATACACAAGTATCCCATACCGTAAGAACACTTTTCCATATCTAGCGGGATTCCGGGATCCCGGGAATTCAAAATAAATTTCCCGCTTTCCCGGGAAATTCAAAAGTGCGGGATTTTGCATTCCCTAATTAAGAATCACTGCGTCGAAATGTACACGAACTTGCAAACCGCAATTAGAAAAAAAGGTCTGCATTATTTTCTTGCATTTAAGAAGTAAAATTTCATTTTACAAGATAGCCCATATTACGTTTATAAAAAATGTTTGGTAGATTACACAAATAAGTAAAACGATATAAAATTGGCTTTAGAATATTTTTCCAGTCCTAAATTAATACCTTAAATTATAACTGCACAACTGTAGCATTTAAAATCAAATATTAATTTTATTGAATACCGATTATGACCCCTATTAAATGTTAATACAGTTTGATATTTCCCCATATTAATTTTTTTACTTGGATTACCAAATAAGTGGTTATATAATGAACCTAAAATTGTTTGCTACCCGTGCAAAAATATTTTGTGGCTTTTCATATTATATATGTATAATTTTATCTGAAAAATGAGAACAATTATTGGATAATATTAGATATAATTAGATCTTTATCTGATACAATAACATACTATTCAATACAAAAAAGGTCTGCGACTCTTAGTTTTGACTGTATTCTCGATGGATTTGTTGTTGCAAAGTCACAAAAATTATATTTCAACATTGATTTTAGTTTTTGCATTAAAAAATACAAAAATTGTTTTTTCGGACTTTCTATATTTTCATATATTTAGTTAGAATATTCTTCTACCTCAAGTGCAAATTCTAATATGATATTGTCATATTGGATTTTATTTGTTGTTTCAAAGAAGGTTGATAATTTTCTTGATAGACAATACAATTGTTTCGTAGCCATCACACTACTCCTCAGTTGTCTGCAATAAGAAAATTATAGCTTTATTAGATAAACCGAGACATTACATAAGGTACAAAAAATCAACGGGACGAGAATTTTGTACTTTCGTGTATGAACTGTCGGATTTGGTAAAACCAGCTATAATTGAAAGCAACAATTACATAAAAGTACCCTTTGGTACTTTATATTTATTAAAATTTTTGTTTGAAAACTTCAAAAAAATTTAGACCTGGTATCGACATAACCATAACATTGACAAACAAAATTTTAATGTTTTGAATTTTATTGTTGTTTTGTCAATCTTAAAAATAGAGTTATGGCGGACACAATGAGTCACAAGTAGGAATAGGCACCATAATTTGATTGATTAAGATTAGGGATGCCAATCGGGAATGGCTTTTTCAATCCCGGGATTTCAAAATTAAAAAACGCAATCCCGGGAAGGATCGGGATTTCGTAATTTTTTGCCATTTTGGGAATTTTTTATTTAAAAAAAAGTAAAAACTTCAAATTTATATAAAAGGGTCATATGCATAAACACTTTTAAAATTTATAAGTGACTTATAAAACAAAATTTTTTATACAAATTTCATTTTATAAGCATGTTAAAATGTTTTCAAATTATTATGCATGAACACTGTAAAATATTACTGTTTTATACGTTTTTTGCATTTTCCTGTTTATTTTAAAGAACGAAAGAATTGAAAATGTCAAGAATTAAGAATTTATCTCCATCGATATGTTGTGTGCAATTTTTGTTTAAAATAATTTTATATTCACTATTCTTATATCATTTAAGTTTAAAATTGTCGACTAAATTTTAGAATTTTCAATTAGTTTCAGAATTTTTAATTGTTTTCCACATATAGTACAGAAATTCATATAAAAAATTGTGAAATACAACTTTTTATTCTGAATTTTAATCGATGATTTCCGAAATATAATAAGAAATACTGCACAATATAGATTTGTATAAAATTATATTTAACAAAAACGGTTTAAAAATATCAACAGGGTTACAATTTTGGAAAAATTAGCACATATTTTTGCAATTTGAAAATCCCGGGATTCGAGCTTAATAATCCCGGGATTCGGGATTAATTTTTATTGAATAATCCCAAAATTTCGGGACTCAGGATTTCGGGATTGGCATCCCTAATTAAGATATAGTTTAATATCATTCTAGCTGAATTTTATCCCCGTTCAAATGTATCAAATTATTTAAAATGCAATATAATTATATCCAATTAGAAACAATCGTATACAAAAATATTTATATGTATGTGGTGCGCATAGTTCGGAAACTTGGTCAAAAATGTGCCCAAACTATGCTGTATATGAGTCACAAATGTCTTGATACTATGCGCTAGACCTAGGAAGAGTTTGAGGACAGTCCCCAAACTAACCAAATGTCTTCATACTAAACACTTGATCGAAAAACTGTCCCCGTAGCATGTGCTGTGCATACATATAATTATATATGGTATATGTATTAGCATATAGATCGACATATAATTGAATGTTGTCATATATGGGACTATAAAAGTGTAATATAAATAAAGATATATTTATGTATTTAGGATATAATGTAACTAGAGTTTATGTCCCGGAAATTTTGGTCGGGATTCTCATCCCATTACTGAGATTCTGCTGGGTGCCAGCTTAGATTTTTCTGGCGTATCCCAGAAAAATCTAAGTAATGGGTGCTCATTACTAATATCTAAAAAATAGGCAGTATAATTATGGTCTACTGCATATAATTCGGTGTCAAAACTCATTATTTTTATTCGACAAGGTAATTTATGTAGTTGTCCATATTCGCTGCATGAAGAAACGCACAAAATTTGTTCATCCGCTTACCAACTGCATTAAAAAAATATATAAAATAAGTAGTTACCAAAATAAGTAGTTATTCGTGTGCTGACACGCAGTTAAAAAATAAGTGGTTACAAGCTTTGTCTAACAAAAATAACTAGTACTGACGCCGAATTATAAGTAGCGAAAAATGTTAGTTTCATTATATAACCACTTATTTGGTAATGAATGATTTTGCTCTGATGGTAAGAAAAATTTCAACCGAGACCGTTTACTAAGCAAACGTGTTTTGTTTCTATAGTTTTTCAAAAACAATTTTAGTGCTACCCTCGTCTTTTTTAGCGTATGCTTGCTATTTATTGTTGGGTTTTTTATTTATTGTTTTTTCATTGTTATGAATAAAACAAACAAAAAGGGGTTCTACTGAAGAATATAAAAACGCGCAAATTCCAAAATATACAGTATGGGTCATAAAAATTTTTTATAAATTAACTAAAAGAGTTTATAGTAGCCGCTTTTTCTAATCACTTGGATTTAATAAATCCAAAAAGTAGTTCTAAAAGTATTCAAAACAGATGGGGTTAGATTCTCCCTATTTTAAAAAGAATTTTTTGTCCGACACTTCTTTCACCCTAATTTTTAATACCGAATTCGATGATGAAGGATTTTACTTTAACTTTTAAGTTTTAATTATATTTTATATAAAACAGCGATAGACAGTCTGTCTTTTCAGTTTTATCAATTCTTTTACACAATTGAAAAATTCCATTGCAATATTTAATATTCACTAATTGGATTTAATTAAATTACTTACAGTCCAAGATGGAAAATATTTATTTGGTGAGGTGTAGTTTTTTTCTTCTAAACATATTTCATAAAAAAAATTTATAAAAACATTTTATTTGTTAGTTTTTAAATTTTTTTGTTTCTCTTTTAATTTTCATTCGTATTTTTTTCTGACATTAAATTATTTATTTATTTATTAGGTCTACTAATTTATATCTTACAGACTAATGTACTATATTTATTATTTTAAAATAAAAAATATGGGTGCTTACACTAATTAAAAATCTGAAATAAATTTAGTTTGAATTTATCCCTATTTAAATCAAAATCCAATAATGATGAAAAACTATTACAAAGTTTTAAACATCTAGTAATTGGCTCATTGTCTTGTGAAAATCCTCATAAAAAAGACGTTCATGACGTAAATCACGTGGAGGTATATGTATTTTTACTACATCAGATAACTCTTTACATCTAATATGATTGGATAATATATTATATATAAAACATATTGCATATGAAGATCTACGATCTCTTAAAGATTGTAGGCCGAAATATTTCCGTCTAATGTCATATAAAGGCATATTCTCAGGCCAGTTCAATTTTCGAAATACTAACTTAGTAAATAACTCCTGAATTCTCTCAATTCTCTTAGAATGAGTAGCGGCATAAGGGTTCCAAATTAAGGAACAATATTTTAATTGACTTCTTACAAATGCAACATATAATGATTTAACAGTAAGTGGATCTTTAAAATCATTAGAGTTTCTTCTTATAAATCCCAACATTGAATAAGCTTTAGATGTTATAAAATCAATATGACTGACAAATTGTAATTTAGCATCAAAAATCACACCGAGATCTTTAACCTCAACTACTCTTTTAATGTTATTATTATCTATAGAATAATTAAAAAAAACTGGATTACGACTATGAGTGTATGAAATAGTACAGCATTTATTAGTATTTAAAACAAGTCTATTGAAATTAAACCATTCACCCAATGCATCCAAGTCTCTTTGGATCAAAGCAGAATCAGATATACTAGAAACAACAGCGAATAATTTTAAATCATCTGCAAACAGCAAAGGTTTACAAAATGATAAACAATTCGGCAAATCATTTATAAAAATTAGAAATAGTAAGGGATCTAAATGAGTTTCTGAGGAATACCTGAGAAAGCATAAATTACATTGCTGGAATAAGGTCCCATTTTAACCAATAGCTTTCTATTAGTTAAAAAAACTTCTGAAGAATGTTAATAAATTACCATTTATACCAAACATCTGGAGTTTAAACAATAATATTTCGTGACAAACGGAGTCAAAAGCTTTTGAAAAATCTGTGTAAATGACATCTAGTTGCATTTTATTTTCCATTGCAATTACAATCTGATTGGTTATCACAGAGAGATTAGTACAAGTGGATCGACCTGGTATGAATCCATGTTGAAAATTTGAAATACTATGAGATACATGATCATAAAGTTTTATTTTAATAATACTATCAAAAATTTTTGCCATTGCACATTGTTTTACAATGGGTCTATAATTAGTTACTCTAGTTTTATCACCAGATTTAAATATAGGCACTACACAACAATTTTTCCAAATGCTTAAGAATTTGCCTGCTTTTAAACAAGCATTAAAAAGAATTTTAAAAGGCTTTACTAAAGATGAAACACAATGTTTAAAAAACATTGGCGGTACTGCATCATTAAAAATGCAAGAAGGACTATCTTTTAAAGCTAATATAGATGAGATTATGTCATCCTCAGATATATCAATTGCAAGACTATTTAAATAGGGTTTCATACTCCGGTTATCAATGCTACTAGGACTAGAAAACGTTGATTGAAAAAAGGAGGCGAATAAGTTACAAGATTCAAGATACTCCTTGAAATTTAATTTTCATACACCATACTCGTAGGATATCCGGTATTCTTCCGTTTATTATTAATAAATTGCCAAAATGCAGATGAATCGTAGCTTAGTTTATTTTCAATGTTGAAAATATACTGCTTATATAAAAAATTGTGTAAAAAGTCAAATTCACGACGAATTTGCTGGAAATATCTTAAATCAGCATCATCATTAGACTTTTTATATTTCTTAAACGCTTTGTTTTTCACATTTTTTAGATTAACCAGCCTTTTGTTGAACCAAGGCGGCTTATGTCCTAGTGAAGGTTCTATTGAGGGTACCATTAGAAAAATAGCAAAATCTATTTTATCTGCCATAAATTTATATATTAGATCAGGGTCACTATAATTCGAAATTATTGACCAATCTATAGAATTAAAAAAGTTATTTAACTCCGAATAATTTCCCTTTACAAAATTATATGATATAGTTATACAAGCGGACTCTTTTCCAAAAGAATAAAATTCAAAATATATTACAACAGCCTTATGATGTACAGTATTTCTTGAAATTGGATTAAGACATAAATTACAAGATGATCTTATTCCATTTGAAATAAAAAACAAATCAAGAGTTCTACAAATTCATTTTTAAAACAATTAATTTGATTAAAATCATGAGAAAGAAAAAAACTAGTAACGGATTCATCATTGTCAGATTTAATATTAAAAGGTAATAAATTTTTATCTTCAAAAAATCAAGTAAGGTTAGGAAGGTTAAAGTCACCTAAAACAATAACTTCTTGACTGTCTGAAGATAATTCAATAACATTCTTAATATTATCTAAGTGCTTTTTGTAAATGTCATTAGGGCTATTAGGAGGAATATAAGATACAATAAAAAATATTGATTTACAATTAGAAAATTTAATTTCAACACAAAGTTGTTCAATGGTCTCGATACAATTCAAAGGTATTAAATTACTTGAAATATCACCCCTGACAGCTAGCAGCACTCCACCACCTTTTTGACGGCCACCTGGCACATAACGACGGTCACAACGGAAAACATTATAATAGTCGTCAAAAAAATCGGAACAATGATATCATATTCCCTTAATGATGTTGCCAGAGAAAATTGAGTAGATTTGGTTCTTATTCCACTGGCATTTTGATAATATGTATACGGAATAATTGAACTTAATCTCGGTTAATTGATTTGATTGTGATGTTGAAGAAAAGAACGGATGAAAATGTGTAGATGAGTTACTTGATGGTTGTATACTTGTGGGTAAATCATGAAGAGAAAGAGATCTACGAAGAGAATTATTGCGATGCGATGCAATAAAGTCATCTTCTAGTTGGCATTCTGTAGACCTTCTGCTTTTCTTGGAAAAAAAAAATAAATGGACGAATTTCTATATCCATTGGCCATAAAGATGGTGTTATAATTTTTTCATAAAAACATGGTGAAACACCCAATTTAAAATTGACATGTTTAAGGGTGTTAACATCAACATCTTTTTTAGTTAACCTCGTACATTCAAGGTGATGCTTTCCAATATAAGAGTTTTTGCTAACATACTCAATGATATTATCTGCAGTTACCGAAGGTTTAAAAGACGAAATATGCACATACTTCTTTTTAACAACAACACCAAGTTCATTTGTATTGTTGTCACCAACAGCAAGAACACGATTTTTACGTTTGCGCCTACGTACTACTTTCTAAAAACCAGTTTCTTGGTTATCAGTCTCACACATGTTTGATGCAATTTCGGAAACTGCAGTAGGGTATGAAGTTACAGAAGAAGCATCATCATTACATTTATTTCCCAAAACATTCGAAACTCCAGCAATAACATCAGCAAATGACCGTTGATCAGCATTGTTATTGTTTTGCTTATTAACTTTAGCAGGTTGATTGGCAAAGTTTTTGTTTTGCTTTGTTTTCGTATTGTCAAGGTTCTTTGTTAGATCATTGAACCCTAACTTCAATTCTTTTACATCAGTAATTAAATTTGAGATGTATGTTTCTTTAATTTCTCTCAATTCAGATGACAACGAAGAGATGATAGAAACCATTTCACATGATGCTTTAAGGCAGGGATCGGCAAACATATTCCACCTTATTTTGTGCTTGTATGAGTGAGTTGCAGCCTCTCACTCTCAATGCACTGACAAAGAACGTTTGTATAATAATTCTAAAATTTTAAATGTTTATAACGGGAATATAAAATAAAAATTTAAAAGCAAACAACAACTGTAAAAATAAATATCAAAAAACAACAACACAAAAAAAAATAAAAACAATAAAATTAAAAATAAATTACCAAAAAAATTTATCAATAAACATTATGCAGAGTGTAAAAAATCTGGCAAACAAGCGATGTGACAACCTACTTCATTGAAATCTTGTATGCGACTGATTATTTTTTTGTTCTTATGTGTGAGCTTATGTAGTTGTGAGAGAGCGCCCATGGGCATAGGTGTTGCCGACCTCTGCTTTAAGGCAATCAATACAATTAAAAACCACATTTTCATATGTTTTAAATAAGTTACACACTTTATCATCAATTTCGACACATATCAAATGAAATTTTGCTTTACAAATATGACAAGCAATGGAGTTAGATTTTACCGATTTAAAGCATTTGGCGCAAAGAGTTTTTGGCGGGGAACTCATTTCATACGTGTTGACACTTCAACAATCAGTGAAAAACTGATTACTAGGCTGTTTCATATATTTGTGCTTTTATTGTGGATTTATTAAATCCAGTTTTTTTTTTGGATTTAATAAATCCCCTTTTTGTATGAAAATTTCTAAATCCAGTACCCCGTTTCTGTATCTGATGCGAGAAGTTTTTTCATCGAGAAATTAATCGTCACCCTGCATTACACAGGGTGATTTAAGAGATGATAAAATGGACTATAGTTTTAGTCGTAATTCTTTCAGATATCGTAACATTTATAACTGTGGACACATGTAGTTTTGTAAAATACCTAATTAAATTAGAAATAACTTACATGCAGCGCATTATTAGCTGATTTGGTTTCATATATATTTTATTGTCTGCGACTCACCCTATATAAAGCAGAGCAGGGTTGCATTTCACGTGGTTTTAGCGAAAAGTGTTTCGATGCGAGAAATACAGAAACGGGGTGCTGGTGATTAAAAAAAACGCTAAGTATCTCTAACAAATCTCGATTTGATTATTTCTTTCAAAGATGTTTTTAAATGAAAATTTAAACGTCATTTAAAAGTTTGAACATCCACAATATATGTATGCTGCTTGTTTCCAGGACTTAACGGAAAACTTCCGGATGAGCTTATTTAAATTGTTGCAATATGTGTTCACTTATTTGTTGTATTTTTGAACGCTACTGTAATAATATGGCTCAGCCTTGCATGGCAACCTTTATTGTTTTTCTTTAGTTATACATATTTTTCTCCTCAAGTATCAGTAGTGAATCAAGTGCAGAGAAAAAATATAAATAAATGAATAAAAATAACAAAGGAACTAAATTTATGTAAATTGATTGTCCTCCTTTATGGCTATTAAAATTATTATTTGTTTAAGGTTTTCATAGTTTGTTTTTCTTGCAATTATTTTATTAACTCATGCAATTTCAGATCGTGTTTATTATTCATTACACTACTCAACAAATTTAAGTTTTTTCAGATCAGATAGCCCACAAATGTACGCACGTTTTTTGAAGTTGTTAACTGATTACAGAAAAGTAGACATAGGATCCAAAGTAAACAAACGGCGATTGTTTGATTTTTTTCTATAAACGAGGTTTCTGATTTTTTTGCTGTTCCCAGGGGTTTATAGCTAAAACTTAAGCTCGAATATACTTCTACTACCAACTACATCGGTCCAGTAGATAGTAAATGGTACATTTATACCCAACATTTTTCCAAAATCCACCACTGGTCTCCAAACTATTATGCGTAAGCACTATTAACTTAAACTGAACAGCGTTTTTTTCTTCTTGAACATTTTTATTTTTTATCCAAAATAAATACCTCTTGTACGGGTTTAACATAATTCTTTTTGTCTGGAAATATCGGCATAAGTAAGGGAAGATAGACGATTCTGTGAAATGGGGTAATGTAGGAAATCTTAATTTTTAGACATGAGTTTGCATTGTCAGAAAATTGAACAACTGATACGGGTAGCATAATCGACACCACATTGTTCGTTTACCATTGCTGTTTAATGCACGTTTCAAATTGGCTCATAAAAACGTGCACTGAAAATATTATTACAGTAACTGACTGTATTTAATTAAAAAGTTATCCGTACATTTATTTTTAAATGATTATACAGTTTAAAAGAAAAGAAATATAATTATCAACTTTTTTTGCCATTTATTTAAAAAATAAACTACATATAAATATGGATTTTCTGTTACAGTTTCACTCATTTAAAATGTTCTGTTAAAAAAAGAAACCTTTTTAGATTTCTAGGTCAGTTCAAAAAACGAAATAAACTTACGGATTTTGTAGTTAATTTTCTGAAAGTTATAAAACCCAAATAAATGAAAAATCATTACTTTTTTAAGCATTTTGTAGTTAATTTATTAACACTTAAAAATTTATTAACATTTAATATAATTATATCATTTGATTTAAATGAAAAGTCAGTAGACCGGTTTTCAAGTGATTTTTCATTTATTTTAAATTACATTTTCAGTTAATTTAAACTACAAACTATTTTGAGTGTGGTAAAAACATTTAAAAAAGTTTCTTAATTCACTGGTATTTGTTGCCAGAAATTGTAAATTTTGGGCTTTCTGAAAAAGCTAAAAGGTGAAAGGCGAACTTCTGTTTTACATTTATTGATACGGAAAAGATTTAGCATATCCTTAATCAATAACAAAATGGTGCTAAAGCAAGGTAAATTTAATTTAACTTTTTATTTTTCTTTAAATTTATCAGTCTTGGTTTAGTTTTTTTTTTTAATTTCTTTGCTTTTATGTGTCGTTATTAAATTTGGTGTATGCATTCTCTATTAGTTAACAAAATTCAGAAAGAAAAATTCAAATACACATGCTTTATAATCAATACAAGACCTGGGAGTTAATCAGTATATTTTTTAATTAATTACTCATCAAATTACATATTATTTGTAATTGCAATTTAAAAAGAACAATTTCAATTACATGTAATTTGTAATTGAAGTTTTCTAATTACAAATTACATGTAATTGAAAAAATGTCAATTACAATTACATTACAACATAACGTATTCTTTTTACGCTTATCCACGCCTATCGTGTCTATCGATGCCGCGTTTTTGCAAAAATTTTAACAAAAAACTTTTTCTAATGCTAAAAGTAATTGAAAATGTAATTTAAGTTTTGTAATTGAAGTTACTTTCAATAACAATTACATGTAATTTATAATTGAAAATTTTGAATTACTGTTATATGTAATTGCAATTGAGTTTTTTTAATTTATTTACAGTTATTTGTAATTGTAATTAAATATAATATAAACTATCACTATGCGTTAAAATTTTGCAAATCTGATTAAGGGATTTTTCGAGAATTGCAAAATAGAAAAGTGAGTGAAGTTTTCACTTTAATTCCAAGGATATTATACATTCTTCAGCTAATCAAAATAAGTTAATATGGTTCTAAGAACTCAAACTCTATACTTTAAAACCATATTAAAATTTATCCATGGTCAGGCACGTAGCTAGGGGGGGGGCTTGGGGGCTCGAGCCCCCCCCGAAATTATTTGACAATTTTTGAAACGTAACAAAATACGTCGAAAGCAATAAAGTTTTTAAAAAATTTTTAAAAATATTTATTTTATTTATGTTTAAATGGCCAAGTTTCTTAAGTTTTCATAAATAAAATAGACCCGAAATCCAATTGCGAAAACTGTTTTCTAAAAAAATTTTTAAGCAATTTGATGCCCATAGAAACTGTTTTTGTTTATGGTTTTTTTAAATCTTGAATAGTTATGTATGCTAGGCCTAATCAAAGAGGTTAGAAAATAATTAAAATGCAATCCTCGCATTTACTGAGAAAAATTTATATAATGTGGCTGCAAATAGAAAATTGAAAATTTTTTCCCCACCTTTTAATTAATAAGTGTCTATTTTTTATTGTTACTACTAATAGTTTTCTTCATATTTACTATAATTTAGACGTAAAATTGACAAATTAACCTTTGGTTTTCCATAAAATTTAGCAGTTCCCTGCTTGCAATTTTTTTCTCAACAGAAATTTATTCTGGAAGTGACTGTAAATTAAATACATATATAAATTCGGATTTGTTTGCAGTATATTTAACAAAAATAGATTCTGCGGTTTTAGAAGATCTTGCAAAATGATCATCGCGGTCAGCATCAATGTTTCCAACGTGAAATGAAAGTACACTGTTGTTAAAACAAAACCCTTAAAGGGTTTTGCAAATCTAGCTCTGATTTTAATTTGATGGCCTCTCGAAAAATGTGTCTATTTTAAGCACGTTCTCGTCACAAAGACGCACTATCAGTTGTTTTTATTCAAATTGTTTGTTATTAGCAGTTTGGTGTTAAAAATTGTCGAAATCTATTTTATTTTCCTAATTCTAACACAATGCACTCGCATTAGTACCCAGCAAAATTGTTTTGAACTGGTTACCTCTGAATCTGTTCTAGAACAGGTCTTTTTACCACCGGTTCTATGGAACAGTTTTTATAACCGATTCCTGGGAGTCAAAACGTAAGGTTTCACTGTCGCAGAACCAGTTACAAAGCAACCTATTCTAGTTTGGTAAAACATAGAATTAGAACATGTTGCATGCATGTACAAGTTGTTCTATAACCGGTTCTTTGCATCCGACAATTTCGCTGGGTGGGAGCATCCGCTGAGTGTTAGTCTATCGTAAAAAAATGTCGAAATCGGTTATAAATTATGAGTAAAAATGTGAGGACACCCGGAAATTTCCACACAAAATAAAACATTGGGTGCATTCGGCACACTGATAAAATTTTGTGCATAGTATTAATGAATTTGTTTATTAATCCAATGATTTTTTCATTGAAAAGTCCCCAGAGAACGCGTTCATTAAATCAATGAAACGTATTTATCAAATGAAAACTAATTGAAAAAAATATTTTTTTTTGCGTTACTTTTTTTTATTTATTATTTATTTTATTAATTTTTATTTGTACATATATTTTTGTTTGTTTTTATAACGTTTCTGACATCTCCCTGAACTCGACTTAAACTCGCAATCACCAGAATGTAAACATTACCGCGTTACCGATTGATCTAAATAGCCAAAATAAAATGATGTCATTACCCAGTAAACCAAACGATATCGTCACGATATCGAAACGATATCACCTAGATGATATTTATTATCATATATGATAATCACTTGTGATAGGAAAACGATAGATTTTTTGTTCTAAAATGCACCTTTCGTAACGATATCGTATTTCCAAGGAACTATGATACCGTTTTCGCTATCGAAATTCCCTCAAATAACGATAATAAAATCGCTAAAATCTGGTCCAGCATCGAAACACTATCATTATTCCAGGCGATTTAGATATCGCAAATACATAATATCATATATGAGAGCAAAATCGGAATTCTTTTAAAATGAGCTGAAATGAAGTCATAATTAAAAATTGATAATGAAATTGTAATACTATTCAGAAGAAAAGTCGAAGTCACCTAGACTTTGCAACTATAATTGTCCAATAAAAAGGAATATAAATAGCCAAACGAAGTAAAAATTGCAAGTTTTTACAAATTTTATTTGTTTCTGAAAACTGTTTGAATTTTTGTAAATAATGATTATTTTGAAGTATACTTTCGAAAACGATTTTATAATCTTATTGGAAAATGATATCGTTTTTGGAACTATACGATAGCGATTTCGCTATCGTATAGTTCTTTGGTTTATTGGGTATTTGGACTTTTATATTTAAATAATTTCAGTTTGTAACCCTAGCGTTCATTACTGGAACATACATCTATTTTAGTAATTACCAAATTCAAAACCCTTATAAAAACGAGTAAAAAGGTTAAAGTCGGGCATGCCGACTATACAATACCCTACACCAGTCTGGGTGAAAGCCAACTAATGTTTGGATCCGAAATTCGAATGGCTTAAAATGGGGATTGTGTCAAAATTTTCTATAATGTGAGTCAGCGCACCAAATTTCATTAAAATATCTTAATATTTGCGATCTGCAGTTTGTAACCAAGCCAATTTTGGGGGGACCCTTATATGGGAACTAGGTCTAAACATGGACCTATGTTCACCAAAATCAATAGGCTTCGTCCTTGGGCCAAAATAGGTCCGTGTACCAAATTTCATCAAAATATCTTAATATTTGCGACCTGCAGCGTATAAACAATATAATTTTGGGGGACCCTTATATGGGCACTAGGTCTAAACATGGACCGATGTTCACCAAAATCAATAGGCTTCGTCCTTGGGCCGACATAAGTCGGTGTACCAAATTTCATCAAAATATCTTAATATTTGCGACCTTCAGTTTGTAACCAAGCCAATTTTGGGGGACCCTTATATGGGCACTAGGTCTAAACAAATCAATAGGCTTCGTCCATGGGCTGCCATAGGTCGGTGTACCAAATTTCATCAAAATATCTTAATATTTGCGACCTGCAGCGTATAAACCATATAATTTTAGTAGGACCCTTATATGGGCACTAGGTCTAAACATGGACCGATGTTCACCAAAATCAATAGGCTTCGTTCTTGGGCCGACATAAGTCGGTGTACCAAATTTCATCAAAATATCTTAATATTTGCGAACTGCAGCGTATAAACAATATAATTTTAGTAGGACCCTTATATGGGCACTAGGTCTAAACATGGACCGATGTTCACCAGAATCAATAGGCTTCGTCCCTGGGCCAACGTAGCTCTGTGTACCAAATTTCATAAAAATATCTTAATATTTGCGACCTGCAGCGTATAAACCATATAATTTTAATAAGACCCTTATATGGGCACTAGGTCTAAACATTGACCGATGTTCACCAAAATCAATAGGCTTCGTCCTTGGGCCGACATAAGTCGGTGTACCATATTTCATCAAAATATCTTAATATTTGCGACCTGCAGCGTATAAACAATATAATTTTGGTAGGACCCTTATATGGGCACTAGGTCTAAAAATGGACCGATGTTCACCAAAATCAACAGGCGTAGGCCGACATAAGTCGGTGTACCAAGTTTCATCAAAATATCTTTATATTTGCGACCTGTAGAGTGCGCACAAAAATGCATAGACAGACAGACGGACGGACAGACGGACATCGTTAAATCGAAATAAAAAAAATTCTGACCCGATCTGTATACTATAAGGTGGGTCTAGGACCAATATTTTTTGGTGTTACAAACATCAGCAGAAACTTATAATACCCTGACCACATAGTGGTGTAGGGTATAATTATAGCATATATTACGGGTTAGTTGAATATATATAATGAAAAAATTTATTAAATTAATGAATTTTTCATTAATTCAATTAAAATTTTTAATTACATCAATGAATTCAGATTAATGAAATCGATTCATTAATAACCCAGTGTAGAAACGGTAATGACATATCATTATTTTTTGGGCTACCAGTAATGACACCCACTTACCTTCTGTATTATTTTAAAACATATAATAATGAGTTACTGATAATGACTTATTTTTATCATTATTTCAAATAGAAAACAATTTTTTAGATTTTTTTGAAAAGTTTTTAAAATCTATTTTTAGACTCAATATTTTTTAAGGATATATGTAACCACATATTTTTTGATTTTTTGTATGTTGGCGAGTAAGCTTACTTGTGTGCAGCAAGTCAATTGTGTTTCCATCTATTAAATATTACATGTCGATATAGCTCAGATGGTAGAGCTGTTGACTCGCAATCTGTAGACCCAGGTTCGATTCCAGCACCAGCAAATTTCATTTAAAAAAAAATACAATAAAAAATATTTTTTTTTATATAATTTATTTTTTAGAAAATCTATTTTTAGACTCATTATTTTTGTCAGTACTGGTAAGCACATAGATAACGATATATTTTTTGATTTTTCGTATGCTGGTGTGTAACGACAACTCATTATTTTTCGCGACATCGCCATATTAAGGTAATAAGAAATGTAATAACAAAAGTAACTAGTTACCATTACCAAGTATGTACCCAGTCAGAAATCGCCAGTGGTACAAAAAAACAAGCACTGGCATACCACTGGGTAACCACGGTATTAAAAATAAATGACTGGCAGAACACTCATTTGGGACGCTTTGCCAGCATTTGCGAAAAGCGTTTTACCAGTATTTGCTTTACAAAAATTTCGGTGGTTTATAAAAAAAACCACTGGCAAAGAATTGGCTTAGAGTGATATGCCAAGGTTTGCAACCAGTGGTTATCCAGTGCTACCTAGCCAATGCTACCAGGCGTACAAAAATCAATTCAGTGGAAAATCAATGATTTTATAAAAATGCTGACGCTTCGTTAAAAAATGTTTGTAGTCGGAAGGTTCCGAGTTCAAATCCGGTTGCAAGGAAAAAATTTTTTTTGGATTTTTTTTAATTTAAAATTTTTTTGTTTTATAAAATCAATTTTTTTGTTTGTGGGAAAGCTCCTTCAAGACCAACTTTTTTTTTTGCCCTCCCAACACTGGCATACTAGTTACAAAAAATTGTTTGCCAGTACTAGCATTTTGGCATAGCAAGTAGTTGTCCAGCTATTATCACTCATTTATGTGTTTAGCCATTAAATATTATATGTCTCGTTAGCTCAGTGGGTAGAGCAATCGTCTGCCAATCTGACGGCCTGGGTTCAAATCACTGCAGGACCAAAAAAAAATACATATGAACTTTTTTTAAATTTTATTTTGGAAAATATATTTCCAGACCACCTATTTATTGGTTTTGCCAGCGTTTTGCCAACGTTTAAAAATTTTGTTCCTCCAGTGCTTTTCCGGCGCTTTTTGAAGAGCCGGTCCTTTTGTCTAATGATGTTATCATTTAGGGAATGGGAAAGCACTTTTTGCCAGTACTTGTACCACCTGTTAAAGTGCTTTGCCACCGCTTTCCCGTTTGTATTTTTCTGACTGGGTAGTTACATAACCACATATCTGGTAATGATTTTCTACACTGGGAATATGAACGAAAATTCTATCAGTGCAGATACAATTTAATATTCAACAGTTCTACAACAGGTGTACAACTATCTGCTGAACGACCTGATCACTAACCGCTAAGTCTGAGCGCTCAGGTAGCGCTGTCATATTTTGGTAGCGTAAAAAATATTTGCTACTTTTAATCAATAAGTGATACATTTGTTGGTGTTCATTTACAATAAAAACTGTTTTGTAAGAATGACAAATAAAAATAAAAAACCGACCTAACTTTGCAAAATCCTCTGGAATTTTACTTTCATTTCGCGTTGGAACCATCGGGCTTGAAATTATTGTTGCGCTTTGAAATTAGTCCAAGATCATATTGGAATGGCGCACTCCATTGGAAATAAAAATAATAATGATGTAATTCAGTTTTAATATTTGAGCTTTCCGATAATCTATAAAATTGTAATAAAACTTTTTAAAACTAATAACGAACAGGCCCTTACAGATATTTTTGCGTTCTTACAGATATTTTTATAAAAATGTTTGCCTTTGTCTACTGTTAACTTCTCTTTTTACTATTAACTTCGGAAAATTGTAAAAGGGACAGCTGGTGCAATGATAAACAAATAACACCATTGTTAAAAAAATTTTAAATTTTAATTATGCAAGAAATATGTGTATCTCTGCGATTTTCAGACTAAAATATACGCATTTTAATTTTTTTTCTTTTAAATAAAGTTTTGGGTTAGAAAAGTGATTTTGTGCGTTCCCGAACTTTTGAGCAATTTTGTTATTTAGATAGAGGATTTTGTCCTTACCTTACTGAACTTTACACAAAAAGTAATGGAGCACACTTAACTTAAAATAACGAGTTTTTTAACGGTTATAAGTTTCCCCAGTAAACCAACAAAAGAAAAATTGGAAAAATTTAACAAAAAAAATTTTGAAAAGCCCCCCCCCCCCCCCCCGAAATAAATTCCTAGCTACGTGCCTGTCCGTGGTTTAGGTGAATGAGCTAATAAACAATTTTAAAGAAAAAATTATTTTTTTGGTAAAAGATAAATTTGCGACTTTTTAAAAAACTGGACCTAATTTTTAAACTTGGAGTCAATACTAGTGAGTCCTAAAATACATCAGTTTCGTTAGGTCTAGGGTTTGGGATTTCCCGGACTTTTTTATTTCCCGGGAAACGGGAATAAAAAAATTTGATTCCCGGGAATCCCGGGAATCCCGGGAAATATTTTTGAACAAATTTGTTAATGAAAACCACCTACATATATAAGTAATTTTTGTTAAAAAAAAAACACTATTTCAATAAAAATGCAGTCTGTGTAGTAAGAATTCAAAGTAAAAAAATATCAGAATGTTGAAAATTTAATTTTACATAAATTACTCTAAGCACTGCCAAATGAATTGCATGATTCCAGCAGAAAGCACTCACTACTGGACTGTCGGAAACAAACCGTTTCATCACATTTGGCCCATTAGATATGGTGGCCACAATGTTATTTTCCAAAGACAAATAAAACTCTTCTAGTCTTATTTCTACAATTCTTCTTATTTCATCAGCATTACATCTTCCTAATATATAAACCAACCCCAGGTTATAAAATGAATTATTTCCGTTTATACATATGTTCAAATATCTCTTTTGTGATATTCATGTCCATTCATCTAAGATTATAGTAAATCTCCTATTGTTAGAAATATTACTCGATATTTCTTTTATCATGATATCTTTTACATGATTGTAGAAATTTAATATAATGTTCTTTACATCGGTTTCATTTTTTGGCAATGCCAGGTTATTATTATAAGAACTTTCTCGAATAAACGAAGATCTATTTATGGTGCGGATTGACATTCCGTCGACTGCGGCTAGTTTGGATACCATTTCAGAAAATGTTTGCCCTACCATAAAACGTTCAATGCCTATTCAGCTTACACTTTTTTCTTCGGGTACTTTGCTCATTTTAGCTGGAGCGTTATTTTTGTTGTTGTTTTTTTTAAACCATCAATTTTTTTTTTTTTGTAAAGCAAATTTAGATGTCGGATAACCAAATTTAGATACCTCTGTTAACCATTAGTCTTTTAGGGCAAATATTGCACTGCGCTGCATTGTCCTTTTTTGTGAATTATTTCCATACTCCTGACATTTTATTCTTTAATATAAAAGAATATATTAGTTTGGAAGCAGATGTATTAAAATAAAGTAAACTTACTTGAAAATATCACATTTATTAATGAAAACGTTACTTATAAAATTATTGGCCCTTAATATAAAGGAGTATTTTAAATTTAAAGTCGACTTTATTTTTAATCATATGGTTTTGTTCATTTTGTGTATGAAAACCTTACAAAAATATTTATATTTTCAAACATTTTGATTGGTTGCAAATAAATTAACCAATCAGAATGCTCCAAAAATAAACCAAGTCAAGGTATACTGCCACCCAATATTTTAACTAAAGTCGACTTTAACTAAAATATATATTTGAAAAATTTAGATATTAAGGGCGATTATTTGTAAGAAACAAAACTTTTTTTTCATATTTCTTTTAAACATTTTACCAAGGTTTTAGGTTTTACTACTTAAATTTTAAATAAGTTATGCGAAAAATCTTTATTAGTTGAAATGCTCCTAATTAGTTGGCAAAGATTTTTTTGTGTGTCAAATAAATTGATTCCCTTTTAAAAGATTTTAACAATGACATTTTTGTTTTGGTATTTAAAATGTTTTTTATCACTAAAATCGTATTCCAAACAAAAACAATTTAAAAAATTTAATATTTTTAAAATTTCCCGTTTTCCCGGGAAAAATATATTATTTTCCCGGGAATTCCCGGCAAACTTTTCCCGGGATTTCCCGGGAATTCCCGCCCGGGAATTCCCGAACCCCAAACCCTAGTTAGGTCACATGTCCGATGCATTTTTAGTGTTGTACTATGTAATTAAACAGTACAACAAAATACGAATAATTTTATGCTTCGGGATTGTGACACATCTCTGACAAACTTTTAGACGGAGATTACAAATATGGCTCTGGAATTTTAAAGTTAGCTATGGTTTAAGAAATATTTGCAAAAATTAAATTTTTTAATAAATTTTTTACAGAAAAAATATACAACTGTAAGTAAGAACGTTATTTTTTACAACACTTTATTAGAATGAAATATTCCCTTGAATTTGATATACAGCTCGTTTTGACAGCTGCAATAATATTCCCTATATGTATATTTAAATTTAAAATTTCTCTTTATTCACGATTTCTTTAATAGATAAACTAAGACGAAAGTAATATCCAACATTTTTATTATACTTACTTAGTTACTTAGTTTAACAAAAATATTTCGTATTTTATTTTTTAGTTTCCAGAAAAAATTTACTAAAACCTAACAATTTTGGTTTTTTGATATCTAAAAATTGGTTTTTCAATACCTGTCACAATTCTTTAATTATAAAACTCACACAAAACTATTTAAATATGTAAAACACATAACGGGTTTTCACATAAACTCGTAAATTCCTTGGAAACCTTGTAAAGGGTGGTCCAAACATAATGCACAATTTTAATTGTGAGTCACACCTTAACGTCAAGTTTTTTGCCCAACTTAATTTGACACTTCTTTGTTTCAGTGTTTGACAAATACAACCATGGAGAGGTACAAAATTTAGCAGCGCGTTAAGATTGTTGAAGTCTTTTACGAAATTGGTCAGCATAATCGACCAAATGTGTCCACAATCGGGAGAATTGCGCGGAAATTTCAGCAAACCGGGTCTTTAAGAAATGCGAAAACACCTGTGCATGATCATCAGTTCGTTCTGCGGAAAACATTGCTGTTGTTTGCGATAGTGTGGCAGAAAAGCCGTCACCCACGACTCGTCTTCGGTGTTCGCTATCGCGAGATGATAACGGACTTTTTGTGGCCAGAAATTGACAATATGGACCTGGACGATATGTGCTTCCGACAGAATTGTGCCATTTGCCACACAGCCAACGAAACAATGGCTCTTTTGCGCGAGAAATTCAATGGCGGTGTTATCTCACGTCGTGGCGATGTTAATTGGCCGCCACGACCATGTTATTTGACACCGTTGGACTTCTTTCTTTGGGGATATTTAAAAGGAAAAGTGTACATCAATAACTCAAGAACAAAGGATGAGATAATTCTGCACATTAACGGCATTGAACCTCAATTATATCTCAGATTTATTGAAAATATTGACCATCGTGAAGCCGTGAAGCCGTGGCGAGCATTTGGCCGATATTTTGTTACACACATAATTGCCTTAGATCCTCTTTTTGTTGTATTTATAATTAACATCGTGCGTTTTTGTTGGACCACCCTTTAGAAATACAAACTATGGCAAAAGAGTATTTTAAATTTAAAGTCGACTTTATTTTTAATCATACGGTTTTGTTCATTTTGTGTATGAAAACCTTACAAAAATATTTATATTAGGTCCATTCGATTAATGGATAATTTGTAAAAATTTGTACAAATTTTTACTGGATGGCGTTCGTTAACACAAATACTCAGTAAACAGAAAGAAAAAAGAGAGAATAAAGTGACAGTTCGATGATGAGAGTTTCTAAGTCTTCTTCTTTTTCGTACAAATTTTTGCTGGCTAACTTTTTGCCAGTAAGAATTTGCAAGCAGAAAAAAACATATGATTCGAAAACATATGTTTGTTTATTGCAAATAAAGAAAAATATTTTAGAATTATGTTATTTTATGGAAATGAAAAGCAGTGAAACTTTCAAAATAAATTATGGGAAAGAGAAGAAAACCTTATAAAAAGTTTCTTCTTACGATTTAACAACAAAAATTATCTTCTTCCATAGCGACCAGTTAAAATGTATTGGTATATTTGCTGTTGTTATCACCTGTTTCTACAAACTTGCAAATTGTTGCAAATTTTCTGTTCGCGTACATGTTTGGGAAAATTTTAGTTTGAGAGTAAATCTTGTCTTACTCTCTGTAAGTTTGTAGTGAGTAATTCTTACTGGACTTGACTGAGAAAAGTAATCGACTGGACCTATTTTCAAACATTTTGATTGGTTAAAAATAAATCAACCAATCAGGATGCTCCAAAAATAAACCAAGTCAATACATACTGCCATCCAATATTTTAACTAAAGTCGACTTTAACTAAAATATACATTTGAAAAATTTAGATAGTAAGGGCCTACATTTTTTATGTATGGAGTTTCATATTAAACTCATAAATATACCAGGTTTACACCGCTAACGAGTTTATATGAAAACCCTATAAGTGCTAATTAACACCAATAAAGTTTTAGATAATTCAAATGCAAATTCCTAAAAAAAATATCGATTTCAAAATATGCATGTCCAAACACATATTTTATATCCTTTTGTCATAGTAGTATTTTATTTTCATACAAAATTAATTGAAAATAAAAATATATATGTGACCTTCTCCAAAAAAAAGGGACTAGTGTGTGAAAATGAAGTTTTGAGAAGAACGCATTTAAAGTTTCATAACGCATTATCACTTTGAACACACCTCGTTCGTTTTGTACGTTTTTATGTGGTAAATAAATTTTTATCAGAAATCTAACTCATTTCATCTTATTCTACATCCTTTTAGGTACCAGAATCCACTCTTAAGTCCAAACCCGTCTTTTGACACACTAGGTCCCTTTTCTCGGAGGTCACATATAAAATTTGTATCTCAGACTGAATTTTCTGAAAACGTTAACTCAAAAGTTGTGATTTTGTTTTTTTGCTTTTTGAGGAAATGAATTTAGTTTAGTATGGACAAACGTCTTGTGTTAAGATTTTGCGAATCCTGTTTCGGAATTTTATTAGATTTACAAAATAGGATTATAAGGGAAGTTTTCATTTCAATTGCAATTATATCCTTGATCCCTCACCTAAACAAAATAAGTCGATATTGTTCTAAAAACCAAAAGTCTATACCCTATAAACAATTTCACTGGAATTCAAGTTGAAATAAAGTTCAATTCCAGCCCTGTTTTTCAGTTTCAATGCTTGAATACAACTTTCATTACATTTTATTTCAATAGCATACTCCAGCAAAAGGGAAACAAAAATTCAAGTTTGAAATATTTTTGTTAAATAAACAAGTGCTAGAATTTGAAATCTACTTTACTTCAAGCAAAATCTAAAGCACTTGAATTTTTAAAACCTATGTGCTTATTAGGTACTTTATAACCCTACAAAAAAAATTGTCGATGGTTTATTCAGGTATTTAAATAAATAAAGAATTTTACCATAGATTTTCAGTTGATTTGAAAATTGTTATAATGAGTGCTATTTTTGTTCGATTTTAAGTCAAGTATGACAAATTCCAAAAAGAAATAAAAAATTTTAAAGAAAAAACTGCCTTTTTGCTAAAAGAAAAATTTGGAAATATTTTCAAAAATAGAGCTAATTTTAGAATTTGGTGTTCATATTCGTGATGTTCATCCTAAAATATGTCAGAATTGATATGCCGCGTTTTAGTGTTGTACTGCGTTATTTAAAGTGATTTCACCTGTAACTAAAAAAAATTCAGTTCCAACTACGAATTTGATATTCGTGTTAACGAAAAGAAAAAGAATTTTTTGCTACTAAAGCACAGTAAGTTGTTTTTCACGTGTAAATATTTCTCCCAAATTTTACAGTCCTCAAATTGCAATTTAAATTATAAAAATTAACAGTTTTTTTAATTTTATAACAAGGACAATTACAATATACACAAAATGTCGCTTTTTCACAAGAAAAACAATAGTCTTGTATATTAAATTTGCGTGAAAACAAAGTCTACACAGTTTTCGCGTAAAACTCATTGTCGTGAAAATTATTTTTTTATATGAAGTATAACAGTTTTTAACGTGAAATCGAAACAACCCTACGGGGAATGAGGAGTCAATTGCCCTCCAAGGACCTATCCCGTGACCGGTCAACCGAAGGCATATTACTAAATTAGTACAAACATGAACCAAAGAGAATGAATTAATTTTATAAGTATTTCTGATTTGTTACTTTCACTGTTGCTTTTAAAAAACTTGACCAATACCGAAATAAAAATTAAATTCGCGGCATATTTTTTAAAATATTTTTTTATTTGTTTTACTCTTTTATTTATTTTGAACTTTATTTTTTTACGATTTGCTTATTTTAGCTCTTATTTTAAATTTTTATAATTTTTTTTAAAAAATTTTAAGTTTTGTATTTTTAATGTTAAAGCTGTTTTAGTTTTAACAATTGGTATTTCATTTAATTTTCCTTTTAACTTAAGGGCAATTTTTAAAATTTTTATTTATATTATCAGAGTTTTTGAGGTAATTTTCTAATTTTTAATTGATTTTTTAATTTAATTATGGCTAACGCAAAAAACGAGTCAACTGCCATTAAAGGACCTATCCCGTGACTGGTCAATCGGGGGCATACTGAAGGCACTTCCACTTTATTTGTGTGTGTGTTAGTGTTGTTTTCTTTTCTATTTTTTTCTTTTAAATTTTTTTTATTTGCTTGTAGTGTTTGTTTTTTCTTTTTCTCTTTTATTTGAAGAGAAACGAAAAATATATAACTTTACCATTAGCCAGCCATCACGCATAAGCAACATTAGCTCAGACGGTAGATCGTTTGCCTTACAAGCAGGAGGTTGTGTTATCGAGCCCTACTTCGACGCCAAGTGGATTATTTTTGATTCTTAATTTTTTATTAGTTTATTTGAAAAGCTATTTTTAGACACACCACCTTAGTGTCACAAGGTGTCTAAACTGTGGCAATTGGTCATTTCCAATGACAACGCCATGTTAAAGTGATATGTCTCTTTCAAACAAAAAGACCGATCAACGACCGGTCTCCGCCCCCTTGGGACCTATCCTGCGTGTCATCTGGGACCGGTCTCTTTCCCCGTAGGGAATTTACTATGCTCAAGGCAGAAAATAGACCACGAACCATTCTAGGGAATATATTCTTTAAATGAATTAAAAAATATGCATAAATACTTTTTTGAGCCCAATCAAACCATTTTCAAATTATAACAAGTTCCCTATACAACTGATGTAGTAAATATTGTTGACCTTAAGCACCGTAAGTTGTTTCGATTTAACGTTTTTTTTTTTTTTTTTTTTTTTATTACCTTCCTTTATTTATTGAATCTTCACTTATATAATGTGAACTAACAATAAGTATTCAAATCTTAAACTAAAATTAAGAATTAAGTCCAGCCAGTGCCAGACAAAAATTTCATTTGTTCATACATATATTAAAAAATATGATAAAAATATATTAAATAATAATAATCGATTTATGGTTTTAGTTAACCAGGTCCGCCGTGGCTCTCCTTCTAAGTCGCTGATGGCCGCGATTGTGAAAAAACGTGAAAAAACTGTTGTACTCCATATAAAAAAGACTACAAGACTATTATTTTTCTGGTGAAAAAGTGACACTTTATGTTTATTGTAATTGTGCCTTTATTACAAAATTAATATATTTTTAATTTTTATAAGTTTGAGGCCTTTAGAGTGAAATTTTTCCACATGGAAAACAACGCATGTAGTAGTTTAAACAAGAGACATGCAATATATTCACGTGAACATCAGTTAGTATGAGTAGAAAAATTATCCGAGAGTGAGTGTACTTAAGTCGAATTTTTGCGTGAGGGAGTGTGCGAAAATTGAATTTTACAGAAATAAATTTTTCACCTGTTTTGTGTTTTTGCGCTTTCTAAACACAAAATAAATTACTAAATTACCTGTTCATTGTAATTTTTAATTTAACGTTCACAAGTTACTTAATGGGTGCGTTCGGCAGATACACTTTTATAGTCAACAGTTCTACAACAGTTGTACAACTATCTGCTGAACGACCTGATCACTAACCGCTCAGTCTGAGCGCTCAGGTAGCGCTGTCATATTTTGGTAGCGTAAAAAATGTTTGCTACTATTGGTCAATTAGTGATACATTTGTTGTTGTTGATTTTAAAACTATTTTTTTTTGTAAGAATGACAAATAAAAACATACAAATATAATTCAAAAACAAAAATTTAAAGAAACTAAAGGAAAATATATTAAAATTGTGTTTAAAAACGAAACAAAGTAAACGTCGTTCAGCAGAGTTACTAATCACAAAGCGCTACATGTCACCGGTATCAGTTTAAGGTTTCTCTGCTGAATGCTACCAATGTTTGCACTTTATTTATTCCGCTCTGAAATCTGAATTTACTAACGTGAAATTTTGTCTGTGATTATGCGTGATTGTTGTCCCGTGAGCGTGAGTCACTCTAGTCCAAACCGTTTGTCAAAACTCCATTTAGCTTAAAAGTTAAACAGTCACAGTTGTGGACAACCGTCTTTATATTTACTAATAAATTATATTTTCGGTCGTAAAAGCCAATATTCAGTTCTCTAATTCGGTATTATATTCGAAAAAATTTTATTGAAATTAAAAAACTTTTTTTGAATTTCTGGTATTGAACCCATTGTTGTAGCTATTACCCAGCAGAAATTCGGAAGCGCTAAAAATGATTAGTGCTTCTTTTCTGCTTCGATTACTGCTTCTGAGAATTTATAGCTTGCAGTAGTGAGTTAAAAAATGCAATAGAGTTTTGTTTACCACACTTTATCGCTCTAACAAAGCACGAAAGAATGACAATGATAACCGAATTTACTAGCTAAAAGCTGTGATTTCATGCCATTATTTGGAGCTATGATGGAAGCGCATATTGGATATCGAAACAAGTGCTTTCACGCGTGCTATCTCGAACAAAAATCATTCCTTATCATCAATAATGCAAGCGCTACACTATTTTTTTTTTCCCTGACGAACCTGCTTCCAAGCAAGCAGTATTTTTTGCTGGGTATAGTTTCCGAGATATTCAAAATATAAACTTGTAACAAAACAAAAAAAGCGAAAAATTATGGCATTTTTTTAAATTTTAAATATTGCATAACTTTTGAAAAAAAATTTTGTAATTTTTTTCTTTTGGCAAAACTTCGTTATATAATGAAAGAAAAGTTCTGACTGAAATTCATCCAAATCGAAACGGGTCGATTCCAACCATAAGTCGATTTGTATGCACAGCGCATGCTACGGGGACATTTTTTCGATTCACAGTTTAGTCTGGAGACATTTGGTTAGTTTGGGGAATGCCCTCAAACTCTTCCTAGATCTTGCGAATACTTTGAAGACATTTTTGACTAATATATACATAGTCTGGGCTAACTATTTTTGACTAATATACAGCATAGTTTTGGCAAAATATACAGCATAGTTTGCCCAAACTTATTATATTATATATTAGTCAAAAATGTCTTGATAATATGCGCTAGACCTAGGATGAGTTAGAGGACAATCCTCCAAACAAATGTTCTTAAATGATAATGTAAACTGAAAAATTAACCCTTATTCGTTTTGGTTTCCACCCATGTTAAATATATAAAAAACAAATCAGTTCTTCAACACCATGCGCGGCTCCAGCAATTAATAAAAGGGGGAAAATCATACGCCACAGTGCCCAACTCAATGTGTTTGTCTTCAGTGGCTTATGATTTTCCCCCTTATATCAATTAATGGAACCACGCATGTTCAACACTCTGTAGTAGATATATATGGATTTATTTTTTTAAAATCCTGAACTTTCTTGTGATACGCTGTCTGTTAGAATCTATAAAAACATCTTTGTCGGTTCTTTTTTTATAACAATATAATTTAAATTTTTGTAAATACCAAACAAAATCATTATAAAAAATTTATTTTAATAATTCTTTTCAGAGTCCAACGCCACCGCAATATGTTTATTGGCAAAAGAACGATCGTTTGATTAACTACTACGATGCCAGACGTGACATTTCAATAGAAACAACACCGGGTCCACGAACGCAAAGTCGTTTAATAATACGAGAGCCTCAAATTTCCGATTCAGGAAACTACACATGCTCGGCTAGTAACACAGAACCAGCTAGTATATATGTATTTGTATCAAAAGGTAAATAGCAAATAAGTTTAAAAACTTAACAGTACCCAGCAAAATCTTAGTAAAAGGCTCTTCATACTAATTCGCAGACCTGGGGGACGTCAGTTTCATTTCAATTACAATTACTTGTAATTAAAAATTTTCAGTTATAATTGTAATTGATAGTTTTCAATTACAACTACAAATAATTTTAATTAAAATTAAAAAACACTCAATTACATGTAACTGTAATTGAATTGATTTCAATTACTTTTTCAATTATTAGAAATTTTTTTTATAAAATTTTGAAAAAGAAATTGGCTGGAATAGACGGGATAGGCATGGACAGGCAGAAAAAGAATGCGTCATATTTTGTTGATCCCTAACTCCCGTTTTTATCATTATTTCTTTTCCCCATAAAATGTAATTGTAATTGATATTGTTTTACATGTAATGTGTAATTTAAAATTTAAATTACAAATTACATGTAATTGTTCATTTATAAATTACAATTACAAATAGTATGTAATTGTAATTGATTTTTTTTCAATTACAATTACATGTATTTGTGTAATTACATGTGCAGTTAATTACAAAATGTAATCATTAACCCCCAGGTCTGCTAATACCGAAATAATAACTCAGGAAAAAATTACCCATTACCTTAACAATGTACCTCATTGCCAAATTTCTTTACTGCATTACCAATCACATTTTAACAAGATCGTAAAAAAAGCAAGAGGTATTGTAATCAATTCTAAAAATCAAAACAAACAAGGCATGAAAGTCATTCAAATATAATTATTTACTAACAAAAGTTTTCAAAAATTAATAGTTTACTTTTTAAATTATTTGATCTTAAAAAGTAACCGTTTACATTTTGGTAGTAAAACAACAAATTAAGAAGTAGTTCCACATTTTGAAAAGAGAAGTTATTTAGTTTTAAACATAACAGTGAAAAAACTATTTTAAAAATTTTGTGCTAATAAGGCATTTTAATTTTTAAAGGACTATTTCCCATTTCTTTGCAATAAATTTTCGTTTTATCACAAGTAGTATTTTTGATATACACAATCACTGTATGAAGAATAAATAAATGTTCAATGATAATTAAAAAAGTAAACCAGAAAAGTTGTTTTCGATTAAATAAATAGTAACATTACAAAAAAATATATTTTTTAATTTTTCTTAGCAGTTATTCAAAACAATATATAAAAAATTACTAAAATTTTATTTAAGTTATTATATTGAGAATTAAAATAAAAGGAAAATCTGTTGTCTTTTGCGATTTTGCCAACTAATTAATAATTTTAATTTATTGCTTTGTATTTTGCAAAACGTCCAAAACAAAGTTTTTGGCAAAGTAGTTTAAAAAGGCCAACAAAACCCTATATTTTTCATTTCATACATACGATTTTTTTCTGACTTGAAATCAGTACAAATTTTTTAAAATATAACCAAAAAAAAACAACTATAATGCCAATATAATGGTTCAGTTGCTGCAACAAATTTTTTCGGATACTACCGAATTTTTGTTTAGGACAGTGAATTTCCGTTCTCGGAAATAAATTACATTGTAAAAACTAAATTTCTGATAGATACAAACGATATATTCCACTACACCTTTTGCAACTGTAATTCAGAAAATATCAATTGAAATTCAGAATTTCCATTTGAAATTCAGAAAATATCAATTGAAATTCAGAATTTTCATTTGAAATTCAGAAAAGATCAATTGAAATTCAGAATTTCCATTTGAAATTCAGAAAATATCGTTTGAAATTCAGAAAATATCAATTGAAATTCAGAAAATATCATTTGAAATTCAGAAAATAGCATTTGAAATTCAGAAATCGTCATTTGAAATTCAGAAAATGTCAATTGAAATTCAGAAATTGTCATTTTAAATTCAGAAAATATCAATTGAAATTCAGAAAATATCATTTGAAATTTAGAAAATATCAATTGAAATTCAGAAAATATCATCAAGGACGGTTTTCTGAATTTCAATTGATATTTTCTGAATTTAAAATGATATTTTCTGAATTTAAAATGATATTTTCTGAATTTCAATTGATATTTTCGGAATTTCAAATGATATTTTCTGAATTTCAATTGATATTTTCTGAATTTCAAATGGAAAATCTGAATTTCAATTGATGTTTTCTGAATTTCAAATGGAAATTCTGAATTTCAATTGATGTTTTCTGAATTTCAAATGGAAATTCTAAATTTCAATTGATATTTTCTGAATTTCAATTGATATTTTCTGAATTACAATTGCAAAAGGTGTAGTACACCGAACCAATCGAATGGCTACACTCAAAAAAGTTTGACAGTTGTTTGTATAGTAATCAGTAGTTGTTATTTTTAACGGAAATTACAGTTGTTCTTCTATAGAAAAATTCAAAACAACTTTTATGACGGTTATTTAAGATAACAACTAACAAAGTACTGTAGTTTTGTAACAGTTGTTTAAAACAGTTATTTTTAATATCATAATAAACAACTACCAAAACAGTAATTTTACAGCAAACAGATATTTTTGGTAGTTAATTAAAAAAAAAAAATTGTTGATTTTTTTTTATTTAAAAATTCTTGTTTATTTTATATTTGTTATTTTTGATATATTTCTAGTTTGCAAATAAAAATCAGAAACTTGTATTGTATCTCCTATGCATAAAAAAGCATAACAACTGGAGAACGGTTTGGAATTTTTACTTCGAGTTTTAAATAGGCTAAAGTAATAACACATATTTTTGTAATCGAAAGAAAAAAAATATTTTTTTTATTAAAATATAACTTTTATAAACAAAAATAATTGACTTTAAAAAACAGCATTTTTTGCCGATTTCGTCAGTTGTTTTGAAATTTTTGTAGTAAAAATTTCTCAGTTAATTTTACGACATTGGTAGTTATTTTCAATGCATTTGTTAGTTATTTTTCAACAGTTAAAAATAACAAAATTTTTAGTTATTTTAAATGTAAATACCTTTGTCACCTTTTTAACTGCATATATCTCTGTTTTAACTGACATTTTCAGTAGATGCACCGACAAACTTTAGTGAGTGTATAAATTGTGCCGTCAGAACAAATATGTTTTCTCTTTGCTAATATCTGATTGATTTCTGCCCTAGAAAAACGTTCACATTCTGACTACTTTTTCCATTAAAAGTGGTTTATATACAATTTTAAGGTTTTGGGCATAGTCGGGAAGTATTCAGTACCTCAGTACTTAAGTAATAGTAAAGTACAAGTATTTGGTACTTGTACTTAAAAAAAATAAGTACAAGTACTTTGAATGTACTTGTACTTAAGTACAAGTACTTTGAATGTACTTGTACTTAAGTACAATTACTTGGTTAATTACTTGGTACTTTCTTAGTACCAAGGTACTTAACAAGTACTGTGGAACTTGCTAAGTACCTTTGGTACTTGCTAAGTACTATGGTACTTGCTAAGTACCTTTGGTACTTGTTAAGTACCATGGTACTTGTTAAGTACCTTTGGTACTTGCTAAGTACCATGGTACTTGTTAAGTACCTTTGGTACTTGCCAAGTACTATGGTACTTGTTAAGTACCTTTGGTACTTGCTAAGTACTATGGTACTTACTAAGTACTATTGTAGTTTTTTGTGGCCCTTTGTTCCTAATGGAACCATAGGACATAATATATATATGTGTGTGAAATTATCCATAAAAAAGTTATCCATAGATTTTTCTCATGTGGAACTTAAGTGGAACACAATTTTATTTAATAAAATAATTAAAATAGTCGAATTTAGTCAAAAAAATTATTAAAAATAAATGAATTTTAATGTTTAAAGCGCTTTTTTTTTAATTTAAATACAATGCAAGTGCTGTTAAGTGTATATTTACTATTTTCCTTTACTTTGCAAATGGAAAATTTACGTGCAAATTTCTTAGCTCCTCCGATGAATTAGATGCTGGCACACATACCCATGGAATCTACAAGAGTCCTAGCATATTTTAAGGTATGTCCCATATTGGCGAATCCAACCTGTGCACTACAAACAGTCTGCCAAAGTTATCCATAGATTTTGATTTTTGGCAAATTTGAAAAATATGGCAGTACAATTTTCTTCGCTCCTCTGATGATTTGGATTATGGGACACATACCCATGGAATCTACAAGAGTCCTAGCATATTTTAAGGTATGTCCTATATTGGCGAATCCAACCTGTGCACTAGAAACAGTCTGCCAAAGTTATCCATAGATTTGGATTACGGCCATGTAAGAAAATATTTCAAGATTATTTTCTCGACTGCTCCGATGAATTGGATGATGGGACACATACCCATAGAATCTATAAGAGTCCGAGAATATTTTAAGGTATGTCCCATACTGGCGAATCGAACCTGTGAATTACAGTCTGCCAAAGTCATCCATAGATTTTAATTTTTAGCAAATTTGAAAAATATGGCCGTACAATTTTCTCCGCTCCTCCGATGAATTGTATTATGGGACACAAACCCATGGAATCTACAAGAGTCCGAGAATATTTTCAGGTATGTCCAATATTGGCGAATCGCCATGGGGCCTTACAACCGGCCATAAAAGTTGTCCATAAATTTGGTTTTTTATAAGGTAAAAATTTAAAAATAAAAATTTTTCGTGCGCTTTCCAGGAAAATATAGGAATGGTCAGGGATTGAACTGTGCATAGAATCGAAGGATAAAAACCGTAGATTCCGAAACTATTTTCTTATCAAATATCGAATGTAGGTTTTAGAGAAAAAAATGGTTTATGTGTTAGAACCCAGATTTCCAAAAACAATTAACTTAATGCCCAAACCAGGTCAAATTAGGAATGGTCAGAAGATACACTATCTCTTCAAAGGACGACCATCATCTGTAAATGCAAAAACACTTTTCGTTTTAAAAATCGAGTGCAGGGTTTGAAATATATTGTAATTTTTTAAATTGTACCAAATTGAAAATTTTTAAAAATGTTGCCATAATTTTCTTAGCTTGTCCGATCATTTGGAAAATGAGTCACATACCAACGGACTCTACTTGACTCCAAGAGTATTTTAAGTTATGTCCCATTTTGGCGAATCGCTGTTGTGGTCTTTCAAAATCATTCATAAATTTTAATTTTTGGCAAATTTGAAAAATATGGCAGTATTATTTTTTCTGCTCCTCCGATGATTTGGAAAATGGGACACATACCTATATAATCTACTTGACTCCAAGAAAATTTTATGTATGTCTAATCTTGGCGAATCGCCTTGGGGCCTTACAACCGGCCATAAAAGCTATCCATAAATTTGGTTTTTTATAAGGTAAAAATTTTGAAATAAAAATTTTACGTGCGCTTTCCAGGAAAATATAGGAATGGTCAGGGCCTTAGTTGTGCCTGAATTTGAATCATGAAAACCGAGGATTCTTAATCTATTTTTGTTTAAAAAATTGTGTGTAGGTTTTAGAGCAAAAATTGGTTTATGTGTTGTAACCCAGATTTCTGGAAATATTTAATTTAATACCCACTCCAAGCAAAATTAGGAATGGTCAAAAGATGAACTATTTTCTTGAAGGTCGGCCACCATCTGTAAATACAAATACAATTTTCATTTTTAAAATCGAGTGCAGATTTTAAAATTTATTATAATTTTTGAAATTGTATCAAATTGGGAATTTTTAAAAATGTTATCAAAATTTAAAAAAATTTCCAAAAATTAGATAAAATCTCCAAAATTGTATAATATCGTAAAATTTTTGAAAAAATCGTTTTGAAAAAATTGTCAATATGTGAAAAATTACCAAAATCGTCAAAATTTGGAAAATTGGAAAAAATCGGGAAATTTTGAAAGATTGAAAAAAATTAAAAATTTTTAAAAAATTACCAAAATTTCAAAAAGTTGTCAAAAATTGGAAAAAATTGCAAAAATTGCCAAAATTGAAAAATTGTAAAAATTTTTGAAAATCGACAAAAATTAGAAAAAATCGCCAAAATTGAAAAAAATTGTCCAGATATTAAAAAACGAAATTTTAAAAATTTATTTCTTGCATTTATTTTTCCTTGTTACAAAACCGTTGTCCGTTTTCATTTAACTCATTTGGTTTTAAAGATACTAGCGATATTACAAATAAAACCCTTTTCTCTCTACGAGGCTTAGTTTTTGAGAAAAACGCGATTTTAAAATCTAGCAATGCGAGTCATAATTTAGTTTCGGTATCGGGGTATTGGGACTGGGTTTTGACCACTGGTGTAAACATTTCTCCACTAGCCCTTGTAGTTTTCGAGATATGGACGACTTAAGTTTTATTTAAGCGATTTTCGCCTTTATTTTTTCACAGATGATTCATTATGGCTTCCTTCCAAAATATAGCTGCGTTTGTGCGGTATTCCTATCAATGATATCTCGAACAATTTTGACAGTAGAAAGCCGGAATACGTTGAAAAACTATCAAAATCGTTCTTGATAACACTGATAGAGAGTCACACAAACACAGCTAATATTACTGTTAGATATAGTGTAACTAATGGTGTTTTCTTTTCTGGAAAAAAATGTTGCCTTGTTAAAGTGTAAAATTTTAAAAATGTTACCCTCACCCCAATAAAATGCTACATTTTTTCAATCAGAATAGAACCATAAAACCACTTATTTGCATTTTTCAAAACACATGTGTATGTATATATTGTTGTTTCATTTATAAGCAATATTGTTTACGCTGGCTACTACTATATGATAGCTTAGTGGTTGTGATGCTTGCCTTTCGCTCGGGATGGCCAGGTTCAAATCCCAGCCAAGGTGAATTAATTTTTATATACTACTCTCTTTTTCTTTTTTCAATTTAGAAGTTTTCCTCCATATTAAAAAAAATTGTATAATTTTTTTTATTTATTGGTAGCGTAAAAACTAGTAAATACTAAATAAAACAGAGCAAATTATTAAAAAACTAAATAAAATTTTATAAAAAAAAATTATAAAAAATCACATTTATAAAAAAAATTAAATTTTATAAAAAAAAATAAAATTTTATATAAAAAAAAATAAAATTAAAAAAAAAGGTTGTGGTCCAACAGGGTTTGAACCTGCGACCTACTGCATCAGAAGCCAGGATAGTACCCGCTAGGCCACCAAGTTGCGAGTTTGCTGGCAAACAACATTGCAGTATATACACATAACTTTGATGAAAAGAAAAAAAACAGGGCAACGCTCTACCCCGTAAATTTTTTGAGGGCGGAAAATGTTGCACTTTTGCACTTTATTAGACAACATTTTTAGAAAAGAACACGATGCCCTCTCAGAATATTACCCTTAATTTAGAAAAGAACACCAAAAAGGCAATTCAAAAGCAAAGTGCAAAAATAATGCAACATTTTTGTCAGAAAAGAAAACACCATAAGTTACCGTTTTTGTTTTTTATAATAACTAAATTATTTTAATGGGAGCGAGCTTTTTTAGCGGCTTGATTTCAAAAAACTCAATTAAATTTCGTTAAAGAGCTACTCGATAAAAAAGCTCTATGAAATTTTTTACAGAGCTGCTCGATTTAAAAACCTCATTCAGTTTTGTAAACGAGCCTTTTCATTTTTATAAGCTCTTAATTTTTTTTAGTTGCGAGCTTTTTTCATTTGAGCAGCTCTTTTAATTTTGGCTTCCGAGCTTTTTAAAAAAATGTATATACTTATGGCTCACTCGAGCTTTCTTTCCATCCCTGGTATAAATACAAGGTTTACGCTATGTAACATTAATATACGACGCTACATGAATTCCACTAATCTTTTTTAGGCTTGTTAACTGGTTCTTCCTGAGTCTTTTATTAAAATTTTTAATTTTTTTTGTATTTTTTTTTTAAAGACATAAACAGACAAAATATAGTATCATAGTACTTAGCGAGTACCATAGTACTTGTTAAGTACCTATAGTACTTAGCAAGTACCATAGTACTTAGCAAGTACCTATAGTACTTAACAAGTACCATGGAACTTAACAAGTACCAAAGGTACTTAACAAGTACCATGGTACTTAACAAGTACCAAAGGTACTTAACAAGTACCATAGTACTTAACAAGTACCAAAGGTACTTAGCAAGTACCATAGTACTTAGCAAGTACCAAAGGTACTTAACAAGTACCATAGGACTTAGCAAGTACCAAGTGTACTTAGCAAGTACCTTGGACTTAGCAAGTACCAAGTGTACTTAGCAAGTACCTAGTACATTTTAAGGTATTGGTACTTAAGTATCAAGTACTTCCCTAGTAATTGGTACTCATTACAAAGTACATTTGAAACTTGGTACTTGTACTTAAAAAATTTCAAGTACAAGTGCCATGGTACTTGTACTTGTACTTAATGTACTTGTGCCCATCTATGGTTTTGGGAACCTTTTCTATCGAAAAACCCTCTGATTCTCGGAACTTTTCCTTTCGAAATTTCCACATAAACACATTCAGATATTGCTGTTAGGACAATTGAAATTTTGTTGTTATTTATTTATTCATTTATTTAATTTATTCATTTAATTAATTTATTAATTTATTTAATCTATTTATTTATTTAATGTATTTAATTTATTTAATAATTTATTTAATTTATTTAATAATTTATTTCATAAATTATTTAATAATTTATTTAATAGTTTATTTAATAATTTATTTAGTAATTTATTTAATAATTTATTTAATAATTTATTTAGTAATTTATTTAATAATTTATTTAATGTATGAACTTATTTAATTTGTTTAATTTGTTTAAATTATTTAATTTATTTGATTTTTTTGATTTATTTAATGTATTTATTTTATATAATTTATTTGATTTATTTGATTTATTTAATTTATTTAATTTATATAATTTATTTAATTTATTTAATTTATTTATTTAATTTATTTTTTTCATTTAATTTGTTTAATTTATCTAATTTATTTAATTTATTATACCCTACACCACTATGTGGTCAGGGTATTATAAGTTTGTGCTGATGTTTGTACCACCAAAAAATATTGGTCCTAGACCCACCTTATAGTATACCGATCGGCTCAGAATTTTTTTTTTATTTCGATTTAACGATGTCCGTCTGTCCGTCCGTCCGTCCATGCATTCTTGTGCGCACTCTACAGGTCGCAACTATTAAGATATTTTGATGAAACTTGGTACACCGACCTATGTCGGCCCAGGGACCAAGCCTATTTATTTTGGTTAAAATCAGTCCATGTTTAGACCTAGTGCCCATATAAGGGTCCTCCCAAAATTATATTTTTTATACGCTGCAGGTCGCAAATATTAAGATATTTTGATGAAATTTGGTACACAGACCTATGTTGGCCCAAGGACGAAGCCTAATAATTTTGGTGAACATCGGTCCATGTTTAGACCTAGTGCCCATATAAGGGTCCCCTCAAAATTATGTTGTTTATACGCTGCAGGTCGCAAATATTAAGATATTTTGATGAAATTTGGTACACCGACCTATATCAGCCCAAGAACGAAGCCTATTGATTTTAGTTAACAACGGTCCATGTTTAGACCTAGTGCCCATATAAGGGTCCCCCCCAAAATTATATTGTTTATACGCAGCAGGTCGAAAATATTAAGATATTTTGATGAAATTTGGCACACAGACCTATATTGGCACTAGGACGAAGCCTATTGATTTTGGTGAACATCGGTGTATGTTTAGACCTAGTGCCCATATAAATGTCCCCTCAAAATTATATTGTTTATACGCTGCAGGTCGCAAATATTAAGATATTTTGATGAAATTTGGTACACCGACCTATATCAGCCCAAAGACGACGCCTATTGATTTTGGTTAACACCGGTCCATGTTTAGACCTAGTGCCCATATAAGGGTCCCCCCAAAAATTGGCTTGGTTACAAACTGCAGGTCGCAAATATTAAGATATTTTAATGAAATTTGGTTCGCTGACTCACATTATAGAAAATTTTGGCAGAAGTCCCATTTTAACCCATTCGAATTTCGTATCCAAACATTAGTTGGCTTTTAACCAGACTGGTGTAGGGTATTGTATAGTCGGCATGCCCGACTTTAACCTTTTTACTCGTTTAATTTATTTGATTTATTTAAATTATTTAATTCATTAAAATTCATTTAGTTTATTTATTTTATTTGACTTATTTGATTTATTTAATTATTTCATTTTATTTAGTTTAATTTTTTTAATTTATTTTATTTTATTATATTTTATTATATTTTATTTATTTAATGTTGATAAGTAAGAGTGGAAGTACAGCTAATATAATAAATATACACCAAACCTGATATGCTATTTAGTATTTGTCTAATTTATAAGTATAAGTATAAGTCGAATTCTATTAGTTTAACCATAACCATAAAGCGATTTTAAATATTCGCTTCCCTTTTCTGTAATTTGCAAGGTGTATTGTAAGGCCTTATATATAAATTCTAAAGAACTACCACTTTTATCAAAAAAACAACCTTGTGCTAAGAAGTATAAAGTAATTATAAAAAAATAAAATCTGATTTAAGCTATAAATTATCACGCAAGACGGTGGCTCAGTGGAAGAGTATCCGCCTGACACGCAGAAAGCCTGGGATCAAATCCCAACGAAACACATGTGTAAGTTTTTTTTATTTATTTTAAAATTTAATTCGTAAATTCTATTTTGAGAATATCTATTTTTAGAAACTTGCTTAATCTTTTTATTACACTGTGAGCAAATGGTAGGGGTCAGTGATCGGGAAGGGTTCAAACTACCGGGGAAAGTTATATCGGTAAAAAAGAAGTTATACTTGTCCCGGCGTTTCGCTGGGTCACCCCTAGGAATCGAGATATATCGATTTGACCTTTGGTGGTCTTTTTTTTGACATAACAAACAATTTTAAAAAATTAAAAATTACAATTCCTTTAATCTGTTCATATAACGTTTTTCTATATACTCAACAGTTTTGCCGGTAAAAATAAATGTATGAAGAAAAAAATATTTTTTGCCTAAAATATTAAAAAAAGTAATAAACAAAAGGTTATTGATTTTTATTGTAGCGGTAACAAACATTTCTTTTACTAAAAATTTCGCTTTCATTCTATACAAGGACATTACCATCTCCCATATATCCTTTTTCTCAAAAACTAAACTTTAGCTTCATTTGTGATCAAAATGCAAATAATTTAATATTCTCTTTAAAATGGGTAATAAATAAATTTGTTTCTAAATTTGCTCAACAAATAAGATAATTTATTTTAATTGTAATTTATGATGTTTTCTTTCAAAATGTATTTTTCAATTTCTTTTTTCATCATTTTTTTTATGTGTTTTGTAGACCTAAGTGACGATAGTTCCGGATCCAACATTAATAACAAATGAGCCATTAAATCTCTATTTGTATTTTCTCTTGTCGTTTTTCTTGTATGGGAAAATCGCACATTCCTTATATTTTTATGACTGGCTTCTAAGGCTTCTTCGGACAAACACCCTAGAATAAAAATAGTTTTAAAAAAATGTGTAAAACGTTTTTTTAATATTTTATTACCTATTGGCAAGTTGAAGTATTCCAGAACATCGCATCCATGCACTAAAACCTTATGAACTGTACTTGGCATGTAATACCAGCCATACTGAATTAAATATGAGTTTCTAGTAATAGTAAGCAGCTCCTTAAACGTTGTAACATTAACCGGGAATCCGCAAGATAAAACTCTTAATATTGTGCCAAAATTATCAATAAGACTTCTATCAATCCCCGTAATTTCAGCAGAAATTTCACTATTTTCAAAAAATCGTCGAGCCGTGTTTCCATCGTTAGTAGTTCCAAATCCCGTTTTTACTTGGTCTATTATTAATCCCGTCCGTGTTTTGAATTCATTTTGAATTCTTTTTTTGTTTTGTGAAAAAATTGAGGTATTTTCCTTATTGACTCGCCAAACTTTCAAAGGAAGACGGTAAGCAATGTGCAATATGCATTCAAAAAAGCGTATACAGCAGTGGAGTGTAGAAAGTCCATATTTATAATTATTAATACAAGGGTCCTTAATTATTTTTATATTGTTCATATCTGTAGGACTTGCATTACAAATAAAGCACCTACTTGCTGAGTTTGTGTCACTCAAAACATTTGCAACTGCACCATCTATCATTGTGCAGTGCATATCGTAAGACACCTCAACAGTTGAACCATTTATATCAATTACAGAACATTCTAAATTTTTAAATTTTTCAATAAAATCGTTGTGCACTTCCTTAACTAAAACTGGATTCTCTTTTGTTAATACACATTTAAGGGGTCTACAATACATTGTGGAAGATGGCGTTTTATTTACCCATAATACTTCCTTTGAATCTAAATTTACCAATCTGAAAAAAATAGAAATTTTAATATAAAAGGTTAATTGTGGAATGCATGAATAAATGTACATGTGTATATAATAATTTACATACCTCAGAGGGACAAAGGCTATAAAAAAAATGAACTCGTCGGAACTATTTTCGTTTTCAAATTTTTGCTTATATCGGCTATGGCCAGAGCTGCCATCCATGCCCCACTTGCAAATTAGGGACAGCTTTGTAAATTTTTGTTCCGTATTACAAATTTTAATCACACTTTCCGCTGTTTTGCACATTGTACATTTTAAGTCAACCTCTGCTGAAATTTCAGTCGTTGGAATAGGGGGTAAGAATTTTAATTTTTCATTTCTTAACGCATACAATGATGGCAAACAGTTTGGATGAAGCTCATTAATTGCTTGCCGCAATACGTTATATTTTCGTTCCGACAAATCCAAATCCATATATAGCGCCAATGACTTTTCAATAGAAATGCATTTTACATCTGTTTTAGTGCTGTCTAAATTATAATTATACCTCTTTCTTAGTTTGTCTGCTGCATATTGGAGTTCTTCAAATGAATAATTTTCAATCAATTCTGAAATCTTTCTATCTTTTGATCTAACAGAACTTTGACTGAATACTTTTTTTTCTACCAGCTTTATTTATTTCTTTTTTTGTAGTATGTAACACAGTTGTTTCAATTTCTGATGCTATTGAAGATTCCACTGTTTCTAGTTGTTCTATATCAGATACAATAGATATTTCATGTTGGCAAGTTTTGCTTGTGCTTGGTTCCTAAATATTTTAGTTTTAAAGTTAAACTTTTTTACTTAGATTAAAAAGAATATCAATACACAACTTACATTGTCTGGCTCGAAAAATTTCCAATTCAACCACTTAGAATACTTTTTATCGAAGAATTGCCTATTGGATTTACTCTCGGTCCAATATTTTTTTATTTTATTGTCAAACAATCTAATTTTTTTAACAACACTTGTTTTTCAACACTTGAATCCCCAATTTTGCCTTTATAAATTTATATAGTTCTGAGATTTTATTTTTTGAAGACACAGATAACCAAAAATCAACTAAATTGGAATTTATAATAAAATTTGTCATTATCGAAAAATATTGTTTCACAACTTTTAAATAAATTTAACAGAATAGTTTTATTATGCATAAATTAGAGATGAACCAGTGAGATTATTAACCTCACGAGGGTTCACTATTTGATTGTAATGACTACTGCAGCACAAGGTTATTTCAATATTGACTAGGTATTAATTTAATGTTTTAGTGATAATTCCACAATTAGTTCAAATATTATTGATTAAAAATGGTGAAAAGTTCAAAACAATCATAAAATATTAAAAAAATTATCACGTTAAACTGAAATAAACACGCTCTCATCTCTTGTTCAAATATAAAAAATAACGGAAAATAGCAAAATGTAAATAACAAGTCATATCGTCAGCTTATTATTAGTTTGAACATTTTTAAAAAAAATTATTTAGGTATAGATTATATATAATATCCTCTTTTTGATTTCGAATATAAAATTGCACAACTTGCAAAAATTGAATTGAACTTTGTAGGTCTCTGGAGCCCTACTATAATCATATTTTTGGTCTTTGTAAATTAAAAAAATATAGATGTTTTAAAAAAATACAAAATAATAAAAATTTAAAAAAAACATTTGCACAGCAGCAACACAACTTCTCCAATCAACACTCGGTTTCCAACTATTGAATGTGAAAAAAGCGCATCATAATGTGATAATTACTTGTGAAAAAGGAGAAAAAACAATAGGATTAAGAGAGGAAACATTCTAATTGAAAAATAAAATTGCTCAAGTATTAGTTAATTCTGGCTCTTCTGATTACAAAACATACATTTTATACGCTGTGATTGAAAAAAACTTCAATTAGCCACACTCAGCGCTATGCCGACCGTGGTGTAACTTGTTAAGAGGTGATGCCAAGAGTCATAGCCTGTGCAGAGGGCTGCCGGTTCAATCCCCGGTCATGGCAATACACAAAAAGTTTTTCATATAGAGACAAATTAACAATTAAAAATTACTTTGATCAGTTGACACATAAACTAACCACTGACGAGTCTTTGGGTGAGACGAAACTGCGGCAGTCTATGTCTGTTAAATTTTTCAATAAAAATGTTTTCTTCTTCTTCTTCCTAGAAATCAACTCTAAAAAAATTCTTTAGTAATTAATTCTAATATTAATTACGATTGTCCTATGCGACGGTTACAAACAATTAACTAAACAAAATTTCAAATTTCCGAGAAAAAATCTAAACTTTTTTTTTTATTAATGGTTAGATTTGTTAACAAAGTATCTAAATGGAAAATAAAAAATCGCCTATTTTTCATTTATATATTTTTTTAATTTTGTCAAACTTTGTAAAATTTTAAGTTTTCCGCCAAAAAAAATTTTTATTCTTTAAATTTTTTGGTAAGGTTTTCTCACTGTTAAATAAAAATTATACACTACATCAAAAATTGATTCATTTTTTATAGTAATAAAAAAAAAAAAGTTGTATAAATTAATTTTTTTTAATTTTGGCAGTACCATGAACTTAGGTCTTTGTAACTTTTTCTGAAACTTAGGAAATATGTCTTTAAAATTCATATCATTTTTACATTTCCGGCAGAAAAATCTAGAACTTCTTTACAAATTCTAATAAAGCCCTTTAAAATGTACTAAAATCACAAATAAAAAATTACCTATTCTTAAAAAAAAAAATATTTCACTCTATTAAACTTTTGCATTTTGGGAATTCCAAATAAAAAATCCCAAAAGTTTTCGATGGCACAAACAACTTTTCCATAAAAAATATTTACCACAAATTATTTTTCTTTTTTTACACCTATAGTAATAAACACAACTATTAAGTTTCAAAGCAATACACTAAAAAATGAAATTTTGACAATTTTTTTGATAACACAGTAAAAGTCGTTTTTCCGTTCAACTGTTTTACCTCAAAAGTTTTCTGACTTTAGCGCCCTCTACTGTTAACAAAAAAACGAGATGATAAATTCTACTTACAAATCTTTTTAAGGTACTTTGTTAGCTTTACAAAAATGTGTATTACTTAAATATTCTAACTGCTCTATTTTATTTTAATTTTGCCTATGGGACAAAGCACTGTGCGACGCCCGTCCATACAAAAAAAAAGTCAGAAACGAGATCTAGTCTAATTTGAAAATTATAATGTGTTTATAATTTTTAGAGAAAAAGATTTATTCTTCTTCTTAACCTCAATCCTATTAATTAAGATCGATCAAATTGCATATTAATTACAATATTAATAGCAGCTGTCTATAGGACGGTAATACAACACTGTACTAAATTTTTAATTGAATTGATTCAGTTTTATGAAAAATTTCGTATTATTTATTGAAAAGTACATACACCCAATCAAAAAGCTTTTTCATAAAGTTTGTTTTGCATCAACTTTGTGAAGAAAACTTCATTAGCTTAGTGAAAACTAAATTAGCTCAAAATTTGTTTATTGTTAATAGCCCTTAAAAACCGAAAACACTGAAAATTTAACAATTATTTATGATACTCTCAGACTACCAATATTCAGCAAAATTTTTTGCTGATTTTTGCAGAGTAAATTGGTATTTTCAAATAGAGCTTAAAATTTTTTATATTGGTGGCTCAATGTAAAAGGCTCTTCTAGTATTTCATATTAAAAAAAGTCAGGGGTCTAATCGCCGCTTTCGATTTTATGTATTCAATATAGATTTTTTGAATTTGGGAAGATGGCGTTTGATAGCGAGAGTATGATCAAACAAAACTGTCACCTTTTCATTCGATACATAATTTATGATCGAAATCATATATTTTTCCATTGTTTTGGAACAAAAAGCATACACTTATAGAAACAAGTTTGTAGAAAAGTTAGTAAAACTGTTAGTACTTCAACTTAACATATTTTTAACTAATTTTTAGTTAATTTTTTTGCTACCTCCACATTACTAACTTACAAATTTTTTTTCTATTTTTTTTTTGCTGAATTTAGTTACTAATTTTTAACAATAAATTTGCTAACTTTACGGTATTTTGCTGAATTTTAGTTACTTATTTTTAACAGAAGTTTTGCTAATTTTACAAATTTTTTGTAAACTAAACCACCAATTTTGAAGCGCTTATAAACAGAATGTTAAATGACTCATAAAAATTACTGCATATTTTTAATTCGCCAAAAATATTGCAAAAAGTTTTTAAATAAAGCTAAATTGAAATGGTTGAAAATTTGTCCTACTCATAAAATATCTAAATTATTAAAATTTATGAGAAAAGTTTCTATTTATCGTAATACATTAATTTTCAAAGATCAATGTTTATTTTGGACGAACCATTTTAACATGAAAATTGTGTTTAAAAGTATCTCTGGGGAGCAAGTGGAGTTTACGGGGTACAATATTTTTTCCCCCAATATTGTACTTTTTAAGCTTATTTAAAGAATACGATATTTTTAATCGGCCACACCTTCTTCCTGTGGGTGGAGCTTTAGAGGTGAAAATGGAAACTCAAATAAATTCGGAAGTACATATCCGATCAGCAAACAATGAAAATCAAAAGAAGGGTCTCTGAAACACATTTTGTTATGGTTAACATATTATTGTCTATAAATATTACCACTTTTACAAAAAATCATTCTTGGGAATTTTCATTGGCATTGAAATATAATTGGCATTACTTTATCTCAATGTCAGTGCAAAACAAATTTCATCACCATTCAATGCCAATGAAATTTTTTTCAATTTGCATTGATGAAAACAATGGTAATGAAAAAAATATAAGAAATATTTTTAATTTTTTTTCTTAATTTATTCTTTTATTAAAACATGAAAACAAATACTTCTTTCATCAATTATAAATGGGCATTTAGGCATTGAACAATGCCAATTGAAAAAATTTCAATTGACACATTTAATAAACTGGTCCCAAGTATGTTTTTAAATACCCATTTATTTTTTATTTATTAATTTTCATTTCATTTGCTCCTTTTTCACCTTTTTCCAGTCCTCTAGTAATCTGCAAAAGTTTTGTCGATTTCATAAAATTTTAGCAAAAATTATGTAGATTTAACAGTTTTGTTTTGCTATTTTCATTCTACTATTATTTAGCAATTTTTTTGCTAATTTTAGCAGGTTAAATTGTTATTTGCAATTAACAACAATTTAGCTCAAATATTACTAAAATTCTGTAAATTTAACAGTTTTTTTGCTGTTTTCATTTTATTAATATTTAGCAAACTGATTCTGCTAATATTAGCAGTTTTTTCTGCAACATCATTTTTAACTAATTTTTAGTAACTTTTTCTGCTATTTTTACCGACTTATTTGTATGAGTGTATGAATATTGTTTTAAATCACTTTTTATAAATGAATAGAGTTTAATGTTTGTTGCCATTTGCGAGTTATTATTGCCAGACAAAAAAAAATAATATTAGTGACATGGAATTACAAATTATTTAAATAAAAATTTGTTCATAGAGTTTCCCAAGTCTGGTTAGCCTGATTGGTAAATGGGTAGTTATTTTTAGTTCTAATATTTTTAGGGTCCAGGTATCGAATCCTGTGTGGGGCAATTATTTTTTATTAATAGTTTTTTTTTATGATATATTTTTGGACATTTTTTCCTAATAATATGAAACAAATATATTTAAGAAAAATTTTATATTGTACAGAAAATCAACCTAAATAAGAAGAACCTTCCATTAGCGGATAGCAAAGTAGTATAAGGTATGGTTTGTTAAGATGGCCCTTAAGTTTCGAATTGTCAGTTTTTATTTTTAAAACCCCTCAGTTTGTTTTATTTGGTCTCAAACGTAGAAGTTTATATATAAAGAAAAAATTTTTTAAATCGTGTCTGAGCGCATCTAAAATCAGATATTTTTAAAATTGCCCAAATTTTCACTAATTTGCATATAATTTTAAGTGCTTATGCATAATAATTTGATTTTTTATAACGATTTTGGTGTGAAAAATTTGTTTTATAAGCCGTTTATAAATTTAAAAAGTGATTTTGCATATGACCCTAAAAGAATTATTTTTTATTGAGAATAAAAAATATAGGAGTATCACATTTAACTACTTCATATTTTTAAACCCATATTTATACAATTTTTATTCCAAAAATTGCAATTCCCTAACTTTTTATGCAAAAACTTTAACTTTTTAATAGGAAACGACTACTATTTCTGTTCGTTTGAATATGGCATAATATTCGTTTGCAAACGTTTACTTACGTCTTATAAAATACCGTTTTATTAAGGAGTTTGTCTTCAATTATAATATTGCCAGATTGAAAAAAAAAGAAAATATACATATTTTTTTTGAGTTTTACTAATGCGGTCATTTTGTAAAACCAAACTTTGCTTTCGTTTGAACGTTTTTTTATTTTTAATTTTTTTAAATTTTGTTAAACTCAAAAAAAATATGTATATTTTCTTTTTTTTTCAATCTGGCAATGTTATAATCTAAGACAAACTCCTTAATAAATCGGTATTTTATAAGAAGTAAGTAAACGTTTGCAAACGAATATTATGCCATATTCCAAAGAACAGAAATAGTTGTCGTTTCCTATTAAAAAGTTAAAGTTTTTGCATAAAAAGTTAGGTAATTGCAATTTTTGGAATAAAAATTGTATAAGTATGGGTTTAAAATTATGATGTAGTTAAATGTGATACTCCTATATTTTTTATTATCAATAAAAAATAATTCTTTTAGAGTCATATGCATAATCACTTTTTTTTAAACGGCTTATAAAACAAATTTTTTACACCAAAATCGTTATAAAAAATCAAATTATTATGCATAAGCATTTAAATTTATATGCAAATTAGTGAAAATTTGGGCAATTTTAAAAATATCTGATTTTAGATGCGCTAAGACACGATTTAAAAAAATTTTTCTTTATATATAAACTTCTACGTTTGAGACCAAATGAAACAAACTGAGGGGTTTAAAAACTAAAAACTAGCAATTCGGAACGTAAGGGCCATCTTAACAAACCATACTTTGCACTCTTTGCTATCCGCTAATGGAAGGTTCTTCTTATTTAGGTTGATTTTCTGTACAATATAAAATTTTTCTTAAATATATTTGTTTCATATTATTAGGAAAAAATGTCCAAAAATATATCATAAAAAAAAAAACTACTAATAAAAAAAATTTCCCCACACAGGATTCGATACCTGGACCCTAAAAATATTAGAACTAAAAATAACAACTCATTTACCAATCAGGCTAAATAGACTTGGAAAACTCTATGAACAAATTTCTATTTAAGAAATTTGTAATTTCATGTCACATATATTATTTTTTTTTTTTATGGGGTCATTTTGTAAAACGAAACTTTGCTTTCGTTTGAACATTTTTTTGTTTTAAATTTTTTTAAATTTTGTAAAACTCAAAATCAAAATTTTTTTTTTCAATCTGGCAATATTATAATCGAAGACAAACTCCTTAATAAAACGGTATTTTATAAGAAGTAAGTAAACGTTTGCAAACGAATGTTATGCCATATTCAAACGAACAGAAATAGTTGTCGTTTCCTATTAAAAAGTTAAAGTTTTTGCATAAAAAGTTAGATAATTGCAATTTTTGGAATAAAAATTGTATAAATATGGGTTTAAAAATATGAAGTAGTTAAATATGATACTCCTATATTTTTTATTCTCAATAAAAAATAATCCTTTTAGGGTCATATGCACATTCACTTTTTAAATTTATAAACGGCTTATTAAACAAATTTTTCACACAAAAATCGTTATAAAAAAAAATCAAATTATTATGCATAAGCACTTAAATTTATATGCAAATAAGTGAAAATTTGGGCAATTTTAAAAATATCTGATTTTAGATGCGCTAAGACACGATTTACGTTTAAAAAAAATTTTCTTTATATATAAACTTCTACGTTTGAGACCAAATGAAACAAACTGAGCGGTTTTAAAACTAAAAACTGACAATTCGAAAATTAAGGGCCATCTTAACAAACCATACTTTGTACTCCTTCGCTATCCGCGAATGTAAGGTTCTTCTTATTTAGGTTGATTTTCTGTACAATATAAAATTTTTCTTAAATATATTTGTTTCATATTATTAGGAAAAAATGTCCAAAAATATATCATAAAAAAAAAACTATTATGGGGTCATTTTGTAAAACGAAACTTTGCTTTCGTTTGAACATTTTTTTGTTTTAAATTTTTTTAAATTTTGTAAAACTCAAAATCAAAATTTTTTTTTTTTCAATCTGGCAATATTATAATCGAAGACAAACTCCTTAAAAAAACGGTATTTTATAAGAAGTAAGTAAACGTTTGCAAACGAATGTTATGCCATATTCAAACGAACAGAAATAGTTGTCGTTTCCTATTAAAAAGTTAAAGTTTTTGCATAAAAAGTTAGGTAATTGCAATTTTTGGAATAAAAATTGTATAAATATGGGTTTAAAAATATGAAGTAGTTAAATATGATACTCCTATATTTTTTATTCTCAATAAAAAATTATCCTTTTAGGGTCATATGCACATTCACTTTTTAAATTTATAAACGGCTTATTAAACAAATTTTTCACACAAAAATCGTTATAAAAAAATCAAATTATTATGCATAAGCACTTAAATTTATATGCAAATTAGTGAAAATTTGGGCAATTTTAAAAATATCTGATTTTAGATGCGCTAAAACACGATTTACGTTTAAAAAAATTTTTATTTATATATAAACTTCTACGTTTGAGACCAAATGAAACAAACTGAGCGGTTTTAAAACTAAAAACTGACAATTCGAAAATTAAGGGACATCTTAACAAACCATAATTTTGTACTCCTTCGCTATCCGCGAATGTAAGGTTCTTCTTATTTAGGTTGATTTTCTGTACAATTTAAAATTTTTATTAAATATATTTGTTTCATATTATTAGGAAAAAATGTTTAAAAACATATCATAAAAAAAAACTACTAATAAAAAATTGCCCCACACGGGATTCGATACCTGGACTCTAAAAATATTAGAACTAAAAACACAACTCATTTACCAATCAGGCTAAACGGACTTGGAAAACTCTATGACAAATATTATTTTTTTTGTCTGGCAAATATTATTTTTTTTGTCTGGCAATAATAACTCGCAAATGGCAACAAACGCAAACTACTACCCGTTTTATAAAATACCAAATATTTTCGTTTACGTTTCAAACGAAAACGAAAAAACGTTTTTCATTCGAGTTACAAATGACCCCATTAATAAAAAATTGCCCCACACGGGATTCGATACCTGGACTCTAAAAATATTAGAACTAAAAACAACAACTCATTTACCAATCAGGCTAAACAGACTTGGAAAACTCTATGAACAAATTTTTATTTAAATAATTTGTAATTCCATGTCACAAATATTATTTTTTTTGTCTGGCAATAATAACTCGCAAATGGCAACAAACGCAAACTACTACCCGTTTTATAAAATACCAAATATTTTCGTTTACGTTTCAAACGAAAACGAAAAAACGTTTTTCATTCGAGTTACAAAATGACCCCACAAATGTAAAAATTACATGCGTCTGTGAACCCAAATAAAAGTTTCAAAAATTTTAAATTTTGTACTAAAATTTTAAATTCATAAAAATTCCAGCACTTTTATATGAAACTAACTGTAAAACATTAAAAGAAAAAATGGCTAGGGCAAAATAAAATGGCTAAATCTTCCGGCTAGATCCAATTAAAATTATGGCTAGATGAAATTAAAATGGCTAGATCTAGCCGGAAAATGGCTAAATTGGCAACCTTGCTGGTAGCATTGGCTAGGTAGCACTGGATAACCACTGATTGCAAACCTTGGCATATCACTCTTAGACCATTCTTTGCCAGTGGTTTTTTTTATAAACCACCGAAATTTTAGTAAAACAAATGCTGGAAAAACGCTTTTTGCAAGCGCTGGCAAAGCGTCCAAAATGAGTGCTCTCCCAGTCATTTATTTTCAACACCAAGATTACCCAGTGGTATGCCAGTGCTTGATTTTTTGTACCACTGGCGATTTCTGATTGGGTAGTTATAAGCACTAAAATTGCTGTAGTTACAAACTCATTATACCATTATACCTTCGGGTCGGCTAATCGAGAAAATTGGCGATTAATCGTTTAATGCAAAACTAATGTATTTTCTTAACTTTTCGTCAATAAAAACACAAAGAGCTGGGGTCTAATCGCTGCTTTCGATATCGAACAAGCTAACATATCGAACAAAAATTCATTACCTATCGAAAAGCCGAATCACGGCATTCGATCGCTATCGTATCGAAATTTTAAGCTAATTTACTTCACTGAACGTACACAATTGAAAACAAAATTTTGTAAACAAACACATTTTGTGTATGAATTTGTTAAATAAAACTAAAATACAACTTGTATCTGTAGAATATGGAATATAATTTAAAAATTAAATTGTTTTTTTGATTCATTTTTACTACACCTTTTGCAACTGTAATTCAGAAAATATCAATTGAAATTCAGAATTTCCATTTGAAATTCAGAAAATATCAATTGAAATTCAGAATTTCCATTTGAAATTTAGAAAACATCAATTGAAATTCAGAATTTCCATTTGAAATTTAGAAAATATCATTTGAAATTCAGAAAATATCAATTGAAATTCAGAAAATATCATTTGAAATTCAGAAAATATCATTTGAAATTCAGAAAATATCAATTGAAATTCAGAAAATATCAATTGAAATTCAGAACATATCAACTGATATTCAGAAATCGGCATTTGAAATTCAGAAATTGTCATTTGAAATTCAGAAAATATCAATTGAAATTCAGAAAATATCATTTGAAATTTAGAAAATATCAATTGAAATTCAGAAAATATCATTTGAAATTCAGAAAACGTCCTTTGAAATTCAGAAAATATCAATTGAAATTCAGAAAATATCATTTGAAATTCAGAAAATGTCAATTGAAATTCAGAAAATATCATTTGAAATTCAGAAAATATCATTTGAAATTCAGAAAATATCAATTGATATTCGGAAAACATCAATTGAAATTCAGAAAATATCAATTGAAATTCCATTGATATTTTCTGAATTTCAAATGAAGATTTCTGAATTTCAATTGATGTTTTCTGAACATCAATTGATTCTCATTTGCATAATCACTTTTTAAAATTTTTTTTAAACGGCTTATAAAATAAATTTTTCACACCAAAATCGTTATAAAAAATCAAATTATTATGCATAAGCATTTAAATTTATATGCAAATTAGTGAAAATTTGGGCAATTTTAAAAATATCTGATTTTAGATGCGCTAAGACAGGATTTAAAAAATTTTTATTTATATATAAACTTCTACGTTTGAGATCAAATGAAACAAACTGAGGGGTTTTAAAACTAAAAACTAGCAATTCGGAACTTAAGGGCCATCTTAACAAACCATACTTTGTACTCCTTTGCTATGCGCTAATGGAAGGTTCTTCTTATTTAGGTTGATTTTCTGTACAATATAAAATTATTCTTATATATATTTGTTTCATATTATTAGGAAAAAATGTCCAAAAATATATCATAAAATAAAAAAAAAGAAACTACTAATAATAAAAAAAATTGCCCCACACAGGATTCGATACCTGGACCCTAAAAATATTAGAACTAAAAATAACAACTCATTTACCAATCAGGCTAAACAGACTTGGAAAATTCTACGAACAAATTTTTATTTAAATAATTTGTAATTCCATGTCACAAATATTATTTTTTTTGTCTGGCAATATGGCAACAAACGCAAACTACTACCCGTTTTATAAACTACCAAATATTTTCGTTTACGTTTCAAACGAAAACGAAAAAACGTTTTTCATTCGAGTTACAAAATGACCCCATAAATTTCAAATGATATTTTCTGAATTTCAATTGATATTTTCTGAATTTCAAATGACAATTTCTGAATTTCAATTGACATTTTCTGAATTTCAAATGCCGATTTCTGAATATCAGTTGATATGTTCTGAATTTCAATTGATATTTTCTGAATTTCAATTGATATTTTCTGAATTTCAAATGATATTTTCTGAATTTCAAATGATATTTTCTGAATTTCAATTGATATTTTCTGAATTTCAAATGATATTTTCTAAATTTCAAATGGAAATTCTGAATTTCAATTGATGTTTTCTAAATTTCAAATGGAAATTCTGAATTTCAATTGATATTTTCTGAATTTCAAATGGAAATTCTGAATTTCAATTGATATTTTCTGAATTACAGTTGCAAAAGGTGTAGTAAAAATCAATCAAAAAAACAATTTAATTTTTAAATTATATTCCATATTCTACAGATACAAGTTGTATTTTAGTTTTATTTAACAAATTCATACACAAAATGTGTTTGTTTACAAAATTTTGTTTTCAATTGTGTACGTTCAGTGAAGTAAATTAGCTTAAAATTTCGATACGATAGCGATCGAATGCCGTGATTCGGCTATTCGATAGGTAACGAATTTTTGTTCGATATGTTAGCTTGTTCGATATCGAAAGCAGCGATTAGACCCCAGCTCTTTGTGTTTTTATTGATGAAAAGTTAAGAAAATACATTAGTTTTGCATTAAACGATTAATCGCCAATTTTCTCGATTAGCCGACCCGAAGGTATAATGGTATAATGAGTTTGTAACTACAGTAATTTTAATGCTTGTAACTACCCAATCAGAAATCGCCAGTGGTACAAAAAATCAAGCACTGGCATACCACTGGGTAATCTTGGTGTTGAAAATAAATGACTGGGAGAGCACTCATTTTGGACGCTTTGCCAGCGCTTGCAAAAAGCGTTTTTCCAGCATTTGTTTTACTAAAATTTCGGTGGTTTATAAAAAAAACCACTGGCAAAGAATGGTCTAAGAGTGATATGCCAAGGTTTGCAATCAGTGGTTATCCAGTGCTACCTAGCCAATGCTACCAGCAAGGTTGCCAATTTAGCCATTTTCCGGCTAGATCTAGCCATTTTAATTTCATCTAGCCATAATTTTAATTGGATCTAGCCGGAAGATTTAGCCATTTTATTTTGCCCTAGCCATTTTTTCTTTTAATGTTTTACAGTTAGTTTCATATAAAAGTGCTGGAATTTTTATGAATTTAAAAATTTTAGTACAAAATTTAAAATTTTTGAAACTTTTATTTGGGTTCACAGACGCATGTAATTTTTACATTTGTGGGGTCATTTTGTAACTCGAATGAAAAACGTTTTTTCGTTTTCGTTTGAAACGTAAACGAAAATATTTGGTATTTTATAAAACGGGTAGTAGTTTGCGTTTGTTGCCATTTGCGAGTTATTATTGCCAGACAAAAAAAAATAATATTAGTGACATGGAATTACAAATTATTTAAATAAAAATTTGTTCATAGAGTTTCCCAAGTCTGGTTAGCCTGATTGGTAAATGGGTAGTTATTTTTAGTTCTAATATTTTTAGGGTCCAGGTATCGAATCCTGTGTGGGGCAATTATTTTTTATTAATAGTTTTTTTTATGATATATTTTTGGACATTTTTTCCTAATAATATGAAACAAATATATTTAAGAAAAATTTTATATTGTACAGAAAATCAACCTAAATAAGAAGAACCTTCCATTAGCGGATAGCAAAGGAGTACAAAGTATGGTTTGTTAAGATGGTCCTTAAGTTTCGAATTGTCAGTTTTTAGTTTTAAAACCCCTCAGTTTGTTTCATTTGGTCTCAAACGTAGAAGTTTATATATAAAGAAAATTTTTTCTAAATCGTGTCTTAGCGCATCTAAAATCTGATATTTTTAAAATTGCCCAAATTTTCACTAATTTGCATATAAATTTAAGTGCTTATGCATAATAATTTGATTTTTTATAACGATTTTGATGTGGAAAATTTGTTTTATAAGCCGTTTATAAATTTAAAAAGTGATTATGCATATGACCCTAAAAGAATTATTTTTTATTGAGAATAAAAAATATAGAAGTATCACATTTAACTACTTAATATTTTTAAACCCATATTTATACAATTTTTATTCCAAAATTTGCAATTACCTCACTTTTTATGCAAAAACTTTAACTTTTTAATCGGAAACGACAACTATTTCTGTTCGTTTGAATATGGCATAATATCCGTTTGCAAACGTTTACTTACTTCTTATAAAATACCGTTTAATTAAGGAGTGTGTCTTCGATTATAATATTGCCAGATTGAAAAAAAAAGAAAATATACATATTTTTTTTGAGTTTTACAAAATTTAAAATAAAAAAATGTTCAAACGAAAGCAAAGTTTCGTTTTACAAAATGACCCCATTAATTTTTTTAAATTTATGGGGTCATTTTGTAACTCGAATGAAAAACGTTTTTTCGTTTGAAACGTAAACGAAAATATTTGGTATTTTATAAAACGGGTAGTAGTTTGCGTTTGTTGCCATTTGCGAGTTCTTATTGCCAGACAAAAAAAATAATATTTGTGACATGGAATTATAAAATAATTTAAATAAAAATTTGTTCATAGAGTTTTCCAAGTCTGTTTAGCCTGGTTGGTAAATGAGTTGTTGTTTTTAGTTCTAATATTTTTAAGGTCCAGGTAACGAATCCTGTGTGGGGGGCAATTTTTTTTATTAGTAGTTTTTTTTTTATGATATATTTTTTGAAATTTTTCCTAATAGTATGAAACAAATAAATTTTAGAAAAATTTTATATTGTACAGAAAATCAACCTAAATAAGAAGAACCTTCCATTAGCGGATAGCAAAGGAGTACAAAGTATGGTTTGTTAAGATGGCCCTTAAGTTTCGAATTGTCAGTTTTTAGTTTTAAAACCGCTCAGTTTGTTTCATTTGGTCTCAAACGTAGAAGTTTATATATAAAGAAAAATTTTTTTAAACGTAAATCGTGTTTTAGCGCATCTAAAGTCAGATATTTTTAAAATTGCCCAAATTTTCACTAAATTGCGTATAAATTTAAATGCTTATGCATAATAATTTGATTTTTTATAACGATTTTTGTGTGAAAATTTTGTTTTATAAGCCCTTTATAAATTTAAAACGTGATTGTGCATATGACCCTAAAAGGATTATTTTTTATTGAGAATAAAAATATAGGAGTATCATATTTAACTACTTCATATTTTTAAACCCATATTTATGGGGTCATTTTGTAACTCGAATGAAAAACGTTTTTTCGTTTTCGTTTGAAACGTAAACGAAAATATTTGGTATTTTATAAAACGGGTAGTAGTTTGCGTTTGTTGCCATTTGCGAGTTATTATTGCCAGACAAAAAAAATAATATTTGTGACATGGAATTACAAATTATTTAAATAAAAATTTGTTCATAGAGTTTTCCAAGTCCGTTTAGCCTAATTGGTAAATGAGTTGTGTTTTTAGTTCTAATATTTTTAGAGTCCAGGTATCGAATCCCGTGTGGGGCAATTTTTTATTAGTAGTTTTTTTTTATGATATGTTTTTAAACATTTTTTCCTAATAATATGAAACAAATATATTTAATAAAAATTTTAAATTGTACAGAAAATCAACCTAAATAAGAAGAACCTTACATTCGCGGATAGCGAAGGAGTACAAAATTATGGTTTGTTAAGATGGCCCTTAATTTTCGAATTGTCAGTTTTTAGTTTTAAAACCGCTCAGTTTGTTTCATTTGGTCTCAAACGTAGAAGTTTATATATAAAGAAAAATTTTTTTAAACGTAAATCGTGTTTTAGCGCATCTAAAATCAGATATTTTTAAAATTGCCCAAATTTTCACTAATTTGCATATAAATTTAAGTGCTTATGCATAATAATTTGATTTTTTTATAACGATTTTTGTGTGAAAAATTTGTTTAATAAGCCGTTTATAAATTTAAAAAGTGAATGTGCATATGACCCTAAAAGGATAATTTTTTATTGAGAATAAAAAATATAGGAGTATCATATTTAACTACTTCATATTTTTAAACCCATATTTATACAATTTTTATTCCAAAAATTGCAATTACCGAACTTTTTATGCAAAAACTTTAACTTTTTAATAGGAAACGACAACTATTTCTGTTCGTTTGAATATGGCATAACATTCGTTTGCAAACGTTTACTTACTTCTTATAAAATACCGTTTTTTTAAGGAGTTTGTCTTCGATTATAATATTGCCAGATTGAAAAAAAAAAATTTTGATTTTGAGTTCTACAAAATTTAAAAAAATTTAAAACAAAAAAATGTTCAAACGAAAGCAAAGTTTCGTTTTACAAAATGACCCCATTATACAATTTTTATTCCAAAAATTGCAATTATCTAACTTTTTATGCAAAAACTTTAACTTTTAAATAGGAAACGACAACTATTTCTGTTCGTTTGAATATGGCATAATATTCGTTTGCAAACGTTTACTTACTTCTTATAAAATACCGTTTTATTAAGGAGTTTGTCTTCGATTATAATATTGCCAGATTAAAAAAAAAAAGAAAATATACATATTTTTTTCGAGTTTTACAAAATTTAAAAAAAATTAAAAATAAAAAAACGTTCAAACGAAAGCAAAGTTTCGTTTTACAAAATGACCCCATAAAAATAAAAAAACGTTCAAACGAAAGCAAAGTTTCGTTTTACAAAATGACCCCATTGATTTAAAATCATGTTTTTTGTAAAATTTTAATGAAAATATTTTAGGAATTCGGAAAACATTAAAATTTAAGGGCTACTTTCATGAAATTCGTGTTAGAACTCTTAATTATCACTGATTTATATTAAAATTATTGGGTTTTAGCATTATTTTTCAATTTTAGCCATTTCTAGCCATTTTTCCTCCATAATCTAGCCATTTTTTTAGTTCAAGTGTTGGCAACCTTGGCTACCAGTGGTACAAAAACCAATTTACTGGTAGAACAATGATTTTATAAAAATGTTGACGCTTTTTTTTAAATTTTTTTTTCTATAAAATCAATTTTTTTTGTTTGTGGAAAAGCTCCTTTAAGACCAACTTTTTTTTTGTTTTCCCAACGCTGGCATATTAGATACAAAAAATTGTTTGCCAGTACTAGCCTTATGGCACAGCCAGTAGTTGTCCAGCTATTATCACTCATTTATTTGTTTAGCCATCAAATATAATATGTCTCGTTAGCTCAGTGGGTAGAGCAATCGTCTGCCAATCTGACGGCCTGGGTTCAAATCACGGCATGACCAATCAAAATAGATATGAACTTTTTAAATTTTATTTTGGAAAATATATTTCCAGCGTTTTGCCAACGTTTAAATATTTTGTTTCTCCAGTGCTTTTCCGTCGCTTTTTGAAAAGCCGGTCCTTTCGTCTAATGATGTTATCATTTTGGGAAAGGGAAAGCACTTTTTGCCAGTACTTGTACCACCTGTTAAAGTGCTTTGCCATCGCTTTCCCGTTTATATTTTTCTGACTGGGTGTGTACCAAAAATATTGGACCATCTTTTATTATACGGACCGATTCAAAATCACTTTCTGAATCGATTTAACGATGAATTCTTATTTGGAATTTGGTCCGTTAGGCTAAACAGTGAGAAAAACAAAGAAAATGAAGAAAAAAGGAAGCAAAAAAAAAACAAATTCAAGAAAAATATCTGCAACTAGGCCTAATAATCGACCAACCAAAACAAGGAGAAGGAAACTCAAATGATGGAAATACTGCAAGGAGATTTTTTTTTCCGATCCAGAAACGGCAGCATATATCACAGGTGCAGATCATGAATTAATAAGACTATTCAAAATCATATTACAAGTTCTAGCATGAAGCAGATACAAAAAAAAATTTGGAGAGTACGCCAATAAAATAGCTATACTTTATAACGAAAAATACACTCGGAGATATATGCCAACCACAGTTCATAAAATTTTGTACCATGGGGAACAAATAATTCAAAACAATATGCTACCAATAGGAGATCTATCTGAAGAAGCGCAAAAAAAGGAACAAAGACTCCAGATTCTTTCGCGAGCACAACACAAGAAAAATGTCCAGATGTTGCACTAATGAAGACTTTCTCACTATTTTGTTGTGCACTTCAGATCCATATGTGTCCTCTACCTCTATTGAATTAGGCGAAGAAGCTAAACAACTTCTAGAAGATGAAAATCAAGGCTATTTAGAAGAAATATTTACTGAAATTGTTTGATTTAAAGTAGTCTTTCAGTGCACTAACAATAAGTTATACTCGTTTTTATATAGTTAACAATTTTTCTTGATTTAAGAATTTATAAGGGTTTTCACAAGGGGTGTACTATTTGTTGTATCATTGTATCGTCCTAACAAAAAACAGAGTTGTTAAAAATTAAATTGAAAAAATACAACTTTTGAGAATAGCACGATACAACATTTTTACGTATGTTTAGTGTCCTATGTTTGAGTGTGCTAACAGATAGAAAATTGAATAGAAAATCGTTGTTAAACACAAATAAAAATTTTAACAACTCTGTTTTTTGTTAGGACGATACAACGATACAACAGATAGCACACCCCTTATGAACAACCTATATGTATTTTATGAATTTACAATAAAAATTGATATGTAAATATCCAATAAAAAAAATTTTTAACTAAAGTAAAAACATACGACTTTTTCATTGAAACTTCTCTATCTTGAATCAATATCAGAAAACTTTTACGTTCGCTGCTTAATAAATTATATTTTAACTCGGGCTCTTTCATGGCCCTTGTGAACATTAGAACTAAACAGTTTACGGGGCCAAAGTTTGGCATTTTCTGACAAAATTTAACTAACAAAATTTTTAAAAAGTATTAGTTGTAAAATTAACTGAAAAAATAAGACATTATATAAAAAAAAACTTTTTTAACACCTCACTTTTGTACTAAAATCCAACTAAAAATTAAAATATATTTTAAACCCTCCATAACTTTTTTATTATCGATCGATATTTACGTTTTATAGCAAAAATTAAAGGCTAAAGTCTCACCTACCAAACAAAACAAAACCGCATATCAAAATTCCAATCCAGTCAAAAGTTATGGATTTTTGACCGCCTTCTCGTGGACAGTGGATCTGTGCGGCTGTTCAAAAAGCGCCGGAAAAGCACTGGAGAAACAAAATTTTTGAACGCTGGCAAAACCAGTAAATAGATGGTCTGGAAATATATTTTTCAAAATAAAATTTAAAAAAAGTTCGTATGTATTTTTTTTTCGTCCTACCGTGGTTTGAACTCAGTCCGTCAGATTGGCCGACGACAGCTTTACCCATTGAGCTAAAGAGACATATAATACTTCGTGCCTAAACACATAAATGAGTGATAACAGCTGCACAACTACTGGTAATGAACAGCGCAAGTTTAAAATGGCACAAAAAAAGTTGAAATTGGCAGGCAAAATGGCACGAAAAAATAAAATTGGCACACTTATTCCAAAAATTTTAGAGTATAATAGTTGATTTAAGTGTTTTTCTGAATATTTTTAACAGAAATACAATAATGAAGTTATTTACCATTGAACTGCTAAAGTGCATTCGCCATATATTTATGATAAAAAAAATCTGGATTTTTATTAAATATTAAAAAAATATCGTTTTTTTGTAAATTTTTTCCAAAAATTATTTACAAAGATTGAGTTTTTACTGAATTTTATAACATTTTTTTTTAATGAAAAGTTAAAAAAATAGACAAAATGGTTTTTTTTGGCAAGGATTTGTAAAAATGGCATTTTTACAAAATAAGTGAAAAAATGGCATTTAATGGCAAATGCCAAAAAAACTTGCCCTGGTAATGAAATATTTTTCATTAGAAAAAACATTACTAATGGTAATGTTATTACACTAATGTATAAAGAAACTACCCTGTGGGAAAAGGAACCGGTACCACAGGACACGTCACGTGACCGGTCCTTGGGGACGAGGACCTGGGACCGGTTCTTTAATATGAAAAGGACCGGTAACTTTAAAATGGGCTTGTCCTAGGAGGGGGTCAATTGCCCCTTGTGACGTGTCACAAGCACCGACGCAAAAGAAACTGTCACAGGACTGATACAAAAGAACCTACCACAGAACTGGCGAAAATGAACCTGTCACCGGAATCGTGCAGATGAACATGTCACAGAACTGACGCAAAAGAACCTGTCATAGGATTAACACAAAAGAACCTATCACAGGACTGAACTATATATTCAAATCGTCAGTTTTCCAATCATCATTTTCTTATTGCAGACAACTGCAATCTTTTTGGAAGAACAAATAAAATTTAACAGGACAATATCATTTTAGAATTTCTAACTAAATATATGAAAATATAGAAAGTCGGAAACCACTCTTTTGAATTTTTTAAATGCAAAAATTCAAATAATTTTTAAAAAAATAAAAAATAGTAAAATTAAAAAACTATATATAAAAAATATAGAAAGTCCGACAAAACAAATTTTGCAAAAATTAATATATTTTTTTAAGTTTTAGTTTTCAGCAGACAACAGAAAAGCCTAAAATTTAAAATTCTTTATTGATAAAACTCTACAAGTACTTTTTTGAAAAAAATAGTTCATAACATTTAAGTAAAACTCTTTATGATATTTTTTTAAATTCAGTGAAGAGTGTTAAAGATAATATTTTCTAGTGAATAGTATTTTGAATTTTATTAAATTTTATTTTCCTATGAGTTGTTATTATTCCAAATAGAATTTACAATTTTTTATTTTATAACCACACTCTAAAAAATACTTGTAATATTACTCTTATAAATGTGTAAAGTTTTGTGTAAAATAAAACACTGTGCTTCAATTTATGCACAAAATGTTTGAAAATCTTATATAAACACTTTTGTCTGCAAAGCTAAGCACAAAATATAGTATTTTATCTCTATATATAAAAGAATAACGTGACTGACTGACTGACTGACTGACTCAACATCGCCCAGCCCAAACCGCTGAAGCTAGGAAGTTGAAATTTGTTATGTAGGTTCCGGGGTAGACGTCCACTAAGACGGGATTTTTGGAAATTCCTACCGGAACGGGCAAAAAGGGGGAAAGTGTCCCCCTTGACGGCCTGCCAAAACCCCTTTGGCTAGAAAGCTGAAATTTAAGATATGTGTTCCTTGGAGTAGGGGCTAACTTTTCTGGAAAGTACTTTCTAGAATTTTGGACAGGGACGTTGTAAAAATGGGGGTTAAAAAGGGGAAAAAGGCCCCCCTTGACGGCCTGCCCAAACCGCTGGAGGTAAGAAGTTGAAATTTGGTATAAAGGTTCCTCCACTATCGTATACATCCACCAAGACGGGAGTTTTGGAAATTTTTACAGGGACGGGCAAAACGGGGAAAAAGTCTCCCCCTTGACGGCCTGCTCAAACTGCTGGAGCTATGAAGTTGAAATTTGGTATGTAGGTTCCTCGACCGGTGTAGACGTCCGTTGAGACGGCATTTTTGGAAATTCTTATCGGGAGGGGCAAAAAGGGGACAAAAAAAGTACCTTTTTCCAAAAAAGTACCTTTTCCCAAAAAAAGTACCTTTTCCCAAAAAAGTACCTTTTTCCAAAAAAAGTACCTTTTTCCAAAAAAAGTACCTTTTTCCAAAAAAAGTACCTTTTTCCAAAAAAAGTACCTTTTTCCAAAAAAAGTACCTTTTTCCAAAAAAGTACCTTTTTCCAAAAAAAGTACCTTTTTCCAAAAAAAAGTACCTTTTTCTAAAAAAAGTACCTTTTTCTAAAAAAAGTACCTTATTCTAAAAAAAGTACCTTTTTCCAAAAAAGTACCTTTTTCCAAAAAAAGTACCTTTTTCCAAAAAAAATACCCTTTTCCAAAAAAAGTACCTTTTCCCAAAAAAAGTACCTTTTTTCAAAAAAAGTACGTTTTTCCAAAAAAAAGTACCTTTTTCCAAAAAAAGTACCTTTTTCTAAAAAAAGTACCTTTTTCTAAAAGAAGTACCTTTTTCAAAAAAAAGTACCTTTTCCAAAAAAAAGTACCTTTTCCCAAAAAAAGTACCTTTTTCTAAAAAAATTTTCCTTTTCCCAAAAAACATACATTTTTTCAAAAAAATACCTTTTTCAAAAAAAGTACCTTTTTCCAAAAAAGTACCTTTTCCAAAAAAAGTACCTTTTCCCAAAAAAAAGTACCTTTTTCTAAAAAATGTTCCTTTTCCAAAAGAAGAACCTTTTCCAAAAAAAGTACCTTTTTCCAAAAAACATACATTTTTCCAAAAAAACACCTTATTAAAAAAAATACCTTTTCCAAAAAAAGTACAAATAAAGTACTTTGTAAAAACAAAGTATCTTTTTCCAAAAAATTTCGTTTTTCCAAAAAGTACCATTTAAAATAATATATAATTTCAAAAAAACTACTTTTTTCCCTCCCCCACGGATATCTCCACTAAAACAAGGTTTCTTGATATTCGGCATAGACGTGCGCTAAGACGGGATTTTTGGAAATTCCTACCGGAACGGGCAAAAAGGGGAAAAGTCTCCACATAAACAGTTTCACAAATTGGAAAAGTGCCTGCCCAAACCACTGGAGGTAAGAACTTAAAATTTGGTATAAAGGTTCCTCCACTGTAGTAGACATCGACTAAGTTTGTATTTTTGGAATTCCCTACAGGATATCCCAAAAGGAAACTCGGTATGTGAGTTCCTCCTTCTGTGTAGGCGTCCGCTTAGACGGAATTTTTGAAATTCCTATCGGGAGGGGAAATAAGGTAAAAGTCTCCTCCTGACGGCTTGCCCAATCCCTTTTGGCCAACCTAAAATTTTAAATATGTATTCCTTGGAGTAGGACTAACTCACCGGCAACGTAATTTTTCTATTTTGGAACAGCAACATAGTAAAAATGGTGGTTGAAAGGGAAAAATGTCCCCAATTACGGCCTGCCCAAACCGCTTAGGCAATGCAGTTGAAATTTGGTATGAATGTTCCTCATCCATCGCAGATAGCCGCGAAGATGGAATTTTTGTAAATTCCTAAAGGAAGGGGCAAAAAGAAGAAAAGCCTCACCTTGGGGGCCGGTAAAAACCCCTTCGGCTAGAAACCTGAAGATTAAAATGTGGGTCCCTGGAGTAAGGGCTAACTTATTAGAAAGATACTTTTTTGAATTTTGGACAGGGTCGTTATAAAATGGGGGCTCAAAAAGGGAAAGTTGCCCCTTAACGACCTGTCCAAACTGCTGCAACTAGGAAGCTGAAATTCGGTACTTAGGTTCCTCTTCCAGCCTAATTCCAACCGGGAGGGACAAAAAAAGAAAAAGTGTCCCCCTTGACAGCCTGCTCAAACTGCTGGAACTAGGAAGCTAAAATTCCCTGTCGATGGATTTTCGGAAATTCCTACCGAGAGGGGCACAAATAGTAAAAGTTGGCTAGAAACCTGAAATGTAAAACATATGTTACTTGGAGTATGGGCTCACTTACCGGGAAGGTGCTTTTTGGACAGGGACATTGCAAAAATGGGGATTAATGAAGCGAAAAGTGCCGCTTAAAGGCCTGCCCAAACCGCTGGAGGTAGGAAGTTGAAATTTGGTATTAAAGTTCCCCCTCTATTGTAGACATCCGCTAAGATGAGATTTTTGGAAATTTCTACAGGTAGGGTCAAAAACAGGAAAAGTCTCCCCCTTAACGGCCTGGCCAAACTGCTGGAACAAGGGATCTTAAATTCGGTATTTGGGTTCCTTCTCCAACGTTGACGTCCCCTAAGATGGTATTTTTGGAAATTCATACCGGGAGGGGTAAAAAGGGAAAAAACTTCCCCCTTGACGGCCTGGCCAAACTGCTGGATATAGAGACCTAAAATTATGTATGTAGTAGGTTCCTCCTCCAACGCAGACGTCCTCTAATACGGAATTTTTGGAAATTCCTACCGGGAGGGGTAAAAACGGAATAATTCTCCCCCTTGATGGCCTAACCGAACCCTTCGGCTAGAAACCTGTAATATATAATATGTTTTCCTTGGAGTATGGGCTAACTTATCGACAAGGCATTTCTAGGACTTTGGACAGGAACGTGGTAAAAATCGTGGTTCAAAAGGGGAAAATTACCCCCCCCCCCCCCTTAACGTCTGCGTCTTTAGCTAGAAACCTAAAACTTAAAGAACAAGTGTATATGAAACACTAAAATTAAGAAACTAAATAGGAAACGAGTGGAATGAAACACTACACAAGTGGAATGAAATGGATATAAACGTTGAACGAGTAGAATTGAAATTATAGAGAATGCAAATGGATTGGAAGAGGGAATTACCTGTTCAAACACTATCCACGGAATATGAAACTTATGTAGCATTAAAACTTACTCTCCAAAAAGTTAAACAAATTTTCTAAAAGAGAAAAAACCTTAGAAAAGGAATGGAACTTATATATTCCGATATTTAAACTTCATGTAACGAAGCACCGGTGGAAAAAACCGACGCAGTAAATTTTCCAACTGAATTTGTGAATTTACTTGAATTGCCAGGTCTACCTTTACATAAACTGGAATTAAAAAAAAAAAAAATTTTAGACCCGCTATTTTTAATATTATAAAATGCTTTCCAACCCTGCTTTACGTTATTTATTTTCATTCAAAATACAAATGAACAAAACTACTTACGGGTCTATCTACCTAAGTTCGCACTTTACCAAATTATCTTAACATACACACGTATATTGCAATTTATTATGGATTCATTACTAACAATCCACTTTCATTAGAAAAAGTGATCAAATATTTATTTATTTTAAACCCATTGTTGTGCAGAATTATTTATTTGTGGTGGCTGGGTGAAGGCTTTAAATAAAAAAACTTTAAATAAAAAAACTTTAAATAGAAAAACTTTAAATAAAAAAACGAATTTAATAAAAATTTGGGGGCGCAGCCCCCCGGGGGGGAGGGCGCAGCCCCCCCCCCCCCTTGACCTTTAAGGCACGCTAACAACGTAGCGGGCTGCGCCCGCTAGTATATTGATAAACATGTTTCAAATTTTATAAGCATTTACTCTTTATAATTACACACATTGTGCCTGAATGTTCCTAATACGCATGAAGTGTGTAATTGTAAATACTTTCAATAGTAACTGAAAAAATGTCAAAGTATAATCAAGAACAAATAAAATATTTCATAAAAATTTATAAATAAAATTAATCAGCGTATTTACATGCTATTTACAGACAAAATAAAAGTTAAATACATAATTTAAATATCTTCACGAGGAAAGTTAAATTTTTTAAAGGAATCAGAAAACCAATTTCAGGAGTTTTTATTAAAAGTGAGAAGATTAAGGATTTTACAATATTTCTTTCAATTATTAATACATATTTTTTTCAGATAGCCCCCACCATCTGAATTAGCAAGTTAATGTTATAAAGAAGAAAATTTCTTAAACTAAAATGATCAAAATTATGCGAATTTTTGGATATGCGATGAAGGAAGGAGGAACATCTTAATACGAGATGGAAAAATAACACTTATTACAATTTTATCGAAATCGCTGTGTAGCCGAGTTGGGTACTTTAGTTTAGTTTCTGTTGTTCTCAGAATCTTTGGGATATACATATATAGAAAAATACTATTTTTTATATATTTGTTTTCTCTCAAGAGATTTTGAGTTTGCCAGCAAAAATTATTGCTTTATTGGCAGCAGTGAAATTTTTAACTGTTTTTTCCTAGCTTGTTAAAATGCTTCTACCGTAGGTATTCCTTCAATGTAAGGCAAAAATTGGCAAAAAGATAACTAACGAAGATATACTGCTATTTTCGACTCGATCAAAATCATGCTTAAAGCGAAAATGCAGGCTCCGAAAAGAATCATTCATTGAACCAAAAGCACTTGCTTTCGTGCTTAATTAACCTATGATTTTTATTCGAGAAAAGTAGGAAAGAAGCAATGCATTGAGAAAATAGATTCATTGTGACAACCAAATTTCTTGCCAACAGAATGCTTTAGCTGCAGCAACCAAATCAAATATACTCCTAAAACAATTTAAATACATTGTGTCAAGCTAAACTCTTTTAAATTAACCCATTTTCTATTGACACAAACAAATATATCGATGGCTCTAATGATGAATCTATTTTCCCTGTATATATATCTAACATTACTCTTCCTTTTTGCCACCCATTCCCTTAAGTCGAAGGGTTTTCAACTTAAAAACCATTAGGATCTTAAAACTTTTTTATTCAGAAAAGCCATAAGCTTCTGAGGATTATTTCTCATAAAAAACACTCAGATTCTTAAAACCTTTCTTAACATTTTTACCTATAGAAAACCCTCAGAATCGGAGAACTACTTGTCAAGTGCAAACTTAAGATTCTGAAGGATTTTCATACAAAAAAGACCTGAACTTTTCACTCAGAAAAACCCTAATTTTAAAACAACAGATTCCGAGCATTTTTTTCAACAGAAAAATCATCAGATTCGGAATTTGTTGAAAAATCCCAGAACTTAAGTTATTTTTCCTATAGAAAGCCTTCCAGATTCTAAAATAAAAATATAACAATTTCTCTATTGAAAACCCCTAAAATGCATAAAACTCAGATTCTAAACACTGTTTTCAAATCCCTAAATGCAGAGACCGATTCTGTTTACAAAATCCTAATACTCGGAAGACTTGTTCATATAGAAAAATCATTAGGTTTTGGGCTATTTTTCATAAGGAAAACCACATAATATGTGGTTTCTTAAGGAAAACTTTCAGAATTAAGGACTTTTCCTATAGAGAAAAAGCGCATATTCCAAGTACTTTTTTCTACAGGGAAAATTCCAGATTCTTAAAAGTTTTTTTAGATTCTGAGAACCATTTTCATATAAGTAGAAAGCCCTGTTATTTGACTTTTTCTATCTATAATAATTCATTATACATATTTTTTATAAATATTAAAATAATTTGTGTTAATTGCGAATTTTAATATAAATGTTATTGTTGTTACAAAGAATTTCAATGATTATTGCTAAAGATATAGAGCAATTCCATATGAAAGTGATCACCTTTTGGACGACCCCTCTCCGATTCTAAAATAAATAGTCTCAATCGATTGCCCAGCAAAAAATAATGTACCTACATATTTTTTTTTTTTTTTTTATAGTGACTGGTTTAGTGGTGGTGTACACCACTGTCATGTGACAAAATTGAAGAATTCTTCATAAGGGACCTCATTGAAAGTTGTTTAAAAAAAAGCTACTAAAGCGATCGCAACGAGTGATAGCTCGTTGGAAAGGTATTGAATCAGGCTTTAATTAAAAAATAAAATTTTCCTAATTTTTCTCAGAAATTTACCTTTTTTCCCATGAAAATTAAATTTTCCGATTTTCCACAGAAGCTCCTAAATTTTCCAGCTAATTTTTTTTTTTGGATTCCTCATAATTTTTGCTTTAAGAATCAGCAATAAAAAAATGGGCCCCGACTCCTTGTTTGGACAGGAGAGGAGCATTTAAGAGACAACCTTGTTCTCATTGTTTTTATATTTTTTATAATTGAATTATTTGTAATTATTTAACATTATTTTATTTTATTATTATACATTTTAAAAATTATTTTACAGTTAAAAATACATTTATGAAGAAAAAATCTTTCTTATTTTGCTGCTTATACTTAATTACAATATTTATTAAAAATTTCAATTGTCTTGGCATCATTATAAAATTAAAGTAACTTTAAATTTAGCACGTCGGCAGGCGAAGAGTACCGCTTTACATTAATTGACATATCAGAAATATTTGGTATGAAGCAATGAAACTTTTGCGTTCCAGTTATAGTTTTGACATTATTATATCTGTTTTGAATTCGTCGCTCCATGGCATCGTGTTCTTTTTGAGTGCATAAAACTGTGTTAATGGCAATTTCCTTGCTTTGAATCCACGAAAACAAATGTTGTACATTTAAGATCTGGTCAGTATATGGCCTTTGCAAACTTGCCTTAGTCGCCATGCGTTTTAGGGTTCCCCCTAACGCATCGCATGGGCCCTTACCGTGGGACGTCGCAAAAAAGTGCCACTCGACCTTGCAGTTTTGTTCTTCTTCAATTATGCAAAGATTGTAAAAATTTGTTTTATTCTTGTACTGAGAAGCCGCGCCGTCTGAGAAAAACGTTACTTTGTCGATTGCATCGAATTTTGATCTTAAGAATTCAAACAGTTTCATTTGAAATAAATAAACGGACACATAATTGTGAGCTAAACTCTCCGCGACAACAACAAGGCTTACGGTCTGTAGTTCGTTATCTTCGTTTTTGAAATAAATGCAAAAAGGATGCACCGTGCACTGGTCGTTTGCCTGAATTTCATCCTGAACGAGAAAAGTGTAATTCTCGGCAAAGTCGCTTATCACAATGAATTCATTTTGGGCTAATTTCTCCTTACTTTCCTTAGAAATTTCGATTGCATCTCGGATATGAAATGGTGCGCCTTCAGTTCATTCAACTTGAATCCGAATTCCTCGATGAATTCCGGAATCTGCTTTACCACGGTCTCAAGGGAACATCTGCCGCTGCTAATTATCCACTGTTTGAAATGCACCTCCTGAATTAACAGCTGTTCAAACTTTTCCGCCAAATATTGCTCTAGCTCGTCAATCTTCGGACAATTGTCGCATTTGGACAGATGACAATTTTCCGTGGGGTATGCGCACAACGACTTCGACAGGAGGTCCCTATATGTTTCAATTTCACCGTGAAATACTTTCAATTTCTTGCATGGAAAGAACATTAATTTGATGTTTTGATGAAACATGCAAACGCAGACTGAATGCGTTCCGTGCCTGTCTAATGCCAACACGCATTCTTTTGGTCGTAGGATGGCAAACTTAGAAAATCCCACTTTTTCTGCTGGGTATTTCTCTTTGAACTGATGGTATGCTTCGGATAGATTACATAATAATAATCTGCGCTGCTTGTGTACTTTTTCTCCATCTTCACGTGTGATAACATAGTCACGTGTACCTGGGCAGGCGCGGCTGTTGTCATCATTGCAGTAAAAATCTTGAATCAATTTCACCGTTGCTTCGCTGAGGGTCCTTGAGCCAAATTTCTTGGTGGGAGTCGCCAATATGCCCTTCTGTCGAACTAATTCTTTGCTTCTTCTCGCGATGTAAAAAGATGTTTGAAACTGTTCAGAAATCTTGCGTATAGACCATGATTGAGGCAGCACAGATAAAATGAGATATTTCTCCGGAAAAGTGGTCGCTAAATTGAATTTTCTTTTCAACTGCTCAATCATTTGTTTGCCGTCATCAACGTCATCTGCTTGACTGCATTCGTTATCAGAGCCTTCATCAAATATTGTCGCGATTGCACTCATAACCTTGCCTTTTTTCTCTTTCCTGTATTTTTCACTTCGCAACTTTCTTTTTGTAATAGGCGATTCACCTAAAGTGGTAATAGCCTCATTCAAAGGACTCAAAGACATATTGACCATCGGAATGTCTGCCTCACTATCAGATGAAACATTTTGTTCAATTGTCATTTCACTCTCGGATTGTGGTTGCATTTGTTTCAATGCATTTGCTTGTTGAGACAAATCGATTTTACACTTGGGGCAAATGAATTCTGCTTCTTCACCGTATTGTATATTTAATTCATTCATGTATCGCTTCGAAACACCAGTTAATTTTAATACTTATATCTTTTTCGAACGATGTCCACTCTTGTTAAACGAATTGCAGCAAAATTTATTCATTTTACTTTAAATTGTCTTTACAGCTTCACTCTTTACTTTACAAAAAAAACACTTTAACACTTTCACGTTTAGTATTCAACTAAAATTTGACTCAGAGTGTGTGAAGTATTTATATTTATTTTTTGGTAAAAAATAGGTAAAAAAAATAAGCGATATTTGCTTTTCTTTAATAGGAAAATTTGCGTGAACTACTGGTCATAAAATGTTTTTTAAAGAGGGACTTAATTGGTTACTGCCAATAAGCCGACCACAGGTCATAAAATGTGTTGTAAATTTTTTAAATTACCAGGTAATAAATATTTCGCCATATTTATGGAAAATCCGTGTTTTATGACTTGTTTCTGCACGTGTCATTTTAGGCGAAATATTTATTACCTGGTAATTTAAAAAATTTACAAAACATTTTATGACCTGTAGCCTCAGTCGGGTTTGGTGTGCCATTACATGCCACTGCTGCTATTATCCATGGATTTATGGCCGATCTTGTGAAGGCAGGCAGACCATATTCACTACACACTCAACTTGGGGCTCTTAAAAAAAATTGATTTTTTCTTCATAAATGTATTTTTAACTGTAAAATAATTTTTAAAATGTATTTTTAATAATAAAATAAAATAATGTTAAATAATTACAAATTATTCAATTATAAAAAATATAAAAACAATGAGAACAAGATGGTCTCTTAAATCCTCTCCTCCTCTCCTGTCCAAACAAGGAGTCGGGGCCCATTTTTTTATTGCTGATTCTTAAAGCAAAAATTATGAGGAATCCAAAAAAAAAAAAATTAGCCGGAAAATTTAGGAGCTTCTGTGGAAAATCGGAAAATTTAATTTTCATGGGAAAATTTCTGAGAAAAATTAGGAAAATTTTATTTTTCAATTAAAGCCTGATTCAATACCTTTCCAACGAGCTATTACTCGTTGCGATCGCTTTAGTAGTTTTTTTAAAACAACTTTCAATGAGGTCCCTTATGAAGAATTCTTCAATTTTGTCACATGACAGTGGTGTACACCTCTACTAAACCAGTCACTATAAAAAAAAAAAAAAATATGTAGGTACATTATTTTTTGCTGGGCAATCGATTGAGACTATTTATTTTAAAATCGGAGAGGGGTAGTCCAAAAATTTGCCAATTTTGATCGTTTTCATATGGAATTGCTCTATATTTTCTCTTCAATTTATTTTCTTAATAAAGTGTTAATTTTTTCTTCAAAATGCATTTTTTAATTTGAGGAACTATAAGGTAAAGTATTTTTTAAAAACATTTTTAATGTGCATACAAGTGCATATGCACATTACGTAGAGTTTTATTTAACATCTTAAATGTAAGTTTATGCATTAAATAGAGGTTTTTTAGACACAAACAATTTAAAATTCAACAACTTTTTAATGTTGCTGAACCTTTTTGCTACAGTTATGAAAGTACTATTAGACACATTGTGTCTATTATTTTAAACACAATGTGTCTATATATTTTGATTTTGAACATTGTGCCTATTTTTGCCCAATTTATAGTAGGTATCAAGTTACCTCCATTTAATAGAGTAGATTTCAACAAAAATTTATTAGAGTGCAATAGAGAAAAAACTTATGAAAAAGGACTTTCCTAGAACCAATGGTTGACAATTAATGCATTTTCAAGTGACACCACATCACTATCATCAGATTGTCTTTATGGGGTTCTCTCTAGGCTATAATGTAGAATTTAGTTTTTTGTATATATATATGTTAAATTTCAAAGAAAAGCAATTTGAGAAGTAAATTCAAGCATTGTTACTTATCCATTTCATATTATTATAACTAACGAAAACCACATGTCTTTAACAAAGCTATTATTTCTCTTTTTGTTGTAGTTGTGCTTATTTATTGAAGCTCCTTCAATGGGCAAAGCAACGATTCGTGCTTTTTAACATTCAAGCTTTTTAATTCTATTTATAGAAATTAGAACTAAAGCAAAGAAACTTTTAGACGGTTGTTTGTTTTGTGTAAACCATTCTAACCCATCATGCCGTATAAATGACTAACATGTTGCAATTAAGGGATATTACTTACAAATTTGGACTGTACCTTGTCTCTGGGTATTTTATTGTAGATTTTTTAGTTGATCTGAAGATTGTTACAATGAGTGTTATTTTTGTTCGGTTTAAGGACAAATTCCAAATTTTCCTATAAAAAAATATATATAAATGTATTTAAAATTTGGTAAGTAGTTTGCAAAAAAATTGGGGAAAAAAAATTTTCAAAAAAGAAAAATGTTTGCAGAATGTAAATCGCTTATTAAGTTTTCAAATTAATCTCTTGTACCATAAAGCTTTTTTCGCGTTCCGCTATAATTTTGCAATTTTTTAACAGCGGTTTTTTTATTTTATAAACTAGGGACTAAAATACCAATTTCTTATACTATAAAGGCTTTTTTCGCGTTCCGCCATTATTTTTAAATTTTTTAAGTGCGGTTCATAATCTATTAACTATAATAATCATTTCTTATCAAAAAGCTTGGTGGTTAGTTTGCAAAAAAATATCAATATATTCATTTGCAGAATGTAAATCGCTGACTAAGCTTTTTAAAAAATATTTTGCATTTGAAATTTCTTGAGTGCGCGTTTTTTAAATTCATATAGGAACTTTAATAACCATTTCTTATAAAAAAAGTTTGGTGGTTAGTTTGCAAAAAAAATCGCAAAACAAAATTTTTGCAAAAAGGAAAATTTTTGCATCAATATATTCGCTTGCAGAATGTAAATCGCTGACTGAGCTTCTTAATAAATATTTTGTACCATAAAGACTTTTTTTCGACCATTTAACTTTTAAAAAAGTTAAGTGGTTAGTTTGCAAAAATAATTCGCAAAAAAATATTTAGGAAAAAGGAACAATTCGCAAAAAAATATTTAGGAAAAAGGAATATTTTTGCATTAATATATTCGTTTGCGGAATCTAAATCGCTGATTAATGGGGTCATTTTGTAAAACGAAACTTTGCTTTCGTTTGAACGTTTTTTATTTATAATTTTTTTAAATTTTGTAAAACTCAAAAAAAATATGTATATTTTCATTTTTTTCAATCTGGCAATATTATAATCAAAGACAAACTCCTTAATAAAACGGTATTTTATAAGAAGTAAGTAAACGTTTGCAAACGAATATTATGCCATATTCAAACGAACAGAAATAGTTGTCGTTTCCTATTAAAAAGTTAAAGTTTTTGCATAAAAAGTTAGGTAATTGCAATTTTTGGAATAAAAATTTTATAAATATGGGTTTAAAAATATGAAGTAGTTAAATGTGATACTCCTATATTTTTTATTCTCAATAAAAAATAATTCTTTTAGGGTCATATGCATAATCACTTTTTAAATTTATAAACAGCTTATAAAACAAATTTTTCACACAAAAATCGTTATCAAAAATCAAATTATTATGCATAAGCACTTAAATTTATCTGCAAATTAGTGAAAATTTTGGGCAATTTTAAAAATATCTGATTTTAGATGCGCTAAGACACGATTTAAAAAATTTTTTCTTTATATATAAACTTCTACGTTTGAGACCAAATGAAACAAACTGAGGGGTTTTAAAACTAAAAACTGACAATTCGAAACTTAAGTTACATCTTAACAAACCATACCTTGTACTCCTTTGCTATCCGCTAATGGAAGGTTCTTCTTATTTAGGTTGATTTTCTGTACAATATGAAATTTTTCTTAAATATATTTGTTTCATATTATTAGAAAAAAATTTCAAAAAATATATCATAAAAAAACTACTAATAAAAAAAATTGCCCCACACAGGATTCGATACCTGGACTCTAAAAATATTAGAACTAAAAACAACAACTCATTTACCAATCAGCCTAAACACACTTGGAAAACTCCATGAACAAATTTTTATTTAAATAATTTGTAATTCCATGTCACAAATATGGGGTCATTTTGTAAATCGAAACTTTGCTTTCGTTTGAACGTTTTTTTATTTTTAATTTTTTTAAATTTTGTAAAACTCAAAAAAAATATGTATATATTCTTTTTTTTCAATCTGGCAATATTATAATCGAAGACAAACTCTTTAATAAAACGGTATTTTATAAGAAGTAAGTAAACGTTTGCAAACGAATATTATGCCATATTCAAACGAACAGAAATAGTTGTCGTTTCCTATTAAAAAGTTAAAGTTTTTGCATAAAAAGTTAGGTAATTGCAATTTTTGGAATAAAAATTGTATAAATATGGGTTTAAAAATATGAAGTAGTTAAATATGATACTCCTATATTTTTTATTCTCAATAAAAAATTATCCTTTTAGGGTCATATGCACATTCACTTTTTAAATTTATAAACGGCTTATTAAACAAATTTTTCACACAAAAATCGTTATAAAAAAATCAAATTATTATGCATAAGCACTTAAATTTATATGCAAATTAGTGAAAATTTGGGCAATTTTAAAAATATCTGATTTTAGATGCGCTAAAACACGATTTACGTTTAAAAAAATTTTTATTTATATATAAACTTCTACGTTTGAGACCAAATGAAACAAACTGAGCGGTTTTAAAACTAAAAACTGACAATTCGAAAATTAAGGGACATCTTAACAAACCATAATTTTGTACTCCTTCGCTATCCGCGAATGTAAGGTTCTTCTTATTTAGGTTGATTTTCTGTACAATTTAAAATTTTTATTAAATATATTTGTTTCATATTATTAGGAAAAAATGTTTAAAAACATATCATAAAAAAAAACTACTAATAAAAAATTGCCCCACACGGGATTCGATACCTGGACTCTAAAAATATTAGAACTAAAAACACAACTCATTTACCAATCAGGCTAAACGGACTTGGAAAACTCTATGACAAATATTATTTTTTTTGTCTGGCAAATATTATTTTTTTTGTCTGGCAATAATAACTCGCAAATGGCAACAAACGCAAACTACTACCCGTTTTATAAAATACCAAATATTTTCGTTTACGTTTCAAACGAAAACGAAAAAACGTTTTTCATTCGAGTTACAAATGACCCCATTAATAAAAAATTGCCCCACACGGGATTCGATACCTGGACTCTAAAAATATTAGAACTAAAAACAACAACTCATTTACCAATCAGGCTAAACAGACTTGGAAAACTCTATGAACAAATTTTTATTTAAATAATTTGTAATTCCATGTCACAAATATTAATTTTTTTGTCTGGCAATAATAACTCGCAAATGGCAACAAACGCAAACTACTACCCGTTTTATAAAATACCAAATATTTTCGTTTACGTTTCAAACGAAAACGAAAAAACGTTTTTCATTCGAGTTACAAAATGACCCCAATATTATTTTTTTGTCTGGCAATAATAACTCGCAAATGGCAACAAACGCAAACTACTACCCGTTTTATAAAATACCAAATATTTTCGTTTACGTTTCAAACGAAAACGAAAAAACGTTTTTCATTCGAGTTACAAAATGACCCCATAAGTTTTTTAATTCATTTTTTGTACCATATGCAATTTTCCACAATTGCGTGTTTTGAATACAAGGTATTAATTTATCGATCAAATTTGAGAACACCATAAAAACGAAAGAACGCGAAATAGCGGATTTAGTTATAAAGTTTGTATATTTATGGGGTAATTTTGTAACTCGAATGAAAAACGTTTTTTCGTTTGAAACGTAAACGAAAATTTGGTATTTTATAAAACGGGTAGTAGTTTACGTTTGTTGCCATTAGCGAGTTATTATTGCCAGACAAAAAAAATTATATTTGTGACATGGAATTACAAATTATTTAAATAAAAATTTGTTCATAGAGTTTTCCAAGTCTGTTTAGCCTGATTGGTAAATGAGTTGTTATTTTTAGTTCTAATATTTTTAGGGCCCAGTTATCGAATCCTGTGTGAGGCAATTTTTTTTTTATTAGTAGTTTCTTTTTTTTATTTTATGATATATTTTTGGACATTTTTTCCTAATAATATGAAACAAATATATTTAATAAAAATTTTATATTGTACAGAAAATCAACCTAAATAAAAAGAACTTTCCATTAGCGGAGAGCAAAGGAGTACAAAGTATGGTTTGTTAAGATGGTCCTTAAGTTTCGAATTGTCAGTTTTTAGTTTTAAAACCCCTCAGTTTCTTTCACTTGGTCTTAAACGTAGAAGTTTATATAAATATAAAGAAACATTTTTTTAAATCGTGTCTTAGCGCATCTAAAATCAGATATTTTTGAAATTGCCCAAATTTTCACTAATTTGCATATAAATTTAAGTGCTTGTGCATACTAATTTGATTTTTGTGTGAAAAATTTGTTTTATAAGCCGTTTATAAATTTAAAAAGTGATTATGCATATGACCCTAAAAGAACTATTTTTTTATTGAGAATAAAAAATATAGGAGTATCACATTTAACTACTTCATATTTTTAAACCCACATTTATACAATTTTTATTCCAAAAATTGCAATTCCCTAACTTTTTATGCAAAAACTTTAACTTTTTAACAGGAAACGACAACTATTTCTGTTCGTTTGAATATGGCATAATATTCGTTTGCAAACGTTTACTTACTTCTTATAAAATACCGTTTTATTAAGGAGTTTGTCTTCGATTATAATATTACCAGATTGAAAAAAAAATAAAATATACATATTTTTTTGAGTTTTACAAAATTTAAAAAAATTTTAAATAAAAAAACGTTCAAACGAAAGCAAAGTTTCGTTTTACAAAATGACCCCATTAGTTTTTTATTGTACGTTATTTCTTATTCAGTTAGTCCTTCAAAAAATTATTCCAAGAGTCATTTTGGCAAATTCCGAATTTTGCATATAAGATGCCATATAAAAATATTAATTTAATATTAATTTAATGTGAAATTGCTGGTTTGATTTCAAGTTTTGTGAATTTAATATTTTTATTGTAGGTATTTGGGTTTTTATTTTTCCATTTCATTGTTCAAATAACTATTCAAATACTTGTTAAAAATAAAATTCTCTAAATTTTGAGATTTTTGTTTTCCAAATTTAAAATTCATACAATTTTGGGAATTTTATTTTAAACAAAAATAAAATTTCAAATATTTATGAATTTTTAAATAAAATTCAGAATTTTTCCTTGCCTGGTTTTTAGGATAATATTGTGTTTAACAAAAAAATTTTAAGTATTTTTATAGGCTAATAAGTTTGTTCTGATGTTTGTAACACCAAAAAATATTGGACCGAGACCCACCTTATAGTACACCGATCGGCTCAGAATCACTTTTTAATGATGTCCGTCTGTCTGTCCATGCATTCTTGTGCGCACTCTACAGGTTGCAAATATTAAGATATTTTGATGAACTTTGGTACACCGACTTACGTCAGCCCAAGGATAACGCCAATTGATTTTGGTTAAAATCAGTCCATGTTTAGACCTAGTGCCCATATAAAGGTCCCCCAAAATTGGCTTGTTTACACGCTGCAGGTCGCGAATACGAAGATATTTCAATTTGGTACACAGACTTATATCGGCCCAAGGACGAAGCCTATTGATTTTGGGTAAAATCGGTCCATGTTTGGACCTAGTGCCCATATAAGGTCCCCCAAAATTGGCTTGTTTCCAGCAAAATCTTTCATTACCAAATAAGTGGTTATATAATGAAACTAAAATTTTTTACTACTTATAATTCGGCGTCAGTATTAGTTATTTTTGTTAGGCGAAGCCGTTTTTATAAGCAGTCTAGCTTACGCGCGACTACTTATTTATTTATAAAGATAATGCGAATTTGGTAACTACTTATTTTTTAACCATTATTTTATTATTTAACAACTTGTAACCACTTATTTCTAACTGCGTATAAGCACACGAATAACTAATTATTTTCTTAACTACTTAATTTATATACTTTTGTAATGCAGCGGGTGCACAAATTTTGTGCGTTTTTTCATTCAGCGAATATGGACAACTACTTATAAAAACGACCTTGTCGAACAAAAACAATAAGTTTTGACACCGAATTATAAACAGTAGACCCTAATTCTACTGTTTATTATTTAGATATTAGTAATGAGCACCCATTACTGAGATTTTGCTGGGTTTACACGCTGCAGGTCGCAAATACAAACATATTTCAATTTAATTTGGTACACATTTGTCCCAAGGACAGAGCCTATTGATTCTAAATAGGATCGGTCCATATTTGGACCTAATGGTAATGAAAATAATGAAATCATCAATTAATACCACTGATGCCAAATTTTAAGTTTTAATATATTTTAATTTCATTGCTCATATAACCATTGTACATTTGACTATAAAGATTTTTCTGGGTAGCTTTTAATTTAATAAATTTAGCACTAATAACACAATACAACACTAAAAATGCATTGGGCATGCGACTTATCAATTATAATAGATTTTAAGATGAATATCCCGAATGTCCAGATCACCAAATTTTAAAATAAGCTCTACTTTTTTAAATACTTTTTTCTTCAAAATTTCTTATTTATTCATATACCTGACTAAACCACGGATAATTTTTAATATGGTTTAAAAGTATAGACATTGGGCTTTTATAACCATATCAGCTTACACTCTCAGAACAATTCCGTTGTGACAACCGAATTTTTTCTAACCGAATTGGCTCGATTGCTGCAACCTCGTAATTCGGTTGCCTCAGCCGAATTCAGTTGTGACAACCGATAATTCGGTTGTTGCAACCGAAATGAAATCGAATTCGGTTGTCGCAACCGAATTGAAATCTAATTCGGTTGCCACAACTGAAATCGGTTGCAGCAACCGAATCAATTCCGTTGGCAAAAAATTCCGTTGCCACAACGAAATTGTTCTGAGAGTGTATTTTGATTACTTAGGTAAAGAATCTAGGATATAATTGCAATTAAATTGAAAACCTCACTTATTTTCTTATTTTGCAAATCTAGTAAAATCTCTTAATAGGATTTGCAAAATCTTAACACATAACGTGAATTCATATTCCTCTAAATATATTTTATCAAAAGAATCACAACTTCTGCATCAACACTTGCACAAAATTCAATCTGATATACAAATTTTATATCTTTTTTATTTCAAATTAATTTTATATGAATTTACTATGGCAAAAGGAAATAAAGTACATTTTTTAACATACATATTTTAAAATGGTTATTTTTAGGAATTTGCACTTCATTGAAATTGATTAGAAAATATATGTTTCCTGAGTGGTTTTATCTGGGAAATTTCAAATTTATAAACGCTATAGGAAATATTATCGCAGCTGTTAAAACGTGCAATATATCAAATGAAAGGGCATATTGCGTTATTTTAAAAGGTTTCAAAAAATAACGTTATTACTTTCAATTTTGTATTTTTTTGCAAACAGTTTATTAAATAATTTTATTTTCCTACAAAATTGTTTTTGCAATATTTCTTAAACTATAGCTAACTTTAAAATTATATGGCCATATTCGTGATCTACGTCCCAAAGTCTATAAAAAATGATGTGTCGTAACCGCGATGCATCAAATTTATATTATTTTGTTGTACTGTATAATGTAAAAAATTTACATATTTTAATAATTTGAATTAAAAAAAATTTAATTTACTAAAACAAATGTTGTTAATTTTATTCTTTTACAATTTTAGGTGATAATATGGCGGCAATATCAAGAAGAAAAACTTCATCTGCAGACCGTATTGCTGCTATATTTATGTATGTTGTGGCACCCTGTGCATTGGTAAATACATTAGGAATACGGTAAGTTAACATCATATAATATTTTATTAATTTCTCAACTTATAAACCTGTAACTTAGTTAATTAACAACCTATTTTTAGTTTCCCTTAACATTTTTGCTACAAATTCAATTCATCCCTTTTTTGGCAGCGCTATTCCAATATTAAAGATTTTAATAATATCGTTTTTACCTTTTTAAAACTTTTGTTTATTTCTTTTAAATAAACCGGGTTCTATTCTATTGCAATCAATAAATTGCAATAGAATAGATTGCAATATTAAACGTTCGGTTATCTCCCTCAGATAAATCGGCCTGGTGCTCTCTCAGCATTAATAACAACCAATTTAAAATGACCAAACTTAAGTTTGAAATAGCTTAGTCAATCGTATTTATTAACACACTATTACTTATACACAAACTCTCTTAATACAATGATTACTAGAGCGCTATTAACTGTAATTTGACACTAACAAACTCTTATCGCAGTCCAAACAGCACAAATGTTAATAACTTCACCTCTACTAATGTTAATGCACGCCTTATATGGTAACAGCCATGTTTCTACAAAAGAAAAGAAAATTCTAGCATGCTATAATTATAACACTTATCTTACTTAACTCTACATTACTCTTAAATATAACATTCACACAAACTCTAATAACACATTAATACAAAATCGAACTTTCCGAATCGGAATGGGATAAAACCAAAAGAAAATGAAAGCTGACATTTTCCATAACAAAACCCTCAAGGGTTTTTTTAGTTAAGTGCGAGATTTTTTTTACACGCTTTTGAAGTTGGTGATTTTGGAACGCTGTCTAACAAGAAAAAATTTGATAAAATTTTTGTAATAGTAACGTACTGAGAATAATAAAATGTACTTCGTAATTTCATTAGAAATATGTTTTATAATGAAGCTAAAATCAAAAATTGATTTGTTAGCATCAAAAAAAGTAAAAACACCGTTTTTTCTATAACAATCTACAAGAAAGAGCAAAATTTGTATGACAGCGCCATCTAGCGTGAGTTTTAGCTAAAAATTAATATCGAAAATGGATTCCTCGACCCCAAAAACAGTAAGATACCACAATTTTACAGGATATTAAAAATAAATAAGCATTATCAACAATTATTTTAATTTTTGCATTAAAAAATACAAAAATTGTTTTTTTCGGACTTTCTATATTTTCATATATTTAGTTAGAATATTCTTCCACCTCAAGTCCAAATTCTAATATGATATTGTCATATTAGATTTTTATTTGTTGTTTCAAAAAGGGGTTGATCATTTTAATGATAGACAATACAATTGTTTCGTAGACATCACTCTACTCTTCAGTTGTCCGCAATAAGAAAATGATAACTTTCTTACTCAAACCGAGACATTACATAAGGTACAAAAAATCAACGGGACGAGAATTTTGTACTTTCGTATATGAACTGTCTGATTTGGTAAAACCAGCTATAAATCAACTCCTTTTTGAAAGCAACAATTACATAAAAGTACCCTTTGGGTACTATTTATATGTATGTCTGTTGTCAATACATTTTGTAAAAACAACTAATTTTAAACTCAAAACAAAATAAATATTTGAATGAGATTTTAGCCGTGGTGTGCTTATTTTATTATTTTAATTTTTGCATTAAAAAATACAAAAATTGTTTTTTTTTTCTTTTGTATTGTCTATCATGAAAATGATCAACCCCTTTTTGAAACAACAAATAAAAATCTAATATGACAATATCATATTAGAATTTGGACTTGAGGTGGAAGAATATTCTAACTAAATATTTGAAAATAAGCATTATTTTATAAAATTTTTGATGATTTTTTCTTATTAGACAGCGTTCCAAAATCTCCAACTTCAAAAGCGTGTAAAAAAAATCTCGCACTAAACTAAAAAAAAACCCTTGCGGATTTTGTTATGGAAAATGTCAACTTTCATTTGGTTTTGGTTTCATCCCATTCCGATTTTGGTTGTTGCAGTGTGTAATCAACCAACTACTTAATATTATTTACGGCATTTAACCTTAACATATGCTTAGGTGTATAATTAAATGTAGTGTTATGTCGCACAGTTGTTTGAAACAAAAAAAAAATGGTAATAAATCTGTATCTCCTAAACAATAAGTCCGATTGCATCAGTATGTATGAGATAATTGTTAAGGAGGACCCAGGCTTTCTGAAATTTGGATCCACGGTTTCCCTGTATTATCACAGGGTGACTTATTGGGCGTCAAAGTAGACCACCTCAAGAGTAAAATAGTTTTGGACCGTGTAGCTCTTTCAGTTATTGCCCAATATGGTTGATTTTTTATATTTTAGAATGAGCTCAGAGAAGCGAAGAAAAAACATGCTTACTTTACTATAATAACTGTTATGGGTTTTAAGTTATTTCATTTCAAAAATAAAAAACCTCATTTTTCCCTTCGAATTTTTTTAGTTTTTGGCCGATTGTGAATTCGATATTATAACGACAATTTTTTAAAAATACTGACATATAGGCAACAGTTTAAGAAATGAAACTTTGAAAACTTTTTTTAAGTATCTCGAACCATTTAGTGTTGAGAAATTTCCTAAGTCAAACATTTTTCGCTGATCGAAAAAATTGCATTTTTTCTCAAAAATATGCTATCAATTTTTCACTTTTTACTGAGAAGTTATTCTATAAAAGTTAATATTTTATTATATATTCTTAGAGAATGGGGTTCTAAGATGCTTTTAATCCAAATTTGAAGTCGGTACAACATTCACCCTACGTACAGCATTGACCGAAATTGGTCTAATTTTTATGAGAATTTTTGAGTTTTCGATCATATAAAAAAAGTCATGCCGATTTTGCTACTTTCTGAAATACAGTTATATAGCGCCATATATTCTGTTTAGATTTCAAAAAAAAAAGTAACGCCAACTCATAAGCAAATCCAGAAAACATGATTTTATAAAAAATGGCAAATTTCCATACACCATAATTTTAATTGCAAAAAAAGGACAGTTAGGTTTTTTTTAATTATTTTAATTGTTTTACATGAACAATAAAATAGTATTTATTGCTGCAAAAAATCATTCACGTACCTTGGATAGTTTTTGAGATATTGAAAGTCAATCTTTAAAGATGATTTTGTAAAAAATACACTTTTTAGTTTTTTCGAAGATTTTTCTCAGAAGTGTTTAAGGTTTTTTTCAATGTTACTTAAAAATGAACAGTGCAATAAACTAGACATGTTTTCCTTTGCATTGATGTATTAAACGTATATAAAAAGTATTAATAACAGATAAAATTATTGCATTTAAAACACACACCTCAGGTCAAAAAGTATAACCACATTAGGGATGTGCAATTAATCAAACTTTATGGTTAATCAAAATTCTGATTAATCAATTAATCGATTATTCAACAATTTTGATTAATCAAAAATATGATTAATCGATTAATCAGTTATTTCGATTATTCAAAATAATGATTAATTGATTAATCATGACTTTGATTAATCAAACTTATGAATAATTGAATAATATTTTATTAGGAGGCATTCTACTCTGAAAATTTTAGGATGTTTAGAACACAAAAAATATAAAATAGAACACAAAAAATATAAAAATTTAAAAAAATGGGTTTTTTTTTCAAAAAATAAATTTTAATTTTTTTTTTTTTTTTTAATTTTAAAAATTAAAAAAAAAAAAAAAATAATAACAAATTTCTTAAACCTTAAAACTTCACTAATCCCACGCAAAAAGAATTTTTTCAATATCTTGCTCACAACAAAAGTTATGAAATTTTAAGTGTAGTGCCTACCCTGCAATTTTCAGTATTTCAAAGCTGCAGGGTTGCCACAGTTTTCGAAAACAAAAAAATTAAAAATCGTTTTGTGAACATACATACACTACTACACACATTCACCAAGTTTTATCAAAATCGGACACTACCGAAAAAATGTTCGTTGAAATAAAATGGAATTGCTCTATAGAAACATGAAACTTAAGAATGGACATTGGTCAAGTCTGACCAGTGAGCAAACAATCTGTCTGAGTTTCTTTATTTGGAGCTATATAAACCATTGCCACAAAATAAAGATAAAATTGCCGTAATTTTTTTATTTTTAAATATTTTTTTAATATTAATTAAAATTATTCAAGTTTTGATTAATCCCAATTCAAATTATTCGATTAATCACAATTAAGATTAATCAAATTTTCAATTAACTTTGAATAATCGATTAATCGCACATTGCTAAACCACATACAAATATTGTGCAAACATTCACTTTCTTGTTTTTTAGTTTTTTAGTAGATTTTTCCCAGAAGTGTTTAAAGTTTTTTTTGAATGTTACTAAAAAATTAACACTACAATAAACGAGACATATTTCCCTTTCCATTCACGTATATGTGCATTTATTATTTTTCCAGTAACAATATTTACATTTTTTAATAAATTAAATACTAAAAATTTGGTATAAAATAGTCCGAAGTGTCAAAAGTTAACATTGTTAAATCGTTCATTACACACTGTTTTCACTTTAAATATTTTATATTATTTTTTGTTCATAAGTATTTACAAGAAATATGTACAAATGTAAATTTAGTAGTCTAACCCAGCATAAAAAGAACACCCACTAGTTTAAACATGAATTTTTTCTCTATATTCAAAATAAGGGATTTTATGAATAATAAGGAGACCCAAAAATAAAATAGTTGGAAATCACGAGCCCCACAACCCTACAAATATGCCATTATGAAAATACATATAGTCTAGCAAAAAAATCTAAAAAAATCGTTTAGAGGTCGCAGATTGCCACTTAAGTTTCAAAGTTGTACTTGTTCTTGTAGTTAAAGTAGTTAGAAAATGAGAAAAATTAAATACAATTATTTCTTGTGATTGAGACACATCAATCAAATCAAATATATTTTACAAATATGAAATCCAATTTAGAATCTGAGAGTCCTCTTACGTGAGATAAGACTTCTGTTAATAACTCGTTAATAACTGCTTTGAAAGTGATATACATATATGAGTCCATTTTCAAAAAAAAAAAAAAATTTTTGTTAAAATAATAACACTGTGAGACAAATGGTAGGGGTCAGTGATCGGGAAGGGTTCAAACTACCGGGGAAAGTTATATCGGTAAAAAAGAAGTTATACGTGTCCCGGCGTTTCGCTGGGTCAACCCTAGGAATCTAGATATATCGATTTGACCTTTGGTGGTCTTTTTTTGACAATACTCGAGAACTACTAGTCCGATTTTGCTCAAACAATTTAAAAAAAATTAAAAATTACAATTCCTTTAATCTGTTCATATAACGTTTTTCTATATACTCAACAGTTTTGCCGGTAAAAATAAATGTATGAAGAAAAAAATATTTTTTGCCTAAAATATTAAAAAAAGTAATAAACAAAAGGTTATTGATTTTTATGGTAGCGGTAACAAACATTTATTTTTACCGGCAAAACTGTTGAGTATATAGAAAAACGTTATATGAACAGATTAAGGGAATTGTAATTTCTAATTTTTTTAAAATTGTTTGAGCAAAATCGGACTAGTGGTTCTCGAGTTATGTCAAAAAAAAGATACATCTCGATTCCTAGGGGTGACCCAGCGAAACGCCGGGACACGTATAACTTGTTTTTGACCGATATAACATTTCCCGTTGGTTTCATCCCATCCCGATTTTGACTGTCGCATAGTGTAATTGGTATTGGTATTATTTTTTTATGGTGAAGCAAAAAGATGCTGCTGGAAGACTTTATGGACAACATTCCTCTGGAAAAGGAAAATTCGCGAAAATGCAGAAAACAACAATTTTAACACTTTCTATTGCAAATTCAGGGGTACCGCAGGGATCTGGGGGGTAACTGAGTAAGCGGATACAAAAAATATTGTTCGAATGCAGAAATTTGAAAACTCTTGTAAAAAGATATCCGTTCTTTAAAGTCCAATTTTTTTGACTTTTCACTTTTACTAGACATTGTCTACACGTTTTCATTATTTTCCTTGACTGAAAACTATTTTCTGTTACTGAATTTTTAATGTGAAAATTCTGTTCGAAAGCGTTTTCTTTTCGAATCGAATTACATAATAACCCCCCTGTTATTTCTCCTTCTCTATTTCTTATCTTTCTCAATGATCTTCTTTGTCAAACTTTTATCCCTATAAACACTTTCGCAGATAACAGCAACATTTGCAATTCATTTTCCTTTGATCGTAGGCCAAACCTTGAGGAGATTTGGGGCAAAAGGCAGATTATGAATGACATACTACATAGTGACCTTTCTACAATCTCTGAGTGGCGTCGTGCGAATAAGGTCGACTTAAATGCTGTGGGCCAACGTACATCTATACATATAAGTGATATCGATATTGAGGAACCAGATAATCTTGATGTTCTGGGCATGAAAATTCAGTTTGATATCCATTGGAATAAGCATGTTTTACAGGTTTCGAAAGAAGCATTCAAGTTTCGCGGACTGGTACATATTTAGAGAAGGCGGCCAAAAAAAAAATTTTTTTTTACCGATTTTAGAACCAATTAGCTTATTTGAAAGAAGACACCTTAGAACCTATGGAGCCAAAAAATTAAGGCTTAATTTTTACTATTTCACAGTGTCCAGTGATCCAAAATACCCCTTTGCTGTTTTTTGTAAAGTTATAGATTTTTCCGCAGTTCAAATGTTAATTTTTTTTTCAATTATCCGTTAAATTAACTGTTAGCAGGTATACACTTTTTTATTCTACATTACTCAGTAGTGTTTTTATAATTTTCAAATTAGAGTATGTTCTTAACGAAAATTTTCGGCTTTATTGGAGCATAACATGGGTCGAAACTTGCCCAAAGTTTGGGCGCGAAGGAGTTAGAGCCCTGTTTTCGGGTCAAAATCGGGATAAGATTCTATATGATTCAATATATTCAGATCTTATGCGATATAATTTTATCCACCATTTTTCGAATCGTAGTATATATTACATATGACATCATATTATCTTTTTACTCGGATAACTTTTTTTAATTGTTTTATCTTCTCGAGTAAAATAAAATAATATGATGGCATATGTAGTGATATCTTATTTGATATAATTGGAGATATCCCTAGTAAAAATGATTTTTATATATTCATATATGATTTTTATACAATCATTTATGATTTTATACAATTATAACTTGTCAAGTATTGTGAAACATATATTTTTATATGATTAAATCAAAAGATATTTAATTATATAAAATTATATTAACCAGATCCACCATTTTTCGGATCAAATAATATATTTTTTATATAATTATATTAATCCATACATGATTTGATCCGGAAAATGGTGGATCTGGTTAATATAATTTTATATAAATAAATATCTTTTGATATAATCATATAAAAATATATGTTTCACAATACTTGACAAGTTATAATTGTATAAAATCATAAATGATTATATAAAAATCATATCTGATTATATAAAAATCATTTTTACTAGGGATATTATGATTTGAAAAATGGTTGATAAAATTATATCGGATAAGATCTAAATACATATATTGCATCATATAGAAATCTTATCCGGATTTTGACCCGATATAATCATATCTAATTTGATGTAAAAAGACATAATTATATAACGCTTATATTTCCATAATCGAACCATTTTTAATATTAGCTATCTTAAAGCTAATTAAAATAAGATTTATGATTTAAATAGGCTGTTATATCTTTATCTTATGGCAATAAATATATTTTTGATATTTTAAACAAGGTTGGTTACCGTTATCGTTATAATACCGTTATCGCTAAAATACCGTTTCAAATTAAATACCGTTACCGTTACCAATACTTCTAAAAAATTTCAAATACCGTTATCGTTACCGATACCGTTATTTATATTGGTAATTAGCGGTATTTTACTGGTATTTATTAAGTTATATAAAAAATTAAAATTTTTTAACTTTCTTATTTTATAGTCTCAATTTTTTTTTACAAAAAAATTTTTAGATAATAACACAGTACAACACTAAAAATGCATCGGGCATACGATATATCAATTCTGATAGATTTTAGGATGAATATCACAAATGCGAACACAAAGTTTTAAAATTAGCTCTAGTTTTTGAAATATTTGCAAATTTAGCTTTTAGCGAAAAGGCAGTTTTTTTGTTAATATTTCTTAATTATTCATATACCTGAGCTAATTTTTAATATGGTTTAAAAATATGGAATTTGTGCTTTTAGAAACATATCAACTTATTTTGATTAAGTAAATGATCTACACCATTTCCAATTGTATTTCAGAAGTTATCAATTGTATTTCAGATTTATCAATTGTATTTCAGAAATTGTCAATTGTATTTCAGATTTATCAATTGTATTTCAGAAATAATCAATTGAATTTCAGTTTTATCAATTGTATTTCAGAAGTTATCAATTGTTTTTCAGATCTATCAATTGTATTTCAGTTTTATCAATTGAATTTTACTTTTATCAATTGTATTTCAGAAATTATCAATTGTATTTCAGAAATTATCGATTGTATTTCAGAAACTACCAATTGCATTTCAGAAATTATCAATTGTATTTCAGAAATCGTCAATTGTATTTCAGAAATTATCAATTGTATTTCAGAAATAATCAAATATATTTCAGAATTTATTGAATTTATTTAATAGTTAATTTCTGAAATACATTTCATAATGTCTGAAATACATTTGATAATTTCTGAAATACACGTGACGATTTCTGAAATACAATTGATAATTTCTGAAATACAATTGACGATTTCTGAAATACAATTGATAATTACTGAAATACAATTGGTAGTTTCTGAAATACAATCGATAATTTCTGAAATACAATTGATAATTTCTGAAATACAATTTATAAAAGTAAAATTCAATTGATAAAACTGAAATACAATTGATAGATCTGAAAAACAATTGATAAGTTCTGAAATACAATTGATAAAACTGAAATCCAATTGATTATTTCTGAAATACAATTGATAAATCTAAAATACAATTGATAATTTCTGAAATAAACTGATAATTTCTGAAATACAATTGGAAAAAGTGTAGAATAATAAATAAAATATGTAATATAAATTATACAAAAAAAATTTTTCTCGATTTTTTGTTTTACAAACTAAGCACCAACCTTTGGGGAATATGAATTTAAAAAACCACACTTAAAAATTGCAAAATAATGGCGGAACGCAAAAAAAAGGCCTTATGATACAAAACATTAATTAGAAGACTTAGCGATTTATATTCAGGTAACAAATATACTGTTGCAAAAACTTTCCTTTTTGCAAATTTTAGTTTTCGCTATTTTTTTTTCTTTTTTTTTCAAACTAAGCACCAAACTTTGTTGTATGAAAATTGTATTATACTCCCTAGATTATCAATTTTAAAAAATCACACTTAAAAATTGCAAAATAATCGCGGAACGCGAAAAAACACTTTATGGTAGAAAAAATTAATTAAAACACACAATCAGCGATTGACATTCTGCAAAGGAATGTAATGATGCAGAAATTCTTTATCGCGATTTTTTTTTTTTTACAAACTAAGCAACAATCTTTGGTGTGTGAAATTGGTACTATAGTCCCTAGATTATGAATTTAAAAACACCACATTTAAAAAACTTTAAAATAATCGCGGAACGCAAAAATAGCCTTTATGGTACAAAAATAAATTAAAAAACTTAATCAGCGTTTTACATTCTGCAAACAAATATATTGATTAAAAAATTTTCGTTTTTGCAAATTTTGTTTTTCGAAATTTTTTCGCGTTTCGTAATTATTTTGCAGTTTTTTAAGTGTGGTTTTTTAAATTCATAATCTAGAGGCTATAACACCAATTTCATACACCAAAGTTTGGTGCTTAGTTTGGAAAAAAAATCGCGATAAAAAATTGTTGCATCATTATATTCGTTTGCAGAATGTCAATCGCTGATTGTGTGTTTTAATTAATTTTTTCTACCATAAAGTGTTTTTTCGCGTTCCTCGATTATTTTGCAATTTTTTAAGTGTGGTTTTTTTAAATTGATAATCTAGGGAGTATAATACAAATTTCATACAACAAAGTTTGGTGCTTAGTTTAAAAAAAAGAAAAAAAATCGTGAAAACTAAAATCTGCAAAAAGGAAAGTTTTTGCATCAGTATATTTGTTTCCTGAACTTTTAATTGTGGTTTTTTGAATTCATATTCCCCAAAATTGGGTGCTTAAGCACCGTAAGTTGTTTTTCACGTCGAAAAATTTCACTCGAACCTAAAATGCCTCAAATTGTAATATAATTTAAACAAATGAAAAATTTTTTTAATTTTATAACAAAAACACAATCAAAATAAACACAAAATGTCACTTTTCCCAAGACAAATAATAGTCTCGTACATTAAATTTGTGTGAAAACAAACTCTACACAATTTTCACGTGAAACTGATTGTCGTGAAAAATCATTTTTTTATATGGAGTATAACAGTTTTTTCAAGTGAAACTCAAACAACTTACGGTGCTTTAGTTTGTAAAAAAAACAAATCGCGAACATTTTTTTTTTAATTCATGTTATTGCATAGTCAAAATTATGGCTCAGAGCCAGAATGAGAATATTAAACCCAAAATTGTATTATTTTCTTGTCAATCTCTACCAAAATCTGAGGGCAAATATAGCTATTCCGAAATTTTAGAAATGTTTTTTTATATGTGTTTTCCTTAAAAAAAAAAAAAAAATGATTCCTGTGGGAGGCATTATATAGTGTTCAGTGTATTTCAAATATTTAAAAAACTTCAAATATTTCAAATATTTTATATATTTCAAATATTTCAGAAATTTAAAATATTTCAAAATATTTCAAAAATGTAGCTAAGTATTTTACTTAAGTACATATTTCATTTATTTGGATTCTATGAAAAGTTTCAATGGAAGAGTTCCAGTTTCAACTTTCATTCAAACTATTTAAAAATTCATCACTGAAGTAAATATAATTCTCTCAGTGTGGGTTCATATGAAAATTGTGAATTTTGGCACTGATTTAAACTTCCCATCAGGGCCAAAATCGTATTCCTTAAGAGATTAATTACAATTCGGTCGACAACGAGAACTACTTTTTCATATATTTTGTATGGGAAGCTAAATGTCGCCATGTCGTCCGGCGATTTGTCGTTGTAATAGAACCTATTCTATTTTCGTGACGACACACTTACACATACTCAAAATATTGGTCAAATTGTTGCCATATTTTGAACAAATTAAGGGAACAGAGTTGCAGAAATTCGTATTAGAGTTGCAAAAATTCGTACTTTGTTTACAAAAAATTTATTTTTTTGACAGAAGAAATATAATTGAAAATAAAAATACATAATTTACCGCAAAAAAGCAAAATTAAATACAAAAAATTGTGGCGAAAAAAAAACAACCATATTCTTGTTTTGCTTTAATTTTTTTCTAAACGTCAAAAAATGTTGACGGTCGATTGTCGCTGAATTTAAATTAATCGCGACGATTTTTACTGTCGACAATCGACACGGTTGTGATTAATCTCTAATACTGTGTGTGCTTCCTGCTACTGCTTTCAATTCATTTTAACCGTACCCTACTTTACTGTTTAAGAAAATTCACCCAATTAGTTGTTAAATAAAATACGATAATTGAAGATTTAATAATTCATAATAATAATTCGTTTTTTTACTGATATACGTGTGCTTTTTCTTTTTCTTTTCAGACGCATATTTCTCACTTAAGACTTTTCTTATTTTTAGAAAATTAAAATGTTAGTACTAAATTTAATCCTATTTAAGTAACAAATTTACAAATATTAAGATATAATATTATATATATAGATGTATAAGTACATATGTATATTAGGGTGGCACTTTTTTTCAACAAAGATTTTTTTTTTCATTATTTTAAGTGCAAAGTGTCGACACAAATAATTAAAGATTAATTATTTTCGATTAATTGGAGTCGAAATCGATCTTAAATTCTATTTTATTCTGAAATCAAAAATAAATTATAGCATTTCACTAACTTCAACACTGTAAAAAAATAAAGTGTCACACTAATATGTATATCGGTACACACAGGAAAAAAAATTGCCGACCGAATTGCTAAGCATATATTGGTTGCTACAAACAATAAATTCGGTTGCTGAAACCATATTGGAATGTGATTCCTAAATATTTTGGGTATTGCAACTAAAATTCAGTTGTATAAACCGAATTTTGTTGTGATAACCAATATTCAGTTTCACCATCCTATTTTAGTAGATGTAACCGAATTTCAGTTGGAAAATGGCATATTATTTCTGTGTGTGTATGTATTATTTAGCACAATATTGTAATTAGTCTTTAAATAAGTAAAACTAAAAAAATATGTTTTTAATGTATATTTTTAGTATATTAAGTGTCAAAAATCACTATAAATTTAATGAAAATTACATAAATATATCTGATAATAATTACAAATTACATACAAATTTAGTTATACATATTAAAATTAATTAAATTTAAATTGAGTTTTTAGTTTAAACATGTACAGTCTTAAATATCTACAAACAATTGGTAATATATTTGTAATTATTATTTATTTATCTAGAACTAAATGAATTTTATACATACATCAAAAAACAAATCAAACTACTTTATATTATGTAAAATTTCAATTGAACATATTTTGTACAGAATCGTTTGTTAAGTTTTTCATTTTTTCATTATGCATATTCTTTATTGAGGTTCACATCTAATTGTGTAATCAATATAATTTGCTAACAACTACATAATTTAAGTAATTTCTATTTTGAAATTTCAATTTCATGAAGAACAAATTAAAAAAAACATTGTGACATTAGTAAATAATAGAACATACATACAACAGCCAGACAAGCAAATTAAAATATCCAAACACAATGAATTGTTGTAATGTTCAATATAATCAACAAGAAAAAATATAATATAATACAAGTAACTTAATATTACTTGCATATTTTAAAAGAAACAAATGACGTAATATCTTAAAATGCATCTGTATGGTTAAGATTATTAGTTATTTAATTTAATTACTGAAGTATGGAAATCATAACTAAAGTTATTAAAATATGTATGTATATTAATAAAGTGAAGTTTGAAAATAGTTAAACCTGATCATTTTATTTATAACAATCATTTTGTACAATAGGTTCGTATTAATTTTTTTTAAGTTCAAACTAAAGTGGAATACATTAACAAAACAAACAAAAGCGTTGAATTCGGTTTTACCAAAGTTTTTTTTACCCTCCACCTGAATCTGTTGAAAATAAAAAACTTAATGAGAAATTATGAAGGTAAAAAATAATTTTGGGTGTGAAAATATTTTTTTGGTGAATAAAAATTTTTTGAAGTGAAAAACAATTTGTGTGGGTAAAAAATATTGTTTGAAGCGAAAAATAATTTTTGTGGTAAAAAAAAATAAAAATTTAATAACGGTAAAAAATTGTGATTTTACCTAATGTTAGGTGTATTTAAAAGAAAATGGGAAATATAGTAGATAGGTACCAATATGGACCGACCCTATCTAGAATCAATAGCCTTTTTCTTTGGGCACATGTGAGTTATCGTACCAAATTTTTGGGGGACATTTATATTTGAACTGGGTCTAAACATGGAACGATTCTAAATAAAATCAATATGCTCTGTATATGGTACAATGCGAATTAGTGTACCAAATTTTATTGATACATGAGCAATTCCTAAAAACTTTTAATATTTGGGGTAAAAAAAGAAGCAATTTTCATTTTGAGGGCATATTGATGGTGTTTTGTGTACACATAACCTGACATTTGAGCTGTTCAAATTCATTCGCGTGAATGACTTTATGCAGGGGTCGTCAAAGCTTTGGTGGTTTAAAAGGGAAAATACAAAAAAAAATTTCCCAAAAATGCATTTCTTAATCTATTAGAAAAATTATTTTACATATGCCCTGTCCCATTTAGTACACAGGAAAATTTTCTGTTCCAAAGAATCGGTTGTAGAATCTGCTTTTGATTTACAACTAGCCTTGCGAGATCGAAATTGGCAAAAAGCTTGACAATGAGAGGAAAAAGCTTGATTTTTCTTGACATTCAAAAAAAAGGCTTGATTTTTCTTGACAATTGAAAATTCAGTTAAATTAGCAAAAAAATTGCAAAATTGACTTGAAAATTTAAATGAAATTAATTTATACTGATTTTCTACATTTTTGTAGGTACCACATTTTTTAAAGAAATGGGACCATATGTTGTCAATGGATATTTCTTTTGGCAATTCTTCAAAAACTTCCCGAAGGCAGCAGTAATCTACATACAAGATATCAGTATTAATTGAATTTGATATTTTTAAAATAAATGTAAGCTCTGCTTAATTATTCCTTGACAACAACGAGTTTTTTATATTTAAAACAGCAATTTGATAAAAAAAAAACTGATTTTTCTCCAAAATCATATCTTTTTTCTAAGTATTTTACAGCATTTATTAAAAATTGGTTTGCTTCTAACTCAAACGTTTCCTTTTCATTCAAAGAAAGACTTTTTATGCTTTACTACCATGGAAACAGTCATTTATCCGTAAAAATTGGTCATTTTCACATTTAAAAACCATTAGTTTTTTTTTTTTGGTACATAATGGTTAATTTTTCTTATCAATTTGATGGAAAAATTTCTAAAATTCCGTTTAGCTTGACAAATGACATTTTTTCTTGACACGCATAGAAAAAGCTTGACAATCAAGCCAAATCAAGCCCGTCTGGCAACCCTATTTACAACCCCTTCTACTGTCGATACTAACACCGATTATTTTTGTTTGAAATTGTCCCAAAAGCAACCACTTCTATAGCTCCAAAGTGGAACCGGTTGCCCTAGAATCAGTTCTGGAAATAGTTCTAGAACTGATTCTACGCAACTTATACCTTCCATATAGGATCCCAGGAACTGGTTCCGGAACCAGTTGTACGGAATCGGTTGCAGTGGAACCAGTTGTAGAAGAGGTGTGGTTGGCAAACGATTGTAAAAAATTTTCATGGGTAGCTATAAAAATTCGTTCAAACATATAATAAAACTGCTAAAGTTAAGAAGATATAGGAACTTACATTTTTTCTACCTTTCCCATGGATTTTTGTTAAACAAAAAAAAAAACAAATATTAATTTATTAAATCAAACTACTAATTTTAAATGTTTTGCAATTTATTCGAACTTAATATCGTCATTGGTTTACCCGTAATAATTATTTTAATATCGAATACTACACTGAGAGAATTATCTGCATGATAGTAATGAATTTTTGCATAAAACCAATGAAGTTTCACTGGAACTCGTCCATTGAAACTTTTCATTGAATTAATGGAATTTTTCATAAAATTTCATTTAATTTATTAAAAGATTCATTAACTCAATGGAAAAGTTTCATTAAAACTAGATTAATAAAATAAATGAAGCTTTTTCATGAAACTTAAGAAATTTTTCATCCACTTTGTGAAGAAAACTTCATTAGTTTATTGAAAAATTTCATTAAAACTCGTCCAGTAAAATTCTCTCTGTGTATGACTAAAACGCTAAAAGTACTGCAATATCGTTAAACCTTAAAACTTTTTTATGTGCCACCGGTTTTTAAATAAATCATCATTACTCTTTTTATCTGGTATAAATATTGTCTTATTCCTATTGGCGCTTTGGGCGTGCCAAAAAAAACCTAATTTTTGCAATTTTTTCAAAAGGTCCATTAAATTTTTACAATTTACTATATGAAACGGAAAAATATGATCACGCAATACACTGACACATTAGGTATAATAGTATCAGTGTGCCTCGTGATAATGTGGGGTTTTGAAGACTTTCACGTTTTCTGTATTAGATTTATTATGTATCTGTTTGTATCTGTATCCCGATATGGGTACATTATCCTGATTCGGGTACATTATCAAACGATGCATATTTTCGACGAATATCAAAAAAAGTGTTAATTTTTTTATTACATGAAGGGTTGCAAATTTCCTTGCCAAAAAACTGCAAAAATTATAAAGTTTCAAAAATGTGGTGTCACAAATTTCAAACTATATAACTTTAAAATACTTGATAGTACAACAATAACGCTTAAACTATCTGTATTCTACAGGTGTTGTGAGTAATTTTCGCATACATTATTTTTAAGTACATACAAAGCCGCGAACGGAATTCGCTCATCTTTAAAAAGGCAAAGCCATTTTTACATTTTTCAATTTAGGCCCTTAAGTACTTGCGAAACCACTAGTTTTTGCAAGTTGATTGCTATAGTGTTAGAAATGACTGTTAGTTAACATTTACTATTTCCAATCCGTATATAAGATATTCGTATTTGCGTACTGTAGCTTGCGAGCAATATAATCTATGGGCACTAGGTCTAAACACGGACCGATTTTAACCAATATCAAAAAGATTTGTCCTTGGGCTGAATTAAGTCGGTGTACCAAATTTTATCTAAATATCTTGATATTTGTATCCTGTAGCATGCACGAGAGGATAAATTTTCGCGGGGATATCATTTTTGCACCCAATCTACCAGAATGTGCATGGGAAGGTGAGAAAATATCACTTTTGCACATATGGGTGCTCTTTTGAGCGCCTTCAGATTGGCACGAAATTAACTCTTAAACATATTTTAACCCTCTAACCGGCCTAAGCTTTTTTGCAATGAAATTTATACCATGTGTTCCTTACGAAAAACAAACAATAAGTTCTTCTACAAAATTTTTTTTCGTTGCCTACTTTAGGCGATATGGGCCACAAAAGTTTAAGGGTGAATCTCGAAAACTAGCGCATAGAAATTACTAGGTTTAAGCACAAATTATTTCTCTTACCAAGATGTAATTGCAATAAAAAAATTACATTTTTTGTGCAGTTACTTAAGAGGATGTAGCGATTTTCGTTTTCCGCAAAATGCAAAATTGAGCGAAAACGCACCAAAACTTCAATATATATTATTCAAAATTTTAAGCTTTGCTACTTATACCAAATATATTATTTTACCAAATTTCAAAAAAATCCGTCCATTCCTTTTCAAGTTAAGACGATGTCCTTTAAAGGTATCCTTATGGAATCCTGTGTGTCCTTGGACCAAAGTAAGGAATTTTGTGAACATATTAAGCTTCAATCTTACTTTATGGTCATTATCAATTGTTTTAGTCTATTTAAATATCTTTTTAAGATTATTGAAAATTTTGTTTGTTTTAAAATATTTAATTTTTGAAATTTTACGAAATTTTATCTTTAACACTTTCTTGCTTCCAAACCGTGCATTTTATACAAAAAAATTCTTCACAAAAAATTTAATAAATTTTGTTTTCTGTTGAAAAAGCACAATTTCTTATTATAAAATACTCTTTTGGCGCATTTCTGGTCAATTTAATATACCCCGCCTGGAGGCGTGCTTGCCGGTTAGAGGGTTAAGTTCTGACTTATTTCTGGCATTGAACATCAATTTTAAACTTTGATGTCTTCAGAGACTTATAGTAGAATTTCATGACAAATATTTTTTCGGAACATTTACGGGTCGTTTGTGACCCTTTTTAAAAGGGTCAAAAAGTACTTTGAATTGAGGAGTTAGAGGGTTAAAGTGTTCCACAAAAATATTTGTTATGATATTTTACTAGAAGTCGCTGAAGACATCAAGGTTGAAAATTTAAGTTCAATGCCAGAAATAAGTCAAAACTTAAAATGTCTTTAAGGGTTAATTTCGTATTTATACACAATTGCCGCCCAAATACACACAAACCTAAATTTTAGGAGGAAACCATATGTATCTTCTATTCCAAGTAAAGTACTATGTGGAACATTTTAACCCTCTAATTCTTAAGCTTACGGGTCTTTTTGTCCCTTTTAAAAACGGGGCCAAAAAAGTCCCTTTAATTGAAGAGTGAGAGGGTTAAATAGTTCCATAAAACCAATGGCCTTGCAACTCTGTCAATATTTTTTATTTGAAAAAATATTATGCGGCTTGGAACAGGAACGAACTCCGACTGGTTAATCAGGGATGGAAAAGGCTCACTTAATCGGGCTCTTATACCAAAAAATATTAGATCGCTCTTACATATTTAAAAATGTAAGTATGTAACTAAAAAAAATTAAAATTAAATTTTTAGATATTAGCACAAATTGCGAAAAAAAAATACATTTGCAAAAAGCGAAATTTTTGCAACAATATATTCGTTTGCAGAATGTCGATCGCTGATTACCTCTTTTAATTCATTTTCTCTACCGTAAAGCCTTTTTCGAATTCCGCCGTTATTTTGCAACTTTTTATGTGCGGTTTTTTTAAATATATAACCTCCCACCCAGGAAAATTTCCTGTTCCAAAGAATCGGTTGTGCAATAGCTACTTTTCATTCACAACCCCTTCTACTGTCGATTCTAACACCGATTCTTTTTGTTTGAAATTGTCCCAAAAGCAACCCCTTCTATGGCTCCAAAGTGTAACCGGTTGCTCTAGAATCGGTGCTGGAACTAGTTCTGGAATTGATTCCACGTCACCCACACCTTCCATATAGGATCCCAGGAACTGGTTTCGGAACCAGTTCCATGGAATCGGTTGCAGTGGAACCAGTTGTAGAATGGGTGTGATTGGCTACCGATTGTAAAAAATTTTCCTGGGCAGGAAAATTTTCTGTTCCAAAGAATCGGTTGTACAATAGCTACTTTTCATTCACAACCCCTTCTACTGTCGATTCTAACACCGATTCTTTTCGTTTGAAATTGTCCCAAAAGCAACCCCTTCTATGGCTCCAAAGTGGAACCGGTTGCTCTAGAATCAGTTCTGGAACTAGTTATGGAACTGATTCTACGTCACCCACACCTTCCATATAGGATCCCAGGAACTGGTTCCGGAACCAGTTCCATGGAATCGGTTGCAGTGGAACCAGTTGTAGAATGGGTGTGGTTGGCTACCGATTGTAAAAAATTTTCCTGGGCTAGGGATTAAATTTTTGTACCATAAAGTCTTTTTTCAAATTCCGCTATTATTTTGCAATTCTGTATGTGCGTTTTTTTTTAATTTATAATCAAGGGGCTATAATACACATTTCATACAAAAAAAAAAATCGCGAAAAATAAAATTTGCAAAAAGAAAAAATATTTTCATCAATATATTTGTTTGCAGAATGTAAATCGTTGATTAAGTTTTTTAATTAATTTTTTGTACCATAAAGCCTTTTTTCGCTTTCCGCGATTATTTTGCAATTTTTTAAGTGTGTTTTTTTTTTAATTTATAATCTAGGGTCTATAGTACAAATTTTATACACAAAAGTTTGGTGCTTAGTTTGCAAAAAAAAAAAAAATAAATCGTGAAAAAAATATTTGCAAAAAGGAAAATTTTTGCGTCATTGTATTCATTTGCAGATTGTTAATGGCTGATTGATTTTTTTAATTATTTTTTTCTACCACAAAGTCTTTTTTCGCGTTCCTCTATTATTTTGCAATTTTTTAAGTGCAGTTTTTTAAATTTATAATCTACGGAGTATATGCACATTTCATAATACATGTTGGCATCGTTTGCAGAATGTAAATCTTTTAATTAATTTTTTGATTTCCGATATTATTTTGCAGTTTTTTAAGTATGGTTTTTTAAAATTCATAATCTAGGGCTATAATACTGTTGGAATAGTATAATTCCATAGTATAGTTCCATTCTTGATTTTTATAACTAAATTATTATTTTCCATCCCTGGTTACAATCGATGTTTTGAGTCATACAAAGAGCGCACATAATGACCCTGCAAACATTTAAAAGATACCTTCCAAGAAGATATTAAAGCGATATCTTCTATTTGTCATTTGAATGAAAATAATCAAGTAGTGTTTACTTTGAAATTATATTCTTTTTATCATTTGGAAGATAATTCGGCAATATTTGTAAAAAAATAATTAAAAAATTTTATCTTTTGTCATAACTTTTTATGACAATATTGCGGCAATATCACCTTTGTATCATTTGGAAGATAGAGCAAATTTGTTTGAAATCTTTTATCAATTTGAAAAAAATTAAAACTAAATTTGTACAAAAACAAACAAAAGATATATAGGAAATAAACTCGTGAAAAGTTAATATTAATTGCGATGGAAAAATCGGCTAAGATGAAATCAAGATAATTTATAAGTTGGTCAATGGATTATGTATGCAGATATTGTGTTTCATGCTTAAATTTAATAATGAAAAAATTAAGTCGTTTTTTTTATTGTACCGGGAGTTTATTTAGCGATATCCCTTTTATCTTCCATATGAGTTATTGCTTTCATATTGCCTGGAAGTATTGTTTTAGTGTAACAGTTGTTTCCGACGGAGGAAACTTCCGGAATACGAAATTGATATTGCCGGCAATAAATGTTTTCTTCCTGGCGATATGTTCGGAGAATCTTCTTTGTATTGCCATGTTTGCTGGATGATATTGGTTTGAGTATGTTCCTGTTCCAAGGCACATAATAGAACAAAATCTTTCTCAGTGATAGAGAGTCCCCCAATCTCTTTATTATGTATACTCTTTGATAAAACTGTACCTCGTAGTGTTTTACATAAGTTCGCTGAACACATCCTATACCCAAAATGGAAGATTCACACGGTTTCCTAGTGGACATATGTAAAAAATCTATAACTCACCAGTTTTTAGGCTTTCTGTCATGGAATGGACGAAATATTGAAAGAAAGCTTATTTTGGTTTTAATCTACGCTAAATTTCCTATTATATGATGAAGAGTATACGTATTTACATGTCTCCAAAATTAAGTGAGAGACATTCAAAGTTTAGTTTTGACAAAAATTTTTATGTTTAGTGATTAAAACACCACTAACGGTCATGGGAGCGTTAAAAGTTTGTATAAAGAAAATGTTTGCCTTTTCATTGTGTAAAGAACAGCTATGACGGGGAGCTGCAAAAATAACACTTTTGCACATACAAAGGTTTAAAAGGCTTAATTCTTTCATTCACTTTTTAAAAATTAATGAAATTTGGGTTAAATTTCATTCCTTAATAGCATTCTTATGGAATTAATTCGATAGCTTAATTCCCTATAGCTTTAAATTATATGAATTCATTCTATTTTGATTGAATTCTAACTGAAAGAAACCCAATTTACTTGAATTCATTTAATAAAAAGGTGAATGAAAAATGACTTGTTTTCATTCACTTAATCAAAGGAAAAATTTTAATTTGCATGTAATTGCTGAAATATTAGCATAATACAATGAAAAACGTTTAAAATTCATCTAACAGAAATAAATAGTATCGTATGCTTTGTTACAGCTTGTATGCTTTGGTTTTGATTATATGTTAGTTTCAAACTACACTGCACTAAGTGAATGGTAATAAAATTTCTTCATTCAATTAGTAAAATGGTGAATGAACATGCGATTTGAATGATTCAAGTTAGGAATTCATTCAATTCATATTAAAGCTTTGGGAATGAAGCTGATGAATGAATTCTTTACGAATGGTTTAAGGGAATGGTACATGAATATTTTTAAAATCTGAATTTAATTTTTCGTGAATAAAGCTTAAATTGAATTAAGTTTTTCGAAGCTCTGTGCACATATGTACATGGGTAGTAGGTTTGTTCATAAAAAACAAAACTTGGATTTTGGTATGGGCCAACCGCAATATATATTAAGCACTGTGAAAAATTAACACATGATTTTTTTTAAATTTTTTTATTAAGGTTTACACACTCATGAAAACGATTTTTTTAAAGCAAAATCCAAAGTTAATTTTTATGAACGCCATTATTAAATGAAGAATGGGAAAAAAAAATTGTGCAAGATTTTTTCAGAACCTCTTTCTTAGGCGACTTGGCTACTCTTGTCCGTCCGTCTGTACGCGGAACACGATGGAAAAATTTATAACAATAAACACTAAGGTGTTTGTTTACATTCGTTTTCGCAGGAACATTTTTTACAATCGGTTGCCAATCACACCAGTTCGGGAAGTGGTTCCACTAGAATCTATTCCATGGAACCGGTTCAAAAACCCGTTCGATGCTTATATGCAAGATAAAACTGATGGAGAATCAGATCTAGAACTAGTTCCAGGAGTTATAGAACTAGTTTCAGAAGCTCTAGAACTTGTTTTGGAACTGATTCTAAGGCAACCGGTTCCATATTGGGTTCTAAAGAAGCGGTTGCTTTTTTAAACAAAATTCTTTGGCAGTAGAAGGGGTTACAAAGCAAAAGCAGCCTTTTGCGGGTTCGATCCCAAGCCGAGGCAACATCAATTTATGAAAAATAATAATATGTATGAGTTTTTTCTTTCCCTCACACATATCGCAGCGTCCTCCTTCGGTGTTCCGATAGCACTTAACCCCACCGAAGTAAAATAATATAACAGGGCTGTGAACTAAAAAGCTTCTACAAAGTTCGCCAACTCTATTCTAAGATTCAACATCACGCGCAATTACAGTGTTGCCATGTTTGAAGCCCGTCATCTATCACCACTTTTCACTTCTTCCCTATTCCCTTTCCAAAGAAAGCAACACGTTAATTAATAGGAAGAAAAAAAATGATAACAAAAGTAATGTGGCCTGAAAAACCAATCTCCGCCCCAACCCTACCTTAAATTTTGTATTTATTTATGTTTTTTTATTCTCTATTTTATTAATGATACACAGGAAAATTTTCTATTCCAAAGAATCGGTTGTAGAATAGCTACCCAGGAAAATTTTATGTTCCAAAGGATCGGTTGTACAATAGACCACCCAAATTTCAAAAAGTATTTTTTTGTTTGCTCCACCGGCAGTTCTCTCGGGCTCATACAGGCCAGTCAGTAACACTTAGGCCAAAAATTAGTATGAAGAAAGAGTTTGTCCTTTTATTCTGCATAACAAGACTTATATAATATTTTTGCGAAAAACGTCAAATTTAGAAGTTATGGCGCAAAAAATATTTGAAGTGTTTTTAGATAATTTTTAGGGTCAAAAGTTCAAACTGACTGGCCTGTATGCCACGGAGAAATCCAATTTTTACACATATATTAGTTTTTGCACCCAATCTATCGGAAACTGCCGGTGGAGCAAACAAAAATAACACTTTTGAAAATCCCATACATTTCATGGGTGGTATATTGTACAATAGCTACTTTTCCTTCACAACCGCTTCTACTGTCGATTCTAACACCGATTATTTTTGTTTGAAATTGTCCCAAAAGCAACCACTTCTATGGCTCCAAAGTGGAACCAGTCGCCCTAGAATCAGTTCTGGAACTAGTTATAAAACTGATTCTACGTCAGTCATACCTTCCATTTAGGATCCCAGGAACTAGTTCCGGAACCAGTTCCATGGAATCGGTTGCAGTGGAATCAGTTGTAGAATAGGTGTGGTTGGCTACCGATTGTAAAAAATTTTCCTGGGTTCCCCAGGAAAATTTTCTGTTCCAAAGAATCGGTTGTACAATAGCTACTTTTCATTCACAACCCCTTCTACTGTCGATTCTAACACCGATTCTTTTTGTTTGAAATTGTCCCAAAAGCAACCCCTTCTATGGCTCCAAAGTGGAACCGGTTGCTTAGAATCAGTTCTGGAACTAGTTCTGGAACTGATTCTACGTCACCCACACCTTCCATATAGGATACCAGGAACTGGTTCCGGAACCAGTTCCATGGAATCGGTTGCAGTGAAACCAGTTGTAGAATATGTGTGGTTGGCTACCGATTGTAAAAAATTTTCCTGGGACTTTTCATTCACAACCCCTTCTACTGTCGATTCTAACACCGATTATTTTTGTTTAAAATTGTCCCAAAAGCAACCACTTCTATGGCTCCAAAGTGGAACCGGTTTCGCTAGAATCAGTTCTGGAACTGGTTCTAAGTCAGTCACACCTTCCATATAGGATCGCAGGAACTGATTCCGGAACCAGTTCCATAGAATCGGTTGCGATGGAACCAGTTATAGAATTGGTGTGGTTGGCAACCGATTGTATAATTTTTTCCTGGGTAGTAAGACCACTCAAAAGATTTGCAAACATATTTTTTTATGCATATATTTATAAAGATATGTATATTTTAAAAATAACAAGATGGAATACATATTTACTTAGCTTGCTGCAGATTTTATAGTAAAAAACTAAACTTAATACCACCTTTTTAGTAGGAAGTATAGTTTTGCATAGCTCTGGTGATAATTATCCGATTAGCCATATTTTAGTGCTTTCGCGTGTAGATAATTGTCGGTTGAGTTACCGAAAAAGTGATTCAGTATATTTTAGTTAACGATATTATTCGCTAGAAAAAGTTATCGACAAATTTCGGTAGAAATAAAAAATGCCAAACAAAAAGTATTTGTAAATAAAAAACAGAATGAAAAACAACATTTGTATGAATAAATTTTTTTTTTGAAAACCGGCGAGTTAGAATGTTTTTTCGTGGTTTTTTGTTTGCTATCGGGCTTAAAAAATATGGAATACCGTTCCATATAGTGTTTTTTTTAAATCGGGAAAGCCTAAATACATTAAATTTAAAGTGTATTTTTTCACCCTATAGCAGTATTATAATATAATCCATAATAAAAGCGACTTAAAATTTAATTAAGTGTCTTTAAAGGCATTGCGCGCCCCACCGCGGTTCTTGTTTTTCTTTTGTAATTGTGAAACGGTTGGATCGTTAGTGAAACTAAGGCTATTCAAGTGAGTTGTAAGTGTTCGAGTTTGCAATAATCGCCGTTAATCAGTTAGAAAGTCAGTGGGAAATTTTTGCGATTACCGTGATTTCCCTTGCTTTTCTATTTTGAATTTATTCATTCAGCGACTAAATTGCATAAAGTTGAATGATACGAAACTTTCGCGGTTTGCATAATTGAGATTTTTACGCCTTGAATCAAAAAGTTAAATAAGTTATTTTCAAATTGTAAAAGCACAAAGAAATCGCGTTAATTGCAAAAATGTGTCATTAACTATGTAGCTGATTCACAGCTATTTTTTCAATCACGTATACGCACGACTTACTTGAATAACTTTAATTTCACTAAGAAACACACAGTTTATCAATTAAGAAAGTAAAAAACCGCGGTAGAGCGCGTAAAGCATATCTTCTTAAAGAAATAAAAAAAAAATAAAAATGTTCAGTCGCATTTAAACATACACCTATTTTTGGCGTTCCGCGATTCGGAAAAAATATGTCATTCGGGTTGCTATATATTTATTTACTGGTTTTACATAAATATATAGCATGGTTTTAGAGCACTGCAGAACTATAAGATAATTTTTAGTGCTACTTGTATCCAGAGATGGTCCAAAATTATTACCATTACATTTTCATTACAATTTCTTTATGTGAAGGTAATGAAAGTTTTATCGTCATATCTATTATATAAAGTAATGGTTTGATTTTCATTTACATAACTTTTTTGTAATACCTATAATAAAAAAAACAATTCATTCATTGTAATGGAATTAAAAAAAAAAATCATAACTTAACTAAAAGCGAAATACGTTTGATTTTTCTATAGTCGCGCCTTTATTGGCAAAGTTATAAATTTTCATATAAAATATTGTGGTTGAGGAGCGCTTATGGGGCACTTTATACTTTGAGCCCTCAAAATTTAAGCTTATTCGTTATTTGAGCTTCAAAGCACCGTAAATAAAAAAAAAAAAAAGTTTTTGAATTTCACGTAAAAAAACTGTTATAATCCATATAAAAAAAATTATTTTTCACTATAATCAGTTTCACGTGAAAAGTGTGTAGAGTTTGTTTTCACGCAAATTTAATGTACAAAACTATTATTTTTCTGCTGAATAAGTGACATTTTGTGTATATTGTGATTGTATCTTCCCTTTAGAAAAACGTGTAAGGCCATACAATATAATCGATTTGGTGTACTTCATTTTGTGCGTACTTACGATATGGGATACCTGTGTATAACAATTGTATATGAAACACAAAATATTTGAAAATTTTCAAAAATTTTGTCTAACTTACATGCCACTATACTTGTGTGTACTTACGAAGTATATTGGCTTGTGGGCCATTACAATGCGGCCATACTCTGGGTAAAGTAAGCCAGCTTGTTTGTAGAGTTTGAAAGTACTCGGAGATACTTGTGTGTACTTACTAGTATCTCCGAGTGCTTTCAAACTCTACTTTACCCAGGGTATGGCCGCATTGTAATGGCCCACAAGCCAATATACTTCATAAGTACACACAAGTATAGTGGCATGTAAGTTAGACAAAATTTTTGAAAATATTCAAAAATTTTGTGTTTCATATACAATTGTTATACACAGGTATCCCATATCGTAAGTACGCAAAAAATGAAGTATACCAAATCGATTACATTGTGTGGCCTTACACGTTTTTCTAAAGGGTTTATTATAAAATTAAAAAATTGTTCATTTTTATAATTTAAATTGCAGTTTGAAGCCTTTAAAGTTCGAGTGAAATTTTTACGGTGCTTAAGCGACGAATCAGCATACCATGAATTCAAATTAAAGCACACGAAAAAAGAAAAGTATTTACCTTTGTATAATTAAAATTAATTTCATAACAATTACTTGAATATAATGGAAATGAAAAATATTTCATTACAATTACGTATATGTAATGGAAATTAAAGTGCTTGTATCTTTCGCTTACAAGCAGAGCCACAAAAATGTCTACTTTTGCTGGGTTGATATTAATTACCACTACAAATAAATTCAAAAGCACGAAAAAATTTAAGTAAATACTTAAAAAAGCGTGAAAAATAGTCATTCATAAATGTTAAAATTAATCCAATTGAATTAATTTGATGCAATTGAATTAATACGATCTAATTGAATTAATTTTATTTGCACATGTAGGGTAAAAAATTATGTAATTAATTTTAAGCACTAGGCCGTTATAAATATTGGCAAATTTTATTTTTAAGAATATAGAATGGTATTCCATTTATATTCTATGAAAAGAGAATTACCTAAAATCATAGTTTTCGCGATTTATAAAAATTTTAGTCGAAAAAACCAGTATTTATTTAGTAGTATGAATCAAAGCACTGTTAATTCACTGATTCGCTGTTAAACGAGAGCCATTGAATTTAATGCAAATGCCAGTTCCTTATTCTTAATGTAAATTGTTAAGAAATTTACAATAAAATACATTTCTTTAGCGCATTCTGAAATTATTTTACTCATATTTTACCTTATCTACAACTTTTTTTCTGTTGTTAACTTAACAATAATTGTCGGAAGTTAACGATATTATTTAACGACAAAATTCGGTAGAAAAAGTTACGGAATCAGTTTTAACGACAATTGCAGTTAATTATCGAATTTTGACAATCTAACTACCGATTTTTGTCGTTAAAAAGTTAGAGAATCGCACTACTGATTAAGAATAAAATCAATTGTAAAATTGTTTAAACGACTTATTTGTATCAACGATTTAAAGTAATAAATACAGTTGAACCTTCCCAGCAAAAACTTTTATTACCATCCCCGCAAAAACTTTCATTACCATGTAATGAGTTTTAGGTATTGAAATCTTAAGTGTTCACAGTTACCTTTTAATTACAAAACTACTTATTTTAACATGGTGATGTCATTGGAGGAAAGTCATTACACTGATGTTACCTGTAAGTAGTTTATCAACTGTTCTATAAATAGATGTTGAATATAAATTTAAAAAGTATTAAAATTTAAAAACGACACGAATTGATCAGCGTACCTCACGGTTGTCAGGCAAACACTCTAATCATTACACTACGACATCGCTATGATTTTTAATGCGTAACGTATGTACACATTTATTGTGGCAGCTGTTATACATGTCTTTTTTTCACAAAACTTGTTATTAAATACTGCTTAATGAACATCAACATTTCTATAAATAGCTGTTTAATATAAATTACAAAAAAAAAAAAAAAAAAACAAAACAATGGAAGCAGACACGAATTGATCAGCGAATATTATGTCTGTCAGGCAAAAACGCTAATCACTAGGCTACGCCATAGTTATGGTTTTTAATGATTTATAACATATATTATTTGTTTCAGCTATTGTGAATTAGTAATGTGTGGGGTATAATTATGGGTAACTCATTACATTCAGTTTAAAAGTAATTCAAAGTGTAAGGAGATATGAGATCTAAGTAATGCATGTAGTGATGACCAGTCATTACCAAGTTTTTGCTGGGCATGTAATGAGCTTTAGGTATTGAAATCTTAAGTGTTCACTTGTTACCTTTTAATTACTAAACTACTTATTTTAACATGGTGATGTCATTGGAGGAAAGTCATTACACTGATGTTACCTGTAAGTAGTTTATCAACTGTTCTATAAATAGATGTTGAATATAAATTTGTAAAAGTATAAAAATTTAAAAACTAATAGGAGCTGACACGAATTGATCAGCGTACCTCACGGTTGTCAGGCAAACACTCTAAGCATTACACTACGACTTCGCCATGATTTTTAATGCTTAACATATGTACACATTTATTGTGGCAGTTGTTATACATGTCTATTTTTCACAAAACTTGTTGTGAAAAATAGACATGTTTAATATAAATTACAAAAAAAAAAAAATACAATGGAAGCTAACACGAGTTGATCAGCGATCCTCATGTCTGTCAGGCAGTGTTACCATATATTTTTTTAGAAAAACTTATTACAGCTGGTTCTTTAGAAAAACTGTTTTTCTAAAAAATTTTAAAAACCAGAAGAAATTCTGGGATCCCGAAGTATCCTGGGACTAAAATATTATCCCATGGTCTCCATTTTCAAAATATCGAGATTGGAATAATTTAATTGCGTTTGGAATTTATAGTAATAATTTTGAACAGCCTTCTAATAAAACTTTTTTTTAAGAATTTTGGTCTCCTAGGCCCGAACTTGAAGTTAAAAAATTCATCGAATCACCCTTCCGAGATGTGAACTTTTTATTAACCCCTGACTTAGGATAGAATACTTTACTGGTCAGTGTTGTACTTCAAAATATTCTTTATACATAGATTTGCATTGCATATTTTAATTCTTAAATTTTAGTTAAAAAAATGTAAATTAAACAAATCTGCCGTTTTAATATGAAGAAACGGTAAAAAAAGCCATGAATTTAAAAAAACTGTTTTTTACAAGAAAAAACTGGAAAACTGTTAGGCACCCAAAAATACTGTAAAAAACATTTAAAACTGGATATATGGCAACGCTGCTGTCAGGCAAAAACGCTAACGCTAGGCTACGCCATGGTTATGGTTTTTAATGATTTAGAACATATATTATTTGTTTCAGCTATTGTGAAATAGTAATGTGTGGGGTATAATTGTCGGTAACTCATTACATTCAGTTTAAAAGTAATTCAAAGGGTAATGAGATCTAAGTAATGCATGCAGTAATGACCAGTCATTACCAAGTTTTTGCTGGGACTCAATCAAATTTAAAGAGAAATTAACTTTTGAATATACTATGAGCGTCAAAAGTAAGTATACATGTAAGTTGGTCATGTGTTCATTTATATTTCGGTATTTTGCAATTCTATTTTATTCAACATATAATTCATTTCGAATAATATAATTTCTCCTATCTCAATTTATAAAACAACAACAACAATAATCTTACAGCAACAAGAAAAAGGAAATCCAATGGTTAATTTATAAATTTTATTTTTATTTTATAATAATTATGATGCAAACTATTAGTAGTAATAATAAAAAATAGCCACTTATCAATTAAAAGATTCGAAAAAAAATTCAGTTTCCTATTTGCAGCCACATTTTATAAAAAAAAAAAGCCACTTATCGATTAGAAGGTGCGAAAAAAGTTTCAGTTTCCCATTTGCAGCCACATTTTATAAATTTTTTCTCAGTAAATGAGGGGATTGCATTCTATTTATTTTCTAACTTGTTTGATTATGCCAGGCACAAAAAAAAACTCATTAAAAAATTTTTTATAAAAAAGTTTTCGCAATTGGATTTCGAGTCTATTTTGTTTATGAAAACTTAAGAAACTTGGCCATTTGGTATTTGGTTTCACCAAAAAATATTTTCCTTTTCCATTTATTTTGTTACGTTTAAAAATTTGTCAAATCATTTCGGGGGAGCTCGAGCCCTCTACCCCCCTAATTACGTGCCTGGTTGTATTTTATAACATCTGCCATTTTTCGATTAAATTTAGATCTTACCAAATCCTCGAATATATTCCGGGATCTAATTCGATCTGCAATTTTTCCGATAAATTTAGATATAACTTATTCCCCAAATATATTAATTTTTATTTATTTATATTGCTGGATCTAATTCGATCTGCCATTTTTCGGATCAATTTAGATCTAAGTTTATCCCCAAATATATAGCTGGATCTAATTCGATCTGCCATTTTTCGGATAAATTTAGATCTTACGATTTTCCATTTGAAATTCAGAAAATATCAATTGAAATTCAGAAAATATCATTTGAAATTCAGAAAATATCAATTGAAATTCAGAAAATATCATTTGAAATGCAGAAAATATCATTTGAAATTCAGAAAATATCAAATATTATTCAGAAAACATCAATTGAAATTCAGAAAATATCAATTGAAATTCAGAAAATATCAATTGGAATTCAGAAAATATCAATTAAAATTCAGAAATCGTCATTTGAAATTCAGAAAATATCAATTGAAATTCAGAAACCGTCATTTGAAATTCAGAAAATATCAATTGAAATTCAGAAAATATCATTTGAAATTCAGAAAATGTCAATTGAAATTCAGAAAATATCATTTGGAATTCAGAAAATATCATTTGAAATTCAGAAAATATCAATTGATGTTCAGAAAACATCAATTGAAATTCAGAAAATATCAATTGAAATTCAGAAATCGTCATTTGAAATTCAGAAAATATCAATAGAATTTCAATTGATATTTTCTGAATTTCAATTGATGTTTTCTGAATATCAATTGATATTTTCTGAATTTTAAATGATATTTTCTGAATTTCAAATGATATTTTCTGAATTTCAATTGACATTTTCTGAATTTCAAATGATATTTTCTGTATTTCAATTGATATTTTCTGAATTTCAAAGGACGGTTTCTGAATTTCAAATGATATTTTCTGAATTTCGTTTGGTATTTTCTAAATATCAAATGATATTTTCTGAATTTCAATTTATATTTTCTGAATTTCAAATGTCAATTTCTGAATTTCAATTGACATTTTTTGAATTTCAAATGACGATTTCTGAATTTCAATTGATATGTTCTGAATTTCAATTGATATTTTTTGAATTTCAATTGATATTTTCTGAATTTCAAATGATATTTTCTGAATTTCAAATGATATTTTCTGAATTTCAATTAATATTTTCTGAATTTCAAATGATATTTTCTGAATTTCAAATGGAAATTCTGAATTTCAATTGATCTTTTCTGAATTTCAAATGGAAATTCTGAATTTCAATTGATATTTTCTGAATTTCAAATGGAACTTCTGAATTTCAATTGATAATTTCTGAATTACAGTTGCAAAAGGTGTAGTAAACTTCACTTTAAACTTAAAACGGTTTTATCTCCAAGCATTTAACGAAAAGCAACCAAGCTCAATAATTAATCAAACAAATTTCTATTTTCCAAATACTGAAATTATTACACGCAAAGGACTCAGAAAAAATAAATTTTGTGTAGGCTCAAAAAGAACCAGGGGTTTTCATATAACCTCTTATGTACCTTCTGAATCGTGTAAACTCGACTTATGCTAACTTAATGTTCAAAAGAGTTTACGAGCCCTAGAAACTTACTAGATTTAAAAATTTTAGAAAAAAAAGACTTTTCACCATAATGAACTTCGTGTGAAAATTGTGTAGAATTTTTTCTCTCGAAAATTTAATATACGAATTTTATTTTGAAACCGTGACATTTCAGCTTAATTGTTATTTGTCTTTCGTATAATAAAATTTTTTTAGTTTCTAAATTTTAACAAAGATTTGAGGCCTTTAAAATTCGAGTGAAAACGTAAATATTTCTTCATAAAATATTCAATTTGATTTAATTTGCTCACTTATTTCTTAATAATTTTCTGAGCTTAAGAGCGATGCTAACTTAGCTCCTTTTTTGAGTTTTTTTTTTTTAATTAAAATGAATTGGGTATAAAATTGGGGATTGAAACATTTAAAATGAGAATAAGCTAAAACTTCTTGGGCAACACTGCTCCCCAATAAAATGAAACTGTATTGCCAGAAAAAACAAAACAGCAGTCAGCGCCACCTGTTGCATTAAATACCTGTGTTGCCATTCATCAGGACCATGGGAGGCCCCTGGTTTAATGTTTAATAAAAATCAAAAAAACCAAAACAAATTGTGCTTTTAAATGAAATTAATTATATATTTCATCAAAGAGTATACATAATAAAGAGATTGGGGGACTCCCTATCACTGAGAAAGCATTTGTTCTATTATGTGCCTTGCAACAGGAACATACTCAAACCAATATCACCCAGCAAACATGGCAATAAGAAGAAGATTCTCCGAAAATATAGCCAGGAAGAAAACATTTATTGCCGGCAATATCAATTTCGTATTCCGGAAGTTTCCTTCGTCGGAAACAACTGTTACACTAAAACAATACTTCCAGGCAATATCAAAGCAATAACTCATATTGAAGATAAAAGGGATATAAATAAATAAACTCCCGGTACAATAAAAAAAACGATTTAATTTTTTCATTATTAAATTTAAGCCTGAAAAACAATATCTGCATACATAATCCATTGACCAACTTATAGATTATTTTGATTTCATCTTAGCCGATTTTTCCCGCGCAATTAATCTTAACTTTTCACGAGTTTATTTCCTATATATCTTTTGATTGTTTTTGTACAAATTTAGTTTTAATTTTTTCCAAATTGATAAAAGATTTCAAACAAATTTGCTTTATCTTCCAAATGATACAAAGGTGATATTGCCGCAATATTGCCATAAAAAGTTATGACAAAAGATAAAATTTTTGAATTATTTTTTTTTCCAAATATCGCCGAATTATCTTCCAAGTGATAAAAGGAAGACAATTTCAAAGTATATACTACTCATTCAAATGACAAATAGAAGATATCGCTTTAATATCTTCTTGGAAGGTATCTTTCAAATGTTTGCAGGGTCATTATGTGCGCTCTTTGTATGATTCAAAACATCAATTGTAACAAGTGATGGAAAATAATAATTTAGTTATAAAAATCAAGAATGGAACTATACTATGGAATAATACTATTCCAACAGTATTATAGCCCTAGATTGTGAATTATAAAAAACCATATGTGAAAAATTGTAAAATAATATCGGAATGCGAAAAAAGGCTTTGGGGTTCAAAAAATTAATGAAAAGATTTACATTCTGCAAACGATGCCAAAATTTTCTTTTTTTGCAACTAACCACGAAACTTTGTTTACGAAATGGGCATTATACTCCGTAGATTGTAAATTTAAAAAACCGCACTTAAAAAATTGCAAAATAATAGAGGAACGCGAAAAAAGACTTTGTGGTAGAAAAAATAATTTAAAAACTCAATCATCGATTAACAATCTGCAAATGAATACAATGAAGCAAAAATTTTCCTTTTTGCAAATATTTTTTTCGCGATTTATTTATTTTTTTTTTGCAAACTAAGCACCAAACTTTTGTGTATAAAATTGGTACTAGACCCTAGATTACAAATTTAAAAAAACCACACTTAAAAAATTGCAAAATAATCGCGGAAAGCGAAAAAAGGCTTTATGGTACAAAAAATTAATTAAAAAACTTAATCAGCGATTTACATTCTGCAAACAAATATATTGATGAAAAAATTTATCCTTTTTGCAAATTTTATTTTTCGCGTTGTATAAAATGTGTATTATAGTCCCTAGATTATAAATTAAAAAGAAACGTACTTAAAAAATTGCAAAGTAAAAGCGGAACGCGAAAAAAGACTTTGTGGTACAAAAAATTAATTAGGAAACGTAATCAGCTATTTAGATACTGCAAGCAAATATATCGATGCAAAAATTTTCCTTTTTGCAAATTTTATTTTTCGCGATTTTTTTTGCAACTAGCCACCAAATTTTGTTGGATGAAATGTGTATTATAGCCCCTAGATTAAAAACTAAAAAAAAACGCACGTAAAGAATTGCAAAATAATAGCGGAATTTGGTACAAAAATTTAATTTTTATGGTACAAAAATTTAATCCCTAGGTTATATATTTAAAAAAACCACACTTAAAAAGTTGCAAAATAACGGCGGAATTCGAAAAAGGCTTTATGGTACAGAAAATGAATTAAAAGAAGTAATCAGCGATCGACATTCTGCAAACTAATATATTGTTGCAAAAATTTAGCTTTTTGCAAATTTTTTTTTCGCAATTTGTGCTAATATTGTGCTAAGTTGGTCATGTGTTCATTTATATTTCGGTATTTTGCAATTCTATTTTATTCAACATATAATTCATTTCGAATAATATAATTTCTCCTATCTCAATTTATAAAACAACAACAACAATAATCTTACAGCAACAAGAAAAAGGAAATCCAATGGTTAATTTATAAATTTTATTTTTATTTTATAATAATTATGATGCAAACTATTAGTAGTAATAATAAAAAATAGCCACTTATCAATTAAAAGATTCGAAAAAAAATTCAGTTTCCTATTTGCAGCCACATTTTATAAAAAAAAAAGCCACTTATCGATTAGAAGGTGCGAAAAAAGTTTCAGTTTCCCATTTGCAGCCACATTTTATAAATTTTTTCTCAGTAAATGAGGGGATTGCATTCTATTTATTTTCTAACTTGTTTGATTATGCCAGGCACAAAAAAAAACTCATTAAAAAATTTTTTATAAAAAAGTTTTCGCAATTGGATTTCGAGTCTATTTTGTTTATGAAAACTTAAGAAACTTGGCCATTTGGTATTTGGTTTCACCAAAAAATATTTTCCTTTTCCATTTATTTTGTTACGTTTAAAAATTTGTCAAATCATTTCGGGGGAGCTCGAGCCCTCTACCCCCCTAATTACGTGCCTGGTTGTATTTTATAACATCTGCCATTTTTCGATTAAATTTAGATCTTACCAAATCCTCGAATATATTCCGGGATCTAATTCGATCTGCAATTTTTCCGATAAATTTAGATATAACTTATTCCCCAAATATATTAATTTTTATTTATTTATATTGCTGGATCTAATTCGATCTGCCATTTTTCGGATCAATTTAGATCTAAGTTTATCCCCAAATATATAGCTGGATCTAATTCGATCTGCCATTTTTCGGATAAATTTAGATCTTACGATTTTCCATTTGAAATTCAGAAAATATCAATTGAAATTCAGAAAATATCATTTGAAATTCAGAAAATATCAATTGAAATTCAGAAAATATCATTTGAAATGCAGAAAATATCATTTGAAATTCAGAAAATATCAAATATTATTCAGAAAACATCAATTGAAATTCAGAAAATATCAATTGAAATTCAGAAAATATCAATTGGAATTCAGAAAATATCAATTAAAATTCAGAAATCGTCATTTGAAATTCAGAAAATATCAATTGAAATTCAGAAACCGTCATTTGAAATTCAGAAAATATCAATTGAAATTCAGAAAATATCATTTGAAATTCAGAAAATGTCAATTGAAATTCAGAAAATATCATTTGGAATTCAGAAAATATCATTTGAAATTCAGAAAATATCAATTGATGTTCAGAAAACATCAATTGAAATTCAGAAAATATCAATTGAAATTCAGAAATCGTCATTTGAAATTCAGAAAATATCAATAGAATTTCAATTGATATTTTCTGAATTTCAATTGATGTTTTCTGAATATCAATTGATATTTTCTGAATTTTAAATGATATTTTCTGAATTTCAAATGATATTTTCTGAATTTCAATTGACATTTTCTGAATTTCAAATGATATTTTCTGTATTTCAATTGATATTTTCTGAATTTCAAAGGACGGTTTCTGAATTTCAAATGATATTTTCTGAATTTCGTTTGGTATTTTCTAAATATCAAATGATATTTTCTGAATTTCAATTTATATTTTCTGAATTTCAAATGTCAATTTCTGAATTTCAATTGACATTTTTTGAATTTCAAATGACGATTTCTGAATTTCAATTGATATGTTCTGAATTTCAATTGATATTTTTTGAATTTCAATTGATATTTTCTGAATTTCAAATGATATTTTCTGAATTTCAAATGATATTTTCTGAATTTCAATTAATATTTTCTGAATTTCAAATGATATTTTCTGAATTTCAAATGGAAATTCTGAATTTCAATTGATCTTTTCTGAATTTCAAATGGAAATTCTGAATTTCAATTGATATTTTCTGAATTTCAAATGGAACTTCTGAATTTCAATTGATAATTTCTGAATTACAGTTGCAAAAGGTGTAGTAAACTTCACTTTAAACTTAAAACGGTTTTATCTCCAAGCATTTAACGAAAAGCAACCAAGCTCAATAATTAATCAAACAAATTTCTATTTTCCAAATACTGAAATTATTACACGCAAAGGACTCAGAAAAAATAAATTTTGTGTAGGCTCAAAAAGAACCAGGGGTTTTCATATAACCTCTTATGTACCTTCTGAATCGTGTAAACTCGATTTATGCTAACTTAATGTTCAAAAGAGTTTACGAGCCCTAGAAACTTACTAGATTTAAAAATTTTAGAAAAAAAAGACTTTTCACCATAATGAACTTCGTGTGAAAATTGTGTAGAATTTTTTCTCTCGAAAATTTAATATACGAATTTTATTTTGAAACCGTGACATTTCAGCTTAATTGTTATTTGTCTTTCGTATAATAAAATTTTTTTAGTTTCTAAATTTTAACAAAGATTTGAGGCCTTTAAAATTCGAGTGAAAACGTAAATATTTCTTCATAAAATATTCAATTTGATTTAATTTGCTCACTTATTTCTTAATAATTTTCTGAGCTTAAGAGCGATGCTAACTTAGCTCCTTTTTTGAGTTTTTTTTTTTTAATTAAAATGAATTGGGTATAAAATTGGGGATTGAAACATTTAAAATGAGAATAAGCTAAAACTTCTTGGGCAACACTGCTCCCCAATAAAATGAAACTGTATTGCCAGAAAAAACAAAACAGCAGTCAGCGCCACCTGTTGCATTAAATACCTGTGTTGCCATTCATCAGGACCATGGGAGGCCCCTGGTTTAATGTTTAATAAAAATCAAAAAAACCAAAACAAATTGTGCTTTTAAATGAAATTAATTATATATTTCATCAAAGAGTATACATAATAAAGAGATTGGGGGACTCCCTATCACTGAGAAAGCATTTGTTCTATTATGTGCCTTGCAACAGGAACATACTCAAACCAATATCACCCAGCAAACATGGCAATAAGAAGAAGATTCTCCGAAAATATAGCCAGGAAGAAAACATTTATTGCCGGCAATATCAATTTCGTATTCCGGAAGTTTCCTTCGTCGGAAACAACTGTTACACTAAAACAATACTTCCAGGCAATATCAAAGCAATAACTCATATTGAAGATAAAAGGGATATAAATAAATAAACTCCCGGTACAATAAAAAAAACGATTTAATTTTTTCATTATTAAATTTAAGCCTGAAAAACAATATCTGCATACATAATCCATTGACCAACTTATAGATTATTTTGATTTCATCTTAGCCGATTTTTCCCGCGCAATTAATCTTAACTTTTCACGAGTTTATTTCCTATATATCTTTTGATTGTTTTTGTACAAATTTAGTTTTAATTTTTTCCAAATTGATAAAAGATTTCAAACAAATTTGCTTTATCTTCCAAATGATACAAAGGTGATATTGCCGCAATATTGCCATAAAAAGTTATGACAAAAGATAAAATTTTTGAATTATTTTTTTTTCCAAATATCGCCGAATTATCTTCCAAGTGATAAAAGGAAGACAATTTCAAAGTATATACTACTCATTCAAATGACAAATAGAAGATATCGCTTTAATATCTTCTTGGAAGGTATCTTTCAAATGTTTGCAGGGTCATTATGTGCGCTCTTTGTATGATTCAAAACATCAATTGTAACAAGTGATGGAAAATAATAATTTAGTTATAAAAATCAAGAATGGAACTATACTATGGAATAATACTATTCCAACAGTATTATAGCCCTAGATTGTGAATTATAAAAAACCATATGTGAAAAATTGTAAAATAATATCGGAATGCGAAAAAAGGCTTTGGGGTTCAAAAAATTAATGAAAAGATTTACATTCTGCAAACGATGCCAAAATTTTCTTTTTTTGCAACTAACCACCAAACTTTGTTTACGAAATGGGCATTATACTCCGTAGATTGTAAATTTAAAAAACCGCACTTAAAAAATTGCAAAATAATAGAGGAACGCGAAAAAAGACTTTGTGGTAGAAAAAATAATTTAAAAACTCAATCATCGATTAACAATCTGCAAATGAATACAATGAAGCAAAAATTTTCCTTTTTGCAAATATTTTTTTCGCGATTTATTTATTTTTTTTTTGCAAACTAAGCACCAAACTTTTGTGTATAAAATTGGTACTAGACCCTAGATTACAAATTTAAAAAAACCACACTTAAAAAATTGCAAAATAATCGCGGAAAGCGAAAAAAGGCTTTATGGTACAAAAAATTAATTAAAAAACTTAATCAGCGATTTACATTCTGCAAACAAATATATTGATGAAAAAATTTATACTTTTTGCAAATTTTATTTTTCGCGTTGTATAAAATGTGTATTATAGTCCCTAGATTATAAATTAAAAAGAAACGTACTTAAAAAATTGCAAAGTAAAAGCGGAACGCGAAAAAAGACTTTGTGGTACAAAAAATTAATTAGGAAACGTAATCAGCTATTTAGATACTGCAAGCAAATATATCGATGCAAAAATTTTCCTTTTTGCAAATTTTATTTTTCGCGATTTTTTTTGCAACTAGCCACCAAACTTTGTTGGATGAAATGTGTATTATAGCCCCTAGATTAAAAACTAAAAAAAAACGCACGTAAAGAATTGCAAAATAATAGCGGAATTTGGTACAAAAATTTAATTTTTATGGTACAAAAATTTAATCCCTAGGTTATATATTTAAAAAAAACCACACTTAAAAAGTTGCAAAATAACGGCGGAATTCGAAAAAGGCTTTATGGTACAGAAAATGAATTAAAAGAAGTAATCAGCGATCGACATTCTGCAAACTAATATATTGTTGCAAAAATTTAGCTTTTTGCAAATTTTTTTTTCGCAATTTGTGCTAATATTTGCTAATATCTAAATATTTAATTTTAATTTTTTTTAACGAGCCAAAGAGGAAGCTATTTTTTAGTTACTTACATTTTTAAATATGTAAGAGCGATCTAACATTTTTTTGGTATAAGAGCCCGATTAAGTGAGCCTTTTCCATCCCTGATAAACCAGTCGGAGTTCGTTCCTGATCTAAGCCGCATAATATTTTTTCAAATAAAAAATATTGAGAGAGTCGCAAGGCCATTGATTTCATTGACAGTTGAATTAATTGTAGCTGCATTATCCTTCCGGGCAACAAATTGTATACAAACAGATCTTCAATAGGTGCAGTCTTCCTCCGACCAAAAAATCAAAAGTTTCATTTTTAAACAAGTCATCCCTGTTCGAAAAGTTTATTATATAAATATTAAAGTTGTTTTTCATCCAAAGTTAATAAATATTGTATTCCGGCAGTGGAAAATATATGTTTTTTGAAATATTTTTAAAATTTTTGGTTAGGTCGCAAATATTTTTTGTTTACAAAAATAACCAATCAGCTGTTAGCGAGATAATGAAACCCCCTTCAACCGTATGTGAACAGTTTTGATTATTTTCCAAATCTAATTGCTAAATCGCCTACAAAACTTGCTTGTGAATGGGGTATTAGGGTGGAAAAAATTGTAAAATGTCGAATTTTTCCAAATTACAAACCTATACCCAGCAAAAACATGGTAATGACAGATCATTACCATACGGATTACCAAGTAATGATAAGTCATTACCTTTGCATTCCTTTAAAACACAAAATAACGAATTACCGATAATAATTTATAGAAGAACTTACATATTCGTGCAAAGTAACCACTTACTGGTAATTGATTACATAAGTACTGATTAAGTATTTTTTTTATATTAATATTTTATTTATAAATTTGTTTTGAACTAAATAGGAAATTTTCCAATGTAAAAAGTTTTTTTTTCAAATATGACCAACTATTTTACAATGTAGGGTAACCACTTATTTTCTAACTCCTGAGTAACCACATATTCTATCTTTGTGAGTAACTACTTATTCTTTCACTATGGGTAACTCGTTATTCGCACTTTTTTTGTAAGCGAGAGGGTAATGACCACCCATGAATTTTTAGACATCGCGAACAAAAGTAATGTTGCGAGTAAATAGCCTGGTAAGTAGTAAAACCCTTTGTGTGCTACTTACTCGCTTAATTACTCGGTAATGTCTGTTTTTGCTGGGTAGTAATAGCTATTGCCTGTAAGCAGGAAACCGGTCATCTTTAAGGAAATCCAAAGGTTAATTTATCAATTTTATGTTTATTTTATAATAATTATGATGAAAATTATTAGTAGTAATAATAAAAAATAGCCACTTATCAATTAAAAGATTCGAAAAAAATTTCAGTTTCCTATTTGCAGCCACATTTTATAAAAAATAACCACTTATCGATTAGAAGGTGCAAAAAAAATTTCAGTTTCCCATTTTCAGCCACATTTTATAAATTTTTTTTAGTAAATGGGAGGATTGCATTCTATTTATTTTCTAACCTATTTGATTATGCCTGGCACAAAAAAACACTCATAACCAAAAACAGTTTCTAAGGGCACCAAATAGCTTAAAAATTTTTTTAGAAAACTGTTTTCGCAATTGGATTTCGAGTCTATTTTGTTTATGAAAACTTAAGAAACTTGGCCATTTGGTATTTGGTTTCAACAAAAAATATTTTCCTTTTCCATTTATTTTGATACGTTTAAAAATTTGTCAAATCAAATGGCTCGAGCCCCCTAGCCCCCCCTAATTACGTGCCTGGTTGTATTTTATATTAAATTTATTTTTCGATTAAATTTAGATCTTACCAAATCCTCGAATATATTCCGGGATCTAATTCGATCTGCAATTTTTCCGATAAATGTAGATATAACTTATTCCGTAAATGAATGTTCTTTTTAGTTTGACTCTAGATCATAAATTAATATCACTTTCTGTTTAAATTATTTTCAAATCAAAGAAAGATGATACAATTTTTTACAAGTAAATTACAAAGAATAAAATAATAATAATAAAAGTATATTTGAAAGAATTCGATAAGACCAGCAATACAGAATACGTATTTTCGGCTTTCGCTACAAAGCCATCATCAGTGTATTTCGTCTTGTGTGGGCTAATATTTTAATGTTGTCTACTTATGTGACCGCTGAAAGAAAATCTTATTTCGTATCAACAACTCAACTTAGACTTACTTAGCGTCTTGACGAGACATCGATTTGTGCGAACATGAAACGAATTACATGCAAAACAAAAACAACAAATAAAATTTGTTGTTGTTTCACGTGTGATTTGTTTCATGTTCGCACAAATCCATGGCTAGTCAAGACTATAAGTAACATCAACGAAATTTAACAATGCTATTTTTATCCTTTGTTATTATTACTCTATTTTGCTTTAAACCTTAATTCTTAAGATATCTCAGCTGATTCTATTCAACTCTGTGTATGAAAACCACAGATTCTTGAATTACAACGAACCGTTAAATTTAAATTTAAATGTATATTAAGATGAATGGGGGAATATTTAGTTGATCTCTTATTTTTAAGTAAATGAATGTTATTTTTAGTTTCACTCTAGATCATAAATTAATATCACTTTCTGTTTAAATTATTTTCAAATCAAAGAAAGATGATACAATTTTTTACAAGTAAATTACAATAAATTTTTTACAAGTAAATTCCCCAAATATATTAATTTTTATTTATTTATATTGCTGGATCTAATTCGATCTGCCATTTTTCGGATCAATTTAGATCTAAGTTTATCCCCAAATATATAGCCAGATCTAATTCGATCTGCCATTTTTCGGATAAATTTAGATCTTACTAAATCCCGAAATATATTGCTGGATCTAATTCGATCTGCCATTTTACGGATCAAATTAGATCTAAATTTACAAGAAGGATATCATTGGATCTCCCAATTTTGAGATATTAGTTGGTTTTTTTTTACTGATTTTTAGTAGAAACTGTAAATTTTACGGAATTTTCGTAATTTTAGCTTATTTTTTTGTGAGTTTTGAATAAAATTAATAAAAATTTACAAAAATTTTATTAAAATTACTTCATTCATCCGAACCCTTTACTTTGTATGCCAAATATCTCAAAAACTACGGAATCGATTCTTTTAGAATTTTCAATGAATAAAATACATATGTATATAAGTTGGGATGATTTGAACTCTAACAATATTTGAAGTTTTGTTTTCACCTTTTAGTAGTAAACTTCACTTTAAACTTAAAACCGTTTTATCTCCAAACATTTTTTTCCAATTTTTTTTCTTTTGCAATTTTTTGAAATTTTTTAATAATTTTTCAATTTTTGTCTTTGGAGTAAACACAAAAATTGGCTATAGTAAAGAAATTTGTTGTCCATAGTGTATAAATTGAGTCAGTAAGACAAAGTTAGACATACATAAATAAATTTTATTGGATATTTTACTGTTGCTCCGACTTTAGAAATTGATTCAAATCTTTGTTGTAATATTTGAAATTGGTTTTCCTGCTAAAATTCTCAAAAGTATTAAATTTACGACTTATAAAAAACTCGCTTCTCTTTCATCGTTTAATTTTATTTGAGGTTACAATAAAGTTATGCTTTTGGTTAATAAAATTCACTTACTATTAAGCCTCATTGACCCAAATTAAAAGAATGCGAAACAGTGTTGCCAGAACTCTTAGATGGAAATATGCTAGATTCCTAAAAAATTTCTGCTAAAATCTGCTAAATCCTAAAATAAAAAATATATGCTTAGAATATGCTAAATTAAAAAAACGCAATTATTTTATTATATTCATTATGCTAAAGATCTGCTAAATTTAATACAAAAAATATGCTGAAAATCTGCTAAATATTTTTTTTAGTATTATTTAATAAGGTCTTATTAATGGAAAAATACTTTTTTTAAACAATGTTTATAAAAAATTATATTTTAATACTTTTTTAAACTATCTTAGAATAAATATAAAAGTTTACCCCTTAATTCATAAATGCTTTCAAAAGTTATAGGAGGTTTATCGAACAAATTTTATGTGAAGAATTTGTTTTGTAAGCCTCCTAGAACTTTGCAGAGTGTTTACGAATTGAGAGGTAAACTTTTACATTTATTCTAAGATACTTTAAAAAAGTATGAAAAGATAATTTTTTGTAAATACTGTTTAATCTTTCTTTGAGACTAAACAAATAAACTTTCTCATTTAATTTTTTCACAATAAACATAACTGATCTTAAATTTTTGCAAGATTTTTTTATCGTTTTTGTAGCATTTTCAAATTATACAACACTACTAAAAAAGTTTAAATTCAAAAAAGAATTGAATAATTACGCATGAAATAAAAAGTTATGAAAACATTTAATCACTTGGATTTAATAAATCCAAAAAGTAGTTCTAAAAGTGCTCAACAGATGGGGTTAGATTCTCCCTATTTTAAAAAGAATTTTCTGTCCGACACTTCTTTCACCCTAATTTTTATACCGAATTCGATGATGAAGGATTTTACTTTAACTTTTAAGTTTTAATTATATTTTATAAAAAACAGCGATAGACAATCTGCCTTTTCAGTTTAAGCACTTCAATTTATATTTTTACACAATTGAAAAATTCCATTGCAATATTTAACATTCACTAATTGGATGTAATTAAATCACTTACAGTAGAGTGGAAAATTGCCATTTCTATTTCAGCATTTCTCCATATCCAAGAGAGGTGTATTTTTTTTTTCTAAACATATTTCATAAACAAATTTAATAAAAACCTTTTATTTGTTAGTTTTTAAATTTTTTTGTTTTTATTTTAATTTTCATTCGTGTTTTTTTCTGACATTAAATTAATAGGCTGTTTCATATACTTGTGCTTTTATTGTGGATTTATTAAATCCAGCTTTTTAAATTAAATCCCCTTTTTGTATGAAAAATTCTAAATCCAGGTAATTAAAAAAAAAACGCTAATTGTTATTGTTATAAATATTGTTACAGAAAAAATTATTTTGTTAAAAAATATGTTAAAAATATGCTCTTATTAAATAAAACAAAATATGCTAAAAAATCTGCTTTTGTCCAACAGAATATGCTAAAAAATCAGTTAGCATATTTTTACAAAAAAAATATGCAATTGCCCAACTCAATCTGCTAAATCTAGCAGAAAATATGCTAAAATGGCAACACTGATGCGAAATTGAAATAAAAAAGTGTTGTTGGCTAGCACTTGAAAACGTTTTTTAGTTTTAACTATTTTACCAGATATATGTATTAAAGTACCTACTACTCACTACACAGAAAACAAAAAGATGGCAAAATCCAGTGGATTATAACACAATTTTCTATTTCCGCCTCAGAGGTTTGGTATTTCCGATAAAATGAACTACCAATACCCATGTTGTTGAAGTTTCCAACCAACGGATAATGTTGACTTGTATGTTGATGATGATGATGAGGTTTTGTTGGTTGTTATACAAAAAATAAAATGAATAAAAATCCAAATTGTTTGCAAAATCAGTATTTAGTTCATGTATTTATTTCTTAGTTTTTGATTACGCTACTTATATCCCAATTGTAAAATGAGAAATTCGAATAAAGTAACTATTTATTCATTTTGTGCTTTTTATTTATATGTATACAATAGGGTAATACAGAATTTTTGGTGAAAATTGGTACAATTCCGTGGAGAGACGGTGACACTTGGTCAAAAATATCTATGCTGAACATGTATTAGCACACGGCGCATACGTATCAACTTGATATAAAAAAAAAATTACAAAACGTAAATTACCACAACCCTAATGTACAAGCCAGTATAATATAAAAAATTATTGATTATTTTTATATATTTCATTTACCAGTATTTAGGGAAAACTGCTTAAATTTTCTGGATCAAAACCCATAGAAAAATTCCCCAGATTATAAGTCAACTTCATATCATTTTTACGCTGGAAATATAGTTTATTGCAGATATCAAAAAAAAAAAATATATATATATATAAAAACTACACCATCGAAGAAGTTATTTTCAACGATTTCTGTTAGGGGTTTTCTCTCTTTAGAATTTAGAAAGAACAGCCATCCCCGAGTAAAATTAGTTTTTATATAACCATTTATGATTTTATAGATTTATATATCGTTGAGTATTGTCATATGTAACACCAAGTATAATTGTATATGATTATATCGAAATACATTTAGTTATATAGAATCATATTAACCAGATCCACCATTTTTCGGATCTAATAATATATTTTAAGACATAATTATGATAATTTTTGTAGAAACTTTTTTTTTTTGGTGAAATATTTTTTTTTTTTTTGTGGAAAAAGTTTTTTTTCGGAAACATTTTTTTTTAACTTTTTTTTTGTGGAAACTTTTTTATTTGTGGAAACACTTTTTTTTTTGTGGAAACAGACATCAAAATGTACCCTTCTTTTTATATATATGGATAAAGATTTCGGACTCTTTCTACAATTATTTCTCGACGAACTCATTTTGAATGTAACAAAAATATTGTGATATCTATATAAACTTTGCAAATCGCAATAATTTCGCAAAAAAATCAATGGTGAATGAAATCTGATGTTTTTGTAAAAAATAATTCTGTAACAGTACAGTAGATTTTTAGTACAATGAAATATTTTTTTGTTCATTTTAAGTCTAAATTTAATTACAAAAGGTTCTAAAAGTGCACATAATTTGTTAACGGAATATGACATACACAAAAATTTTGGACATTTTCTTTCCAAATTGGATTTGATATTTAAAATCGGACTTCGACTTATATTTAAATTTTTTTTTTTAAAAAGCTTAAAAAAATTTTAAATCTTGATTTTAAGCGACTATATTTAGAAAGGTTATTGAGATAGTGATACACACATAAGTTTGAAAAATAGGCCACAGAATTAAGCTTAAACTGTGTGAAGCGTTTTCTTTCCGAGGCTGGAGATACTAATTTATAAATTTTTTATTGAAAAAATCGTCTGAAAATTTTTAAAATTTAAATTGCGCAAAAACTAGAGCCAATATGAACAGACTGGTTGCATATTCGAAATCAGCACCCTCTAATTATCCTAAAACTACTGCAGTAACAATCACCTTTTTTTTGTAGAGCAGTGTTTTCGAAAGTAGAATTTATAGGGATATATGTTTTTTGAATAAAGCAAAAATATGCAATGTAAAAATTTCAATATTGAAAGTTAAACCTGGAAATCTTTTAAGGAAAAAACATAAAAAGAATCGGAGAAATTCGTTAAAACGTTTGTGTGAAAAACACAAACTTAAAAAGATTTATCTTAAAAATTTTTTAGACTCATTTGTTCTACATAGAAGTCCTAAGAAATTTGTGCAAAAATTTTGAAAGGAAAACGTTTTTAAATAAGTATTTTTCACACAAATTTGTTAACGAATTCGTTTTATTCTTTTTATAAAAACACCCAGTAAGTGTGTCTATTTGATTTTGTTTTTACTTAAAAAGTAGAAAATTTGTTTTAACCTAAGCTTTCTCTGAATAATAATTTTTGCAATTATTTATTTTTTATATAAGCTCCTAATAAGCATTCTCATCGAAGGGGGCTTTTATTTTGAAGACTTTTACCTTAATAAAAAATATTGTATTTTATTTTCATAAAAATATTTAATTCCTATACAAAACAAATTACATTTTAAACTTTAAGGTACGCTAACAACGCAGCGGGCTTGCCCGCTAGTACTAGGGAATGCATCCCGGGATTTCCCGTCCCGGGATTCCCGGGAAATTAAGCATAATTCCGTTCCCGCATTCCCGGGAATTTTGGTCGGAAATCCCGGGATTTCAAAAAATGAAATTTAAAATAATAAAGTTAATTACTTAAAATTTTCATATTCAAAATTTTTCCAACGTTTTGAAAATAGTAAAAATTTTACATTAGGTTTGTTCGTTTACTTACTACAATTTGCTACTTTTACCACTACTGAAAAATTCAAAAAGTAAACAAAACTTTCCAATTGTATACAATATAGTAAATGTAGTAAGATTTTGGAGTAAACGAAGACACTGATTAATTTGTGTACTAGCTCCAGCTTTCATGTTTAAAAAAAAATACACTCAATTAAATAGAGTTTGTATAACAAAAATTTGAATCGCAATCATTCTGTACAAAATTAGGGACAAATTTTTCCATTGATTTTTAAAAGTTTTCAAGTAAGTTCAAATTTGTTTCGAAAATTTTTAAAAAATTTTTCAATTGGATAAAATTGTTTTTTATATTAATTTTTGTATTTATTTTATTTTTTGACCGACAAGTTTTTTGATCTTAAAATTTGTTTTATTTTATTCAATTTTTAAAAACATATAATTAAACTTATATAATTTCTAATATAAAATAATTCTTTCCCACTGAAATTCCAAGAAATTATAAGAAAAGCCAGTTATCTTGATCTTTTTAACGATCCTGAAAATTTGAGGTATTTAAGACATTTTCTTTGTAAAATTTTTTTAATTGTTATAAAATATTTTCTAATTTACTTCCCTTGCGGGATCCCGGGATCCCGGGAATTCAAAATAAATTTCCTGCTTTCCCAGAAAACTGCGGGATTTTGCATTGTATACAATACAATACAAGCTATAGCTTGTACATATATATTAGAGTTGGTCACAAAAATTTAATTTTCGGATATCATCACTTTTTTTAAAGTTTTTGGATAAAAAATATGTTTTTTTTTTTCTTTTTTATTTCAACTCCTTTCATTGGCGCAAGTCGGCCAAAAACGCTAATTGTAAGGCCCTTTTCCTCCAGAGCAAAAAGAGCTGCATTTATAGGAAATCTGATTTTACCATTCGATTCTACAACAAAATTTAATACCCAAAACTTTTTTTTTTGCATTTTCAAAATACACCAGATAGCCATTAGAGTGGTTCGAAAATCCGTTTTTTTCAAAAACTTATAAAAAGTAATTTTTGTTATTACACATAATGAAAATGTATTTCCGGCGGAGTACATGGGTACAAAAATTTTGGATATCCGCGAACCGTTAAGAAGTTATTAGCTAATCAAATTTTGATTTTTTTTTATTTCAATGAAAAAGTATTTGAGCTACCCATGTGGAAATTGAAATATATATGAACATACATGATCATACATTGACTTGTATGTGATCATACGTGATCACATATGACTATGCATAGTTCAATGTACACTCCAGTTCATTTAAATAACAACAGCAAAAAATGTAAATGTTACTGCGAAGTTTTGATAAACCAACCAAAAGAAAAAGATGGAATTATTTTTTTTTAGATATTTTGTATTATTGTTTATTATTACCGAGAAAAATTTTTTTTTTAAAAATGTTCTTGTAATTTATTTCTTAAATTTTAAAAAAACTGCTGGAAAACTCAGAAAAAAAATTAGTTCATTTAAATAACAACGGCAAAGAAAAGTTTGGAAAACATAAAAATTATTCACTAAATTAGATTTTATTGTAAAGAATTATTTGGTTTGACGTGTTCTCTAACGTTTAGTAATGGGTGTTGCCTCCATGGTGCTTTATAACCTCAAATATGCGACTTGGAATGGAATCGTAGAGTTTTAAGATAATCTACACTCTAAAAAATGTTTGTAAATTTACTACTATAAAATGGGTAAAATTTTGTTTAATTTTACGAAAATTCGGTAAATATAAACAAAAAAATGCGTAAACTTTTTTTGTACACACTTTCATACGCAATAATACACACACAAAGTATTTTTAGACATTATCTCTATATATAAAAGAATAACGTGACTGACTGACTGATTGACTGACTGACTGACTGACTCAACATCGCCCAGCCCAAACCGCTGAAGCTAGGAAGTTGAAATTTGGTATGTAGGTTCCTCTTTCGGGGTAGACGTCCGCTAAGACGGGATTTTTGGAAATTCCTACCGGAACGGGCAAAAAGGGGGAAAGTGTCCCCCTTGACGGCCTGCCAAAACCCCTTTGGCTAGAAAGCTGAAATTTAAGATATGTGTTCCTTGGAATAGGGGCTAACTTTTCTGGAAAGTACTTTCTAGAATTTTGGACAGGGACGTTGTAAAAATGGGGGTTAAAAAGGGGAAAAAGGCCCCCCTTGACGGCCTGCCCAAACCGCTGGAGGTAGGAAGTTGAAATTTGGTATAAAGGTTCCTCCACTATCGTAGACATCCACCAAGACGGGAGTTTTGGAAATTTTTACAGGGACGGGCAAAAAGGGGAAAAAGTCTCCCCCTTGACGGCCTTGCCAAACTGCTGGAGCTATGAAGTTGAAATTTGGTATGTAGGTTCCTCGACCGCTGTAGACGTCCGTTGAGATGGCATTTTTGGAAATTCTTATCGGGAGGGGCAAAAAGGGGACAAAAAAAGTACCTTTTTCCAAAAAAGTACCTTTTTCCAAAAAAGTACCTTTTCCCAAAAAAAGTACCTTTTTCCCAAAAAAGTACCTTTTTCCAAAAAAAGTACCTTTTTCCAAAAAAAGTACCTTTTTCCGAAAAAAGTACCTTTTTCCAAAAAAAAGTACCTTTTTCCAAAAAAAAGTACCTTTTTCCAAAAAAAAGTACCTTTTTCCAAAAAAGTACCTTTTTCCAAAAAAAGTACTTTTTCCAAAAAAAGTACCTTTTTCCAAAAAAAGTACCTTTTTCCAAAAAAAGTACCTTTTTCCAAAAAAAAGTACCTTTTTCCAAAAAAAGTACCTTTTTCCAAAAAAAGTACCTTTTTCCAAAAAAGTACCTTTTTTCAAAAAAGTACCTTTTTCCAAAAAAAAATTCTTTTTTCAAAAAAAGTACCTTTTTCAAAAAAAGTACCTTTTTCAAAAAAAGTACCTTTTTCAAAAAAAGTACCTTTTTCAAAAAAAGTACCTTTTTCAAAAAAGTACCATTTGCCAAAAAAGTAACTTTTTCCAAAAAAAAGTACCTTTTTTAAAAAAAGTACCTTTTTCGAAAAAATTTACCTTTTTCTAAAAAAATGTACTTTTTCCAAAAAAAGTACCTTTTCCAAAAAAAGTACCTTTTCCCAAAAAACATACATTTTTCCAAAAAAATAACTTTTTCAAAAAAAGTACCTTTTCCAAAAAAAGTACCTTTTCCCAAAAAAAGTATCTTTTTCTAAAAAAATGTTCCTTTTCCCAAAAAACATACATTTTTTCAAAAAAATACCTTTTTCAAAAAAAGTACCTTTTCCAAAAAAAAGTACCTTTTCCCAAAAAAAAGTACCTTTTTCTAAAAAAATGTTCCTTTTCCAAAAGAAGTACCTTTTCCAAAAAAAGTACCTTTTTCCAAAAAACATACATTTTTCCAAAAAAAACACCTTTTTAAAAAAAAATACCTTTTCCAAAAAAAGTACAAATAAAGTACTTTTACATCTTTTTCCAAAAAATTTCGTTTTTCCAAAAAGTACGATTTAAAATAACATATAATTTCAAAAAAACTACTTTTTTTCCTCCCCCCACGGATATCTCCACTAAAACAAGGTTTCTTGATATTCGGCATAGACGTGCGCTAAGACGGGATTTTTGGAAATTCCTACCGGAACGGGCAAAAAGGGGAAAAGTCTCCCCATAAACAGTCTCACAAATTGGAAAAGTGCCTGCCCAAACCACTGGAGGTAAGAAGTTGAAATTTGGTATAAAGGTTCCTTCTCTGTAGTAGACATCGACTAAGTTTGTATTTTTGGAATTCCCTACAGGATATCACAAAAGGAAACTCGGTATGTGAGTTCCTCCTTCTGTGTAGGCGTCCGCTTAGACGGAATTTTTGAAATTCCTATCGGGAGGGGAAATAAGGTAAAAGTCTCCTCCTGACGGCTTGCCCAATCCCTTTTGGCCAACCTAAAATTTTAAATATGTATTCCTTGGAGTAGGACTAACTCATCGGCAACGTAATTTTTCTATTTTGGAACAGGAACATAGTAAAAATGGTGGTTGAAAGGGAAAAATGTCCCCACTAACGGCCTGCCCAAACCGCTTAGGCAATGCAGTTGAAATTTGGTATGAATGTTCCTCATCCATCGCAGATAGCCGCGAAGATGGAATTTTTGTAAATTCCTAAAGGGAGGGGCAAAAAGAAGAAAAGCCTCACCTTGGGGGCCGGTAAAAACCCCTTCGGCTAGAAACCTGAAGCTTAAAATGTGGGTCCCTGGAGTAAGGGCTAACTTATTAGAAAGATACTTTTTTGAATTTTGGACAGGGTCGTTATAAAATGGGGGCAGTTGACCCTTAAAGACCTGTCCAAACTGCTGGAACTAGGAAGCTGAAATTCGGTAATAAGGTTCCTCTTCCAGCCTAATTCCAACCGGGAGGGACAAAAAAAGAAAAAGTGTCCCCCTTGACAGCCTGCTCAAACTGCTGGAACTAGGAAGCTGAAATTCCCTGTCGATGGATTTTCGGAAATTCCTACCGAGAGGGGCACAAATAGTAAAAGTTGGCTAGAAACCTGAAATGTAAAACATATGTTACTTGGAGTATGGGCTTTTTGGACCGGGAAGGTGCTTTTTGGACAGGGACATTGCAAAAATGGGGATTAATGAAGCGAAAAGTGCCGCTTAAAGGCCTGCCCAAACCGCTGGAGGTAGGAAGTTGAAATTTGGTATTAAAGTTCCTCCTCTATTGTAGACATCCGCTAAGATGAGATTTTTGGAAATTTCTACAGGTAGGGTCAAAAACAGGAAAAGTCTCCCCTTAACGGCCTAGCCAAACTGCTGGAACAAGGGAGCTTAAATTCGGTATTTGGGTTCCTTCTCCAACGTTGACGTCCCCTAAGATGGTATTTTTGGAAATTCATACCGGGAGGGGTAAAAAGGGAAAAAACTTCCCCCTTGACGGCCTGGCCAAACTGCTGGATATAGAGACCTAAAATTATGTATGTAGTAGGTTCCTCCTCCAACGCAGACGTCCTCTAAGACGGAATTTTTGGAAATTCCTACCGGGAGGGGTAAAAACGGAATAATTCTCCCCCTTGATGGCCTAACCGGACCCTTCGGCTAGAAACCTGTAATATATAATATGTTTTCCTTGGAGTATGGGCTAACTTATCGACAAGGCATTTCTAGGACTTTGGACAGGAACGTGGTAAAAATGGTGGTTCAAATGGGGAAAATTGCCCCCCCCCCTTAACGTCTGCGTCTTTAGCTAGAAACCTAAAACTTAAAGAACAAGTGTATATGAAACACTAAAATTAAGAAACTAAATAGGAAACGAGTGGAATTGAAACACTACACAAGTGGAATGAAATGGATATAAACGTTGAACGAGTGGAATTGAAATTATAGACAATGCAAATGGATTGGAAGAGGGAATTACCTGTTCAAACACTATCCCCGGAATATGAAACTTATGTAGCATAGAAACATACTCTCCAAAAAGTTAAACAAATTTTCTAAAAGAGAAAAAACCTTAGAAAAGGAATGGAAATTATATATTCCGATATTTAAACTTCATGTAACGAAGCACCGGTGGAAGAAACCGACGCAGTAAATTTTCCAACTGAATTTGTGAATTTACTTGAATTGCCAGGTCTACCTTTACATAAACTGGAATTAAAAAAAAAACTTTAAGACACGTTAACAACGCAGCGGGCTTTGCCCGCTATTTTTAATATTATAAAATGCTTTCCAACGCTAACAACGTAGCGGGCTGCGCCGGCTAGTGTGCTTATAAATAAACACATTGTGCCTAAAATTAATATTGTTTTGTTAAATAAAATTTTTACGCACAAAGTTGGTAAATATACTATCCAATAATAGTAATAAATACTCTGACATTTCAAATTGTAAAAAATTGAAAAAAAAATTATAAATTATAAAAAGAAAAAGCGAAAACGGATTATTTTTTATGAATAACAACATTTCCACAAACACATTAGAGTCTGGAAATAGCAACATAACATGAAATTGTTTTTGGTAATTATTATTAACGCATGTGGTAGTCTAAACCTCATTTCAAAATTGAAAACGCCGTAAGAGAGACACGGCCTACGCAGGAACTACTGGGTGCAATAACTCCTGCTCAACAAAATGCCTTCTTTGCAAGGGAGGCAGTCAACCAACAACCGTCAACAATAACGGGAGAAAACGCCGTAAGAGAGATACGGCCTAGGTAAAACAACTGGGTGCGATGACTCCTGCTCAACAAAATGCCTTCTTTGAAAGGGAGGCAGTAACCGTCAACAATAACGGGAGAAAACGCCTTAAGAGAGATATGGCCTACGCAGGAACAGCTGAGTGCAATGACTCCTGCTCAACAAAATACTTTCTTTGCAAGTTAGGCAGTACTCAATGAATACTGACTTTGTTGAGCAGGAGTCATTGCACTCAGTTGTTCCTGCGTAGGCCATATCTCTCTTAAGGCGTTTTCTTCCATTATTGTTGACGATTAGTGCCCCCCTTTCAAAGAAGGCATTTTGTTGAGCAGGAGTCATCGCACCCATTCAATAGTTATAACAAATTTTTATATGAATTTTATACAAATGCCTTAAGATCCCAAAACGACTAATTTGGACATAAACGATTATGAGAGAATGACTCGGATATTATTATTAATAAAATACGTACTAAAAATTAATTTGTTATTTTATTTAAAAAAATTTTTGGGTGATGCTTAAAGTTAGCACACCTGTTGTAAATGTACGCATTATATTTTATTTTTACGCACTTTCTGTGGGTTTTTGCGCATTTTTAGTGGATTTTTACGCATTTTATGCGTACATTTACACGTGAAACGTGCTTTTTTACACACTAATGTAGTAAATTAACACACTAATTTCAAAATTTCATTTAATTTTTACGCACTTTCAATGTAAAATTACAAATTATTTGTGCACCATCTTAAACACAATGTGCGTATTTTTTTTCAATTACGCACATAGAGTAAATTTACCCAATTTATAGTAGGAGTTCTGTTTCCTACTATAAGTTTGGTAAATTTCAACAGAATTTAATTAGAGTGTAAGGAAATCTTGTCCCAAGCGGTCTCGATAGCATTGATCAACGATGAAACGTCTTCATATTGTTTACCTCCTTCATAAACTTTCCGTGAAAGCCATCCCCAGACGTTTTCCACTATGTTTAAGTCTGGTGAGTAAGGTGGCCAGTCCATCAGCGTCACATTTTGGTCACTTATCCAGGCTTTTACCGCTCTAGCATTGTGTATCGGAGCGTTATCCTGTTGGAAAACCCAACGCAAAGGTCCAAAAATGTTACTGCATTCCGGAAAAGCTTGTTCCAGAATGTTTTTGTATTGTTCTGCGTTCAATTTTGTCGTTTTAAATTGTAGTTTAATCTGGCCATAGTATGATATGGCACCCCATACCATAATTCCACCAATGCGACTGTGTCGACGGCATAATATTACTTCCTCTTTTCTCATGTCATGGTAATAAAAGTTATACCCGTCAGGACCATCCAGGTTAAATTTCTTTTCGTCAGAAAAGACAACCGTGTGCCATTCGGTATTCCATGTCATGTGAACTTCAGCAAAATCCAATCGTTTTTCTTTGTGAATGGGTTTCAATACAGGTTTTTTTTTTAAGTTTCATTCTCTGGATATGCGGAGCATCCACAATCAAGTGACGAACATTCGAAATACTAGCAGAAACTCCGGCTTTAGCCTTAATTTTTGGTATGGAATCAGAGGAATTAGATGCATATCTTAAAATTGCACGCTTGTCTGTTGCCGATAAGATACTTGCTGGTCTTCCTTTCATGTTTTTCCCATAGGAATTCTTATTTTTTATGTAATTGAAGGCAACACGAGCACTTCTTCCGATTTTCTCTCCGATTTTTCTAAAGGATAACTTTTGTTCAAAATAGGCTTCAATTTTTCCTCTTTCTTCTGATGTTAATGGCTTTCCTCGTCCCATTTTAAAAGAGTTTTTATTTTATGAGGTGCAATTTATCAAACTAATTAAGACTAAACAATCTGCGTAACACATTCGCTCAAGAATATTAAAAACAAGCAACTGTTGTTATTCATATGAACTATTTTAAAATCACATTTTTTGCTATTTCAGTAGGCTTTGTAAGCTACATACTTAACGGGACTTTTTTAATTTTTGTTTTGCACATTTTCTTGAACCAGTGTGGTGACCTAATATAATATGTAAGCACATACAAATCGGCTTTTGTTACTTTTCTCGAAACGTCAATTTTTAGCAATGACTATTACTGTTGTTATTTAAATGAACTGGAGTGTATGACCATACATGATCTCATATATTTCCATATATCTTTGGATCCGAGATTTGAGGGTAATAACATACATTTAAATTTAAATTTAAGGGTTCGTTGTAATTCAAAAATCTGTGTTTATCATACACAGAGTTGAATAGAATCAGCTGAGATATCTTAAGAATTAAGGTTTAAAGCAAAAAAGAGTAATAATAACAAAAGGATAAAAATAGAATTGTTAAATTTCGTTGATGTTAGTCTAAGTTGAGTTGTCGATAACAAACCCGATTTGCTTTCAACAGCCACATAAGTAGACGATTATCAAAATATTAACCCACTCAAAGGCGAAAGGCACTGATGATGGCTTTGTAGCGAAAGCCGAAAATGCGCATTCTGCCTTGCTGGTCTTATCGAATTTTTTCAATAATTTTTATTCTTTGTAATTTACTTGTAAAAATTGTATCATCTTTCTTTGATTTGAAAATAATTTAAACAGAAAGTGATATTAATTTATGATCTTGAGTCTATTTATGATCTTGATCTAAAATAACATTCATTTACTTAAAATAACAGATCAACTAAAAACATTTGCCCCATTCATATTATTTTGTATGCTCGTACATATACGAGTATGTTCATATTTTATGTGTATTACCATCTATTTTGTTAGGAAATTTCGTATTTTGAAGAAAAATATTGTATTTTCGATAAAAAAAAACAAAAGTTCCTTTAAATGGTAGTAAAATTATATTTTTTTATATACTTGCCATTTTTATCGTATAAGAGTTTTTAGGATGTAGTTTAAGGTAATTTTAACATTGCTTTTGAAAATCGGTTTATTTTTTTTTTATTTTTTAAATAAAAATCAAAATGCGGAAAACTGTTGTCACAAATTTTTGTTAAAAAACTTGAAAATACAATTATTCATTTTATGTGTTCAATGTCTTGATTTGGAAACCGCCAACAAATTTGTTCACAACAAAACTAAATCAGTAGTAGAACATATAATCAGGCACCAGAAAACGTTTTTTTTTTTGTTTTTATCAAAAATAAATATCACTATAGTTCAAAATGTTTTTATTTCTCAATCAAAAACAAAAAAATTTCAAATGTACTTTAAAATAAAAATATCCCTCAAGTTGAAATTCCAAAAATATCTTTAAGTATAAATATCAAAGATAAAAAAATTGATAAAAAAAATAAAACTTTTTAAAACGTTTTTTTTTTTTTGTTTTTAATCTTTGTACTAAGTACAAAAATATTAATAGAATTTTAAAATTTTTGTTTTATTTTTATGGTGGAGATACTATTCTGGTTTTTGGTTTCAAATCTGTAGAAAATCATATAATACCCTGGAGTGCACTGTTGGGCGGTATATAAATACAAACATATTTTGCAAATATTTTTTTTCCTAAAATGTTTGCCAATTGATTAGCATTTTGCATTAATATTATTCATTTTCGGAATGAAATCGCTGTATAAGTTTTCTAATTAAATTTTTGCACCATGAAACCTTTTTCGCATTCCGCCTTTAATTCTCAATGTTTTAAGTGCAGATTTTTTTAATTCATAACCTAGGGACCATAATACCCATATCTCATACCAAAGTTTAGTAATTAGTTCGCAAAAAAAAATTGCCAAAAAAAAATTTGCATTAATGTATTCTTTTGCATAATATAAATTGCTGATTAGGATTCTTAATTATATTTTTGTATTATAAAGGCTTTTTTCGCATTCCGCCAATATTTAGCAATATTTTTAATTGCGATTTTTTTAAATTTTTAACCTAATTATATAATTAATGCCATATCTTATGCCGAAGTTTGGTGGTTAGTATGCAAAAAGTTTCGCGAAAAAAAATTGAAAATTTTTCCATCAACATATTCGTTTGCAGAATGTAAATCGCTGACTGAGTTTTTTAATTTATTTTTTGTACCATAAAGCTTTTTTCGCGTTCCGCCATTATTTTTAAATTTCTTAAGTGCGGATTTTTAAAATTCATAATCTAGTGACTATAATACCGAATATCTCATATCAAAGTTTGGTTGTTAGTTTGCAAAAAAAGTTCGCGAAACAAAATTTTCGGAAAACAAAAATTTTTTAAACGATGTATTCGTTTGCAGAATGTAAATTGCTGATTAGGTTTTTTAATTCAATTTTTTAGCATAAAGCTTTTTTACGCGTTCCGCCATTATTTTGCAAATTTTTAAGCGCGGTATTTTAAATTCACAATCTAGGGACTATAATACCTATATCCTATACCATCTGGTTAGATTCCAAAAACTAAAAAAATTGGGAAAAAAAAATTTACCAAAAAGGAACAGTTTTGCATCAATATATGTATGTATGTATATGTATAGCAGAATGTTAATCGCTGATTAAGTTTAAAAATTTTTGGTGATTCGTATGCAAAAAATTTCACGAAAAAAAAGGAAAATTTTTGCATCTACATATTCGTTTGCAGAATGTAAATCGCTGACTGAGTTTTTTAATTTTTTTTTTTTGTACCAAAAAGCTTTTTTTCACGTTCCGCGATATCTTTGCAATTTTTTAAGTGCGGCTTTTTAAAATTCACAATCTAGGGACTATAATACCAATTATCTCATATCAAAGTTTGGTGGTTAGTTTGCAAAAAAAAAAATCGCTAAAAATATTTTCCGAAAAGAAAATTTTTGGCATCAGTGTATTTGTTTGCAGAATGTAAATTTCTGATAAGAATTTTTAATTAATTTTTTGTACCATAAAGTTTTTTTCGCGTTCCGCCATTATTTTGCAATTTTTAAAGTGGGGTTTTTTAAAATCCATAATCTAGGGACTATAATACATATGTATGTATATCCTATAACAAAAGTAGCTGGTTAATTAGGTGTAGTTTTTGTGGTTACCCAAAGAAAAAAATTGATCTCGCGCAATATCTAATCATATCCAATTTGATATTGTTTAAGATCTGCTGTAATATCTAGCTGATCCAATTAGATCTCAAAATTGGGTGTATCCAATAATATCGTATTAGATCTCATTGTATATATGGGGATAAACTAAGATCAAGTTATATCTCAAAATTGGGAGGTCCAATGATATCTTTGGGGATAAACCTAGATATAATTTGATCCGAAAAATGGCGGATCCAGCTATATATTTGTGGATAAAATTGGATCTAATTTGATCTCAATTTTGGCAGATCGAATTAGATCCAGCAATATATTTGTGGATAAACTTAGATCTAATTTGATCCCAAAAAGTGGCAGATCGAGTTAGATCTAGCAATATATTTGGGGATAAACTTAGATCTAATTTGATCCGAAAAATGGTACATCGAATTAGATCCAGCAATATATTTGGGGATAAACTTAGATATAAATTGATCTGAAAAATGGCAGATCAAATTAGATCCAGCAATATATTTGGGGATAAACTTGAAAAACGGTAAATCGAAAAAATGGGTTAATCTAATTATATAAAATTAGATTTAATACAAAAAGTTACATTTTAATTGATACTATTAGACAAAAATAATTCATTCAGATATCGCTCAGATTGCATTAAACGGTCCATTTTATTGAAATTATTTCTTGATTATCATTATGTCACATCCAATTTTATATAATTAGATAAACTCGTTTTTCGGATCGTATTTCATCATATTAGATCCAAGGTAGATCTAAATTACTGTAGTACGATCCACCATTTTTCGAATAAAATTTTATTTTGGCCGGCATCAAAAAAAGGTATGGTTGTATGTTGTACTTCATTAATTTTTTTAATAGGGTATCCACAGAAATGACAGGTAAAAATAGATACTGCATTATATTTGGGTACTATGTAAGATCTTCATTTATTTGGGATTAAATAAGATCCCAGCCAGATATTGCCAACTGTTCAAAAAATAATACACTGGCAGAGCACTGATTTTATTACATTATTTTGTTCAAATAAGGTTTAAACTCAGAAGGTCTCGAGTTTGATACCGTTCACAGCTAGCTATGCATTGTTTTTTATAAAATGAATTTCTTTTTATAAAATTATAATTTTTTGTCTATAAATTTTTTTATAAAGTTACATATATATTTTTTTTTTTATTCAATTGAATTTTTTTAATAAAATAATTTTGTTTACAACATTTTGACGCTCTACACCATTTCCAAGTGTATCAATTGTTTTTAAGATTTATCAATTGTGTTTCAGAAATAATTAATTGTATTTTAGAACTTATGAATTATTTTTCAGATTTATGAGTTTGTTTTTCAGAACTAGTCAATTGAATTTCAGTTTTATCAATTGTACTTATTTGAGAAATTATTAACTGTATTTCCGAAATTCACAACAGTATTTCATAAATTATCAAACTGTATTTCAGAAATTATCAATTGTATTTCAGAAATTATGAAATGTATTTAAGAAATTTTTCTCTATTAACTATGAAATACAATCAACAAATTCTGAAATATATTTGATTATTTCTGAAATACAATTAATACTTTCTGAAATACATGCGATAATTTCTGAAATACAATTATAATTTCTGAAATACAATTAATAGCTTCTGAAATACAGTTAATATTGTAGTTTCTGATGGGTTACCATATATGACAATATATTGTTTAAATGGCACCATATATGACAATATATTGTTTAAATGGCACCATACGTGGTATGTTTTTTAAATGATATGATATATCATATCATGATATATATGCCTATAATATCCCACTACAAACTCCTACAACCACAATACAATATCGTAATTTCAAATGTGTTAATCAACACATTTTAGAGGAAGAATACAACATAATTGACTGGAACTGCATTTATGATTTCTTATCAGTAAATGATCAACTGGGATTTTTAGAATCTAACGTCTTATCTCTGTACAACTTAGTTGTCCCAGTACAAACAAAGACGATAACTCGTAAACAAAAACCATGGTTCACTTCACAGATCAAACGACTTATCGAGAACCGGGATTATGCCTACTCGCGTTGGAAGCGCTACAAAACAGATGACTTGCAAAATAGATATCGTGCAGCTAGAAAGCTCGTAACCAAATCGATTAGACAAGCTAAGTCAAAATATTACGCACAAAAATTTGCAAATTCAGCCAACACGCGCAAAACTTGGAGAACAATAAGGGAAATTGGAATAGTAAAACAAAAAATCAGCGAAGAAACCTAAATTTCAGATCCAAACGCCATTAATGAGAACTTTGTTAATATCAATGGCCTTGCAACTCTCTCAATAATTTTTATTTGAAAAAATATTAGGCGGCTTGGAATAGGTACGAACTCCGACTGGTTAATCAGGGATGGAAAAGGCTCACTTAATCGGGCTCTTATACCAAAAAATGTTAGATCGCTCTTACATATTTAAAAATGTAAGTAACTAAAAAATAGGTTTCCTTTGGCTCGTTAAAAAACATAAAAATTAAATATTTAGATATTAGCAAATATTAGCACAAATTGGGAAAAAAAAACATTTGCAAAAAGCGAAATTTTTGCAACAATATATTCGCTTGCAGAATGTCGATCGCTGATTACCTCTTTTAATTCATTTTCTGTACCATAAAGCCTTTTTCGAATTCCGCCGTTATTTTGCTATTTTTAAGTGCGGTTTTTTTAAATATATAACCTAGAGATTAAAGTCTTTTTTCAAATTCCGCTTTTATTTTGCAATTTTTTAAGTACGTTTCTTTTTAATTTATAATCTAGGGACTATAATACACATTTCATACAACAAAGTTTGGTGGCTAGTTGCAAAAAAAAATCGCGAAAAATAAAATTTGCAAAAAGGATAAATTTTTTCATCAATATATTTGTTTGCAGAATGTAAATCGCTGATTAAGTTTTTTAATTAATTTTTTGTACCATAAAGCCTTTTTTCGCTTTCCGCGATTATTTTGCAATTTTTTAAGTGTGGTTTTTTAAAATTTATAATCTAGGGTCTATAGTACCAATTTTATACACAAAAGTTTGGTGCTTAGTTTGCAAAAAAAAAAAAAAAATATTAATCGCGAAAAAAATATCTGCAAAAACGAAAATTTTTGCGTCATTGTATTCATTTGCAGACTGTTAATCGCTGATTGGGTTTTTTAATTATTTTTTTCTACCACAAAGTCTTTTTTCGCGTTCCTCTATTATTTTGCAATTTTTTTTAGTGCGGTTTTTTAAATTTATAATCTACGGAGTATAATGTCCATTTCATAAAACAAAGTTTGGTGGTTAGTTGCAAAAAAAGAAAATTTTGGCATCGTTTGCAGAATGTAAATCTTTTAATTCATTTTTTGAACCCCAAAGCCTTTTTTCGCATTCCGATATTATTCTGCAATTGTTTACGTATGGGTTGTTTAAAACTCATAATCTAGGGCTATAATACTGTTGGAATAGTATAATTCCATAGTATAGTTCCATTCTTGATTTTTATAACTAAATTATTATTTTCCATCCCTGGTTACAATCGATGTTTTGAGTCATACAAAGAGCGCACATAATGATCCTGCAAACATTTAAAATATACCTTCCAAGAAGATATTTCATTTGAATGAAAATAATCAAGTAGTATTTACTTTGAAATTGTTTTCCTTTTATCACTTGGAAGATAATTCGACGATATTTGGAAAAAAGTAATTAAAAAATTTTATCTTTTGTCATAACTTTTTATGACAATATTTCGGCAATATCATCTTTGTATCATTTGGAAGATAAAGCAAATTTGTTTGAAATCTTTTATCAATTTGGAAAAAAATTAAAACTAAATTTGTACAAAAACAATCAAAAGATATATAGGAAATAAACTCGTGAAAAGTTAAGATTAATTGCGCGGGAAAAATCGGCTAGGATGAAATCAAGATAATTTATAAGTTGGTCAATGGATTATTTATGCAGGTATTGTTTTTCAGGCTTAAATTTAATAATGAAAAAATAAATCGTTTTTTTTATTGTACCGGGAGTTTATTTAGCGATATCCCTTTTATCTTTCATATGAGTTATTGCTTTCATATTGCATGGAAGTATTGTTTTGGTGTAACAGTTGTTTCCGAGGGAGGAAACTTCCGGAATACGAAATTGATATTGCCGGCAATAAATGTTTTTTTCCTGGCGATATGTTCGGAGAATCTTCTTCGTATTGCCATGTTTGCTGGGTGATATTGGTTTGAGTATGTTCCTGTTCCAAGGCACATAATAGAACAAATGCTTTCTCAGTGATAGAGAGTCCCCCAATCTCTTTATTATGTATACTCTTTGTTAATATACCAATGCCACATGCGGATCACTCATATTACAGCAATTTCCATGTGGAACTTTTCCCAGGAAGCCTATTCAGTTTTGATTGTGTTAGTCAATTTGACGTACTCGCAAGCTCCTCATCCATCAAATCAAATGCAACAGGGGTAGACGGTATTCATCCCACTTTGTTAAAAATGATTCTCCCATATCTTCTACCGGTGATAATTTATATCTTCAATAAAATAATCATGACCAGCACCTACCCCCAAAGATGGAAACGAGCGAAGGTTCTTCCAATACCAAAATCGTCCTCGGAGTTTCGACCGATTGCCATATTACCGTATCTATCAAAAGCTTTTGAAAAACTACTGCATAAGCAGATAACCCATTATATCAATGATAAAAATCTTCTTACTTGTAAACAATCAGGTTTTCGTGCCAAGCACAGTTGTATTACAGCTCTTACTGATGTAGCCGAAGATCTGAGAAAAGAAGTAGATGATGGCTGTAACGCAATGCTCGTGTTGTTAGATCATTCAAAGGCCTTTGACACAGTTGACCACACCATTTTGTTACAAAAACTAGAAAAGATGATGCATTTTTCACCAACGTCTTGTAAATTATTACACTCGTATCTTAATGGTCGAGTACAGTGTGTAGAAATCAACTCGTCAACAAAATCAAATTTCCTCCCTGTCACTAGGGGTGTACCACAGGGTTCCATTCTCGGACCTCTTCTTTTTTCGATTTATGCGAATGACTTGCCAGATCAACTGATACACTGCAATATCAGAATGTATGCCGATGATGTTCAATTATACATTAGCAGTAAAAAGGGAAAAATCGAAGATTGCACGCAAAAATTAAATGATGAATTACAACGTGTATCTTTTTGGGCTTCTGTAAATGGACTAAGTCTAAATCCAAAAAAATCAAAATGCATTCTACTACGCAAGAGAACACAAAAAGTGGTTGAAATACCCAGCATTTATATTAACAACCAGAAAATTGAAATCGTTAATTAAGCCAAAAATTTAGGTGTAATATTTAATAACACATTAACCTGGTCAGATCACGTTATAAACGCTTGCGGAAAAACCTATTCAATGCTTCGAACGTTGTGGCCTACTCAATGTTATACCCCGTTTAAAATCAGATTGCTGCTCGCAAAAACGTATTTAGTACCTATTCTAATTTATGCCTGTGAAATTTTTTCTAGTTGTGATGCTAAAAGCACATCGATGCTAAACGTAACATATAACAATATCACAAGATACATTTTTCGGATTAAGTTTTATGGAAATTATGAACATATTACTCCTTATTCATAGAAAATTTTCGGTGTACAGTTTGATGACCTGATGAAAATCAGAACCCTAATATTTTTACACAAAATCCTAACAACTCGTGAGCCAGATTATCTGTATAATCGAATCAAATTCAGCCGTTACAGGAGAAATAAAACCCTGATACAAATAAGACATCATACGCTAATATCAAATAGGCAATTTTACATCACTGCCTTTCGTCTTTGGAATATCATTCCACCAATTATTAGAGAAACCAGCAACGCATTACAGTTTAAGAAAAGAATCTTTGAGTTTTACTCTTAAAATTAAATCACTTTAAAAAATGTGTCATTCCCGGGTAAAAATAGTTATATATTGTTATATATAATGTGATTGGGTTATACCTGACGGTGAATGGATTCACATTAAGACACATATCATTATATACAAAAACATCTGATATTATTTTTCAATGAATTTGTTGTACGGTAATTGATGTTATTACATATCCCCAAATCTGACTCCATATATAACGATATAAGCCATATAAAACTAATCAAAATATATGTAGTGACCGATATGATTATATGGTTCGATACAAAGTTATATAACACTGTACGTATCGTCATACTAAAAATATATTTCTTGTAATTTTATATAACTTTCTATATGATCTCGTACAAATTAATATAAATTAAGAGTTAATTTATCCACAGCCAAATAATTTTCACGTGATTTTTTTGCATATTAAATTAAATTAAAAATGATGCAAACGATTTAGATTAGATTTTTAATTTATGTTATAAAATTTGGGCCTTTGAAATCGTTTAAGCTATAGAAATTTCAATATCAATTTAAAGCCGGTATGCATAAAAAGTGTACCTACTATTAGACAAAATTATATAAAATCAGATATTTTTATATCGAATTAGATGTACTTTGATGTCCTGGATATGGACAAATCTCGGATCAAACTATATCAAATAATATTTAATTTGATATAATTAGACACAAGTAGATGACCCATTTTTCGGATCAAGTTGTATGTCGTTGTATATGGGGACTTATCAAATAAGATATAATTATATATGACACCGTATTAAGATTTTTTACCCGGGTTATTATTTTTTTTATTTTCTCTAACTTTACATTGTTTAATAACTACCCAGGAAAATTTTTTACAATCGGTAGCCAACCACACCCATTCTACAACTGGTTCCACTGCAACCGATTCCATGGAACTGGTTCCGGAACCAGTTCCTGGGATCCTATATGGAAGGTGTGGGTGACGTAGAATCAGTTCCAGAACTAGTTCGAGAACTGATTCTAGGGCAACCGGTTCCACTTTGGAGCCATAGAAGGGGTTGCTTTTGTGACAATTTCAAACAAAAAGAATCGGTGTTAGAATCGACAGTAGAAGGGGTTGTGAATGAAAAGTACCCAGGCAAAATTTTTACAATCGGTTGCCAACCATGCTAGTTCCGCAACTGGTTCCAATGCAACCGATGCCATGGAACTGGTTCCGGAACCAGTTCCAGGGATCCAATATGGAAGGTATGACTGACGTAGAATCAGTTCTAGAACTAGTTCCAGAACTGATTCCAGGGCAACCGGTTCCACTTTGGAGCTATAGAAGGGGTTGCTTTTGGGACAATTTCAAACAAAAAGAATCGGTGTTAGAATCGACAGTAGAAGGGGTTGTGAATGAAAAGCAGCTATTGTACAACCGATTCTTTGGAACAGAAAATTTTCCTGGGTAGCTATTGAACAACCGATTCTTTGGAACAGAAAATTTTCCTGGGTAATATTACTTTGTATTATTTATTGTAACTTTATTTTTATAATATTATTTATATATCAGATTGTATAAGATAAATTATCGTTATTTAATTTTATTAAAAAAATTATTTTGGCTGTGCGGATTTTAAGCGCACAACAGGTCTTTATTTGTTTAAATTGAAAATACAAGTGAAGTTTAATTTTTTAATACTACCTTATTCTACCCTACCGTATAGGTTAACACTACACCACCTCGTGCATTTGCAGTTGCTGCATCAGCATGTGAACGTTGGAAGTATGGGTACGGCTTAGCTGCGCGTGTTGATAGTAGACGCTGCCTCAGCATGTGAACGAACAAAGCTTAGTTGCAAATGAGGTGTCGGGTGTCATCGAATGCAACGTAGCTTGTGAGTTGTTTTTATTTTATTTTGATGTTTTAAACATTTTTTGTGTTAACTCCTCCCTCCTTAAATACAATCGTCCCGATTGTCTAGAACGCTTGTAGATCATAAATACTTGGATTTTTCTTCTCGTTTTTCTTCTTTTCTATTTCCAATGTTTTTTTCACTTGTTGTACAGTGTTAGTTTTTGGTTCCATATTTGGTTCTTCTTCCGTTGTTCTATGAGAATTTTTTTCCGTGTCCATTTCACACTTTTTTGATTAATTTTCCTTTTCACTAATATCCAAACTTCAGCCAAAAATGCAGCAGCTATATCTAATATGCTTGATGATGTTAATATGTTGTTTTTGTGTTCAAGCAGCTCGAGTCTTTTTATATTCCCCATGTTTATCTTCTGAATTCTTTCTAGGGATAATACTTCTTCCGTTATTACATTATTAGCTTTTGGTTGCAGGAATGCTGGTAGAGGTTTACTGCCGCTTACTTCCTTTGAAAAAAATTTTCGGTCGTCTATGTAGATTGTTGTGTTAAAGTATTTTACCAAGTAAGTTCCATTTAAGACAATTTCTTCCTCGTTCGCTTTGATTGTTCCATCATATTGATTCAGAAGTATCAGGTCGCTTTCGATTTCCTCTATGGTGGGTATGTGTTCGTTGTTAACCTGGGTGCAGTTCCCTATCTTGTTCTTAAATAGGTTAGTTATACAATAATCTTCTTTTAATTCAATAAGCTTATCTCTATTACATATAGTTAATTTGTTATAATTCTTGCAGTTGTCTTTAATAGCGAAAAGATCGTTATTACAATTCAAAATTTTATTAAATTCAATTTTATCAACAAAATATCCAATTTTTACAGGTTTTGCCAAGAACATTTTGCAGACATTGTTTTGAGTGATTGGAATACTTAGAATGTACAGAATTTCCATATTGTTTATTACAACTTTAACATTTCCGAAAGACAACAACTCATCTACACTAAAAAGCGGAATATTATAGGTAGTTAATACATCATTTAGAGTTTCGACTTCAGTTTTCGATAGGATAAATGTGTTAACAATATTTACTCTTGCCATTGGATGGCATATTCGATATTCTGTAATTCCTTTTCTATCAAAATTAGTTTGTGTTCCAAGTTACTTGCTAATTCATTGTTCCAATCTTCCCTCTTTACCTTTAATATTTCATTAGTAATATTTGAAATTTCCCGTATCCTGGCAGTGGTCAGTTCGTTTATTATCAACTGTCTATTATTATTCTCGAGGAGATTCCCTATTTTCCGGTCCAGAATCTCGAAATCATGACTGTCCGGGGTTCCGGCAATCCACTTCCATGCACTGCCAATAAAATCGATCGACCTCCTAGTTCTGTTTGGAGCTAGGCGTCTCAGAAGACTTTTTATACTCATGACCTGTTGTGTTAAAAACGGACGGAGCGGATGACTATATGTAATATTCACGTCTAATATAGACTCTAGATCTTCCGATAAGGTTCGATATTGTTCGAGATTGATTGAGTGTATAACTTTGAATGTGCCATCCTGTTTCCTCGCAATACCATTCTGGATGGTTACCAATCTGGCATTAGAGTAGTCCAAAATGTTGAAGTCCGCGAATACGGTTCCAACAAGTAATCTGTAATAGTAATAAAAAATTAAGGAATACAAATGTATTTTGAAATTACCTAAAAAATAAAAATCATATCAATTCCTAATGTGGCCTTTATGCACGACGCGGCCACTTTCGGTAACTATAGTTGTATGCCGGTTTTCCCTAACAAGTTCCCCCTTAAACCGATTACTCAGCTTTGTACCCAAACGTTTGTTGGTTCTAACGTAAACCAGTTGTCCCGGTATGTAGTCTTTGACCGGTTTTCGCTTCCTATTGTGATATTCCAAATCTTTTCTCTGCTTTTGCCTGAGCCTCCCCACACTAGATTGTCTGCTTATTTCGGCATCCTGCGGGGAAAAATTCACCGTCCTCCCAAAATATAAATCGACTGGCCTCCTGTTTGTTGTGGAATGAATTGAATGATTATATTCGTTAACCGCCCTTTCCAATAATTCTTCGAAATTCCTTGATGTTCCATCACTATTAAGGCATCTCATAATTTCGGCTAGAGTAGAATGGAACCGTTCTATCTGACCATTAGCCTCGCTTCTGTACACGGGGGTTGTGAAAACATTAATTTTCAAATCATCCTTTAGCATGAACAAGATTGATGCCGAGTTCAGAGAAGGTTCGTTGTCCATAACAATATTCCCTGGAATGCCGAATGAAAACAGAATTTCCCTAAGGGGCTTTCTAACGTCTTCTATTGATCTTCCGTTCGGTAACTTTACCTGTGCAAATTTTGAGAACTTGTCGATAGAGGTTAATATCAATTTACGATCCGTTGAGAATATATCAAGGTGAATTGTATGTCCGGGATAAGTTGGTATTGGTGTTTCCCCGAGCTCAGGCGTATTTGGGTGTCTTTCATATTTGTTCTTTTTACACGTTGCGCACAATTTTATAATTCGTTTTATTTTCCCAGCTATTCCTGGAAAATAAAATTTTCATAAAATCTGTAGTTTGTTCTCCTTTTCATTGCGATGGGCCCTGTTATGTTCCTGCAGAATTATATTTTCCTGGTCGTTTTCGGATACTATATCTTCTACGAGTAATTGGGTAAATCTACACTTATAATTGGAGAAATGATTTGGGTAAAAATTTTGTATTTTTCCCATTATCGGTTCGGTAGTCTTTATACCATTGATAACTGACGGGTTTAAATAATTTTTTAGAATACTTTTTAGTCGCTCTTCGCTGTGAATTCCTGGGAATACGATTTTAAACTGATATGAAGGCGTATCACCAATGTCGATGAATACTTGGTTCCTGAATACGTTGACTGGAGTTTCAACGCAGGGTATTAAATTGTCAGATGAACTTTCCGCACTGTGTTGTGTTGCTGTGGACGAGTCCGTTTGATTATGAAGAACATGTGTTTTCGTTTGGTTTCTAGATAGAGCGTCGGCAACTACATTTGTACGACCTGGCTTATACCTTAGTTCATAATTATACTCTTCCAAAATGCATTTCCATCTTTTCATTTTGGAGTTATGGTTATTACTACTAAGGGCATATGTCAATGGTTGGTGATCCGTATAAATAACTACTTTCTTCGATCCGTACAAATAATTACTTAAGGAATTTAATGCCCATATAATGGCTAACATCTCTCTTTCATTAGTGGCATAATTTTCCTCAGTTGAGCTCAATGTTCTCGAAATAAATGTTATCGGTTTATCCTCCTGGCTTAGTACTGCACCAATAGCGTAGTTAGATGCATCCGTAGTTAGCTGAAAATCCTTTTTGAAGTCCGGATGCGATAGTATTACGTCATGTGATATTAGTGCATTTTTCAATGCATCAAAAGCACTTTTCGCAGTTTCGTCAAGGACAATTCTTGTCTGGCTGGATATGGATTTGGATACCCGTCCATCTTCTCCTCTTAGTAAAGTTGTTAACGGTTTCGCCATATCCGCGTAACCTCTTATGAATCTCCTGTAGTATCCGGAGAGTCCAAGGAACGACCGAAGTTCTTTTAGTGTTTTAGGATATGAGAGTTTAAGAATAGATTCGACCTTCTTGGGGTTGGGTTTTATTCCGTCACTCGATACAATAAATCCTAAGAATTCTACCTCTGTCTTGAAGAACTCGCACTTATCAAGTTGGATCTTCATATTGGCTTGTTCCAATGTTCCGAATATTTTCCCTAGTGCCTCAAAATGTGAACTCTCGTCCTTGCTGAAAATAATAATATCATCAACATAAATATGACATATTTTACCGATATATTCCCTTAGTATATCATCTAGAGCCCTCTGAAAAATCGCTGGTGCGTTTTTCAGTCCAAATGGCAACCTGGTGAATTAATATTTTCCATTATTTACTGAAAATGCTGTCTTCTGCATGTCCTCTTTCCTCAGTGGAATTTGATGGAACCCACTCTTTAGGTCCACCACCGTAAAGTATTTATTTCCCCCCAGATTGGCCAATACTTCGTTTATTTCAGGAATTGGATATCGGTCTGCAATTGTCACGGCATTTAATTTTCTGAAATCAACCACTAGTCTGTGTTTCTGTTTTCCTGATAAGTCTTCCTTTTTTGGTATAACCCATATCGGTGAGTTTTATGGAGATCTGGATGGTTTTATTATACCGTCTCTTAAGAGCCGGCTGACTTCCTCCTCGACCACATCCTTTAGCGCCATAGGGTACGGATAACTTTTTGAATACACTGGATCATTAGTTGTTGTACGGATATCACCTTCTACCACAGTAGTATACGTTGCTTTTTCGTCCGGATCCGAAAAGAGCTGATAATGCCTATTAATTATATTCTCCAATGACCTTTTTTGTTCTCCTGGCAAATGTTGAGTTCTTAATTCCAGACTATTGACGTTTTGCGTAAAGTGTTGTTTAATAGGAATTTTTCTTCCTCCTCTAACAGTAAAATAGTCTTCGCTTGTGTAAATGACGGGGTGTCGTCGATTCCAAACATATTAAGAAAAGCGTGATGAGAAATCTTACTGTTGCCACCTATCGATTTTGTGTAAAATATTTTGTTGTTCTCCTTTGGGTTTTTTATAAAGCTGGGTCTAATATAATTTTTGTTACTACCTGTATCTAATAAGAATTTCAATGTTCGCCCGTCCCCCGTTTTTGCCTCAAAATAAGGTAACGAGGAACAGTTTAATCTAAAAAATTAACTGCATCTTGAACGTAATCGAGTTGATTTTCCGCATTTTCTTCTGTTGCAAAGACTTCTGGAATTTTCTGGTAGTATTCTCCGATTGTGTCAACTTCACCATTTCCCGTTCAGAGAACGGTTTGAGTACATTCGTTTTTATTGTGCAGTCATACCATTCATTGCTTTTGCCATGTATTCATGCAACAACAATAACTAATGCTATTGCTATGACATACATTCATTGTTTTTGATGAGTGGTTTTTACGCATTATTTTTATAATGCCACTACATGTCAAGCAACGAAATGAAGAGATGACGCATTAAAAAAATAAAATCAATCACAACATTCATTTAGTATTCGTTGACTTGTTGCAGTATTTTGAAAAATGCAGTGTGAAGAAATTTCCATTTTTTTTTTATTTAAATATGAAATATGCATATATTTTCTCAGTTTGTTATTGTTTAAGTGAAAAAAATAAACACCAAAAATATACTAAAATATTTGACAGAAAAAAATTTTCAATTTTTATACAACCAACATTGAGACTATTCGTAACAATCGGTTTGTATTCATACTAATCATTTTATATTCATTGCTTTTGTGAGTGTTAGGTAAGATTAACAGAAGACATGCAGTGCAATGCATGGCTTTCGTCATACTCACTTTTTTTCAATTGTGTCTGTATTGCTTTACTGAAATGATGTGTATTGACAACAATATGCACATTTTTTGTGATTGCATTCAAAAGCATAAAATAAGGTACTCAAACCGTTCTCTGTTCCCGTTCCACCTGTCTCGTATCCTTCTATCGGATAAATATCCCAATTATGCTGAGGATCTTCGGTCAGGGTTTCCATATGGAAGTTTCTCTGCATTTTATTAACCGGTCCCTGGAAAGAAGTTCCAGCAGTCCTTTTGGGAAATTGATTTATCGGGGGTCGATTCATGTAGTTAACTCGTCCCGTTTGAACGGACCGATCTATATCCATAGGTTCCACACCGAGTTGTCCTTGATGACTCGAATTTTGATTTGGGCTCTGAACGTTGTTATATTGATAAAAGGGTCTATTCGGGATTTGCGGATTGAATGATGGTCTAGGTCCTGAGTTTTGATAAAAATTTGTACGTATATTCTGATCCCGATATACTGGACTGTAATTTGGAATGGAGCTTGCGTTGAAATTCGGTACATAGCGAGGTGGAAGTGGTGGTCTAGTTGACATTATCCCGCCCATATGGGCAAGTTCTGGATAGAACTTCTTCCCACTTCCCTATTGGGAATTTGTCGCGCCGATTCTATCCCTCTGTATATTCCCCCTAGGTAACTGCCCATGTGCATAATTCATCCTGAATGTCATATTATCCAGTTTGAGACAAATATGCAATGCCTGGGGTAATGAAGTTGGTTCGCGAACGCTTAGTAATCTCGGAAGGTCCCCATTGAGACCTCTAATGAATGTATCCAGTGCCTTTTCCCTGTAAGTATTCGTCATTGCCCTGAGACTGTTCTCCTCCAATTCCAAGCAAGAAACTTTATCGAGTATCAATGAAAGATGTTGGTACACTGCCTGGTAGAATTCCGTTATTGTTTTATTTCCCTGGCGGAGTACCGTCATCTGGTACTCCAATGTTCCAATATCCCGCTTGTCGGAATAATGCATCATTAAGCACTTCTTTATCGAACTCCAGTTTAGTGGGGTCCTGTATGACTCTAAAGCGGTATCTGCTTCACCAGTGACCTTGGTGCGAATTGTATGTAATATAGCATAATAACGCCCCGTTCCCCTAAGAGACTCGTACAGTCCAGGACTCTATCCACGGACTTTCTCCATGAATTAAATTCTCCAACTGCACCAGAAAATTCCCTCAAGGATTTCACCAAATCGGGCACTCTATCGATCTCCTCCAGTTTTGTGGGCGTTGTACCAATGGGTTGATCCACGTCCTCTTCGGGGGTATTGTCCGAAGGCGTTCCCATAGCCTCCCGAACTATCTCCTCTATCTGAGTCCTCTGGAGCTCAGTGAGTCCTTGTCCGTTAGAAGTTGTCCCACTCACCGTGAGTGTTCTACTAAGTCTATTCGTTAGCTCTTCGATTGTCTCGTCAGGCATGTTGTCGGAGTATAATGTCAGTTATAGTTATACAGGAAATTTCCAAGATTTGTCCCAAATGGGAAATTCGGAATCAATCGAAATCAATTGTAGGGAAAAAGCTTATCAGTTGTGAGGAAAAATTTATGTTGAAATATTATTTGGAAAAATTAGTTTGTTTTAGCTCCCGTTATTTTCAAGGAGTAAGAAAAAATATCATAAAACTTGGATTCAATATTAATCGTAAATTTAACTATTTCTCCTACTTCTAGGAAAAAATTTTCTAAATTTGCTAGAAAAAGAATTATTCTCTAGATAATAGACGAATTTAGACTCTGATAGAAATTACTTTTTAAGATATTAACCAAATTGTTAATCCCGTTTGGAAGTTGATTTTTCTAGGGCAATAAACGAATTTTAGTGCAGATGGGAAATTATCTTCAAGTTAATAAACGACCTTTAATTTCAATAGAAAATTATTTAAACAAATTTTAACTCCAATAGGTAATTATTTTAAAAACAAGTTTTAGTTTTGATGAAAAAGGGAAAAAAAAATATTCTTAAGATATTAACCACTTCTTAAAGCTATTCTTACATAAATAATCCCGGCTGTATTGCTGTTGCTCTTGGTGATCGCTGTATATGTGTTGTCGGCAGATTCTTCTTATGCTGCTACTGCGTATCAGTGTTGGAATGATGATGAAAGCTGGTAGTTTGTTGTGCACTTCTTGTTGTTGATTATAACAGGTTTAATTTTTGAATTAGTTTTTATTTTTGCGAGTCGCGCACAGAAAGGCTTTTCGTTGTTATTACTTTTAAATTTTCTATATTCTTTTGAGGAATTTAGTCCTGTTAGTTTTTTTTTTTCTTTTAAGATTATTAAAATCCTTAAGTCACTACTTTTAATTAAAAAAATTTTTTGATAAGATTTTTAATTTGTATTAATTTTAATTAACTTTTTTTATATTTCTTTTAAACTTCTCTAAGTCACTATTTTCGTTTAAGTTTACTTAAAATTTTATTTTTAACTTTTTATTTTAAATTTTTTTCACAAATTTGTGGTCAATTTATGCCAAATTTCTTTTTGTTTAACTTAAATTTACGCCTCAGTTACTTATTTTTAATTTGTTGTCACCATTTTCTTATTTTTTCATCACCTTATTTTTTCACAATTTTAGGTTTGCCACAATTGTTCTTTGTTTAAATTATTATTTTAATTCGAATGGAGTTTTGTTTTAATTCCGTTTTAACTTAGTTACTTAACTTTACTTATTAATTTACTTATTTCGCATTAGCGAGCTTGACCGGCTTCGGCGTACGCACGACCCTTTTTGTCCGCTTTGAGGATTACTAAGGAACCGATGTCAAGGCTTGACTTGTTTCAATTTAACGTAAGGACCTTCGTTAGTTTATCGAAGGGTCCCTGCTCGGGCGCCAGATAAATTATCGTTATTTAATTTTATTAAAAAAATTATTTTGGCTGTGCGGTTTTTAAGCGCACAACAGGTCTTTATTTGTTTAAATTGAAAATACAAGTGAAGTTTAATTTTTTAATACTACCTTATTCTACCCTACCGTATAGGTTAACACTACACCACCTCGTGCACTTGCAGTTACTGCATCAGCATGTGAACGTTGGAAGTATGGGTACGGCTTAGCTGCGCGTATTGATAGTAGACGCTGTCTCAGCATGTGAACGAACAAAGCTTAGTTGCAAATGAGGTGTCGGGTGTCATCGAATGCAACGTAGCTTGTGAGTTGTTTTTATTTTATTTTGATGTTTTAAACATTTTTTGTGTTAACTTATATTGTATTTAAAAAATTGCATAAAAAGTTAAATTTACTTCTTTTTTTGTCTAATTTTCTCTATTATAAATTTTTCTTTTCTTAATTTAATTTAAATAATGAAGTACAAACATTGTTATACATATATATGTATAACAATGTTTGTACTTCTACTACTTTAAGACTCATGTTTTGCTGTAGATGTTACCAAATTAAATAAATAAATAAATATCAAAGTATATGGTACATACAATATATAGGATCATTAGGGTGGCCCTTAAAAAAAAGTGTTAAATCTTAAGGTCTCACCCCCCAGAAATATGCGAATGGCCAAAAAAGTGATAAATACGAAGTTTTGGGCCAATCGAAAAATGTTTAGAGGTCGCTCAAAGCGATTGAAAATTGCAAATGCGTTTATATGGGAAAAAATGACTTTTTTCGAGACTTATGTAAATTTTTCAATTATGGGAAAAAATTTTATTCTACATGTTAAATTATTTGATATAAAGAGATAATTATCTATTCAAAAAGGTATAAAAATTCAAATTCGGTTAAGAACCAGCCCAGTAATAAATAATGCCCCAGACCAAAAAAGGTTAAATTATTACTTCATTGAGAAATTCGACCACACGTCATAAATATTTTTGAAATCGATTACTAAGTTATAATTTTTTTACTTAAAAGACTCAAGGCTATGAGATGTGGAACAAGATTTTTTTAGTGGATGTCGTAAACCTGTCGTAAGATGATGTCATACGCGGACAAAATTTTTGGGCCGTTTTTGAAATCTCTAATTTCAAATTTTAAAATTTTTTCTTCAACGAAACCGAAAAAATTGAGGTTTGGAGTCCAGTAGCTTGTTTAGAACACCTTAGAGAATGAAAGTAAAAAAATTTAAAAATATCCACTGGCACACTTGGGTACGGCAACGGTTTGATTTTTGCGGATTTCGAGGAAATTGAGTTTTTTGGTGATAACACGGCTTATTTGCTGTCATAAAATATTTAACATTAAAAATTAGCTACTTCTGTAATGTTAGTTGTTTTTTTTTATCATCGCTACGCAAGGTTGACAAAAAAAATATTTGGACATCATTAACCTATGTGGACCTGGTGCCCAAAATGACCCCAGATTTTTTTTTTTTTTTAATTTACAAAAGAAGTCAATTTTTTGCTTACTACCAATTAATTTTAGGAAATGTGATTTGAAATATTATAACATAATGTTTGAAGTTACTATGGTAAAATTTTTGGACGAAATAATTAACGTTAACCCTTACCTTGTCGATTCGATTTTTGCGGATTTCGAGGAAAATGTTGTTTTTGGTCATGACAAGGCACATTAGTTTAATAAAATATTAAAAATTTAATATTATATTTCCAAAAAAAATAAATGTTTGTATTATTAAGTAAAAAAAATAAAAATTAAGCGAATTACACTCACAAAAAAAAAACTGGTAGACAAATAAGTAAAACGGCTAGTGTTTCAACGTTAAACTGAGATTTTTGTAAAAAAATATTTATTTTAACATGAAAATCTAAATGTTTACCTTTTTTATAATGATATTAAAAATATTATGCATTTTGGTTCGATTATTTTTTGCTATTTTACCATTTAGTTTTTTTATAAACCAATAAACAGTTTTAGTTATTATTCCATAAGTTTTTGGCCTTAATTTTAGGAGTGTAATAAGTGCTTTTGGTGTGCACAAATAATAGTTTAAAAAAGTAAGCAAAAAATTTAAAAAATATTTGTTTTAAAGAAAACCATTGCTATTTTCAAAATAGTATAAATACAATTGTTTATGGTTTTCTTTAAAACAAATATTTTTTAAATTTTTTGCTTACTTTTTTAAATTATTATTTGGTTTAATATATTGCTTAAATAACACCATATGTATATATAACAACATATGTAAAAAAAATGGCACTATATATAGTGGCTTATATTATCACATCTGGAACTGTATTAAAAAGTTTGATCATGTGGTACCATATATGATATCATCTAGTTTAACTAGCGCCATATATAGCTATATATTGTTTAAATGATACCATATATAATTATATATTGCTAAAATGCCACTATATATATTAAGATATAGCTCTATATATAACTATATATGCAATAAGATCAGCCATGCTATGTAATATATAATCATATATACCATATCTAATATTATAAAGGCCGATATCTAATTAGATGAAATTATATATGGCATAATATAAGGAAAAAATTTGGAAAAAGACGTCATATATAATTATATATGGATATACATAACGACATGTCTAATTATATATTGTAATATATGCCAAATATGATTATATAATTTTTTTTTGCTCGGGTAGTTACTCACAAATCCTATGGTTTTATTAACCACAGTTTGTCTTTTGCACAAAATTATTCAGCCTATCATGCTTTGTAGAAGTCTTTTCGGCGGAAATTTTTATTACTTTTTAATAACGCAAAGGTATATATCATTGGATGCAGAAATGTGTCCATATGAATGTTGCTTTAAGAATTTTTACAAAATTATGTGTAATTGAATCAGAAAAAACTAAAAAAAACGTTTTAAAACGTTTTAAAACGTTTTATTTTGTTTTTTCCTCAATACAAAAAAAACGTTTTTTTTTGTTTTTTCCTCAATACAAAAATAATTCTCAACTTTCCTAAAAATATCAGTACGGATATTTTTTAAATTTTGTTTTCGAAAAGAAAAAAAAAATAAAACAATTGATGAAAACAAAATATCCATCAAGAAAAATAAATTCATTTGTTCACAAGTGATTTTTTTTTATTGAGGAAAAAACAAAATAAAACTTTTTAAAAGTATTAATATCGGGTGCCTGCATATAATTCTCTTTAATGTTTAGTACGATTTCAAAATAATTAAAATATATGATAATTAGATAATTTAATTAATTAAACATAAACTTTTCTTGTCGTTTATTTAACCTTCTTTTTTGATTTTTAACTCCACAATTTTCTTGAGCGTAAGGTTTGTTTTTTATATATAAAATGTTCTTTATTTTCACTACTCCATTGTGTAACATCTTCAGGAAATAACAATTAAATTAACAAATTAAAAACAATTTGAAAAAGTTTGAAAAGTATTTGTCAAATATAAATTCCTTGTATGTATACTAGGGATGCCAAACGGGAAATCCCGAATCCCGAAATCCCGGGATTTTCGGGATTGGCAAAATCCCGAATCCCGGGATTATTTCTCAAAAATCCCGGGATTTTCTTATTTTTTAATATTAATATAAACGCAAATAAACAAAGTGAGCAATTTTAGATTACCTATGTTTTTTCTTGAATTTTCTCATAAGAAATTGATGCCAAGATATTGGTAAAATTATAAATTAAGTAGATTATTCGAGTAAACTATGCAAGGACTTTGCAGAAATATTTGAAAATTTGGTAAACAATATTAAGTTTTTGAGTAATACATGCGAAAAATAAAGTTTGTTTGTTATTTTACCGATTTATTCTTCCAAGCGAAATTCGATTTCTGAAACTGGGACTGTAAGTTTTGGCTGGGACTGTAAGTTTGAATTCTTCCATGAAAACATTTGATAACGATAACCAAATAACTTTGTTGCTGTAATTACACGATTTAGTGGGCAAGGTTATTGCAACGAATCTGTTTTAAAATCTGCTTACAAAATACTGGGCGCAAGTGTATTAAGTACACTACAGGCCTTCATATATTATCCCAGCCAGAAAAATACAAACGGGAAAGCGATGGCAAGGTATTTTAACAGGTGGTACAAGTACTGACAAAAATTGCTTTCCCATTTCCAATATGATATCGTCAATAGACAAAAGGACCGGCAGTTCAAAAAGCGCCGGAAAAGTACTGGAGAAACAAAATTTTTAACTTTGGCAAAACGCTGCCAAAACCAATAAATAGGTGGTTTGGAATTTTATTTTCCAAAATAAAATTTAAAAAAAGTTCATATGTGACAGCGCATAGAGAAAGGGACCTAAGGGTAAAAAAATCAATTTTTTTTTTTTGATGTGGACAACATCTGAGCATCGAATGAGACCGATCCCATGCCCCAAAAGTGTTCCCTCCCAGAGATATGCGCGTTTTATGAAAGTGAAGTCGACGATAAAGTAAATCTACTTCTTCGAATTCGTCCACCATTTCATCCTAAAACAAACAGTAAGAATGTTATCAGTTTTAAATTATTTTCGCGAATAACATAATAAGGTTATGTGAAAAAATGTTCTTACTAACAGAGTGATATTCACGATTTAAAAGAATTATAAATGAGTATTTATTATAATTCACAATTAATAATTTCAGAAAATAAAGCTGGATTCGAAAAACCGCGAGCAAAATTGATATCAAACTCATGGAAACAGCGCGCTAGGTAGAAAACAGTAGAAACCAACTACACAAAACAAGAAGTAGGGACGACCTACGGTTGACCAACACGTTCCTGACGTCATGAGATGTGTCGCTTTCAAATGAGACCAATACCAACACGCTCAGTGATGGTACACCAAAGATACACGTATTTAAATCTTTAAAATGGCTCTCCTGAACAAAACCGGTTTTTACCCTTAGGTCACTTTTTATTTTGCGCGTCAAGTATCTTTTTTTTGCCCTGCCGTGATGTTTTGTAAAACAAATACTGGCAAAACGATTTTTGCAAACGCTGGCAAAGCGTCCCAAATGAGTGTTCTGCCAGCCATTTATTTTTAACATCGCGGTTACCCAGTGGTATGCAAGTACTTGATTTTTCGTACCACAGTCAATTTCTGACTGAGATGTTTCAATATTCATAAAATGTACCAACCACATTATTAATTAACAATTATTAAATAATTATAAAACGCTTTATTCTATAAAAAAATTAGTTACATAACATAAAACTTTTTACAAATAAAGGAAAATTTAAATCCCGAAATCCCGTAAAATCCCGGGATCCCGAAAAATTCCGTAGTCCCGAAAATCCCGGGATCCCGAAATCGGGATCCCGGGATTTCATGCAAAATCCCGAATCCCGGGATTTTCAAATATCAATCCCGATTGGCATCCCTAATGTATACATTTATACCAGCAAACAAAGTTTTTGGTGTAAATGTATAACAAACAAAAATGATAACAATTAACAATATAAAAATGTATTAATATAATATGTATTATAAATCAATGTAATTTGTGCTATTTCTTTTGTATTAAATATCTATAATTCTGAGCTACATTTTCATTATCTGCCTTAAAGTAAATTCTATTTGTTGTTGGCGTATTAATTATCTGTAATATTTCTTATATATAACAACGTTTATAATTATGTTCTGTTCTTAAAACTGATACATTTTCAAAGTCAGGATAGTGATTAAAATTTGAATAATGCTGTCTTTTGTGAATTAATATGCTTATATTTCTGATCTGATCTATGTCCAGCTATTCTAGTTCTCAATTTATTCTTTGTTGTACCTATATATACCTTATCACAATTCTCTCCGTCATTTCCACTACATGGTCAGGGATGCCAACTTAGTGCTTTTCGCGCTAAATCTGGTGCTTTTTGATCTGCCAAAACGCGAAAAATATTAATGAAACGCGTTACTAAAAAAAGCGCTAAATTGGTGCTTTTTCGAAATTTATTTAGCGCGTTTTGCGTTAAATAAATAAATGACACATTTTTTGTGTTTTATTGTTGTTATAGCAAAATCAGGAAATCTATCAATATTTGTTGTTATTTCAATAAGGATAAATTAAAATATCAAGGAAAAGTTGTAAATGGCATGCTATTCGAGCTGAATGTAGTTTTTTTGGTGTGTCAAAACGCAAAAATGTTCACTTTTGTATATTTAAAAAATACTTAGTTACCCTCCCGAGTAAAAATAGTTATATATTGTCATATATCATGTGATTGGGCTACATCTGACAATGAATGGAGTCACATTAAGACACATTTCATTATATACAACTACATCTGATATTATTTTTTCAACGAATTTTTTGTAAGGTAATTGATATTATTACATATCCCCAAATCTGACTCCATATATAACTACATAAGCCTTATAAAACTAATCTAATTATATGTAGTGATCGATATGATTATATATGATTTGATACTAATTTTTATAACACTGTATATGTCGTCGTACTAAAAATATAATTTAATTTAATATAACATCAAAATTAGTTATCTGCAAATTCAGAGTTAATTACTTCCTACCCAATTATTTTCACGTGATGTTTTTGCATGTAAAATCATATTAAAAAAATGATGCGTACGATTTAGAAGACAAAAGTATTCAAATAAATTTTTATTTTATGTTTTAAAATTTAGGTCTTCAAAATTGTTAAAACCATAGATATTTCAATGTCAATTTAATAGCTGGTATGCATAAAAAGTATGCCTACTATCAGACAAAGTTTTATAAAATCAGATATTTTTATATCAAATTAGATATAATTTGATGTCCTGGATATGGACAAATCTCGGATCAAACTGTATCAAATTATATCTAATTTGATATAATTACACACATGTAGATGACCCATTTTTCGGATCAAGTTGTATGTCGTTGTATATGGGGATTTATCAAAAAAGATATACTTATGTATGACACCATATTAAGATTTTTACCCGGGCTAGTAAAAAAAGTTTTAATAAAATGTTGTGTAATTTGATACAATTATATCTAATCAGGTGTGGTTAATGTGATATCATATATTATTGTACAACTTAGATCTAATAACATTGGGTCAATTTTCTATTAAATTGTGTATAAGTATATATAAATTGTGAGACCATATATAACCATATAAAATTTTATAGGGGAAATGACCCAATATTATTAGATGTCAGTTGTATAATTTTGTTTAAATTGATGAAATTACATACAATTTTATATGATATCACATTAATCACACTTGATTAGATATGATTGTATCAAATTATATACCATTATATTATAACCATTTTTAATAGGGTATAGTCATATATAATCGTTCTCAGTTCTGACTATAAAACTGACACTTAAATTTTAAAAAATCTAATAATTTTTCTTAGATTATTATTATTATCACAAAACATGGAATTAAATTAGAAAATTTAGCGAAAGTTATTGGTTTTTATTTTTGTTTTATACCACTCCCTAAATCAAAAACAATCGTTAAGGTATAATTAGTTTGTACCCAGCAAAATATTGGTAATGACACCTCATTGCTGTCTGCATTACCAATAATGATATATCATTACCTTTTGCATTATTTTGTAACATAAAATAATGACTTCCTAATAACGGCCTATTGTATTCATTGTTTCTAAATATAAAATAATGACTTACTCGTAATAGTTTAAATAAATACTTTTTACAAAGTTAAATTTTATACATTTGTAGTTATTACATGTAAATATGTTTTATGTTAAAATTTTTATTACGAGTACTAAAATTACACAATAGCAAAAACTTTAATTTCTCTGAATGTATTTCCTGAAGCTAATAGTATTTGTGAAACTCCTTATTTTTAAGAATCAAGTAGCAGTCGGATAACCACTAATAATTCAACTTTTTGTAAGCATGTTTGTAACCACTTATTATTCAGAATCTCATAACTACTTACTTCTCATTTTTTCGTAAGCGAGCGGGTAAGCGTGACTACTTATAAAAACGACCACGCCAAACAAAAATAATGAGTTTAGACGCCAAAAAATAAGTTGTGCGGAGCTATTTATTTCTTATATATAACCACTTATTTGGTAATGAAAGATTTTGCTGGGTACGTAATGTGCCGTGACGAATCAGCTGATTTGTTTTTGTTCTGTGAAAAAGCATTTGAGTCGTTAGTTTGTCTGTAATGTAACGTGCCGTGCCGGATGATGAAAACAGAATTTTTGTTATCCGTTAAGTAACAGTGAGTTGACAGCTGCTGTTTTGAGATCTACGACGAATGGCTTAAACCGGCTAAGCCGAGCCGCCGTCTAATTTTTGTCACCGCCGCCGTCGAAAATTTGTTTTACAAGATGAAAATCTAAAAATAGTTTCTATTTTTTTTAATTTTCTTTTTTTTACCGTTAAGCCGATGTTTTGTTTGTGTCAACTTAAAGTTGGCTAGCCGATCAGCTTTTGGCTCACAGCCAGCTTTAAGCCGCCGCTGCAATTTTTTTTATTATCCACCGCAACCGATTAATCTGGTTGGCGCAGATCTCTGCTAAGAAAAACAACATTAAACAGCTGATATGTTGTTACCGAAAAGACTAACTACATAAAAGAGCCATCCGGCACGGCACATTACAGAAACGTCACGGAACGCAAACGTTTAAATTTGTCAACGTTTAAATTTGTGTCGTTTCACAAGTTATTTTCTCTAATTTGACACACGTCTAACGACGCTGGACGTACTTACTGATGAAGGTCGTACACTTATATTACAATTTTATTTGTTTTTAATTAAACTACGTATGTGAAACACGACAATTTTTTTAAGGTCGTAAAAAGTGTTTAGTGCTTTTTACCCGTTTTTAAGTGGAAATTTGCGCGGTTTTTAACATTTTTTGGATATTTTTCGAGCTTTTTGCTATAAAAACGTTAGCATCTATGTACATGGTATGTTATATACTATTTACTGAATAATTTATTTACTGTTTTGTATGATTTAAAAGCTATTTTATATCTATTAGTATCGATTATCTTTGATTTCTCTAAACGTTCTGATATTTCCGGTACATAGACCATAGACTTGTAAATTTTCCATTCAATTAAGTTTCCTGTGTTATTATTCTTCCGAAATTTATATTAATGTATCAATGAACAAATTAATCCTATCGGAAAATCATTATCCCTTAATAAATTCTTAATTATTTCCTCATTCTTTCTATGAAATTCCCTGTCACTAATAGTCAAAACTTTTTCTATCCAATTCTTCGCAGTGTTAATAATGATTTTCTTGTTGTTTCGAATAAAAATTAATAATTCTACCTGACGCTATTGACGTTTCTGATACCAATCCATTATTAAATTATTACGTCTTCTTATTATCAAAATATCTAAATAAGAAAGTTTAGAATCACATTCCTTTTCCATGGTAAACTAAATATCAGGACTAAATTCATTTAATGATATTAACATATTATCAATTGCATTTTTAGAAATTTTTAAAAAATTTTGTATGGCAGCATAGCTTTCCAAGATGTCCCCAAAGTCCAACTTTTAGTATAATATGGGGTCACCTCTAAAAACTGTCCCTGCAAAATTTCAAGCAAGACAGTTTCCATTTGCAAAAATAAAGTACGCCATTGTAATTAGCATGTCCGAAATATATAGAATTGATGGTCAGAGCTCTATTAATTTTTAAAAGTCAAGATTTTGTCATGCAGTGTAATTTATACATTTATTGTCACCAAACTGAATTTAAATATTTAAACAAATATTTTTGAATATTACACTTTTTGTAAAAAAAAGCGTGTTTTTGATTTTTCACAAATATACAGAGCAAAACCAAGACTTTTACTCTAACTGTTTAGAAATTCTGCGCTAAACTATAGAAACACTATGTACAGAAGGGGCCCCTAATGCTCAAAAATGCAGTTTTGTGCATCAAGTGCATTTAAGGGTTAACATATTTTTGGGTGGATGACGCTGCAAAAAGTCTTTAAATAAATGAAAACTGAATATTTGTGGTTTCAACAGAGATTTTTATTTTCCAAACTTTATGAAATATATATAAAAAATTGTTTCGTCATGATTTATTATAAATTATTTTTATTGATAAAATCTTCAAAATAATATTATTCACCTATGATTAACGAGTCAATCGTTTACTAACTTTATGAATCACTAATAATTTATTTAATACCCCCACTTTTTCCAGTTTCCAGAATAAAACGAGAAACTAACAAACTGTTATTTAACGATTATGCATCATATTTTTTAATAAACGTTTCCCAGCAAAATATTTGCATTACAAACAATTACATATCTTTACCTTTTGCATTATTTTATAATATAAAATAATGATTTCCTAATAACGGCCTATTGTTGTCTTTCATTTCATATTGTTGTTGTTGTTGCTCGTAATAGTTTAAATAAGTACTTTTTACACAGTTAAATTTTATTCATTTTTATTTATTATATGAAAATATGGTTTATGTTTAAATTTTTATGACGAGTCCTAAAATTACACATTAGAGAAAACTTAATTTTTTCTGAATGTACACACACAGAACAGATTCGTTGTGGCAACCGAATTTGTTGGCAACCGAATTTTGGTAGTTTCATGAACTATCCATTATTCGGTTGCATCTATCGACATTTTCAGTTGTACCTATAAGCACAATATCAAATAGTTGGTCGAATCGAATTCAGTAGACCCGACCGATTTTTTTTCATATATATTCTACCGATTTAAATAGAAACACTGTTTCCAATATTTTTAATATTTTTTTTTAATTAATAGAAAGTGAAAATATGTTAGAAACATTAATAACATTAATACGGGGAATGAGGAGTCAATTGCCCTCCAAGGACCTATCCCGTGACCGGTCAACCGAAGGCATATTACTAAATTAGTACAAATATGAACAAAAGAAAATGAATTAATTTTCTAAGTATTTTCTGATCCGTTATTTTCACTGTTGCTTTTAAAAAAACTTGACCGATACCGAAATAAAAAACAAAATTCGCGGCATATTTTTAAAAATATTTTTAATGTTTAAGCTGTTTTAGTTTTAACAATTGGTATTTCATTTAACTTTTCTTTTTAACTTAGGGGAATTTTTTAAATTTTTATTTATATTATCAGAGGTTTTGAGGTAATTTTCTAATTTTTAATTGATTTTTTAATTTAATTATGGCCAACGCAAAAACAAGTCAACCGCCATTAAGGGACCTATCCCATGACCGGTCAATCGGGGGCATATTCAAGGCTTTTCCACCATATTTGTGTGTGTGTTAATGTTGTTCTCTTTTCTATTTTTTTCTTTTCCATGTGTTTTCTATTTGCTGTGTGTGTGATTTTGTTTTTTCTTTCTCTTTTTTATTTGAACATAAACGAAAAACATACAACTTAACCATCAGCCAGCCATCAAGCATAAGCAACATTAGCTCAGACGGTAGAGCGTTTGCCTTACACGCAGAAGGTTGTGTTATCGAGCCCTACTTCGACGCCAAGTAGATTATTTTTAATTCTTAATTTTTTATCAGTTTATTTGCAAAGCAATTTTTAGACACACCACCTTACTGCCACAATATGTCTAAACTGTGGCAATTGGTCATTTCCAATGACAACGCCATGTTAAAGTGATATGTCTCTTTCAAACAAAAAGACCGATCAACGACCAGTCTCCGCCCCCTTGGGACCTATCCTGCGTGTCATCTGGGACCGGTCCCTTTCCCCGTAGGGCTCGCATAAGCAACATTAGCTCAGATGGTAGAGCGTTTGCCTTACAAGCAGGAGGTTGTGTTATCGAGCCCTACTTCGACGCCAAGTAGATTATTTTTAATTCTTAATTTTTTATTAGTTTATTTGAAAAGCTATTTTTAGACACACCACCTTACTGCCACAATATGTCTAAACTGTGGCAATTGGTCATTTCCAATGACAACGCCATGTTAAAGTGATATGTCTCTTTCAAACAAAAAGACCGATCAACTACCGGTCTCCGCCCCCTTGGGACCTATCCTGCGTGTCATCTGGGACCGGTCCCTTTCCCCGTAGGGTAGGTAAAAAAAGCTATTTCTCGCGTTTTTAATCACGATTTTTTTCAAATTTGAGAGGCGAAAGACGAATTCGGAATAGAGATTTGGAATCAGCAAGTAAAATACTAAAAGTACACACAAAAAAATATAATAGGCTATATTGCCTTGGCTGGCATAGGCACCCTTTATTAGAATGAAATTTTTAAAAAATGTTTTATTACCTATGTCAATCGGCAATTTAACCCTTACTACTTTAACTATTGGCCAAGTAACTTTAACTTATAAAATTAGTTAACTTTTTCGAAAAATTATTGACACATATTTGAAACTTAAATTGACAAAAATTAACAATATTTTTTATATACATATGTACGTATACAATTTTCAATAAAATTTAACAAAATATTTCATCGTGGATTCTTCAAAATAAAATAGAAAATCTTTGATAAAAGGTATTTGTAAATATTTGCGTATTTTTATTGAAACGACAGGAACATGTTCTTTACATGTATATTTATATTTCAGACATTGATGAAACGAAATCCATAGGAAGAATGACCTAATATGCACTCTCATCTTCAAAAACTTTTATGGACTTTTTTTATTTTGGTACTGTTTTGTATAAAAGGTATAACATTTTTATACAATTTATTGTTTAATAAATTATTACTTTGTTTTTTAGATGTTTGTAATATATATGTACAAATGCTAAATCCAAGCTGCTATGAAATATTGTCCTAGTGCAAAAATATATCATTTGCATCTCCTGGAAACTACATCAGTGCAGACAAATATTCAATTTCCTTGTAAGGTTTTTCAAGATTTTTGAAGGAGCTTTTCTATAGAAACGCATTCTGCAAATCTGAGATCGTTCCTGTAGGAAAAATGCCTTTAAGTCTGAGGGTTTTGTATAGGACAAGATCCTCAGTCTGTGGATTTTTCTGTAAGTAAAGTCTTCAAAATCTGAGGTATTATCATTAGAAAAAGTGCTTGAAATCTATGGATTACCTATTGGAATCCCCTTACAATCTAAAAGTATTTCTTTGCAAAAATTTCATCGAAATTTAAGGCGTTTTTTCTTGAAAAAAAGAGCAAGAATCAGTTGGTTTTACTGCAGAAAATAGTTTTCCGAATCTAAGGAGGTTTCCAAAGGAAAAAGTACTCAGAATCATAAGTTTTCTATAGAAAGAACGGTGTTTTAGAAAAAAGTCCTTAGAGTAAAAGTTTCATGTAAAAAGATCTTCATAAGCTACCTGCTTAGCTTATGGAGATCTTCTTACATGACACTTCTTTCAAAAAACATTCTCAGGAGCTGACGGTTTTTTCTATATGAAAAATTACACAGAATGTGGGGGTTTTTCTATACGAAAAATTACTCAGAATCTGAGAATTTTTCATTGGAAAAATTTCTCAGGACCTGAGGGTTTTCCTGCATGAAAAAGTCCTATAAAAGTGAGGATTTTGATTATAAAGGCTTGTCTTATAGAAAAGTTTTCGATTTTTAATATTATGTCCATACAATTTTTTTAGATTCTACATAGAGAGTCTGTGTATGGGTTTCTGCTAATTTCTATGAAATTTGGATATGTGACAAAACTAAATAACTTTCGAGGACAAAACTAAATAACTTTCGATTCTGAACATATCGGCCCAAATTCATATTTAAGGGTAAAAAGTTGTTGGAAACATTTTGTTTGAAAATCTTTAACAGAACACAATTTAATAAATCTTCAAAATACCTTTTATTTTATACTCAATTTGTACACATTTTCGTGGAATAAACACGACAAAAAAACAAAAAATAGGGGTAATTTTGATCCCACTTTTTAACCCTAAAATAAAAGATTTGAGCCGCTAAGAAGGCCTTACTTATTTTTTTGTCTTCAACGCAAACAGACCTTCCATGTCCGTACTTTTTTTGTAGTATTAAGTTCTAATACCTATTGGAATGTTCCCTATTGAAAACTCTTCAGATTTTAAGCTTTTTTTCTACAAAAAAACCCCTGATGTTGTGAGGATTTTATCTTATATAAAATTTTTTCAGATTTTTGAACTTTTTCCTACATAAAAACACGCAGATTATGAGGGTTTTTTCCTAAATAAATGGCCTTAGTTTTTGAAAGAAACTTTTTCCCTGAAATTCTGAAGACTTTACTGTAAAAAAAACTCAGATATTTAACTACAGAAAAACCCAAAATCTGAATACTCTTTTGTATAGAAAAAACTTCAGAATTGTAGACTTTTTATTACAGAAAAACTTAAAAAGCATGTAGACTTTATCCTGTAGAAAATCCTTGATTCTGCGACTTTTTCATCAAAAAGCTCAAAAATATTTTACTATAGAAAAACACTCAAATTCTGAGGAATTTTTCTAATGGAAAAGCCACACGATTTAGAGTATAAGCACAATGCAAAGGTCCCCGTTTTTTCCCATACAATTTGACAATTAAAATCGTGCAACGATTTCCGTGAGAGATAAAACTTATTTTATTTTCTCAACGGAATTTCTTATTCTCCTGTTTTTACTCTCAGAATATTTTACTAATGTTGCCAGATTTTCACACAATTTCAATCACAGTACAAACATAGTACGATTACATGGTTGATTTCGTCATGCTCATGGATTAGTAATATCAAAGGATTTAACTTTATACATTTATAAAATATATAAAAAACAGCAATAACACAATAAAATTTTCACAGCCTTTTATATTAACTAATATCAAACAACAATTAGTTGGAATGTGGCAAGAAGAAAAATATAAAATATAACCAACTTGACTGTCCATGTGTTCTCTGTTGTAAAAGTGAGATTCCGTTTCCGTTGCTATTTTGTTCATTTTTTTTCCGTCACGATTTGTATTGTGCTTATTCTCTTAGAGGATTAAAAAAATAACAAGTAGTATATTAGCCGTGTTCCATGTACGTTTACCAAACACAATTTCTATTGTCAAATTGTTTATAAATTGCTGTTGCTTCTGGTAAATTGGGTTGCCGCGGTAACGACGTGGAACAGACCTATTGTATTGCGTATGATAATATCTGTAATTTGAATAATTAAGTCACTTGTAAAATTTGAATGTATTTTTATATATTATTTAATAAATAAGTTTAAATTTAATAAAATAAAAAAATTATTATTAAGGGGCATTTTGCAATAAAGATATACCTAATATCAAAGCTATTTTACCAAATTTTCGCCTACGTTAAAATTGGTAATACATACACCTATTTTTCTTAGTCAATTTAACAAAAATTATAGGTGATTTTTCGAACATAAAACTCAAATATAAATTACCTTTTTTTATGGTAATATTGCCGTAAAGCAAAGCAAACTCTATGTTGCCTTTGAAAATAGGTGATATCACCCTATAGTTTTAGGCAATATTACCTAAATTTTTTTTTGTGTGTATGTATCAAGATTCTAACAGCAACGACTTTCCATTTTGTAGAGGTGTTTAATTCGTGTCAAATTATACTAATATTGGTCACCATTTTAAAACAAATAAATTTTTACAATTTTCTTACATGATGCCAAGTTCCGTAAGCTATCGCAGAAATCTAAATCCTAAATAGCAAAAATTTGTGCACGATTTTAAGTACTGATGCAATTTTTGTAAGTTTTGGTAAAGTGGGGAAATGCACACCGAAAATACTTATATGCATCATAAACGATCTTTAGTCGAAGTTTGGTTAAAGCTGCACTTTAGTTTTTTTTTTAATAATCGACATTACAAGTTTAATTTACTAAAATATCTTATGTAGGGTGAATAGCCTTGGTTTAGTCTCTTAACCACAGAAATTTCTATGGTTAAAATTTAGCATTGGTTAGAAGAAATACTTGGTTAAAATTTAGATAAGTTATTCAAAAATATGTTTACCTGTGGTTAATGCTAGTAGAGGTCTTAACCAGGTCATAAATTGAGATAAGTTAACGGGCCTAAATTGAATAAAAAGTTAATAACAAAACGCACCAATAACTAATATTTAATTATATTACCATGTTTATATTTATTCCTGTAATGTCAATAAAACATGTCAGTTATAACAAATTATGGATTTATTTGCAGCACAATATTCTTTAAATATTTTTATACCCTACACCATAAGGGTATTATAAGTTTGTGCTGATGTTTGTAACACCAAAAAATATTGGTCCCAGACCCACCTTATAGTATACCGATCGGCTCAGAATTTTTTTTTCGATTTAACGATGTCCGTCATTCCCTCCGTCCGTCTGTCTGTCTGTCCTTGCATTTTTGTGCGCACTCTACAGGTCGCAAATATTAAGATATTTTAATGAAATTTGGTTCGCTGACTCACATTATAGAAAATTTTGACACAAGTCCCATTTTAACCCATTCGAATTTCGGATCCAAACATTAGTTGGCTTTTAACCAGACTGGTGTAGGGTATTGTATAGTCGGCATGCCCGACTTTAGCCTTTTTACTCGTTTTATTATGATTTTTTTTTTGACACTAATATCAATTTATTTTATTTAAATTCGGTGATCAAAACAGAAATTCTATTACAAATAAAATTGCGTTTCGGTTAGTATAACCAACATTTAGTCAATTTTGTTTAGTAACATATTAGTGAACGTTTATTTTCGTCAATTCGGTTATTACAACTAATTTAGTGTGGAATTTTGGATGGTTACCACTATCGAAATGGTTTGAGCAAATTTAATTTTAGGTAAATTTGGCTGGATATACCGAATTCTGTAAAATAAGAACGTTCTTTCTGTTGATATTACAAATCTTTTGTCGCCTATGAAAGATAATGATTTTTGTGATTGATAGTTTACAATATTAACACAGATTCTTTTGTATTTATAAAATTATAGTAATTGCAATAATTTTACAACTGATTAATTTTCTGTGTGTATTTCCTTAACCCTCTAACCGGCCTAAGCTTTTTTGCAATGAAATTTATTCCACGTGTTTCTCACGAAAAATAAACAATAACTTCTTCTACAAAATTTTTTTTCGTTGCCTACTTTAGGCGATATGGGCCAAAATAGTTTAAGGGTGAATCTCGAAAACTAGCGCATAAAAATTACTAGGTTTAGGCACAAATTATTTCTCTTACCAAGATGTAATTACAATAAAAAAATTACATTTTTTGTGCTGTTACTTAAGAAGTTGTAGCGATTTTCGTTTTTCGAAAAATGCGAAATTGAGCGAAAACGCACCAAAACTTCAATATATATTATTCAAACTTATAAGCTTTGCTACCTATATCAAATATATTCTTTTTACCAAATTTCAGAAAAATCCGTCCATTCGTTTTGAAGTTAAGGCGATGTCTTTTAAAGGTATCCTTATGGAATCCTGTGCGTCCTTGGACCAAAGTAAGGAACTTTTTGAATAGCTTAAGCTGCAATCTTACTTCATGGTCACTATCAATTGTTTTAGTCAATTTAAATATGTTTTTAAGATTTTTGAAACTTTTGGTTGTTTTAAAATATTTAGTTTTTGAAATTTTACGAAATTTTATCTTTGACACTTTCTCGCTTCCAAACCGTGCATTGTATACAAAAAAATTCTTCACAAAAAATTTAGCAAATTTTGTGTTCTGTTGAAAAAGCATAATTTCTTATTATAAAATACCCCTTTGGCGCATTTCTGGTCAATTTAATATACCCCGCCTGGAGGCGGGCTTGCCGGTTAGAGGGTTAAGCTAATAGTATTTGCTTAACTCCTTATTTTTAAGAATCAAGTAAGCAATCGGATAACCACCTATAATTCAACTTTTTGTAAGCATGTGTGTAACCACTTATTATTCAAAATATCATAACTACTTATTTCTCATTTTTTCGTAAGCGAGCGGGTAAGCGTGCCTACTTATAAAAACGACCACGCCAAACAAAAATAATGAGTTTAGACGCCAAAAAATAAGTTGTGCGGAGCTATGAATTTCTATTATATAACCACTTATTTGGTAATGAAAAATTTTGCTGGGTTAATAAGGAAAATGAATACCCAGCAAAATCTCAGTAATGGTTACTGATTAAGCATTTGTCCATATTCGCTGCATGAAAAAACCCACAAAACCCCACCCGCTTACCTGCTGCATTACAAAAGTTTATGAAATAAGTGGTTACCAAAATAAGAAGTTACTCGTGTACTTATACACAGTTAAAAAAGAAGTGGTTGAAAGTTGTTAAATAATACGACTTACTTATATACTTACTAGTGGTTAAAAAAATAAGTAGTTACCAAATTCAGATTATCTTTTTAAATAAATAAGTAGTCGCGCGTATGCTAGACTACTTATAAAAACGGCTTCGCTAGTACTCACGCCGAATTATAAGTAGTAAAAAATTTTAGTTTCATTATATAACCACTTATTTAGTAATGGAAGATTATGCTGGGTATTTTATCCACTTTGGTTTTTGGTCACAGTTACCCAGCAAAATTTTTCATTACCAAATAAGTGGTTATATAATAAAAATTCATAGCTCCGCACAACTTATTTTTTGGCGTCTAAACTCATTATTTTTGTTTGGCGTGGTCGTTTTTATAAGTAGTCACGCTTACCCGCTCGCTTACGAAAAAATGAGAAATAAGTAGTTAAGAGATTTTGAATAATAAGTGGCTTACAAAAAGTTGAATTATAAGTGGTTATCTGATTGCTTACTTGATTCTTAAAAATAAGGAGTTAAGCAAATACTATTAGCGTAAGGAAATATATTCAGAAAAATTTTAGTTTTCTCTAGTGTGTAATTTTAGGACTCATCATAAAAATTTAAACATAAAACATATTTACATATAATAAATAAAAATGTATAAAATTTAACTGTGTAAAAGTACTTATTTAAACTATTACGAGTAAGTCATTATTTTATATATAGAAGCAATGAATACAATAGGCCGTTATTAGGAAGTCATTATTTTATATTATAAAATATTGCAAAAGGTAATGATATATAATTTTTGGTAATGCAGATAGTAATGAGGTGTCATTACCCATATTTTGCTGGGTAATGATCAAAAATCACTAAAATTCCAAAACTGCAAAAATTTGTATTTCTTTCAGTAAAGAAGGAAAAAATCTAAATTTATTACATTAATATATTTTTCTTGTTTGGTGTTTCTAAAAGCCAACTAAATTTGCTCCATCCCAGCAAAACCACACATTACCAAATAATGGGTAAAGTAATGCATCGCCATAGAGTTGGACTGGTTACTTTACACCTTACTTCACTGATGAATTTTACAGGCGATGAGCCTCAAAGTAATGTGTCATTGTTACCAGTATACTTACAAAAAAAATTAAGAGTAATCGGTTACCTAGTTGCAGATAGATATTAAAAAAGTAATTGGTTACCCATATGATTACGAAGAGGCTGAGCATAATTGGTTACGCATATAATTATAAGGACTGAAATAGTAATTATTTACCCTATACCCAGCAAAACTTTGGTAATGGGTGCGACAAACTCATGCATTACCTTGTAATGTGTACTCCTTACAAGTATAATTATTGTTCAACATAAAGTAATTGGTTACCGATAATTGGATACATAATGCATTACTTTGTAATGAATACTCCTTACATTCATCATTATTTTGGATCATAAAGTAATTAGTTACCGAAAAATTATTACATAATGCATTATTTTGTAATGTATATCCTTACCTTGAGCATTATTTAGAAAGATAATCGATACTAATAGATATAGAATAGCTTTTAAATCATACAATACTGTAAGTAAATTATACAGTAAGACAAAAGATAGGATACAGAAATTGGACATGTCAAATATAGTATATAAAATACCATGCAGTGGAAATGACGGAGAGAATTGTGATAAGGTATATATAGGTACAACGAAAAATAAATTGAGAACTAGAATAGCTGGACATAGATCAGATCAGAAATATATGCATATTAATTCACAAAAGACAGCATTATTCAAATTTTAATCACTATCCTGACTTTGAAAATGTATCAGTTTTAAATACAAAACATAATTATAAACGTCGTTATATATTAGAAATTTTATAGATAATTAATACACCAACAACGAATAGAATTATCTTTAAGCAGATATTGAAAATGTAGCTCAGAATTACAGATATTTAATACAAAAGAAATAGCACACACTACATTAATTTATAACACATAAATATTATATTAATACTAGTAAAGTGTTGTTTTTTCAAACGCGTCATATAGACCAAATGCAATTAATATTGTAATTAATATGCATTTTTATTAATTTTAATTAAGTAGGTTTGAGGTTGAGAAGAAGAAGCTTCATCAGTGATTTTCCATTAAATTGTATTATTGTTTATATTTTATAATCGGATTGTCTCTATATGATCACTCAGAAGTGATCAAACAGACATACAAACATTCTACTTTAGATTTTTTGTTTATCTTCTTATCTCCTCTTTGTCACCTTTTTCACAAATGTTGCCACGCTGACGTATGGTTTTTACGTACAAGTGCAGGCAATTTGTGTATATCGGAGACGGACTGCCAGCAGGGCATTTTCATTTTTCTAGTAAAGTGTTGTTTTATCAAACGCGTCATATAGACCAAATGCAATTAATATTGTAATTAATATTCATTTTTATTAATACATTAACACATTTTTTATTGTTAATTATTATTATTTTTGTTTGTTATACTATTATAACAAAAATTTTGTTTGCTGGTATAAATGTATACCTACTAAGGTATTCAATCGATTAATCGTTAGTCGATTAATCGAAGAATTTTGCTCAAAAATTGTTCGAATAATTTAAAAAGGTCAAATTTCGAATAACAAATAATTCGAATAATTTAATACGATTAATCGATTAATCGAATTTGACAAAAATATTTTAAAAATATACAGTCATAGTCATATGTATTTACACGGACTAAAAATTTGAGTAAGCGTTGAAATAAATCTTAATTTTGCTATTTTATGAATTAATTTGCAACAAAAAACTTCTCTATTGCTATTCTTAAAGTGTATAGATTAAGCTAGTTAAAAATTGTTATAAATAAATTTGCTGGTTGTTGATTAAAATCACAAAAGATGTCTATATCTCAGTTTTCAAAATTATTTACACAAATTTATTTTCTTTCAAAAATATTTACACATCATTAAAACTAATATAAAACAACAAAAATAATAATTTTTTGATTAGTAGCCGGATAAATTTCCTTCAGCTTCTATGAAAGCTTGTAGTCTAGCTGGAATAGATGCAATCAAATTACGTGCAAACTCGATTTCTAGGCCTCTTTTATTCAATTAGGAAAAAAGCTGCATAGAGAGAGCTTTCTGGATAAAATTTCAATGAATTCCCTTTACGCAATAATTCATTAACATTATGCGGATAATTCATTAAAATCATGCAGATAACTGACTCAATGTGTCATTGCAGACCCCTACGTACACCTAAGGGGCCTAGAGACGATTCTTTGGATGGCCAGTTCCCTACTTGGGTCATCGATGATCTAACTACCCTACCGGTCCGTCAGTCCGGTAATCCTGCGGCAAGACAAAAGAGGGGAAAAAAGGAGCCCTAAAATGTCAAATTTACCGGTTCCTCCATCCATTGCAACACACTGCTAATAAATTGAACAAAGAAACCACACACATTTTAACAACAAAAAAAAAAAAATCGAAAAAACCCCAGCACCCGTGCAATAACATAGCCGTGTAGGCACTTGGGCAATTCCTGAAGCGCTTTCGTCCCCTGCCAAAGGGGCACATCAGCAGGATTAACCTAATAGTTCCTTAGAACCACTGCGGGACGCATATATAATATGCTCCAGAAGAAAATGCCCCAATCAGACCAGAATAACAAAATAAATCCCAACCCATCCCAAAAAACCCTAAATCAGAAAACCCAAAACTTACCCCATACATTCCAGTATCCCGCCTGAGGGTCAATAACCGCTGCCCATAACAGCCGCGGACCATAACACACACTCGCGTAACCAACCAATAACATTCGACCAACAAAAAATAGCCCATCAGCAACTCACCCATAAATTCCCCAAAAAACAATAAATACAGAACTCACCCCATCCATTCCATGCAGCACCCGCAAGCGACACCTTCCGCCTCCTATAACGACCACAAAACACGTTCCACGCCAATCACAACAAATCAAATTGAAAAACAATATTGAACATAACAATCCAAATAAAACTACAAAAATTAATTCCAAACGGTCAGAAAATAAACCCTATGTGATCAGGGCTCCGAACCCCAAACACAATCATGTCAGTAAGCAGCGGCAGTAACAGCAAACTGCCTATCCCGTGAAATCAGTCCAATAACCCCATAACATCCACCATATCCCAGTGACAATCCCAATCCACCCAGCGGATCCTACACTCAAAAATTTTCCCGGACAGATCCCCGTAAAACATTACATCGAAAGCCCAACTCAGGCAGTATAAAAAACAAAATGCTAAAAATCAGCACTCAAAAAATCCCACAAAACACACGAAAATCTCTCACCGCAAAAAAACCAATGAATGGACGTCACCAATAAATTGACAAAATTAAAATAATCCCTAAGAACCGTCAATAAAACATAATCAACACATCCACAGGACCTGAGAGAGATACCTACCGAAACGTGGATTTGTCCACCAACTTTATATAGTCTATTGCTCAAGAAAATCCAATTGATGAACGTGATTTTTCTCAATAACATTTTCAAGGCAAAAATTCCTATAAAGTCAATAGGCAGTGTTAATTCTCACCTAAAGCTACGTGGAGATGAGAGGGAGGTACGGAAGCCATCTCCGGAATAATAATAGGTCCTATGAAATCCCTAGTCATACATCATAGTCCGTACCCCTGCAAACAGATGTATACATGAAACATGACCGGAACAATGTTTCAATACTAATATCTCCTAAATCCCCATACAAGGATGAATGAGCAGGAAATATACCACAAAGTGATAGGAGTGCCCAAAACAGATTCCCACTATTATCCAGGTTGGTCAAATGTTGACAGAGATCCCTCTAACCCATGTCCACATATCTATCAAGGGTTCAGATCAAGGCATCCACTCAGCCCCTGGTTTCACGCAGAGCACGTTCTTACCGTTTGCATGCGATGCTCTGTTTCCCCTAATTGACACATATCCAACGATATGTTAAACACAGGCATTGTGTTTAAAATTAAAATATGTAGACACATTGTGTTTAAAAATAGTAGACACAATGTGTTTAGACACATATTTAATTGTAGTAAAATTTCTGAGCAACATTATGATTTGGTTTAAATTTAAATTGTTTGTGTCTAAAAAAAACTCTTATAAGCGTGAATCTATATTTAAGATATTTAGAAACACTCATAAAATGCGTATATACACATATAAAATGTTTTTTATTCAATATTGTACCTTTTAGTTTCTCAAAATAAAAAAATGCATTTTCAACGAAATAGTTGCTTTATTAAGAAAATAAATTCATAAAAAAACGTATCAATTAATATTACAATTCTGAATAATAAATAACATTAAAATTGAAAATAACGACAAATAATTTAGAGGTACTCTTAAACTAATAAAAATATTATTGAAAACATATTTTTAATTAAACTATTAATTTTTTAACATTGTTTTTATTGTTTTTTGTTCCCCGAACGCAAGATGAATTAAAAAAAAAAAACATGAGCGTAAATCCGAGAGTTTGTGAAATTTTTAAAAGATAAATTATATTAAAAACGTCGAATAAAATTATTGTTATGTTGATTTCCTTAATTAACATGGGGTTTCTAGAAGACGTTCGTTGTCACACGAATGAGTGACTGCATGTATTTTGTTTTTGTATTGCTTGTATTTTGTTATTGTATTTTCGTTAGTTTGAAGAAAACGTCATCTAGAAACACCACCTAAATCAGCTTTTTCATCCAAGACCAGTTATTTCTCCGTTTTCGAATTCTAAATAAAAGAAAGTTGCAATCATTATTATGAAATATAATTCTGTAAACCAATAATATGTATTTATATAATTTTTTTTAACACTGTGTCAGTTTCAGTATAATCAGTGTCGGGTTTGGCTTAACAAATACCCAAAATATGCAATCTTCGAAAAAATGTAACTAGGTCTACGTGCGCGGAAGAAGTAAGCTGGCCATATTCAGAAAACTTACAAAGTTCGAAAAATTTTATGGAAATAGCTGTGTTAAATCGACAAATCGAAAAACCTTAGTTATCCTTAATAGTCTTAAATGGCATCTATCCTACAAAAAATATGTGCCTTAAGGCAATTCACACCTGGGCTACATATATGATTACATGCCACGATTATTCCAATACGCCTTTCGATATTTTAATAAACAACTTACAAGAAATATCAAGTTTTCAGGTATTATCCCAGTGTATGAAATCATTACCAGATATGTGGTTATATAACTACATACTTGGTAATGGTAACTAGTTACTTTTGTTATTACATTCCTTATTACCTTTATATGGCGATGTCGCGAAAAATAATGAGTTATGGTTACACACCAGCATACGAAAAATCAAAAAATATATTGTTACCTATGTGCTTACCAGTACTGACAAAATTAATGAGTCTAAAAATAGATTTTCAAAAAAATAAATTATAAAAAAAATACTTTTTATTTTATTTTTTTAATTTGCTGGTGCAGGAATCGAACCTGGGTCTACAGATTGCCAGTCAATAGCTCTACCATCTGAGCTATATCGACATGTAATATCAAAGATTATACATAATAAAGAGATTGGGGGACTCTCTATCACTGAGAAAGCACTTGTTCTATTAAGTGCTTTGGAACAGGAACATACTCAAACCAATATCACCCAGAAAACATGGGAATTCGAAGAAGATTTTTCGAACATATCGCCAGGAAGAAAACATTTATTGCCGGCAATGTCAATTTCGTATTACGGAAGTTTCCTCCGTCGGAAACAACTGTTACACTAAAACAATACTTCCAGGCAATATGAAAGCAATAACTCATATGGAAGATAAAAGGGATATCGCTAAATTAACTCCCGGTACAACAAAAAAAACGATTTAATTTTTACATTATTAAATTTAAGCCTGAGAAACAATATCTGCATACATAATCCATTGAACAACTTATAAATTATCCTGATTTCATCTTAGCCGATTTTTCCCGCGCAATTAATCTTAACTTTTCACGAGTTTATTTCCTATGTATCTTTTGATTGTTTTTGTGCAAATTTAGTTTTAATTTTTTCCATATTGATAAAAGATTTCAAACAAATTTGCTTTATCTTCCAAATGAAACGAAGGTGACATTGCCGCCATAAAAAGTTATGGCAAAAGATAAAATGTTTGAATTATTTTTTTACAAATATCGCCGAATTATCTTCCAAGTGATAAAAGGAAGACAATTTCAAAGTAAATGCTACTTGATTATTTTCATTCAAATGACAAATAGAAGATATCGTTTTAATATCATCTTGGAAGGTATATTTTAAAAGTTTGCAGGGTCATTATGTGCGCTCTTTGTATGACTCAAAACATCGATTGTAACCATGGATGGAAAATAATTATTTAGTTATAAAAATCAAGAATGGAACTATACTATGGAATTATACTATTCCAACAGTATTATAGCCCTAGATTATGAATTTTAAAAAACCATACGTAAAAAATTGCAAAATAATATCGGAATGCGAATAAAGGCTTTGGGGTTCAAAAAATGAATTAAAAGATTTACATTCTGCAAACGATGCCAAAATTTTCTTTTTTTGCAACTAACCATCAAACTTTGTTTTATGAAATGGGCAACATACTTCGTAGATTATAAATTTAAAAACCACACTTAAAAAATTGCAAAATAATAGAGGAACGCGAAAAAAGACTTTGTAGTAGAAAAAATAATTAAAAAACTCAATCAGCGATTAACAATCTGCAAGTGAATACAATGACGCAAACATATTACTTTTTGCAAATATTTTTTTCGCGATTTATTTTTTTGCAAACTAAGCACCAAACTTTTTTGTATAAAATTGGTACTATAGACCCTAGATTATAAATTTAAAAAAACCACACTTAAAAAATTGCAAAATAATCGCGGAAAGCGAAAAAAGGCTTTATGGTACAAAAAATTAATTAAAAAACTTAATCAGCGATTTAGATTCTGCAAACAAATATATTGATGCAAAAATTTTCCTTTTTGCAAATTTAATTTTTCGCGATTTTTTTTTGCAACTAGCCACCAAACTTTGTTGTATGAAATGTGTATTATAGCCCCTAGATTATAAATTAAAAAAAAAAAAAAACGCACGTGAAGAATTGCAAAATAATAGCGAAATTTGAAAAAAGACTTTATGGTACAAAAATTTAATCCCTAGGTTATATATTAAAAAAGTTACAAAATAACGGCGGAATTCGAAAAAGGCTTTATGGTACAGAAAATGAATTAAAAGAGGTAATCAGCGATCGACATTCTGCAAACGAATATATTGTTGCAAAAATTTTGCTTTTTACAAATGTTTTTTTTTCGCAATTTGTGCTAATATTTGCTAATATCTAAATATTTAATTTTTATGTTTTTTAACGAGCCAAAGGAAACCTATTTTTTAGTTACTTACATTTTTAAATATGTTAGAGCGATCAAAAATTTTTTGGTATAAGAGCCCGATTAAGTGAGCCTTTTCCATCCCTGATTAACCGGTCGGAGTTCGTTCCTGTTCCAAGCCGCATAACTTTTCAAATAAAAAATATTGAGAGATTTGCAAGGCTTGGTAATATTTAATAGATAAAAACATAATGGACCTGCTGCACACAAGTAAGCTTACTCGCCAACATACAAAAAATATGTGGTTACATATATCCTTACCAGTGTTTAAAAAATAAAAAATATTCGGTCTAAAAATAGATTTTAAAAAATTTTCAAAAAAATCTCGAAAATTATTTTCTATTTGAAATAATGATAAAAATAGGTCATTATCAGTAAGTCATTATTATATGTTTTAAAATAATGCAGAAGGTAAGTGGGTGTCATTTATTACTGGTAGTCAAAAAAATAATGATATGTCATTACCGTTTCTACACTGGGATGTTAAACATATAAGGGCGTATTGTAATAACCAGAAATCTACACTTCTTGTTTTCTGGGATTTCGCTATCTTCTAGTCATTTAATGATGCTGGTTTAATAGCAGTCTCAGTTAAATACTTTTCACAAGTATCAAGAATATAATAGTTATGCAATAGTGCTATTTTCTAAATTTTTTCAAATGTTAAATTTCGAAAATTAGCAAATAAAATGTGGAAAAATATTAAAATAAGCCCTTCATATAAAAAAATATATTATTCGAAAAAAAATAGAGGAGTAATGGCACCTGTGAAATATAAACTCATTTGTGCCCTTACCCCTTTAACGAATTTCAACTTTAATAGACTCAGTAAAAAATCAAAGACCACACCACACATAACGGCGGAATCGAAAATATGTCATTCGTAAGCCTAGTGTTGAACATATTTGCCTTTAAAATTAAATAATTCCGTAACATGCATTTTTTGTATTTAGAAAAGTTTATACCTTCATTATTATTATATCAAGTAATGAAGAATTCGACTTGAATGTTTTTTATTTTGCTGTCCTATCTCCACACATCCCCACGGATACATAAAATCATTTATCTAAAAATAATTTTAATTGAAACTTTATATTTTTAAATATAAACAGTCTTTTACTCACAATATCTTCTTCTGTTTAATGATGAAAACAATGGTAGCATTCGGCAGAGAAACCTTAAACTGATACCGGTGACTTGTAGCGATTTGTGATTACTTACTCTGCTGAACGATGTTTTCTTTGTTTTGTTTTTAAATACACTTTTTCTATAGTTTACTTTTATTTTTTTTTTAATTTTTGTTTTCGAATTATGTTTGTATGTTTTTATTTGTCATTCTTACAAAACAATTTTTATTGTAAATGAACAACAACAAATGTATCACTTATTGATCAAAAGTAGCTAACATTTTTTACGCTACCCAAATATGACAACGCTACCTGAGCGCTCAGACTGAGCGGTAAGTGATCAGGTCGTTCAGCAGATAGTTGTACAACTGTTGTAGAACTGTTCACTAATAAATTGTATCTGCCGAACGCACCTAATGATTTATAGTATAAGATCTGTAGTTATTATTTATATTTTATTTGTTTTTTAAATTTGTAAGTTTTTGAATTCGCGAATATGCATTTTTATTGAATTTTGATCGAATTTATGTTATTTTTTTCCAACTTTTGACTATATAATTTGACTTTTTACACTACTCTTTTATTAATTAGAAATTTATTAATTCAGTTCGAGGCCAATTTCCTTATTATGAATTAACATAATAAGTACTTTTTTCAAAAACTGCTATTTTTCTTCATCAGGATATTCTCCTAACAAATACTTCACAGAGTTTTTGCTGCTTACGCCGGCCGTTTTCGTGTTTCAGTTTTATTTTTGCCTGGCGGTTAAATGCCGCCGCCACGGCAGTTGTGATCGTGCACTGAGGGTGTGGGTAATGGGTATTCGCATGAAAAACCCGGTACTCCACATTTTCAGGGCACTATCCTTGTTTTATTATTTATTATTGTTTCGTTTTTTTCGTGATCGATCGGCCGGCGGCAGCAGCAACAAGTTCTTTATACAAAAGAAAGTGGAAAAGAGTGGAAATTAAATTAAATTTAGAGAAAAAAAAAAGGGAAAAGGTTCAAAAGAAAAGGAATTAATTAAAGAAAAGTAAACTAAATTGCCAAACCAAATATAAAGAAAACTGTGAAAGAAAGGGTTAATATATAAGAAACTAAGAAAATTTGTGAATAAAATAAATAACTAAAAATTGTAAAGAAATGCAAAATAAAATATATGAAACAAAAAGAAAAACATACTTATATATTTAATAAAACCAACCTATAAACCAAAAAAGAAAAGAAGTGTTTTAAATAATAAAAGAAAGTCAAAACAAAAAAGGGTAAGGAGTCTGCGACATCCAACAGCCACACCGTAGCCCCAAAGTGACGGCCACCCCACGTACTGACCCCAACATTTGCTTTCAAAAACCTCTAACACTTTCAGGAATGAAAAGACGATCGTTTCGGGGATTTTCCGAGTCCCCTTCTTCAGTCTTCCTTAGAAAGTGGTGGCAATAGTGCAATGCAAATTGAAACATCAAAATTTCATATTAAACGTAATCTACTACATCAACGAAATGAGAATGGAGTAAACAATAAAATATGTTTTCGAAGTCTCTGCAAAGACATAACCAACAATAGAAATATTATGAAAGTTTTTGTTTTTGTATTTCGTACCATCGGTACAAATAAAATATAAATTTTATTTTTACCACTTCTTTGTCAATTACAAGGAAGGGGCAAAAAACATTTCTCCGTACTGCGAGTGTTGTCAAAATGTTGGGTTTTAATTTTTATTCAAAAAAATAAAAATTGTTTTTTCGACATTTTATTAATTAATTAGAAATTTATTAATTCAGTTCGAGGACAATTAACTTATTATGAATTAACATAATAAGTACTTTTTTCAAAAACTGCTATTTTTCTTCATCAGGATATTCTCCTAACAAATACTTCACAGAGACTTCGAAAACATATTTTATTGTTTACTCTATTCTCATTTCGTTGATGTACTTAGTAGACTACGTTTAATATGAAATTTTGATGTTTCAATTTGCATTGCACTATTGCCACCACTTTCTAAGGAAGACTGAAGAAGGGGACTTGGAAAATCCCCGAAACGATCGTCTTTTCATTCCTGAAAGTGTTAGAGGTTTTTGAAAGCAAAAACTCTTATCTCCCGGGAATCCCGTCCTGGGAATTCCCGGGACATAAACCCTAGTCATAACCCTAATGTATATATTATTCACATATGTGAAATAATGCAAACTTCATTAATTTTTATAATTTTAAAAATAAAACGGACAAAATTTCAACAAACAAAAGTTTTTATTAAATATCTCATCAAAACCTTCTATTACCCGGTAATGACTTTGGTAAGAAGAAATAAGGGTAGGAAACCTCTTACTTTTCTATTACCAAAGCTATTATTTTAACAAGAGCATGTCCATCGAGGTAACTCCTTACCTAGTAATATGTTATTCTGAACTTACATGTTACGCTTACCTATTACCTCTACACTCAAAAAAAAAGTCAGCAAAAAATGTTGCTGTCAGCAAATTTTTAGTCAGGAGCGTGCTTGCAAAAAAGTTGGTAATTTCAGCAAAAGGTTTGCTGAAAATCAGCGAGCTGATTTTTATAAAAAAAATAGTAATCTCAGCAAAAGTTTTGCTAACAATTATTCGATTGCAAATGAAAAAATTTCTTGCTAAAATCACTAAAGTTTTTGCTGAATATTAGTAGACTGAAAAATACTCAAAAAACTTGTAGCGAAATTTTACTTTAGTTAATTTATTTGCTGAAAATTTAAATATAGAAATAGTGTAGAGTCGTTTTTTTTTATGATCATTTCCGTTGTCTGTACTACATCCAGACAAGCTGCGACATCTACATACATCTTGTTGGTTTTCGTACACGCTATAAATGCGGTTATCAGCACAATTTTTGTAGCAAAATAAATTAGTAAAACATTAGTTCCAAATTAGTAGTGCTAAAAAAATATAACTAAAACTTTTGCTGAAAACGGAATTTCAGAAAAAAATATTGCTAAAAACTAGTACACTTGATATACAAGACATTTTACTAATTTTTCTACACTCAAATAAAAAAGTCTGTAAAAGTTACAGAAAAAACTGTAATATTACAGAAAAATTAACTAATATTAGGCCAGCAGACCGATTAGCTAATTTTAGCAAAATGTGTCTGTAATTATTAGTAAAGTCAAAGTTGTGGAAAAAATTTGTAATAGTTACTAAAATTTAGTATAATTTTAGTATATTCATAATGGAAATCACTTTGCTAAAATTAGCCAAATTTCTTACTAAATATTAGTGAAATTCATTTAGAAGCAAAAATTAGTAATTTTACTATATATTAGTAAAATTTCTGTAAATTTAAAATGGAAATAAGATAGTACTTATACTAAATATTAGTATGCATACTGGATTTTATTTCCAAAAAATCTAAAATAAAATCCATAAAAAATGCTTACGAATAGTAAAATTTATTTCTTTTTAGTTATAAAATGAAATGTAATTTTAAATACGATTTAATTATAAGTAAAGTTTTAAAATTTAAATAACTTTTAGATGAATGATACATTGAATGTATGTATATAAAAAGATAAAAAGATTTATTATAAATATATGTACTAAATAATAGGCTTTTGAGATCAATATCAAATTGATATTCACATTTAAATTAATTTTTGGAGTATTAATATATATAAGTATTTAAAAGAAAGTCACGCATTCATTTAATGCAAATTTTTATATTTATTCACTTTTAAAAGTATAAAAAAAATGCCCACATTTATTCCAAATTAATGTAGGTACATTTTATTATTTATCTATTACGCTCGGTTTCATATTTAAAGTTAACTTGAACTTAACGATATTGAAAGATAAAATGTAAAAAATTGTATACGAAATAACAAATTAAATAACTAATGCTTAACTCAAAAACCTTCAGTATGAAAACCAACGTGTAGGTTTTTGAGTTTACTTTTATTAATCCATAATTTTTTGTTGTTTCGTACACAAATTTCTTGGCATTTTCTTTTGTTTAATAGTGAAGTTAAAGACTTCAGTATGAAACTCAGCTGTAAAGATTATAATTAGAAATTAAGAGTTTTAAAGTTAACAAAAGTAGGCAATTGTTATTTCCTTTAATTAATAAATTGATGCGAAAACAGCGAAAAATACCATGTTTTAAACGACTTAAAATGTGAAATTATCAAATTAACTAACATAGGAGTAAAATTTATAAATTTTTCTCTTCATTCATATTTTTTAGATGTCAGGCTAAGGATTGCTGTTGATAACTTGTCTTTAGGAAAATTGATTCCAAAAATATGTGATTGAAGAGCCATACATGTTTTGAATGTAAACATCGGATATTTAAAATGAAAAACCACATAAATATGAAAAAGACATGTCAAAGCCCCTAAAATACTTTCTAGTTTATAAGTAACAGTGTCAAATTTTACAAAAATATATTTATAAACTGCGTGCTATTAAATCATTGATACCATTACCACGATCGCCGTATTCGCCTCCACGCTTAAAGGATACCGACATTTTATTCTTCCAAGCTTCACGTGAGCTACAAAACTGTAGATAAAAAAATATAAGTTAATTTTTGCTACATATAAATTAATATAAAGACAATAAACTTACTAAAAATGCACACATAAATTCACTAACAGCTTGAACCTTTGTACCCACTGTAAATATCTCATGAATAATATCTTCCAAACAAATAATGGGTGATTTTTTGCCATTTATACGAGCAAAACCTTTTTAAATACCAATTCACGTATGGTACCAATATTGGGATAACCATATGTAATTGTAAAATTATGTATCGCTTTTCCATAATTTTATGGTTTTGTCATTTTCCAAAGCCGCCGAAGCAATAATATTCTCTGTTGGATGACAAGCAGTATACAACACAGTGTCGGTGTGACCCTGTCATTTCTGGTCCACCTCTTTCGATTGTAGATTCCAGATGTAAACCATATTAACTGCCGGAAACAACCCACAAAAAAATATTACAAACATTTAAAACAAATTTATAGATAAAAAAAATTCTTGCCTTTAACTAACATTTCCTCCAGTTACTGAAAAATTTGCAAAAATACAATATTTTTCATTTTTATGTCCAGTGTAGGTTTTTAAACATTTTCCTTTTGAATAGTCGCATAATTTCAACAAAGTATTATCCGAAGTAGCCGCCAATATATACTTGCCATCATCTATTAAAGTCTTCAAACACTGACCACTGGCTGTATCCCAAATACGACATAAGCCAACAAGCTAGAAGAGACAATTAACGAACCATCACGATTAAAATGAACGGCCGAGACAGGTCAATTCATAAAATTTCGAAATTATTTCTTTTCCCACTTCTGGTACCCACATGAACTCGCCAACCATTCCCCATTGGGTGAAAACAGCTGATACTGCCTTGGTATGACCAGCCGAAGTAAACTTTAAAGTATAATTGGGTTTTACGGATAAAGACGATTTGAAGATGAGGATGTTGTTCCGGTCGAAGATGATGTTTGAAGAGTATTAGGACCACTGGGTGCGGTGGGCATATGTTGTGGAGCAAGTACCCCAGGATGACCACCATGTACTGGTCCAATATGTACCATTGTTATTGATTTTTACAAGTTATTATTTTAATTCACTTTATTTTTTTAACTATCAAAACACTACCGAATGTTTTTGTTGAAAAACCTCGTGCTTAGAGTTGTGTCGTTCATGAACGAACTAGTTCATTTGAACGGTTCAGTTCATTGAACGATATGACATCGTTCACCATTATTCGTTCTTTTCGTTCAATCGTTCATTTCGTTCAATCGTTTATTTCGTTATTTTTTTTAGTCATAGAAAATTTGTATCCCTTTCTTATTAATTTTATTACAGAATTTAATGTTTTTCTTAAAAATTTAAAATTTTTAATAAAATTGTAATTTTCTGACGCTATTAGTCTATGCACAATAAAATTAATACAAACATCATATCGCTGACATGCAATCGGCTCTTGCAGTGATGCCAGAGATCAAATGTCACTTTTAGTTTTCATTTTAATTTTGTAATAGAAAAACAACAAAAAATTTGATAAAAAAGAATGGAAAAGTGTTTAGTTTTTTTATTATTTGTCGGTAAATATTAATGTTTCATAAAATTTGTTGTTTTTCTAAAAAAATGTATGATATTTCTTATCCATGAAATGGTCAAGTGTTCTCCTTTGCAATTGATATCATTTTGACGTTTCGCTGCAATGGTTTTGACATTTCATATCATATAATTTATTGCATTTGAAGACACCGGGTTAGCACGCGTGCAATTTACAGTTGTTTATATTAGCTCTGTTTCTTTACTTTTTGGGTAAAGTTGGGTAAAATGAGAGTTAACTCTCACGAAATGACAAAAATGCACAAAAGTAAACGAACGCGAAAAACCATATTTGAAGCCCGAAAAACAAACGTCAATAGATTTGTGTATTATAGTTCGTTTTGTTGAGCGCTCTTTCTAGTTGTTGTTCAATTTGTTGTAAAAATCTAGATAGCTTTTCTATTTAAACCCCTTTTTAAATGAAAAATTTAATAAAAATTTCCGTTTTAGGCATTTCTATTTACAAAAAGGAATACATAGTTTATTAAATTTGGAAAAGGTTTTAATATTAAACAAAAGCTACGATTTATTTACATATTTATCTCTTTAACAAATTTAAACAAGCGTCTTCAAAAATTGTCGGTAATTTTATGGAGTTGTAAAATCACCGATAGGCTTTTCCAACTATTATACTAATTTTTGTAAATGATAAACATATTTTCTGAATCTGAATGAATGAAAAGAGCGATTGAACTAAAAGAGCTATTAGTTGTGAACTAGGTTCAAATTAGTGAATAGTTCAATTTAACTAGTTGAACCCAACTGATGATATAACAGCTGATAAAAACAATTTAACCAAATTTACACGAAAAAAAAGTCTGGCCTTTTTCGTGGAAGAAGAACAAGAATATTACTCTCTCATGACAGCTCTCATTTACCCAATTGTGTAGTAAGAAAACGCTTTTTGGTAAAATTGGTATCCCGCGGGATCCCAATGTTGAGTACCCGAACACAGCTATTATATATGTTTAAAGGAAAACTAGTCAATATTTTGTTACAATTTATATTTAAGGATTTTTTTCTTAATTGTCTATAAATTTTTATATTCATTTATAAAAATTAATGCAGTTTTCATTATTTGTAATTGTCGCCATAATGCGCAATTACAAAAGCACCTCCCAGTACGACTGCTCTTAATGAACTAAAACAGCAAAAACAGTAACATCGATACACACGATGGAAAATTGAGTTAGGAAACACAAAATATCAAAAAATTTTGATAACGCGAATGTCAACACGATACATTAGCGGCCATATAGACTTCCAAGTATGCTGTACATAGGGTTGCCAGACGGGCTGGACTCGCCTGGATTGTCCAGCTTTTTTAATGCTTGTCCAGTGCCCAGCTAAAATAAAATTTGTCCAGCTAAATATAAATTTTCGAAAAAACAAACAAAATAATTTTTAGTTATAAATACCCTTATTAGTAGGTACATTTAACACAATAACTTTTGAAAAAGTGCCTGTTGTTTTTAGCTTATCATTGTCATTTTTAGTGTCGAAATTTTAAAGTTGAGAGTAAATGATTATTAGGGCAAGGAATTTCATGCAAATGCATGTTTTTTCTCGATAGTCCAAAACTAATATGGACTAAATATTTATCCGAACCACCGAATTTAGAACAAAATCACATCGGTTTGTAGTTGCATATTTGTGCATATTTTGGCAAAAATGCATGTTTTTGCATATTTTGTGCCTTTTTAATGCATATTTTGTGCTTTTTAATGCATATTTTGTGCTTTTTAATGCATATTTTTCATTTTTAGGAGCATTTTTTATTTTGTAAAAAAATATAAAAAATTTATATGATTTCATATTTTGATTCAATCAAAATAGACATTCTTAAAAACCTTATTGACCTATAGGAAATCTTCGAGTTCAGTGTCTGTTTGCAAAATAACTAACTTAAATATATTTTTAGGTTTTGAAGTGCATTATTTTTGCAAAAATAATAGTTTTTAGTGCATATTTCTTATATTTTTAATGCATATTTTTCCTTTTTAATCGCATATTTTAGGCGCATATTTTCCATTTTTATGTGCATGAAATTCCTTGCCCTAATGATTATAAATAACACAAATTCGATGATATTTAACCAAAAAGTTAATAATACAATTATATACTGAAATTTGTTAAATTTCATTTGTTACCGATTTTCATTGAACCGTGGTTCTATTGAGGAAATTTTTTCTGCAATTTTGTGTTTCGTTAAGTGGCCGTTAAGTGTCATTTATCAATTTCAACAATCATTATTTTGTGCATAACAATAAAAATATTTAAATTTCTATGAAAGTATGAAACTTAAAGGGTAATTTTTTTAGTTCAATGAAAAATCCGGTTAATTAACTGCGCATGCGTGTACGCAAACACATTACTTTAAGGATTTGACTGTTTTAGAGAGCCCTTAACATAGGCTTTCTTAAATCAAATAATTTTTACGGAACTAATAACAAATTATAAAAAATTATATATATTTATGAATATCAATTACCTGTACGAACCTTAAGTTGTTAGGGTAGTACTTTAGTAACATAAACTACTAGATTGAATTGCTATTTGTTCCTTTAATTTTTGTTTGTTTTTTTCAGTATTAAGATTTTAGTTAATTTTTTTTGTTTTTAGTATTTAGTTTTCATTCTCACAAATTTAAGGGACTGAATTTTAAAATTTTAAGTTTTATTTTTTAGTGTATTATTTTAAATCATACATATTTAAAAGACTGAATAATTTTTTTTAAGTTTTATTGTATTTTAATACTTTATGTTCTTAGCAATGTGCAAAACTATTTTTTAAATAAAAATTATCAATACAAAACAAAACTTGACAACTTTTTTTTCGTTAAAACATGTTTTGAAAATGTCCAGTTTTTTTTGCAAAATCCAGCTTTTTTAACCCGAATGTCCAGCTTTTTGCGAATCTGGATCTGGCAACCCTAGCTGTACAGCATGCTGGCCGGCTGTATGAATTTGACCATGTAATGTCTAGCATGTTGGACGAAAAACAAAATTTTTTGATTTTTCGGCAAGTTTGACAAACACGCTTTACCGTATATTGAAAAAAATCATCAAACATTTCAGAATTTTACATTTTTAATAAGTTATTTTGTGATAAGAAAGGGATAACGTTAATAAATAAACTAGGGATGTGCGATTAATCGATTAATCAAACAGTATGATTAATCAGAACTTTGATTAGTCAATTAATTGATTAGTTGAATATTTTATTAATCAGAATTATGATTAATCGATTAATTTGAATTTTGATTAATCAAAACTTGAATAATTTCAATTAATATTTAAAATAGAAAAATACGGAAATTTTATCCTTGTTTTGTGGCGATACTTTATATAGCTCAGACTTGACCAACTCCGTTCCTAAATTAAAAGTCTCTGTTTTGAACTGGCGTTAAAAAGCGTCGTCAATGGAGAAAATCAAGATATTATTCAATTATTCATAAATTTGATTAATCAAAATCATGATTAATCAATTAATCATTATTTTGAATAATCGAAATAACTGATTAATCGATTAATTATGTTTTTGATTAATCAAAATTATTGAATAATCGATTAATTGATTAATCAGAATTTTGATTAATCAGGAAGTTTGATTAATCGCACATCCGTAAAATAAACTAAAAAATGCAAAAACAGAAATTGAAAACTGAAATTCCAATAAAAAAATTAATAAAAATAATTTCGTCATTATCATCCGCTGTGTTGATTTTGTGGTTTTGAAGTAAAGTTTTACAGCATGCTTCTCCGTGTATACCAAAAACCATTTTTTTGTTTGTCAAACAAGCTGGACAGCATGCATGCTCGTATATAGGCCGCTATTGACATAAGCGGACTTTATACGATCAAATACACGGTCAAGCATGCTGTAAAATGTACCTTCAAAAACACAAAATTAACACAGCGGATGATAATGACGAAATTATTTTTTTAATTTTTTTTATTTGAATTTAATTTTTTTTCTTCTGTTTTTCCATTTTTTAGTTTTTTTATTAACGTTATCCCTTTCTTGTCACAAAATAACTTCCCGGGTAAAAAAAATAATATGATGTTATATGTAATGATATCTTATTTAATATAATTGGAGATATGCTATGATCCGAAAAATGGTGGATAAAATTATATCGGATAAGATCTAAATATATTGAATCATATAGAATCTTATCCGGATTTTGACCCGATATAATTATATCTAATTTGATGTAGAAAGACATAATTATATAACGCTTCATTCTTCAAGATCAAAACAAAAACTATTAAAAAGTACTGAAAAATAACACCCTTAAGTTAAGAATTAAAAATTTAAATAAAAATTTAGAAGAAGTTGTAGGTACATAATTGTAACCAAGCCTTCTCATATAAACTTGTATTCTACCCGTAAACTGTGTAAACCTGGTATGTTTATGAGTTTAATGTCAAATTCCATACATAAAAATATGGCTTATATTTATACAAGGTTTACAAGGAATTTAGGAGTTATAATGAATACGCCTTTTATATTTTGAAATCATTAATTAACATTGAGCTATATAGAACTTTATATATTTTCCGATAAAGCCATTTTTAATTATATATGACGATGTATTAAAATTGTCATAGCATATGTAAATAGATATGGCACATATAAATATATATGGGGACATGTATATTTATACTGATCTATATATGACATCATATAAGAAATTTTTGAAAAACTCAAAGCTATACATAATTATATCCGCAAAGATATAGTGTTACACTTGACTATATATAAATTCATTATATATAGTCAAGTGTAACACTTCATATTAAATTATATAATTTCCTATATAACTATTTTTACTCGGGTTATTAAAAATGTAAAATTCCCTAATGTGTGATTATATTTTCCATTACACTGTAAAGCGTGTTTGTCAAACCTGGCGAAAAATCAAAAAATTTTGTTTTTCGTCCAACATGTTTGACAAGCTGTCAAATTAGACACTACATGATCAAATTCATACAGCCGTCCAGCATGCTGTACAGCATGCTTGATTTTCTATAGGTCGCTATACACGAAGGGCATTTTGTGACGAATGTTCCTTCGTGTGTAGGCAGCTTTAGAATAGAAAACAATTGTACCATTTACAGTAAAATTCTTTTAAGCTAAACTTGGTTAAAGACGAATTATCGGTTAATACGAACTAATTTGAAAGACGTTTTGGCATCAATTTTCGTATAAAAAAGATCATCTGCTTTATGAAACGCTTCGTCATATTTATTGCCGATGATTGATTTATGAAGCATTTTCATCAATATGATAACTCTTTTTTCACCGAGTGTACGAATATGTATGATAAAAATACATATTGAAAAAATTGCAAACTAATTTGTATTTATAGCAAAGAAATATTCGAAAAAAAGCAAAAAAAAAAAAAACGTGGAAATATAAACATGAAAAAACAACAAAAAAATTTAGAGAACAAATCTATTTTTATTATAAATGGAAAAAAACGCTTAAAAACAACTTGGTTTTCTGGTAATCATATTGCAACAAAAATTTCTATCAGGTTGTGTATATTTTCAAAAAAAAAAAAAAAAAATTAAACTTTCAAAATAAAAAAGATTATTAATTTTTTTTGCTAATTTTAGCTAATCGGGTTTCAAAATTTAGTAAAATTAAATTTGTAGATTTAGCAACTCAAATTAGTAAAAAATTCTGTAATTTGTAAAATGAGAATACCAAATTATTTTACTAAAAAACAACTTTATACTAAAAATTAGTATAATACTAGTATAATAAAATTGGAAACCGTTTTACTAATTTTTATACTAACTTTTCTTTTTTAGTGTACTAACTTATTTTTTTGAGTGTTCAAGTAATGCAAGGGTAAGCGGTTTTTATATTACCAGGTAATATGCATAGTAGTACCCATATATTACCAAGGTTTTGCTGGGTATGTTTCAACAATATAGCTTGTTTTAGCATTTTTATAAATTTATTTTTTATAAATTTTGTTATAGTAATATATTTTATTTGAGATATTGAAATTATTCCTAACAACAACATTTTTTTTTTTTAATTAAAACAAAACTATTTTTAAACATAACTTGAAAGATATTTTTTTTTTACTTAAAAAATGTATTTCTCTTTATATTATTTTCATAATTACAAAAATACAGGTATATTATTCAGCAATTCAGTTGAAAACAATATCATTACGAATAACAAAAATATTAATATTGAATACAAATTAAATAAGAAACAAATTGTGATATTTATATGTGAAAGAATTATATTTGTATAGCTTTAATACATAATTTAATAAAAAAAACTTTATTCCTTTAATATTTTTCTTATTTCATACTTCATAATTTTTTTAGGTTTTCTGTATCTTTGTAAATTTAGTTTTCATATTTCTTTGCATTTATTGATTTTTGATAATCAACACAAATTTTAAACCATTTGCAGCAAATGAAACGTCGCAACATAGCAATTTTTAAGATGTTGAATAAATTTAATTTTTCAATTTATCCCAATGAACACAAAGATTCAGCAAAGAAACTAAACAAGCAAAATACACCATTTCAGACAATTCGACCACTAGCAAGTTATGCCTAGCGGTAGCAAACCGAGGTACATATACTTAAGTTTTCTATGCCAACCCAAAAACTAGTGGCCATATTAAAATACCATCTAATCTCGATTTTATTTTTGTACCCATTGCAAATGCACTTTGCACATCCTCAAACTCAATGGTCCTTGATTAGATACAGGAATGGGGTACAGCCAACCTTTTTATAATATTATTATCCACACCAGTAATTCGGGCTGTCACCTCAGCATTTTCAAAAGAATCCCTCGACGTATTACCATTATTCGTATTTCAGTATCTGTGCCTTTGGCAGTCTACTTTCCAAGCTTCTCGAAAAATTCACCTGGTGTATTTTTTTTAAGAATATTTTGTTTTTTCTTTGGCGGTGTATTCTCCTCAAAAGTTTTTCTTCTTGGGAAATTGTATAAGCTAGCTTCAAAATGAACTCCATCCACCTAATGCTAGCACGCAATGGAGAAATTCCATATTTATAGTTATGTTCATCACAAGGGCAAGGAATTAAAAATTGAAAATATGCGCCTACAAAATGCATCTAAAAAAGACAAATATTCATTAAAAACATAAAAAATATGCACTATAAATCTTTGTTTTTGCAAAAACAAAGCACTTGAAAACATAAAACACGCGAGAAAAAGTTGCTGAAAAAAGAGAAAAACACAATCATCCCTAAATAGCTTAAATCATTCACAATAGAGCTATTTAGAGGTGTTTTGCTATACATTTTTTTTCTCGCGTGTAAATGTGCCTTTAGGTCAGTAAATTATACAATTTACTGACCTAAAGGCGGCCCTATGCTCCTTGCAGGAGTAAAAGGAACAAATATATATATTACTAAAACAGACCTTAAGCTTGATTAATTACCCAGTGTAGAAAATCATCACCAGATATGTGGTTATGTAACTACATACCTGGTAATGGTAACTACTTAGTTACTTTTATTATTATATTTCTTATTACCTTTATATGGCGATGTCGCGAAAAGTAACGAGTTACACAACAGCATACGAAAAATGAAAAAATATGTCGTTACCAGTATTGACTAAAATAATGATTATAAAAATAGATTTTCAAAAAAATTAGTTTTATAAAACAAAATATTTTTTTAATGTAATAAAATTTAATAAAATTTTCTCGTGCGGGAATTGAACCTGGGACACCCGGTTGCCAGTCAATAGCTCTATCATCTGCGCTATATCCACATGTAATGTTTGATAGATAAAAACATAATTGACTTGCTGCGCACAAGTCAGCTTGCTCGCCAACATACAAAAAATCAAAACATATATGGTTACAAAGATTATTATCAGTATTGAAAAAATATTAAGTCTAAAAATAGATTTCAAAAAATTAAAAAAAAAACTAGAACATTATTTTATTTTTGAAATAATGATAATAATAAGTCATTATTGGTAATACATTATTTTTTATTTTGAAATAATGAAAAAGTAAGTATTTGTTAGCATAGGGGCACAAGTACATTTGTAAGTACAAGTATCAAGTTTCAAATGTACTTGGTAATTAGTACCAATTACTAGGGAAGTACTTGATACTTAAGTACCAATACCTTAAAATGTACTAGGTACTTGCTAAGTACACTTGTTACTTGCTAAGTCCAAGGCACTTGCTAAGTACACTTGGTACTTGCTAGGTCCTATGGTACTTGTTAAGTACTTTTGGTACTTGTTAAGTACTATAGTACTTGTTAAGTACTACGGGTACTTGTTAAGTACTATATTACTTGCTAAGTACATTTGGTACTTGCTAAGTACTATGGTACTTGTTAAGTACTATAGGTACTTGCTAAGTACTATGGAACTTGCTAAGTACTTTTGGTACTTGCTAAGTACTATAGGTACTTAACAAGTACTATGGTACTTGCTAAGTACTATCCCAGCAAAAATAAATGGAATGACTTCTAAATGAATCAATTCCTTCATTACATCACAAAGAATCATGCGCGGTTCCAGCAATTAATATAATAGGAAAAATCATACTCCGCAGTAGACAAATACATTGAGTTGGCCACTGAGGCGTATGATTTTTCCCCTTATATTAATTGCTGGAACCGCGCATGCAAAGAATTAATCCCTTAGGAATGGGTTTTAAACAACATCTAATTCTGCAATAAATATATGCTAGTCAGAAGTTCTTTTTCATGGGTGATAAGAAGTTAATATTTTGTATGGGGTTGCATAGGAACGTGCTGGCACAGAAATCAGAGGGTTGTGGGTTCGAATCCCACCAGGTGGAAAAAAATTTTTTTAATTTTTTTTTAACCAAATAATAATTTTTTTGTAGTTTTCACTGTAAAATTTTTATTTTTTTCTATTTTTGTACACTGAAAAATTAATTTTTGAAACGATTTAAAATTTTATTTACTTGTAAAAATTGTATCATCTTTCTTTGATTTGAAAATAATTTAAACAGAAAGTGATATTATTTTATGATCTAGAGTCAAACTAAAAAGAACATTCATTTACTTAAAATAAGAGATCAACTAAATATTCCCCCATTCATCTTAAAATGTAATTCTTCAAATATTTTTTGTTAAAATACAAAAAATGTAAATATTACAATTTTGTTTATATTTAAAAAATTGTAATTTAAAAAATCCATTTTGATCAAATTTTTACTAAATATATTTAGAAACTAAATATAACAGAAAAAGAAAAATCCTGTAAACATTTTAGTTAGAACTAGTAAAAATAAGTTAAAAATTACCTTGCAGAAAAAACTATTTTTTATCTACTAATATGCTGCAAAATTTTTTACGGATCTTATCAAGGTAATTTCGTATTAAAAGTTAACTTAAATGTAACCAAAATTTTGTAAATTTACCAGTTTTATTTTTCCTTCTTATCTTACTAGTATTTAGCAAAAAACAATCTGCTCATATCAGCAGTTTTTTTGCAAGGTCATTTTTAATTACATAATTTTTAGTAGCTTTTTCTCCTATTTTTACAGTTTATTTCTTTCTTTGAGTGTATTATTTTTATAAAAAAAAACACTTTAAAAAAAACAATTTTATATATTTTCCAATATGTTATATATTTTTGTTAATAAAAATTGAAAGAAATAAAGATAATAATTTAGTGAACAAGACTGCTAAAAGTCAGCTATTAGTTATGACAAGCCATAGCTTAGGGGGTAGAGCGTCTGCTTGAAATGCGGGTGTGGGTTCAAACCCCAAACGATGCATGATGTTTTTTTTTTTTAATTAAATTAAAATACAAACAAGTGAAAATGAACTTCCTTTTCATCGGTTCACATATACATAATTTGTTTCAAAAAAGAACAACTTTCCTCCTATGACAAGCCAATGTTAAATTCATCAGTGAAAACCACAAATTATCACTACTCCCTATTCATCTGTTGTTATGTTTTTACTACTTCTGTTTCCTCACTTTTTTTCCTGGGATAGTACTATAGTCTTCTGTTTATGTCTTGTAAAAAAAATACAAAAAAAAAATTGTGACATTTTTGATAACACGGAGGATATCTAAAAGACTCAGGAACTACCTCTTAAAACATAAAAAACATGTGTATTTATTTGTGAATTCGTTTTAGGTTTTAGGTAGTTTTTCCCTGTTTCATAAAATCACTAAAAATCCAAAATAGTGGAATTATGTTAGGGCAGAAAGGAAGAAAAATAATTATTCATTTCCATACTTGGGATTTTTTCATTGGCATTGAAATTTCTTTAGCATTAGCTGATTAATGCTACTGCCAAAAAAATTTCATTACCATTTAATGCTGCTGAAATCGTATGGCATTAGAATTTGTAATACTAATGCTATTGAAATCGCACTAATGTCTTAAAAACTAATTACAATTGGGCAAAAAAGCATTTGTTTATAAAAAAGGTGATGGATAGATTGCTTTATATTGGATGTTTTATAAATATGGAATCAATTGGCATCTCTACTGGACCTGACCTATTTTGATTATCTGAAAATATGCATTAAAAAACTTAATCCGCGATTTACATTCTGCAAACTAAACACCAAACTTTGGTGTATGAAATTGGTATTGGTAGATTATGATTTAAAAAAACCATATTTAAAATATTACAAAATAATGGAGGAAAATGGCTTTATAATACAAAAAATTGTTTAGAAATTTAATCAGCGATTTAAATTCTTCAAACAAATATAAAGGTGCAAAATTGTTCCTCTTTGAAAATTTTTTTTCGCGATTGTTTTTCTGCAACTATCCTCCAAACTTTTTTGTATAAATTGGGTATTATAGTACCCAGATTATGATTTTAAAAAAACACATACTTAAAAAATTGCACGAAACATTAATTAAAAAAACTTAATCAGCGATTTTTGTTCTGCAAACAAATATACTGATATGAAAATTTTCTTTTTTGAAAATTTTTTTTCGCTACATTTTTTCGCGATTTTTTTTTTTGCAACTGGCCTACAAACTTTGGCTGACTTCATAAACGCAGTAATGCAAAGCAACACTGCAAACATATGCACAAATTTGACAAATGTTGCGCATTAAAAAGGGTTATCATGCATTAATGAACTCAGGGTGTTTAATTATGTATCTACAAACGTAGAACAGGTAGCAGCGACGAGGAACATCTATTTATATATTGAATATGAATAGACATGTTTGTTGTTGTTGTTAGCTTGTGGGATCATTTGTTTTTGTACACAGAAACTACATGAGGTAATGTGTATTCTTTTGTATGATAAGAAATGAAGCCTGTAGATAAAAGACCAATTCTAAGCAGGCATATAGTTGTAAGATATTTAGTTTTATTTTAGTATATAATTATTGTTAATTTGTAAATAAAGTTGTTGTTACGAACAAACCATCAACGCACAAGGTTGTGTTTTATTTTTCCTCCTCCCATCGTAGAAGATTCTACAATTTGGTGACTAGCCGACGCTCGAAATGAGCTTGCGCTAAGGTTAAAAAAGAAAAAAATAAATTTTTTCACTGCTAAAGTGCAGTATAAGAAAAAATAATGTTAAAAACAGCAAAAGTGCTGACAAAATACAGATGAAGAGTGCTGAAATGCAGATGACGAGTGCACGCAACAATATGGAATCAAATATTGGAGAAGAAGATATATCATTGCAGCAGCTGAAGAAATGGACCTGCCTAGTCCACAGCCTTAAAGAAGAGATGCTGCCGTTTAGGAAAAGTAACATAATAAGTAAGATATGTAATAATTTAGAAAATATTAACGAAGTTTTAAATAGTATTAAAAATAATAAGACTTCGGGGGAGAAATTCAAATCTCCAACTAATATTAATGAATCAGTAGAACTTGGGAATACAGATCAATTTCATTCCCTAATGAGGGCACAAGATCAGGTTCAGAGTCATGGACTGGTACGCCAGTTCTAGTATATTCTTAATGAGTTGGAGACGAAAATAGATAGATTCGGAAAAAAGGAAGTTTCTGCGGAGATTCTAAAGGAAAAATTCCACATAGCCGAACAAGTTTTCATTCAATATATCGGACAGTTTCCGTACAATGAGCTGGCAGATTTATTTTTATCACTAAAGGATTCATATCATGGTATTCCTGGCATAGAAATCTATAAATATTCGCTCCCATTCAATTTACCCTCTATTGATTTTCCGATATTTAGTGGAGGTGTCTGTGAATGGGATACATTTAGGGAGTTATTTGAGCAGTTGATTGTTGAGCAACCAATTTCAAACACACAAAAGATGTTTATGCTTAAGGCAAAATTATCAGGCAAGAAAGATTTCAAAGATTCCGTCGAAGGACGAACATTACGAAACTGCTTGGAATATTTTAAAGGAATGTTATTCAAATAAAAGGGCAATAACTTCTTTATATTTTAAGTCCCTCTTGGAAGCTCAACCTGTAGTTTATAATTCAAAAAGCCTGAAATCTTTTATTGAAGTTGTAAATGAAAGTTTACAGGCGCTGGGTGCAATGAATTTGGGAGCCGAAGAAATGCAACAAGCGTTTATGTGTTTCGCATTTGGGAAATTCACGAGAACTTCCAAAAGTGAATAGTCTCGTGGAATTTCTTAACCAAATGAGTTATTCTTTGGATGCAAGTCAAGGTTTCACAGGGCATGATGAAGAAATGAAAAACTACGAAGCTGCCAATAATAGTAATAGTATGGCAGGATGCATAATGGGATGCAATAACCTGCATGTTCTAAACCAATGCTTTTAATTTAGGAAATTGGACCTCAAATCTAAATGGAAATTTATTAGAAAGAATAGGTTATGCAAACATTGCCTAAATAGAGGACACAAGAGTTGTTCATGCAATTATTTGCTCTGTAGGTAATGTCATATGGATCACCATACATCTCTTCATAGAAATGAGATTACTGACATAAATGAAAATTCTTCATCTAGCGGAAAGAACAAAATAAAATACCCGAAGGGAAAAGTTTATTCAAATAGCAACAGAAAAACTGCCACAAGAATTCAAGACGGAAAAGCCGTAAAGAGAAATTTGGAAAAGAAGAAAATTATCGAAAATTCCAGAAAAATAGACAAAGCTAAATCTACCAAACCAGTTGTTTGCGGATTAATAATAGCCGATAGAAAGGAGAACACTTAGTGAGAACAAAAGGTCTCACGGGTAGCGGGGTCACCAGCTTTCGCCAGTGAAAATAATTTTGAGAAAATTATACTAAAAATCTATTACAAAATAATTTTAATAATATATTTAACAATAGCTGTACTGTCAAAATTTATTTACTACTTTATAAGACATTAAATTAAGCAAATATTATATACAAAAGTTTTACATTTTAGAAAATTTTGTTTTTTACGCGATTTGTTTTTTTTGCAACAAAAAACTAAATTTTTCAGAAAGTAAAATTTTTGCATCATTGAAGAATGTTAATCGCTTATTAAGTTTTTTATTCATTTTCTGTGCCATAAAGCCTTTTTTCAGGTTCGGCCATTATTTTTCAATTTCTTAGTGTGGTGCTTCAAAATCATAATGAAAATTATTACATCAGTATATTTGTTTGCAGAATGGAAATTGCTGATTAAGATTTTTAGTTAAATTTTTGTACCATAAAATCTTTTCTCTCGTTCCGCGATTATTTTGCAATTTTTTAAGTGCGATTTTTATAATCTATGGACTATGATACCCAATTCATACAACAAAGTTCGGTTACTAAATAAAAAAAAAAACGCGGAAGAAGTCGCGGAAAAAAAATTTGTAAAAAGGAAAATTCTTACATCAGTATATTTGTTTGTAGATGAAAATCGCTGATTAAGTTTTTTAATTAATTTTTTGTGCCATAAAGCCTTTCTTCGTGACCCGCCATTAATTTGCAATTTTTTGAGTGCTGTATTTAAAATTCATAATCTTCAAAATAACACTCATTGTAACAATCTTCAGATCAGCTAAGAACTTTTTTAAAAATTCTACACAATTTGTGTAACTTTGTACCGCCAAATCTTTTAGACCGTTTATTGTATCTCAGTAATTTAAAGGTATACGGCTGGTACTCTTGTCCTTACTTGAAAATGATTTTCTCGAAAAACATTTTGAATTCGGAACTGCACTTTAAATGCGACTGCAGTTTTGGAAAAAAAATTGGCGGATGTAAATGTATAATGAAAATGATGGGCTTTTCAATAAAAATGCTTTCAAAATTTGATTAAAGGTGATATTAGAACTTAAAATTTCATTCTAAAGTGCAATTGCCAATTAAAAATGTTTTTCTAAAAAATTGTTTTTAAATAAGGATAAAAGTACCATTCATATACCACTCAAATTACTGAGATACAATAAGAAGTCTAAAAGATATGTGGCTCCTATGTTATGCAAATTATGTAGCATTTTTAAAAATTAAGCATTTTCTATTGAAAAATAAGGTGAATGTTTTTAAAAAAATAATTAAAAATATTGCAAATGCGCGGTCCATTTAATTTAGTTTGTAGCAAATTGTTAAGGTTTTCAAATAATTTGATTTTAAAAAAATAAAAGCGGAAAACAGATTAAAAAATGCACTCAAAGTACTTAGCAAATACCATAGTATCAAGTACCTTAGTACTTAGCAAGTACCAAAAGTACTTAGCAAGTACCATGGTACTTAGCAAGTACCAAAGGTACTTAGCAAGCAGCATAGTACTTAGCAAGTACCAAAAGTACTTAGCAAGTACCATAGTACTTAGCAAGTACCAAAAGTACTTAGCAAGTACCATAGAACCTGGCAAGTACCAGAAGTACTTAGCAAGTACCATAGAACTTAGCAAGTACCTGTAGTACCTTGGTACTTGGAAAGTACCAAGTAATTAACCAAGTAATTGTACTTAAGTACAAGTACATTGAAAGTACTTATACTTATTTTTTTAAGTACAAGTACCAAGTACTTGTACTTTACTAGTACTTAAGTACTGAGGTACTGAATACTTCCCGACTATGTTTATTAGTAACTCATTATTATATATTTAAAAATAATGCAGAAAGTAAGTACATGTCATTACTGGTAGTCCAAAAAATAATGATACGTCATTACCGTTTCTACACTGGGCCCAGTATAGTAAATCATTACCAGATATGTGGCTATCTAACTACATACTTGGTAATGGTAACTATATACTTTTGTTTGGAATTTCTTATTACCATTATATGGCGATGTCGCGAAAAATAATGAGTTAGGGTTACACACCAGCATACAAAAAATTAAAAAATATATCGTTACCTATGTGCTTACCAGTACTGACAAAAATAATGAGTCTAAAAATAGATTTTCAAAAAAATAAATTATATAAAAAAAATATTTTTTATAGTATTTTTCTTTTTAATGAAATTTGCTGGTGCAGGAATCGAACCTGGGTCTACAGATTGCCAGTCAATAGCTCTTGCATCTGAGCTATATCGACATGTCATTTTTAATAGATAAAAACATAATTGACCTGCTGCACACAAGTAAGCTTACTCGCCAACATACAAATAATCAACAAATATGTGGTTACATATATCCTTACCAGTGTTTAAAAAATATTGAGTTAAAAAATAGATTTAAAAAAATTAAAAAAAAATTTAGAAAATTATTTTCTATTTGAAATAATGATAAAAATAAGTCATTATCAATAACTCATTATTATATGTTTTAAAATATTGCAGAAGGTAAGTAGGTGTCATTATGATATCGCCGTTTTGCTCTATCTCGCTTAGTTTTAGAGATATGGGCCATTTTATTAAATAAAAATTTTTTTTTAAAAATTTCCGAGGGTCCAAGACCCGACCAAGGTTAATATTTGAATGAAGATAACCTTTTCACGGGAGTATTCCATGGTTAGGCTCTATCGAGATATGGACCATTTTAAAAAATCGGGTCGGAAGGAAATAGCGCCATCTTTAAAACTTCGGATACACTGGTGGCGTCATATATCGGGTTATAAGGGCAAATCTACGGAACTGTGGGATTCCATGTAACTAGGGATTTAAACCATTTTAATAACAATATAAAATATTTTTGATGGTATTAGCATTTTCGAAGCAACGAATTTAATCAGGCGAACATCTTAAATTTTAATATTTATACTGCTAATGTGCTCTACTCAATTAAAAACTACCCTAATTTTGCTTGTAACTTTCAAGAGTTTTTCAACTCTTTTTGGTTATAACTTTTTAGCATAAAAGGAAATCGCCCAAAACCTTTGGTGGATAATAATTATGATGTTAGAAAATCTCCAACTTGTTGAAAAAAATAGGTGCCCTCAATTAGGAACAAATGGTAGTTCTTTAATGGAACTCTGTTTTTTGAATAAAGAGTAATTTCAGACATTTTTAATTTTTGCGCTTTCAGCCTCAATGCAATTGAAAATTTTTCGATACTGACATATAACTGAAAAGTAAACAAAAAAATTGAGATCAAATTAGTAAGTGTGCCTTCAAAAATAAAGAAAATATGACAATAATAATCTCTTCACCTCTATGCGTGAACAACTTGAAATCTGATATTTTTTGAAGGGCACATCCGCAGTTTGAAAAATAATTAGTTGCAGTCCTGCGTGATCGGTATATATCGGTGATACTATTATTGTGTGTAAGTGCTAAATGGATCGTACTATTAGTTTGGTGTCCAGACCAAAAAATCTATGTAGCTTTTCATAGATTTTTGGAGCTAAAAGTGATGTAGAAACCAAACGGATAATCCGATCGTTTTACCACTTACACACAACAATATTAATCGCGGCATATATCATATAAGCCGGATTCCAGCCATGAATTCTTTTAGCTGTGGATGTGCTAGTCAATTTAAAGTTGGTTTTTAGCGTATTGTACAGCGAAAATTGATGTAAATCCTAAAAATAAAATCCGATCTGTTTAGCACTTTCACATAATGACAGCTATGATAAGATCTACCGTTCCAGATAGATTGGACTCCATAATTCTGTGGATGTGCCTTCAATTTGAATTTAACCTTTTAGCGAATTTTGGGAAAGATATGCTGTAGAGAATACAAGGTTCTTTGGATCCATTTAGCACTTTCACATAATAATAGTAATGAAGATATGTACCATTCAAGACATATTTGATCCCATAATTCTTTAAACCGTGGATGTGCTATTCAATCTTGTGCTGCAGTTTTGAGGGAAATTTATATGGGCAGAAATCCAAACATAGACCGATTTAAACCAAAATCAATAGACTTCGTCCTTGGGCCGATGTAAATGGGTCTACCAAATTTTATCAAAAAATCTTAATATTTGCGACCTGTAGCGTGGGCACATGCACGTGAATACATGGAGGGACAGACGGACGGACGGAAAAATTAAACAACCACATTACTTATAATCAATAATGGAAATATAGCGCAACTATGAATTTTCGAATAAAATTACCATGATGATTGAAAAATCTCTGTCATCTTTTTTCCATTAAATCGAGGTAAAAGTGTGTAAAAACAACTCAAAAATAGCCAAAAAAAAAGGTTTTTGGTAACTTTGACCTCAATTTGCCCAAAAACGAGATGTGCTGGAAAAATTTGGGAACCAAATTCGGACTCAGCACGTAAAAGTTACTTGAAAATGTGTGGTCGCATGCCCGAAAAATCCAAAAATTTTAAAATATTTCTAAGCGAAAATGTGTGCGGTTTTTTGTTTATAACTTTTTCAGCAATTAAAAAAAATTTATTCACGCGAACAGATTACTTCTTTTTAATGTATTTTAAATAAGTTAATCTAGAAAAAAAATGTGTGCCACTAATTTGAAATTGTTCATTTTTAAAATCTGAAATCGACCTGTTTCGTAGATTTTCCCATAACAGAAACATGGAAATAAGTATTGTATTTTAACCAAGGTTGGTTACCGAAACGAATAACGGTAAGGGTAACGGTAACGGTATCAGATTTCGTTTGTTTAGGTAACGGTAAAGGTAATGGTACTTAAGACTGTTTCGGTAACGGTATACCGTTATCGAAACAGCAATACGTACCGGTATTAAAAATTATGTTAAAAACATACAAAAACAAGTAAAAACATGGCATATTTTTAATTTTAAGTACTGAAAATACAGATTTTAAGCTATAAATTCATTACTGGTAGTTTTAATAAGTAAAATTATTATCTATCAATTTTTTGTAAAAAAAAAACACTCAAGATTATAAAATAAAAAAATTGTAATTTTTATATAAAATAATAAATACCGGTAAAATACCGGTAACTACCCATAAAAATAACGGTATCGGTAACGATAACGGTATTTAGAAATTATTTTAGAGGTATCGATAACGGTATTCAATTTGAAACGGTATTTTAGCGATAACGGTATTATAACGATAATGGTAACCAACCTTGATTTTAACTATAAATTGTGTAAAATTTAAAAAATGGTTCTTAAAAGTTATTTGAAAATTAACACTCAAAATTAGTTAAAGCACTGAGGATTTTTAGTATTGTGATAACTAAAATCTTTGTTTAAATCAGTGCTTCAACTAAAGATTTGTTAAAAAGTAGTCAAATCAATTTGAAACCCATTTGCAGGTTTTTTTACTGACGTACTACCTCCGTTGCGAAAAGAGGTTAATATTTATATATTTTTCCTGGGATTATGGAGGATTTTTAGAAAAACAAATTTTTTTTTTTGATAGTTGTTAGGACATATCAGTGATTCTGAATTTATAGATAGTTTTCCAATTTTTTTTTTTAATTTATTTTTAATTCGATATCAAAGTTGAAAATTAGTAGTGGGAGATTGGGAATACAATTGTGTTTAATTGCTTTTCGATGGGAATACAATTGTGTTTAATTGCTTTTCGATGAGAAGTAAATGTGGTTTTATTGCTTTTCGATGGGAACACAATTGTGTTAATTGCTTATTGCATATTGTGTGCCCATAGTGTAAAATGGTTGGTGCCTAAAAATCGGTTATGTCTTCCCATAGTGTAAATAGGTGGTAATTAAAAAATCGATTATGTGTTCCAGTAGTGTGAAATGATTGGTGAAAAATCAATTGTGTGGTGGTGGAGGATCGTTTTGAATTCTACAGTTTGTTTTGTGGGTTGTAAATGTAGTAGTGTGAAATGATGTGAGCCACTTAAGAAAAAATTGTCCGTTGTGTGTTTTGATTTAACGAAAAAAAAAAAAAAATGTAATATTAAAAGGAAAAATCAATTGTGTGGTGGTGGTGGAGGATCGTTTTGAATTCTACAGTTTGTTTTGTTTGTTTCTGCCTCTTCTAAATATTCTATATTATTTTGTTTTGGATTTTTGGGGTTGTAAAATCTCGTATTGTGAAATGATGTGAGCCACTTAAGAAACAATTGTCCGTTCTGTATTTTGATTTAAGGAAAAAATAAAAAAATGTAATATTAAAAATGCAGATATAGGTCAGGCAAGTGTTTTGTTTAATTCTACCTCTTACTTGTCCGTTATGTGTTTTGATTTAAGGAAAAAATAAAAAAATGTATACTAAAAATAAATTTCATATATTTGATTTTATTAGAATTTTAATTTATATAATAATTCATAAATAAAAACATCATTAAATCTTTGTTCATAAATTAAAATTAGTAAAAATTTACATGTTTATAGTACATATTTATAAGATCGTAAACACTATTTTTTTTAAATTTATAGATGACGCAATTACAAGTATCAGGCCCTTCAGTACACCCATCATCAGACCATGGACAACCTTCAAAATGCTCTCCATGTGCTGAAAAAACAATATCTTTATTCTCATATGAATCGAGATAAGCAGCATTCTGTAAAAGAAAGTTTAAATCTTCTAGAGACATAAACTCCTTATATTCATTAAGGAATTCTATAATATTTTCTCGCATTGACATCTTAATCGTCTGAGTATTTCTTTATTTCTGAATCCATTAGTTTTAAATACAGCAACAATAAATTGTTGTTTTCATAATACTGTGAAATAGAGAGTCAGCACTCAATCTGTCCATATAAGTTATTTGCATCTAAATAAGTGCTTTTTTCGTATTGGTCCGTTGAATTTATTCTACTCTCTGGGGTGGGGAATTCTAAAAAAGTTAATTTAAAATTTAATTCATCTTAAGGTTTCATTCTAAAAACAAAAGTCGTCGAAGAAGAAACCACCAACATTAGCGCTGTATCAAAATCATTGTTAAACAAATTTGATGACCTCAACAACAAGCCTATTCTCCATACAAAAGATATGGAGGATCTTAAATTATATAATATTTTGAAAGCTATTAAAATGCAAACAAAATATGGAGAAAGTATCCAGATTGAGGTGGAAAACTATGTCATCTTTCTGCCAAAAAGATTTAATGCTATAACAGAGGAAGAGGTAAAGGAGTTTTCATCGGGCAAATACTGCATCAAAAAAGTACCTGCAGTAGGTGACCAACCCTTCCGATTAGTGTTGGAGGTTTTTGATCTTAATGAATTTATTATTCCCAAAATTGGGGAATATCCACAATGGAATTGAAATTGTTAAAATGTATAAACTATTGCATTAAATAAATCGAAAAAAGAAATAAAATATATTAAAATATAAATAATAATTGTTTTTATTTATCATTAATTTTATACAAAAATTTTAGGCATAAGTGACCACAATTAAATGAATTATATTTTTGATGTTGTCTATAATTGTACTCTATATTAGAGCCTAAATATATAACTAATTCGAGAGGTGGCTGCAAATTTCCAAAACTATCGAAATATTCCTTATGATCTTTATTTTTGTAGTATGCTACCCAATGCGTGTCGTCTCCTATTGAGGAGTCTAGGTTGATAATGCCACATTCTATTCGTCGAGGGTGTTTGGGGAGTGAATCTCTCATAAAAATCCCTCTAAAGTTGGGAATATATGCGCTGAACTTAACTAAATCGATGTCAGTAAGTGGTCTCTTGGGGAGCATCTTTAATAGTTTTTTGACATTTTATCGAATACAAGACCATACCCCTTCTTATATGGTTTAAGGTAAAGAACTTTTCCCATTGCTATTGCCTCCATACTCTTATTGTGTCTAGAAGCCTCTTCGAGTTGTTTCTTAGCATCTTTTGCAGCATTAATAGCTTTCACAATAGCTGCTCCACCAGATGATAGACCACCTAAGGCTCCTAGAGCAGTTAGTATTGGTACTAGCGGTAAGAAACCTCCTATTTTGGGTACACTGATAATGCGAGGTATAACAACTTTTGATTTTTTTCCTTTCAGCGATTTATTTAAAATTTTACGAGCAATTTTGATTGCAGCATTTATATCTGCAGGTTTATCCTTCTTTAAAGTTGTCGTAGCCATTCGTATTGCGGTGCTAAAGATCTTCTTTCCAAATTTATTTTTTTCCTTTTGGCCCATGCCTAATTTCACTTTAGTCTTCATTGTGTTAGTTATAAAATATGCGTTCGTTTTTTCTCCGATACTGCTGTCTTTGGATAAAACTCGCTCCCAAGCTCGATTTTCGAGTATTTTATCCGCTTGATGTCGCTTATTGATTTTCTTATTTTGAGAATAAGCTATATCGTGCTCTCTACAAGCAGCATCCAACGGATTTATCCCCTTATCACCTCTTTTCAAACGTTTTTGCAGCTTAGTGCCCGGTCCACAAAATTCATAGCCGGGTAAATGAAGTTCAAATGGTAGAGAATTTATAACTCTATCTACTAATCCACCTCCAGTGACAGAACTCATATGATTAATAGGTCTGTGATATTGAAACATCTATTTATATAATCTGAACGCTAATAAAAAGGAAATATTATAACATTAGCTCTAGTAGTTAAAATGCGGTTGATCAAACAACGTAACAATATATTTGTGAGGGATGTGGATTCCACAACAAACACAGATAAGAGGAGAAGAAGGCACAATCCTCTATTACCGAATTCTATAAGAGCACTTATAGTAGGACCTTCCAACTGTGGAAAGACTAACGTAATGATTAGCTTGATTGAAAGTCCGAATGGACTAAAATTTGAAAATATTTATTTATATTCGAAATCATTATTTCAACCTAAATATGAGTACTTAAAGAAGCTCATATCACCGATTAATGGAATGGGGTATTTTACATTTTCTGACAATGACAGCGTTATCCCACCACACGAAGCTAAAAATAACTCTATAATTATATTTGATGACGTTGCATGTGAAAATCAAAATACTATACGTGCATACTTTTGTATGGGTCGTCATAAAAATGTGGATTCATTTTATTTATGTCAAACTTATACCCGAATTCCTAAACATTTGATACGAGATAATGCCAATATGATTATAATGTTTAAGCAGGATGAAATGAATATGAAGCATGTATATAGTGATCATGTTGGAACGGATATGACCTATGAGCAATTTTCTAAAATATGTCGAGAATGTTGGAAAGAAAAATATGGATTTTTAACAATAAGTAAAGATGATGAATTAAATGCTGGCCGCTATAGAAAGTCATTTAATATTTTTATTGAAATATAAGTTAGCTGCAATAATAAGATGACATTAGTAACGCTTCAAATCTTGAATCGGATGGATTATCAAGTCAAAAAGTTAAAAATTTATTATATCCTTTTATAAATTAAACTGATACTGAATAAACTTAATCTGTTTCTGATCTATTCCTGGTCTGTTTCTGATATATTTCTGGTCTGTTTCTGATATATTCTTGGTCTGCTCCTGATCTGTTTCTGATTACTATGACTGAAGTGTTGGAGGAACTGGTAAAGGCAAGAAACGTTTTAAAGAAGAAATTCCGAAGCATAAAAACGGGTGAAGTCAACTCACAAGAAATACTCGAAGATACTTTTAAGCCCATAACTAAAAACTTGAGCTGTTGCGTCAACAAATTAACTATTTGAAAACTTTAGTACTAAAATTCGTGTCAGAGGAAGAGGGGTTTGTTGCGGTGTCTAAATAAAATAAAATATTTAAGCAATGGTACAAAGACGAATGATACAATAATAAACTGTTTAATATATAATATCGATAATGAATAAGAAGAGAATTTTGGTGAAAGAGTTGCATAAACAAGCTCGAAAAAATTTTAAACGTCGAAGAGTTATAATGAAAGGTATAGATGACTTATGGCAAGCTGATCTGGTTGAAATGGGAAATTATTCATCGGATAACAAGGAATATCGATATCTGTTGACAGTAATTGACACATTCTCAAAATTTGCTTGGGCCGCACCTCTTAAATCTAAAAGTGCATCTGATGTTTGCAAATCAATGGAAAATATTTTCGGCCTAGGTCGTATACCGAAAAACTTACATACTGATGACTGCAAGGAATTCTTTAATAAAATCTTTGCTAAATTGATGAAAAAGCATAATATTAATCACTACTCAACGTATAGTGTAATGAAGGCATCTATTGTTGAACGCTTCAATAGAACTCTTAAAGGTATGATGTGGAAGGAATTTAGCTACAACGGATCATATCACTGGATTGATTTATATAAAAATTTAATTGATGATTACAATCGAAAAGTTCATCGTACGATTAAAATGGCGCCCATAAACGTTAATTCTGCAAATGAGTAAATATTGCTAAATACAGTATATAATCATCTGAAAATATACAAAATCTCAAAATTTCATGTTGGAGATTACGTACGCATCAGTAAATATAAACATATTTTTGAAAAGGGGTACACGCCGAACTGGACAACAGAAATTTTTAAAATCAAATTTATAAACAACACATACCCCGCAACATATATTTTGGAGGATTACCAGGGAAAGAAAATTGAAGGTGGATTCTATGATGAGGAACTCTCAAAGACTCGAATTCCCGATACATATCTTGTTGAAAAAGTGCTTAAAACTAAGGATAATAAAGTATTCGTGAAATGGTTGGGTTTCTCAAATCATCACAATTCTTGGATTAATAAAAACGAAATATTATAATATGTATGATTACTTTTAAGACTATAGAGTTAAGTATAAAAGGACTAAATGTTTTGTCAACTATATTAATTGAATGAAAACCTTCCACTTGATAACACATTAAAAATTTTCATATATTAGCAGAGGGGTAGAAAAATGGATAAAATTTTTAAGAGTTCTGAGATTAGATATGAAAAACTAAAGTATTGTAATTATTGTGGTAGTAATGATCACAATGAAAATAATTGTAATCAGAAGAAAGATGATAATAAAATTAAGAATTGGGAATCTTCCAAAAAGGAGTGAATGTTAAAATTTATCAATAAGAAATATATATATATATATATATGCATATCCGTGTAGTATATTTAATAACAAAAAAGTAAAAATAAAAAAATATACATCCTTTTAAAACCCAACGTTTTTGTTTTGTTTACTACATTAATCAATCGGAAAGCAAAATGTCAATAACACTAACATTGAGCGGAAATTCCTCAAATTTATCAGCAAACTATTTTCCTCCAATAAATTTAAATGATGATTATGAGTGTGCTCTCATAGATTTCCACTCCTACAACAGCATACCAAATGTGGACACAAACAATAATTTATTTCACATCGGTAATAAAATTATTACAATACCTATTGGATCGTATGAGCTGAACGATATTGTCGATTTTATAAAGGAGGAATATGAGAGAGATGAATTGGGGGAGAAGAAAATTTTTATAGAAGCTAATAATAATACAATGCAAGTCAAAGTATATAGTACGGAAGATTCGATATACTTTAACAAGAACAATTCGATAGGGCAATTGTTTGGCTTCAATAAAAAAGTCCTCTCTCCCTCTGTAAATAATTTTTCAGATCTACCAGTAAATATTTTTAAGGTCAATCTCTTGCGAATAGAATGTAATATTGTAGTAAATACTTATATAAACAATTCTCATGCACATACCTTACATGAGTTTGCAATAAATGTCCCACCTGGCTATAAAATGGATGAAATACCTAGAAATCTCATTTATTTGCCAGTGAACTCTAAAGAAGTAAGTTCACTAACACTACGGATAGTTGATCAACACGGCGATTTTATTAATTTTCGAGGAGAAGTAATAACTATTCGATTACATTTAAGGCCCAGAAAATAATGATAATTTACAGCAAAGAAATTGTAACAAATAACATTCCATATACCACATCATTACCACCAAAATACATATTGCCACCAGTTACACCGAAGCCAACACCATCGTCATTGTTATCGTCACATTTAGCCAGCAAATTGACTGAATCAAATAGAAATTTTCTCAAATCATTGAATTTCCAATTAAAAAAACAACAACAACGTCATCAACAATGAGTTCCTTAATTAATGTTTTGGGTGTACCCTTATCGGATGATAATATTATAAAAAAAGATTATCACACATACACTCCGTACTTGCAATCATTTAACAATAACGATGAAATAAGAATCTCAATACAAAATCAGGATTTATATGTTTTGCCAAGTGAAATTTTTATTTACATTGAAGGTTCCGTTGAAGATAGCGATAGTAAAAAATTAGTACCATCTTCTACTAATTTCAGATTGAAAAACAATTTTGTTGCTCATCTATTTGACGAAATTCATTATGAGCTCAATGGTGTTGAAATTGACCGTACTAGACACCTAGGTGTTTCAAGCACTATCAAAAATTATGTTTCATTGATGGCAATGGACGGTGCTGTCATGGAAAATGCTGGTTGGAATAAAGTAGATGATCTAAATGTGCTAAATGGACACTTTAACTTTTACGTACCATTAAAAGTATTATTGGGATTTGCTGAAGACTTTAATAAAATTATTTTAAATTGTAAACATGAATTGATTCTACTACGAAGCAAAAGTGATGATCAGCTGGTATACTCAACTGCATCTACTGAAAAACCAAAAATTACTATTAAGAATATTTCATGGAGGATACAACATGTACATCTTTCCGACTCGAGTAAAATAAATATGATTAAAATCATACCAAAGGGAGTAAATTTACCAATAGCATTCCGCAGTTGGGACTGCCATTATAATCCACAGTTAACAACAGGAACTAATCACATTTGGAATGTTAAATTGTCTTCAAATAGAGAACGACCCCGTTTTGTCTTGATAGCCTTTCTGCATGACAATAAATTCGTTAATTGTGATTTAACAAACCTCAAAGTCCACTTAAACTCGGATTCATATCCTTATGATGATCTTAATATTAAATTCGATCAAGAACACTTTGCCATCCTATATGATATGTATGTCAGATTTCAGCAAAGTTACTATATGAGAGAACCTCAACCTCTACTCACTTGCCAAGAATTCAAAAATAAAGCTCCTATTACCGTTATCGATGTAAGCCACCAAAACGAGTCGGTCGCAGGGGGTCCGATAGATATAAAAATTGAGTTTGAGACAGGCACTAATATTCCACCAAACTCATCAGCTTACTGCATCCTTATTCATGATCGTTTAATTGAATATACTCCTCTGACAGGGCAGGTTCATAAAATTGTTTAAGCAATAGAAATGTCAAAAATGGTTTTTATTGATCTTCAAGGCTTTAGAGGAGATTCAAATAGTTTTATTGTAAAGGAAATTGCATTGGTGTTCGACGCTAAGGAGTATATAAATTTCATCGTAAAACCACCCTTCGATTACATTCATTTGTCAGCAGCGAACCAAAGACAAGTCAATTGGTTAACAAAAAACCATCATCATCTACAGTGGGAAGATGGATCCGTATCATTCAAGTCTGTTTGTAAATTTCTCAAAGTAAATACAATTAATTCGTGCATTTTTGTAAAGGGTTTGGAAAAGAAAAAATGGCTGGAGGATATGTTGCAGAAAAATGTATTCAATATAGAAAATATCAATTGCTGTAATTTGAAACAACTCGATGAAAAATATCCCGATTGCATCCGTTGTAGTTCTCACAATCATGGAACTTGTGCTCTGAAAAATGCTCTTTTACTTCAAAAATTTTTTAAACTTCAAAAGAAGTGAACCCCAATTTGCCATTTGAATAAAAAAAGAAATTTTTATTGTTTTCAATAATCTTTATTTATATTTAATACATATTGTTATCGAAAATTAACTAAATATAAAAAATAAATTAAATAAAATCTTAATTATTAAAATTAAATATATTAAGAAAAAGTGTTTTATTTCCTAATAATCGATACTATCAAATATTAGATCGTTAGAATCATTCTGGAATTGTAGTAAATCAATATTTACTTGCATAATAGTATTATCACCATCCTCATCAAAACTAAAATTATGATTTAGACATTTTAGACAGTTATTATCGGGGGTTTTATTATCCCCATCATATTCACAATGACCCCTAGCAACTGTGTTAACCTGATTGCTCATAATTATTCGTTTTTCGTCTTGATAACTTAAAACAATTTTACAGACATTTATTGTGAAAACTTTATGTAATTTTGATAAAAACAAACACATATTATCGGAAAAAATTTTACGTTCAAATAAAGCAGTTTTATAATCAAACATGCAATATTTGTTTAAAGCTGACTTTTTAACCCCCTTTGATTTTTTAATTTCTTTATTGTCAATAGTTTTAATGGAATACATTTTCGATCTGAGACCGACAAATTCAGTCATAATTATACCATTATTCTCATCCTTCATTTTACCCAAAACTTTTTTATTCAATAATGGTATACCATAAGGATTATCAACGCGATAATCTGAGGTATCAAATTCAGACAAAAAATCATTAAGTATATCATTGTAAAAATCTTCCGTTTTGATTGAATAAATAAATGAATCTGTGTCCATATAATTGAGGATAATATTTTCCCCATATTTTGCCTTCATTATCCTATAATGGAAATCATACATTTTCCATTTAGATAGTTCAAGCACGGCAAAACCTATGTATATGGGTTTGTCATATAATACATTAACTCTCCCCATCTGAACTGCAAACAAGTCATCGCAAAACTTGGCAATGCTTTTGAAATTTGGGCGAGAAACAAAATATCTTACCCCTCGACGATTTCTATTTTCACTCTCCCAGTTTTTTGCGATTTTAACATCTACCCTCTTCTCAACATTTTCCATGGTTTTCCCATAGACAGCGTTATTCAGAAGTTTGAAAAAATCCTTTTCAAATGTATTTCGTGCTTTTGCTCTATGGTCTGTATTTAAGTTTATATATTTCTGAAGCCATGGAGACTGATTAAATTTTACCCCCCTATGGTATTTTGTACAAATTAAACCATTTGCAAGACATTGCTTAAGGTTTCGATAATGAATCTGATAATTACTTTTATTAGTCAAGTCTGCAATAAGTTTTTTATATTTGGACTCTCCAACTACTTTGCTTTCCGGAGCAAAAGGCAGATCATTATGAAGTTTATGAAGAGAGTGAGGATATGTTAAATCAACCTCTAAAATGTAGCCGATAGGAGAAGTATCGGATATTTTATTTGGATCAAATTCGTTTAAGGAGTTCTCGTCAAGCCACTCAAATTCTCCAGTTGGAAGATACTGAGACATTGCCCATCCATATAAGTTATTTGCATCTAAATAAGCTAAATAATCAGATGGTTTACTACTATCATAATCATCTATATACTTATTATTGGCTTTGGTATGTCTCTGGGAACATTGTACGAGACCCCCCCCCCCCTTATTCCTTTTTGTATAAAAAGATACATATCTTTATCTGTGAATAATTCTAATTCTTTCTTTGTCGTTTTAAGCATGGCGTCCCATGAAAGACCGGGGGCTGTATAATAATGAGCTGGATCTAATTTATATATAGATTTACAAATTTTCCTAAAGTTTTCAAATATGTCTGCCAACAACAGCACATCTGTTTTCAAATATAATTTTACATAATCCAACAGGTTCTCACATCTAAACTCATTCCAAACATTTTTCGCGTGTTCATAATCTTCTTCGGAACATTCGGCATCATTTAAAATATTAAAAAATTTATCTCGACTGGGGAGTTCAGTCTCATTGAATCTATCCAATGAATCTATATAAGAGTATGGAAAAACACCCTTTCTTCTTATTAAATTAAAATGATTTTCATCAGCGAAATTTTTGCGGACAATATATAAATCCTCAACATGTAAATTTTTTGCTAGGGAATCCAAACTGGAAGCCATAAATCTGAATGAATCAAGAAATCTTATTTCGAATTTTTCTTTAGTAGAATTTTCAAGAAATGGTAGATGCACAGACAAAGCTATGTATAATTCCTTGTTGAGAGGAAGAACATTTATTTCACTATTTGGAATATTATTAAGATATTTAAAGAACATATGACAATCATATGATGAAAAATTGTGGAAAAATACTGGAATAAACTTGGGTTTCCTATATTTTAAATTACAATCATTGTGTGCAGCTCCTCTATATTTGCCAGTGAAATGACAGTGGTCTTTCACTTTTGAGAAATAAATCTCCTCTTCACAAATATGACACATATTAGAAGAATTATAAAAATTGATATCTTCTGCCGTCATATTAATTTCAACTTCTTTATAAATATAATTCTTATAAATGTTTTTTAAATCTTCAACTAAATCTTTGACAAAAACTGTGGGTGCATCTTCACCAACATAAATTTTAAACTTATCTAAATTTTCGTTAAAGCTACATTTTATAAAATAACTAAATGCACATGGAATGTGCTGTTGTATTTTCCTAGTTTTAACACTAACCTCTTCATTTATACTACTTAATACCGATTCAAAATCAGCATACACCGTGAATGGCAAATCCAGTTCCTTATGAACATTCGAATACTTTATGGTAGCATCACTTTCATCTGGCATTCTTGTGCAAATTTTATTGCAATTTTGTTTATGTTCTAATATGCATGCCTCACTTTCTTTGTAAGTGAGGCATGCATTACATATAAATATTTTTCCGTGATGTCCTGTCAAACTGCTACGAAAAAATCTGTAAATAAATAAAAAGAGTAAATAACAAACATTAAAAAAAAAAATCGAGATACATTTTAATCAATATTAAAAAAATAAATTTTTAAATTTTTGCTACTAACCTTGAAATATCTTTTATTAACACATAATGTGATCTATCTTCCTCTATGAGAAGAAGAAGATTTACGTGATATCGCTTCTCCTCCTTTGTGAGATAATAGGGTCCGACTATCCTTTTCTCTTCGTATCCAAAGACGTTGACACTGATATCTTCATTTTGTCTTTCAAAATCTCTCAAGTTCTTTAGAGGTAGTGGAAACGTGAGGTTGAGAAAATTTAATTCGATGTTGTTCACTATTATTTTGTGTTCGGCTATACTACAGTTTATGTTGTATGATGAACATTGTGTTTCTTCATCATGAGACAATCCTCTTGCACAATACAATGCAGCAATAAGACTCCATTTGAAACAATAAACATCTTCATTATGGATATTCGTAAATGCTTTTTTCATTCTTAATTCCTTTGGAAGTGTAATATATTGTGATCCTCTTATAATGTTTGCTTCATTCACATTAATATTTAAACATTTTATATTTATAAGAGACCACCCACTATCTCTTTCTTGGAACTCAGACATTTTGTTCCGGATTTCATTAGTTTGCATATTATAGGTGTCTTTCAAGTCATCGCTTAGAGTGACCATTATCATTTTTATTATGTGAGCTATTGTAGCTCCCAACACTTCATGCTCAGTTATTTTCACATAATCACATACAAGCTCCATATTAAACTTGTATGTTATGTGTTTGACTTGGCAATCCTTAAGCAATTCAATCAAAATTACTTCCTCTTTTTTAAAAAATTCCTCCGGCATAATAATTTCTTCCTTCTCATTTTCTAACACATAAACTGCTAACCTTTCATTATAATCACTGCATCTTACAGTGAGTCGAGGGTTAATTGTCCTTATCCCACAAGTATTGCGATGTTGAAGTGTACGCATGTGTTGTGCATAGTTTATGCTGGCAACCGCTACATTGCAAGGAACACAAAATTTCATTGAAGAGGTTGCATGAGTCGTTTCATGCTCCTTCATCGAGGAACGGTTAAGGAAAAACTTTCCACATTCGACACAATGTTTCTTCTTATGTTGAAGCATATTACATTTGCTGTTGAAAGCAGTTTGGCATATTAAACAGGAGAACATTTTGACTTATTTATTTTTAGATTTTAAATAAATTTTTTTTTTTTAATTAAATAATTTTATATTTCTTTTTTTAATTTTATTTAATCTTTTTGTAATAAATTAAAAATTTATTGAGAGTCTTTTTTACAGTTGATTTTTTTAATAAATTTTAAATTTATTTAGAGTCTTTTTCACAGTTGAATTTTTTAAATTTTTTATATTTTTTTAGAATTGAGTTTTATAAGAAATTTAAAATATTTAAGTATTTAAATTATTTTTCACAACGACTTGCTAAAAATTTTAGTAGTACTCTATACGATGTAGTATAAGATACTGAACTTAATTTTCTAAATGAAACCAAAAGTATGATCAGTTAAACAAAAAGTTTCGTTAGAAAATCTGCAGCGATTCAAGTTCGGTTGTCAAAAGGTCAATCCAAAACAAAATAAATATAGAATAATTACAAGAGGCAAAACTAAACAAAACACTTGCATGACCTATATCTACATTTTTAAAAAATATAACATTTGTAGTATTTAAAACGATCCTCTGAACAACACATCTGCCACACATATAGTATTATTTATGACCCTTAAATAAAAAAAAAAAACTTAAAAATCCCTTAAATCAAAACACATAACGGACAATTCTTTCTTAAGTGGCTCACATCATTTCACACTATGCCCCACACAATTGATTTTTGACCATACAATACAAAACAAAATAATATAGAATAATTACAAGAGGCAAAACTAAACTTCAAAACGATTCTCTGAACAACACATCTGCCACACATATAGTATTATTTATGACCCTTAAATAAAAAAAAAAAAAAAACTTAAAAATCACTTAAATCAAAACACATAACGGACAATTCTTTCTTAAGTGGCTCACATCATTTCACACTATGCCCCACACCATTGACTTTTATATTTAGGCTCTAATATAGAGTACAATTATAGACAACATCAAAAATATAATTCATTTAATTGTGGTCACTTATGCCTAAAATTTTTGTATGAAATTAATGATAAATAAAAACAATTATTATTTATATTTTAATATATTTTATTTATTTTTTCGATTTATTTAATGCAATAGTTTATACATTTTAACAATTTCAATTCCATTGTGGATATTCCCCAATTTTGGGAATAATAAATTCATTAAGATCAAAAACCTCCAACACTAATCGGAAGGGTTGGTCACCTACTGCAGGTACTTTTTTGATGCAGTATTTGCCTGATGAAAACTCCTTTACCTCTTCCTCTGTTATAGCATTAAATCTTTTTGGCAGAAAGATGACATAGTTTTCCACCTCAATCTGGATACTTTCTCCATATTTTGTTTGCATTTTAATAGCTTTCAAAATATTATATAATTTAAGATCCTCCATATCTTTTGTATGGAGAATAGGCTTGTTGTTGAGGTCATCAAATTTGTTTAACAATGATTTTGATACAGCGCTCATGGTGGTGGTTTCTTCTTCGACGACTTTTGTTTTTAGAATGAAACCTTAAGATGAATTAAATTTTAAATTAACTTTTTTAGAATTCCCCACCCCAGAGAGTAGAATAAATTCAACGGACCAATACGAAAAAAGCACTTATTTAGATGCAAATAACTTATATGGACAGATTGAGTGCTGACTCTCTATTTCACAGTATTATGAAAACAACAATTTATTGTTGCTGTATTTAAAACTAATGGATTCAGAAATAAAGAAATACTCAGACGATTAAGATGTCAATGCGAGAAAATATTATAGAATTCCTTAATGAATATAAGGAGTTTATGTCTCTAGAAGATTTAAACTTTCTTTTACAGAATGCTGCTTATCTCGATTCATATGAGAATAAAGATATTGTTTTTTCAGCACATGGAGAGCATTTTGAAGGTTGTCCATGGTCTGATGATGGGTGTACTGAAGGGCCTGATACTTGTAATTGCGTCATCTATAAATTTAAAAAAAATAGTGTTTACGATCTTATAAATATGTACTATAAACATGTAAATTTTTACTAATTTTAATTTATGAACAAAGATTTAATGATGTTTTTATTTATGAATTATTATATAAATTAAAATTCTAATAAAATCAAATATATGAAATTTATTTTTAGTATACATTTTTTTATTTTTTCCTTAAATCAAAACACATAACGGACAAGTAAGAGGTAGAATTAAACAAAACACTTGCCTGACCTATATCTGCATTTTTAATATTACATTTTTTTATTTTTTCCTTAAATCAAAACACAGAACGGACAATTGTTTCTTAAGTGGCTCACATCATTTCACAATACGAGATTTTACAACCCCAAAAATCCAAAACAAAATAATATAGAATATTTAGAAGAGGCAGAAACAAACAAAACAAACTGTAGAATTCAAAACGATCCTCCACCACCACCACACAATTGATTTTTCCTTTTAATATTACATTTTTTATTTTTTTTTTTTTCGTTAAATCAAAACACACAACGGACAATTTTTTCTTAAGTGGCTCACATCATTTCACACTACTACATTTACAACCCACAAAACAAACTGTAGAATTCAAAACGATCCTCCACCACCACACAATTGATTTTTCACCAATCATTTCACACTACTGGAACACATAATCGATTTTTTAATTACCACCTATTTACACTATGGGAAGACATAACCGATTTTTAGGCACCAACCATTTTACACTATGGGCACACAATATGCAATAAGCAATTAACACAATTGTGTTCCCATCGAAAAGCAATAAAACCACATTTACTTCTCATCGAAAAGCAATTAAACACAATTGTATTCCCATCGAAAAGCAATTAAACACAATTGTATTCCCATCGAAAAGCAATTAAACACAATTGTATTCCCAATCTCCCACTACTAAAATTAGAATTAAAACAATTCTCCGATTTTGTGTGAAAAAATTAGCAGCATTCAGATAAATTAGAAAACGCATTTTTGACATTACAAATATGTATGGAATCTTTAATATTTATAATTATAAAGAAAGTCTTGGCCGAGATGGCCTTTTACTGGTTTCTATTAATTGCAGCGAAGAGACATTAGCAACAGCTCGATAAAAAATTATTCATTAATTTTATTACAATACAATATTATTTTTTCTACCACAATAGTGGCACATGAACTGTTATTTGAATAAAAACACTTTGCTTAGTAAAATGTTAACATTATTTAGGAACAAAAAAATCAATAGAAGTGTTAACTTTTTTCGGTAGTATTGTGTAGTGACACAATTAAGTACAAATTTTGGATTTTTTCTTATTAGAGTTTTTCTTCCAACGAACTTTTACAAAGTGTAGAAATTTATTTTTCTTGGTTCATTTTTAAAAACAAAGTAGGTGTTTGAAATTTGTATCAATACTTATTATGTACTCAATTTTATTTGAATGAATTAAATCCCGATATGGACATTAGGCTGTCCCGTCCTTGAATGAGAAAAATGTTTTTTCGAGCTACACTTTCGCAAGAGGTATCAAAATTTGCGTAATTTTACACAGATTATGGTAAAAGTAATAAAAATCGAATTACATGCCATCTTGAGGGCTCTACTTTTGAAAACGTTTTTACAAACCTAAACCGTATGCTTAAAATAATAAAAAAACGAGATACAAATTTATTTTATTAATATATTTTATACTTGCAATTAATGTACAAGAAAATAAAACTTATAATAAATGACTACAACTTAAAATTTAAACATATTTTTTGATCAAAAGTTGGCATTTCTGCTCGTGATTTCAACCTGGTTCTAGTAAGGCCATCTCTAGAAGCAGCGTTAGTTACACTTTGAGAGGCCTCTGTTACCAGTTTAACACATCTTTCCACAGCTTGTGTGTGACAAGGAAAGTTAACAATTTCCAAGCTGTTGTCTTTTGCCATAATTTGAAGTTCCTCATTAGAAATATGCCGAAGAACCGGCGGTGCTGTAACCCTACACTCGTGCCATATAATAATTTCGGTGTAATCTCTAGCAGAGAAGTTAATTTTTGGTGGTTTAAATATTCTGTGCTTAGTGCTACTTTCAGCTTCTCTAGCTTTGATTATTCTATGCAATTGCAGCTCCCGAATGTGGTCTCTATCATCAAACAGCATACTGACAAGTATATTTTCCGGATGAGCAAAAAAAAGCATTTCTTTCGATAACAGAATCCACAACTGATCTCATGTTTTGGGGTAAAAACCGAGAGTACATAATCAGATGAAAAATATGTTTGGCTCCTTCTTTAAAAGACTTTTTTTGTTTGATTAGTAACCAAATCGGTGCGTATACTTTAACAATGTAATTGACAAGCAGTTGCAAATTTTCTGATGGATTAAGGGTACTTACGTAAACTCTGAGTAGACGATTAGCAGAGGTAAGCCATCTCGAGTGCGCAATTTTTCCAGGTTTACGGTTTGCCAGCTCAGGACTACAATAACCAGTTTGTACAGCTTTACATATCTCATAAAGATATTTTTGATCCGTACTTAGTTGATCGACCACATTTTTCAGCAAGTCAGGCAAAATACCAGCCACCGCACAAAAAGAAACCGTTGTTTCATTATCACAAGTAGCTAATTGTTTTCCAATAAGTCCACAATATTCTCTAGGTCCCGGAGTGCAACCATCTAAAGTCAAGAATAAATGACGAAGGGGTAACTCATTGGCATGGAGCATACAAACACACCATTGTAACGGTCTCTTCAAATACTCCTCCAAATATTGAATAACGCCACCCTTCCAACCGGTATTAGTTGCAGTTCCGTCACATCCAATGCAAATCACGTCATCTAAATTCCAACCTTTATCTTTGCCTTCAACAGATTGTCTTTTATAATTTGTTAAATAAGATTTTGAATTTTAGCATATTTAATGCAATTAATTTGGCAGATTGAGAAAAATTCCGTAATTTAGCTATAAATTCACGGTAAAAAATTATATTTTGTACAAAAACGAAAAATGGCTAAACATTTTCTAAAAATGGCTAAAGTAATGGCTAATGCCTAAATCCAATTTTTTCTGGCTAAACGTGTTCAAAAATGGCTAAATTAGCAACGCTGACCGGTACGTACCGGTATTATTGAAGAATTGTGTTTTCACAATAAATTATGTGTTGTTGTAAAAAAAACAATGTTGCTAAACCAAATTAAAAAAGGTAGTAGTACTACGCCTGCTAGCAATACGCTTTTTTATTAAAACACAGATAGAATTCAATTAATTTAAATTTTTGCATATTTTGTGTAAAACAATTCATATTTTTTTTTCTGAAAAACGTAAGAAAAAATTATTCTATTCAAAACCGGTACGATACCGGTATTAACAGAAAAGGTTTTTTGGTACCGGTATTTGTTTTTAATTAAGAGTTTCGGTATTGCTATCGGTATCGGTTATCAATTTGAAAAGGTTTTGAAACGGATAACGGTATTATGAATGTAACGGTTGCCAACCATGCTATTACTTCACAAGTTATTTTCTTTGTAACAAATAATCATACGTATACGTGATATATCACGTATTGTTGTGGCAACGGAATTTTTTGCCAACCGAATTGATTCAGTTGCTGCACCCTCGTAATTCGGTTGCAGCAACCGAATTCAGTTATCGGTTGCCACAACTGAATTCGGTTGGGGCAACCGAATTACGAGGTTGCAGCAACCAATTCGGTTGGAAAAAATTCGGTTGTCACAACGGAATTGTTTTAAGAGTGTAGGTTGTTACAGTTTTATTGGTAGCATTCGGCAGAGAAACCTTAAACTGATACCGGTGACTTGTAGCGGTTTGTGATTACTTACTCTGCTGAACGATGTTTTCTTTGTTTTATTTTTAAATACATTTTTTTCGATATTTTCCTTTGATTTTTTAAATTTTTTGTTTTTGAATTATATTTGTATGTTTCTATTTGTCAATCATACAAAACAAAAATTTTTTAAAATCAACAACAAGAAAAGTATCACTATTTGATCAAAAGTAGCAAACATTTTTTACGCTACCAAAATATGACAGCGCTCAGACTGAGCGGTTAGTGATCAGGTCGTTCAGCAGATAGTTGCACAACTGTTGTAAAACTGTTGACTGTCAAATTGTATCTGCCGAACGCACCCATTGTTTTTGTATGTAAAGTGGCAAGATCGAACAGACAGTTTTAATTGAGTTTGTTAATAAATTTGGAAAAATTATAAAAATATAGTGTGTTCGTAAAACTGAGCCTGCTGAAAAGTAAACAAACAATTTATACTCTTTTTACTTTGTTTTGTTTAAAATAGACATACTTTTCAAGAGACACTAAAAAATAATGATCGGTTGTATTGTTTGACTACAATTCAACTGGAAAGAGGATATATTTTTTTTTTAATTTGAGTCTTTTCACCAGACTTAAAAATTGCCAACTTTTAGCGGCTCTACCATTCTTAATTTCTTTCCAATTTCAAAAAGGTATTTGGATTCTTAATCTGTGAGGAATTCTATACCCGATGCGATAATTTATTTTATTAAATGCTACTGTCAAATTTTTGAAGTAAAAGGCGCCACAGTGCGTCGTGATCGAATTTGCCCTCGAGTTTTGGAACCTCTTAACTTTTAGGTTTTTTTTATTCGATATCGCTTAAAACCTACCGAAATTTCTATCGATATTTTATTGGATAGCACATGAGCTTGCGAAATAGCTTTTGCAAAATTTTATATAAAAAAAAAATTAGGTTTAATTTAAATTAAGGTTTAGAAATCTTAAATTGTACACCTTATAGATTTTTGATTAAGTTTACCCAACTTATAGTAGGAACCTGGACTCCTACTATGAATATGGTCAATAAACACCTAGTGCGTAAATAAAAGAAATTACACACATCATGCTTAAGTTAAATACATACAAATTTTGTAAATTTACATTTTAAATGTTCTAAAAAAGTTGTATAACTTTACCACTTTTGTGCGCCCAAAAATTAAAGAATTACATTATTTTTAAAGTGCTTTTTTAACTATAAATGTTATAATATTATCTAAGCGTAATACGAGTACAAGCCCCAGATTCAAATAGCTTTTTCTCTTGGCACACTTTAGATTTTGAGCATTTTTGTTTCATTGAAAAAGCTTTAGATTCTGAGTACTTTTCCTTTTTCCTAAAAAAACCTTATTGTGAGACCTTTTCCCTATAGAAAAAGATATTTTCAACAGGATTCTGTAAATCATTAAACAAAATGCCAAAAAAAAATTGTATACAAAAAGCAGCAAATTTTTGGGTTAGCTATTAGTTAACATTAAAATCTGCATTATGAGACCCACCGTAACAGTTTTAATTTTTACTAATATATTTAAACAGAAGCCAGTACATCTTACTAATGAAATTTGTTATATCCACAATAAATTTTGTGCATTTTTCGAAATCGTTAAGAACTAAAAGTGAAATGAACAGTAGTCATTTAAAAATTGTGTTATTTTTTATATTATTATTTTAAAAATAAATAGCTACTATCCCTATTGTAATTGAAATAAAACATTTTTTCACTATAATGTTATGATTATTTATCTTAAAGAACAATATTTTACATAAAGAAGAAATAAACGTTTTGTAGAAAAATATTTGCTTCAGTTAAGAATTAGAGATTACCTATTTATCTTAAGAAATAAACCATATAAAAAAAATCTACACAATTTGAACTTTATAGGCAGACGTAAATAAAGAAAAAGGCATAATGTTTATCCCAACAGACTCATCAACACAATACATCATCTATATCAATGTGCGTTTGAACGTAAGTAAAACTTTATACGATGACCTAAAATAATTTATGATAATAAGCTAGGCAACGTTTAGCAAACAATAAACTAGGAAATGTTGTGGAAAAGTATTGTGTGAAAATACAAAAGATTGCACTATGAGCCAGCCATACAATAACAGATAACTAGTCGGATATATACCCTGGTGGAAATTGCCCACGGTTATGCGCGGTTTCAGCAATTAATATAAGGGGAAAAATCATAAGCCACCGTAGACAAATACATTGAGTTGGACGTTGAGGCGTATGATTTTTCCCCTTATATTAATTGCTGGAACCGCGCATGCCCACGGTAGAAGAAAATAGTACTGGGAGAGCACTGTTTTTTTATTATGTCAGTACCATTTAAAATGTGCTTTGCCACTGTTTTCTGCTATTTTAAAAAGATTTTTCTATCTGACACTTCTTTTACCCTAATTCAGTCATGAAGAATATCAATATAACTTTTTTCATTATATTGAAACAAGAGAAACCAGAAAATTTAAGAAAAACTTATTTTCTAGGTTTGCAATTATTAAATATTTTATTACACAATAAAAAACAACAAAATTAATTTGAAACAAAAATATATATTTTTATTATTTTATTAAAATTTAGGGAGATTCACCATCAGATTTTTAATTGTTTTTATACTGATTTTTTGTATTTAAAGTACTGGCAAATTACTGAATATTTTTAATTTATAGTACTGGCAAAACACCAGGAAGTAACAAAATCCAACACTGGGCCAACGTGAGCACATACCTACGGCCAAGCGTATATTGGTGTTATCATTTCGACACCGTACCAGTACTGGAAAAGTAACAAAATCCGACACGTTGCCAGTACATGCACTACCGTCTCCAATGCTGAACCAGTACTGTGCCGTTCGTATTTTTCTATCTGGGTAGTAATGCGTACAAAATCAATATTAACAGGGAACATACGAGTATTCCGTGCCAAAAGCACTTTTAAGGTAGAATTAGTCATACATAAACATAACGTGACGAATCAGCTGATTCAACCTATCCTATAGAAAACACACAGAAGCACTTATGATACATAAACGAAACGAATCGGAACGGATGAACCTGTTGAAATTTGATTTTCTTTCCGTATTTACGTGACAGCTGATATTGCATGGTATGTTTACTAAAAAAATTGAAAAAAACTAATCAAAAGGGATAATACAAACAATAGGTTTGTTCCACGTAATTCTGGGTAAAGTCTGGTAAAATGAGAGTAAACAAATAATTATCTCAAAAAATGGTAAAATTGCTCACAATACCGGGAACGCACAAAACCAAATTTCAAGCCCAAAAATAAACGTCAAAGTTATTCATATAAACAAAAGCTATTTTTAACAATAAAATATCGAAGGGAAATAAGAGAAAGTGTTAGAACGTAGTATTTGTTAACGATATTAATTAATGTTTACAACTTTTGTCAATATTTTAAGTATTTTTACAAATTTAAAACAGCTGATTTATAAACAACAAGTGATTTGACAGTTTTACCATTTTACCCGAAAAAAAGTGCGGGTAACTTCTGGTAAAATGAGAAACAAATTATTCTCTCATCAACGCTCTCATTTACCCAATTTTTAACAATACAAACGCTTTTTGGTAAGATTGGGTTCCCGCGGGCATCCGCGGTAACGTACGTGGAACAGAGCTAATATGAAGTGATAAAATTTAAAAGTTGTGCAAAACTAATAATGAATAACAATTTACTTTTTAACATTTTTGTTTCGAAAATAAAAAAATCAATAGAATTTGACAGATACCAGAAAAAAACTGGCGGGAATTTTGAGGGATGCAAATTAAAAGCCCGTAAAAACTTTAAAATCTTAGTGTCAGTTTTTTAGTCAGAACTACTCGCAAGAAAGATTTTTGTCTCAAATATTTCTTAAGTTAGAAATTTTGTTTGAAAATTAAACTATTTTTTATATGCATATAGCAGGAATGGGCACATAAATGGCTAGAAGGGCCAAATTTGGGATTTTACAAACTTACGGAGGGCCGCACCAATTAATACAATAACCGACAAAAATTATTTTTTTGTACAGCCTTCTGCTAAAAACCTTTTCTGAGTATTTTGGCTTCCCAAGCCCGGATCTAAAGTCAAAAAAGGTCCACTGAATAGCCTTCGAGTTGTGGGTCTTTCTTTTTTTATTCCCTCACCCAGGGAAATACTTTATGAATCAATATTGCGGAGAAGTAAATCAAAATCTTTCTTATTCTTAATACGAATCTGAAGTCAAAAAACATTGTCGAATCTTCGAAAATACACATAGTTTTCGTTATTCAAAAAAATTTGGTTTAAGATTTTCACCAATTTTTAAATATTTTTAAATTTCTTAATGGAATTTAATCCCATGATTTATTTATTGAAATATGTAATATAAATTACGTGATGAATGGAATTTTGACACAAAACGATGAATGGAATTTTGATACAAAACGATGAATGGAATTTTGATACAAATATTTATCGAAAATCTGAATGTAAATGAAATTTAAAACTCATGGGTCTACAACATTTTCGTATTGAAAATTTATATCAAATATAAAACCTCTCAGGCTCTGATTGCATTAAATTAACACCTTATCTAAGTCTAAACGATAGAAATGGACAATTACCCAAGAAAATTTTCTGTTCCATAGAATCGGTTGTAGAATAGCTACCCAAAAACATTTTCTGTTCCGAAGAATCGGTTGTAGAAAACCTACTTTTCATTCACAACCCCTTCTACTGTCGATTCTAACACCGATTATTTTTGTTTGAAATTGTCCCAAAATCAACCGCTTCTATAGCTTCAAATTAGAACCGGTTGCCCTAGAATCAGTTCTGGAACTAGTTATAGAACTGATTCTACGTCAGTCACACCTTCCATATAGGATCCCAGGAACTGGTTGCGGAAGCAGTTCCATGTAATCGGTTGCAGTTCTATTGCTTTCGTTTAGACCATTTTCGTGATACATAAACCAGGAATAATTCTTAAATTTTAAAATTTCAATCACGAGACTCATAACCTAGCCTAAAAACTTGGATTTTTTTATGAGGGTTCTAATTGTGTAAATCAAAAATTATTCAAAAAAGCACATATTTTTAAAATTTTTAACTTTCTTGTCAAATTGCCCAGGTAGAAAAATACAAACGGCACAATGTCGGCCCGGTATTGGAGACGGTAATACATGTACTGCCAATTCGTCGGATTTTCAACTTTCATTGTACCGGCATGTTGTCGAAATGATAACACCAATAAACGCTTGGCCGTAGTTATATCCCAATGTTGGCGCAGGCTTCAGATTTTATATTTTTTGGTATTATCCCAGTACATTTAATAACACATTTAGTAGTTTGCTAGTAATTTACTGTTATCTTAGTGTACATCACAGATTTTTAATGTATTCTTTCGAAACTTCACAAGAAAAGAATGGCGATGTTTCTCTTGCATACATAATTGTGTAATATATGTAAAAATACGTAAAATTTATAAAATTGTTAATTTTATTAAATTAAAAAAAGCTCGTTAATTTTCAAAAAACAGTACTGGCAAAGCAAATTTTCAGTAGTAACGGCATTTAGTAAAAAACAGTGCTTTCCCAGTACAAATTTTGTTGTAACGTCGGCAATTTCTACCTGGGTGGGCATTAGTCAGTCTTAGTAAAATTAATCATAAAAGGCACAAACAGTTGAGGCAAATTTTTAAATCCAAAGGTGATTCTGAAACGAATCAGAAATATGAATTAATTTTAACATTTTGTGAGCAATTCAAAAATTACTAAAAAAATAAATTTTTTAGCGTAAAGCATTTTTTTTTAAATATTTCTTTGAGTAATTTTTTAATAAAAAAAAAACTCTTTTAAATGCAACACTTTCATACAAGTGAAAGTTTAATAATCTATTTTCAGCACTTTTCTGATTCCTTTTTGGACTCGTTTGCTGGCTGGGAACTCTAGAAAAAATAAATTATGAAAACTTTATTCAAAAGTTGAATAACATACTAAAAAATTGGGATAAGGCGGAATTGTTTGCTTTAAAAACGGGATAAAAATTCAAGGTGGAACAAGCCCTTAGAAAGCGGTATAATCCCGTCAAAAGCGGAATGGTTGGTCAAGTTAAGTGCAATAATAGAAAAAAGGCTGTAAAAAGTTTTTCTAAAGCTGCTAAAAATTAGTTAAAAATTACCTAGCATAAAAAACTGCAACAAAAAGAAGCAGATTTTATTTGCTAAATATTAACAGATAAAAATAGCAAAAATAAAGCTGTTAAATATACAGAATTTTAGTTATATTTGAGCATAGTTTTAGTTAATTGAAATAAAAAAATTAGTCTGCTACACCCAGGAAAAAGATTGGTTGGAATTCGATCAGAACTATTAAAATGAATTTGCCAGGACGTTATTTTATTTGGAGTTACCTATTATTATTAGTATAAGTTTAGTAATTCTATGCAGTAGAAGCAGCCATTTATTTAGTGAATATACAAGAAAATTGGTGTTATCTATCACATTTATTAAAAAAATTTCAATATTCGAAAGTGGTACCTACAAATACGGGTATCCTAATCAAATAAGACCTTAAAGTCGAGGTTCTGTAGAACCAACCGAATTATGGATTGTATTGATACTATTAATTGGTATTGGTAAACGAAGTTTATACTATATTTGTTTTCCAAACTAAACATATAAATTCAAAATTAGACCTTAAAATTAATAAGTGTTTGACGTTTAGTGGGTGAGGAGTTGGCCTAGTACGCCAGATTTCCGGGTTCGAATCCCGAAAAAGACAAAAATTTAGATGTTGTTTTTTTAATAAAAATAAAATATTCTTAAGTATAAAAAGTAAATATGGCTAAGAAAATTAAAAGTAGTTGTGGTGCAATGGGTAAGAGTGTGGATTATTAATCAGAATGACCGGGTTCAATACCGGAGAATTGAAAAAAAGTTTTTTAATTTCAATAAAATTTTGTGAAACATAATAATATTTATGTGGAATATAATATTGAATTAGACAACCGAATATTGGCTTTCACGACGAAAAATATAATTTAATATAAAGATAGTTGTCGTAACCTTACGAAATCGATTGGCAACAAATTCGGTGGCCACAACTGAGACTGTTTTCTGGGTGTAGAATCATCAACAAATTTTGCTGTATATTTGTATAATTAACAAACTCAAAAAACATTTAAATTGTTTTGAGAGAAATCAGCAGTCTACTATTTTTCGTCATACATTTCTCTTGATTTTAGCAGGATGACTATTATTATATTTAACAGTTTATTTTTGCTCTTCTAATCTTACTAATATTTAGCGAAAATCAGAAAAAACTACTAATTGTTTTGCTATTTTCACAGGTTTATTTCTATAAGTTTATGAATAACATTTTATTGTCCCTAACTGTTTTACCAAATTTAATTGCTTCAAGGGCAATTCCCAAAAGTAGATTTTAGAGATCCTTTCGGAGTCCGTAGAACAGCTTTAAACATTTTCTAAAATGAAAGGTAATTTTTTGAATTCAACCCATAAAAAACTTAAGAGATTCCTAAGTACTTCTACGTCATATTGAACCATAAAGTATTTTTCCCAGGCTTAAAGTTTAAATAAAGAAGATGGAATTTTTCACTAAATATTCGTATTAGTGTTGCCAAACGGGAAATCCCGAATCCCGAAATCCCGGGATTTTCGGGATTGGCAAAATCCCGAATCCCGGGATTTTTGAGAAATAATCCTTTCTTATTTTTTAATATTAATATAAACGCAAATAAACAAAATGAGCAATTTTAAATTAAATAAATAAAAAAATAAATTACCTACGTTTTTTCTTGAATTTTCTCATATTGACAATAATTGATGCCAAGATATTGGTAAAATTATAAATTAAGTAGATTATTCGAGAAAACTATGCAAAGACTTTGCAGAAAAATTTGAAATTTTGGTAAACAATATTAAGTTTTTGAGCAATACATGCGAAAAATCAAGTTTCTTATTCTACCGATTTATTCTTCCAAGCGAAATTCGATTTCTGAAACCTAATTTTGGCTGGGACTGTAAGTTTGAATTCTTCCATGAACACATTTGATAACGATAACCAAAAAACTTTGTTGCTATAATTACACGATTTAGTGGGCAAGGTTATCGCACCGAATCTGTTTTAAAATCTGCTTACAAAATACTGGGCGCAAGTGTACTTAATGACAGGCGTTCATATATTATCCCAGCCAGAAAAATACAAACGGGATAGAAAAATATACAAAAGGACCGGCAGTTCAAAAAGCGCCGGAAAAGTACTGGAGAAACAAAATTTTTAACTTTGGCAAAACGCTGCCAAAACCAATAAATAGGTGGTTTGGAATTATATTTTCCAAAACAAAATTTAAAAAAAGTTCATATGTATCTTTTTTTGGCCCTGCCGTGATGTTTTGTAAAACAAATACTGGCAAAACAATTTTTGCAAACGCTGGCAAAGCGTCCCAAATAAATGTTCTGCCAGTCATTTATTTTTAACATCGCGGTTACCAAGTGGTATGCAGGTACTTGATTTTTTGTACCACTGTCAATTTCTGACTGAGATGTTTCAATATTCATAAAATGTACCACATTATTAATTAACAACTATTAAATAATTATAAAACGCTTTATTCTATAAAAAACTTAGTTACATAACATAAACATTTTTACAAATAAAGAAAAATTTAAATCCCGAAAAATCCCGAAATCTCGTAAAATCCCGGGATCCCGAAAAATCCCGTAGTCCCGAAAATCGGGATCCCGGGATTTCATACAAAATCCCGAATCCCGGGATTTTCAAATATCAATCCCGATTGGCATCCCTAATTCGTATGTATGAGGCGAAAATACTTTAAAAAGTTTTAGAGGAAATCTGTTCAAAGAAGTCGATATTTGTTGACCGGTGTAATTTTTTTGAGGCTCCATTTAATGTTTATCTTGATATCGCTATTTTCTATATTCTTAATTTTTTTTTAGTTCTGATTTTAATTTTTTTTATTTAATTAAAATGTTTTTATAATTTTGTTTAAAATTTAAAAAAAAAATGTTTTGATTGTTTTAAAATTAGTGAAGGGCCGCACGAAATTGGTTGACGGGCCGCATTTTCCCATGTATGGTATATAGTACTCGTATATTCTCGTTTTTTTTTAAATAATGACAGGAAGCATTTATTTCGTCATTGGGGTATTTAAATTAATCATTTTAGATAATTTTCGCTTATATTTTCAACTCTTCACTATTGAATATAAACAAAAAATGGGTAAAATTTTTTAGTACCCACTTACTTACACGATAATACACGCATAAAATATTTTTACACATAATATGTCTACAAATAAACACATTATGCCTAAAATTAGTATTTTGTTAAATAAAATTTTTACGTTCAAAGTTGGTAAATATACAAACTCAGAACAATGGTAAATATTCTGATTTTTTGAAAATTGGAAAAAAATAAAAATAAAGCTAAAACCGATTATTTTTTGTTTGTGTATTACTACATTTCTACAAACACATTTTTTCTGGAACTGTCAATAGAAGAATGAAATTGTTTTTGGTAATTATTGTTGACTCTTTTTTTATTGCTTTTAGTGGTTCAATAGTTATAACCAGAGCAAGTTTAAAATGGCACAGGAAAAGGAAATTGGAAAAAGAAACAACAAAATTTTAAAATATACAAAATTTATTTAGGTGGTTTTTTTAATATTTTTAACAAAAAATAATTATGGAGGAATTCTCAGTTGACCTGCTAAAGTGCAATCGGCGTAAATCAGCACGATTTTTAAAGATTAAAATGCTCGTTGCTGTAATAAAATCCAGAGTTTAATTTTACCAACATTCAGAAAAATATTTTTTTTTGTAAATTATCATCCAAAGATTGGAGGTTTACTGTATTTTATAGCATTTTTTAAATGGAAGTTCTAAAATATCGACAAATGTAAAAATGGGAAGAATTGACCTGGTTCAAACAAATTATTATTACACCCAGAAAACAGATTCGGTGCTGACAACCCCATTTGTTGCCAATCGAATGGTTCAGTTGCATCAAATAAATTTTTCGTTTGCGGCTACCGAATTATTCTTAATACAACTGAAATTCCGTTGTCACAGTCAAATTAGTTTTGTCTCAATTGGTTTTCTGTTGCCACAACTGAAAAATTCGGCTTCCACAACCGAACCATGCGATTGATAACAAATTGGGGTTATCAGAACTGAATCTGTTTTCTGGGTGTACACCAAATTTATACAATTTCTCAAAACGACGAATTTCCTCGTAAGGAATTTGGCGAAGATGTTATTCGGTATACAAGTTAATAATGTCGATTTTTTTGCTTGAAAAATGCATTTATTATAATAACAAAATGAATTGATACATTATTCAAAGTATTGTCCTTCGTTAGCCACCACTTTTTCCCATCTTTGTGGTAGCATATGGATTCCGCGCCAAAAGAACTGCTCCGGTTTTGACGTAAAGAATGAATAAAGCCAATTTCTGATACACTGTTCTGAAGTGAAGCGTATTGCAGTAAGGGCGTTCTGCATCGACCGAAACAAATGCTAGTCAGAAGGGGCAAGATCTGGACTATAAGGCGGGTGAGCCAAAATTTCCCATCCACTGTTTTCCAAATAGGTTTTGACCGACGATCACAGGGGACCCGATCAACAGCTCTAGACTTGGCATTCTAGTTCTTTTTGGTGACCGCTCTTTCTAGTTCAATTCCTTGTAAAGAACTAGTTCGCTCTTCTAGTTCAATTGATCGTTGACAATTTCGTTCAATCGTTCACAAAACAATTTATCCGATCGTTCGTTTGGCAATTTTGAATGGGTAGCGAATTCATATAGCTCGTCTTTTAGTTAACAAAGATAAAAAATATCAGACAATTAAGAATTAAAAAAAAGAAAAATGTTTAGTGTAGAAAATATTTTTAATTAATAAAAAGAAAATAAAATGAACGATTGAACTAGAAGAGCGATTAGAAATAAACTAGGTCTTTCGATCAATTGAGTGAATAGTTCAATTGAACTAGTTCGTTCACGAACGACACAATAATAAATAAAAGAAAACGAAAATGCCACTTTTTGAAAATTAAATTGATCGCAGGAGATACAAATAAATAATAAAAAATGTTTTTGCTTGGGGTACCGATAGAGGATTAAAATACCTTTAGTTAAAGGCACATATCATTTAAATCCCCCTAATTTTATTGGTTTTTATGAGAAAAAATTTAAAAAATGAGATTTTTTCGACATTAAAAAAAAAAATAAAATAAAAAATATTTACAAATTGAAATTTAAAAAATCGGCTGTGACAGGTTTGTGCGGAATTTGGTAGGTACATATACAAAAAGAGAGTTTTGAAAATCGGTTAAATATTGTGGCCTGAAATGTTATTTGCTCAAAATAAGTGCTTCTAGACACACTGTGCGTACCTTAGCAATACCTTTATTTTATCAGAAAACTTCACCATATATTTTAATATAAAATGAATAATAGTAAATAAATGTTATTTTAGTTTGACTCAAGATCATAAATTAATATCACTTTCTGTTTTATTTATCATACACAGAGTTGAATAGAATCAGCTGAGATATCTTAAGAATTAAGGTTCAAAGCAAAAAAGAGTAATAATAACAAAAGGATAAAAATAGCATTGTTAAATTTCGTTGATGTTAGTCTAAGTTGAGTTGTTGATAACAAACTCGATTTGCTTTCAACATTCATATAAGTAGACGATTATCAGAATATTAACCCACTCAAAGGCGAAAGGCACTGATGATGGCTTTGTAGCGAAAGCCGAAAATGCGCATTCTGCCTTGCTGGTCTTATCGAATTTTTTCAATAATTTTTATTCTTTGTAATTTACTTGTAAAAATTGTATCATCTTTCTTTGATTTGAAAATAATTTAAACAGAAAGTGATATTAATTTATGATCTTGAGTCAAACTAAAATAACATTCATTTACTTAAAATAACAGATCAACTAAAAACTTTTCCCCCATTCAAAATGAATAATTTTAAAAAATTCTACAAAATTGTTATAACTTAAAAACTGTTTATTGCATCTCAGTAACTTAAACGGTATATGGATGACTTGTACACACAGAAAACAGATTCGTAGTTCCAACCAGTGTTACCATATATTTTTTTAGAAAAACTGTAAAAAAACTGTTTCTTTACAGAAAAACTGTTTTTCCAAACAATTTTAAAAATCGGTAGAAATTCTGGGTCTCAATTTATAGAGATTTGAATAATTTAACTGCGTTTGGTTTTTATAGTAATCGACTTTTTGCACAGCCTACTAATAAAACTTTTTTTAAGAATTTTAGTCTCCTATGCCCGAATCTGAAGTTAAAAAAAGTTTATCGAATCACCCTTCCGAGATGTGAAACTTTTTTCATTAACCCCTGACTTAGGATTAGGGTTTATGTCCTTTTTCGGATCCCGCAATCCCGGGAATTTTGTGCGGGATTTCACGGGATTTTTTTATTCTTTTACAGAATAATATAAGCTAATTATTGCAATTTTGGAAGCTTTATTTAAATTTAAAGCATTGTTTTTTTGAAATTAATTTGATCAAAAAATATTTAAAATTAAAAAAATACGATTTAAAACTTAATAAACTAAATTAGGCCAAATTGTTTTTAGATGCCAGTTGAATTTGGTTTAGTTAAACCGAAAAAATTTTATCAGCCATTACCAAGTTTACCAACAAAAATTCTTGTATGTACTTCGTAAATTTTTTTTTCTTTAAAATGATCTTTGTTCAAATAAAGAAATATTTGTATAGTCTGGTTTACACTATATTTTCGGAAAAATTCTGCAACCTTGTCTATATGTTTTGCATGTGTACTAAAGTAAAATCGTACCGAAAATCTTATATTGTAAACCAGCCTTATTCAACATTCCAACAACATTATTTCAGTTCCAAATACCTCCAAAAAACTAGACATTAAAATTAAAAAATTTGTGATGTTTTCATATTTTCAATTGACAAGTATTTTGAGTTTCTTTTATTTAAAATAATTTAATTTTAAGTTCAATTGTTATTCCTTTATTTCAATTGTATTTTTTAAATATTATTTGTTTTAAAAATAATCCATCAGATGCTTTTTAAAATTATTTTGGATTTTTTATATGTTAATTTAAAACGCAACTAAATACGAAAATTAAATAATTTATTTTTAAGTAGCTGTGTCATAAAAAATGTCTATTCAAGAAAACCAATTAAAGTTAAGAAACTATTTAATAATGTTGTAGTGTCTTTTTTATAAAACGATTTAGGCGAATTTGCCTAAAAATTTATGGGAAAAATACTCACTTTTAAACTTTTTTATAAAAATAATTCTAGACGGATACTTTTGAAAATCTGCATAGAAAGGTATATATAAAATATCTAGAAATAGAAATTTTTTGATTTCATATTTAAGAAATATTTTAGCAACAAATCGATCTTATTTCTGACTATAAAACTGGTCCGACACAATTTTGCACCCATTAACAATTCCAAAATATTCTGAAAAAGGGGATGAAGATAAAATACCCATGTCTTTCACTTTTTCTATATCAATTGCTATAACCGTTTAAACGGCGAATTAATACTTAATTAATATATTTCTAAGAGTTTTTTAAAATTAAGACGGCCTTCCATATAAATATATTACCTAAATATTAATTCACGATTTAAATTGTTAAACGAATTGATCCAGAAAAGTGGAAGACTTGGATATTTTATATTTAGCCATCCTTTCAGAATATATTAAGTGCATTTTCTCATGGGTACAACCAAAAGATGAACTTTGTCGGACGGTGTTTCAACACTAATCGAGTTTTTCAAGTGCAACATATATCGAATTTATATATTTTCTAACAAGCGGGAATTCCCGGGATCCCGGGAAATTCTGAAAAAAATCGTGCTGTCCCGGGAAATGAAAAAGTCCGGGAAAAGAAAAACCCTACTTAGGATAGAATAATTTACTGGTCAGTATTGTACTTCAAAATATTCTTAATCGATTTGCATTCCACATAAAATTACCTTTCATTTGACTGAGTATTTTATGTAAGGAATTGTTTGACGGTGTGTAAAAACCCCGTAAACAATACATTTTTTGGAATTGTCTGTGACCCTAATTGAAAAAATAGTAGTAAATTGTTTTCCAGAATTAGCAAATATTTATTAAAAAAAAAAAATTAAAAATCAATTTCGTCATTTTTTGATGAGACATTGTTTTAAAATTGTTTTCAAAAAAATATAAATTTCTAAATTATCGTTCATTCAGAAATGATCTGAAAAGTTCGGCTAAAAATGTCCGTCGGATCTATGACGTGTCAGATATGGGTTAGCCATTTGTTACAAAAATGTTTCGGTTTTCCAGTAAGCATACTTTGTAGTATTATATTGGCATTTTTAAATTTATTTGTTTCGATTTGCACCTAATTTTTCACAATATGAAAGTTTTATTGTAATTTTGGGTAATATGCATAATCACTTTCTAAGTCTATAAATGGCTTAAAAACAAATATTTTATACAAAATTCATTTTATAAACGTGTTGTAAGATTTTCAAATTATTATGCATAAGCACTTTTATATTTTAATTCTTAAATTTTATTAAAAAATATAATACTTTGAATATATTACTTTAAATTAATAAAAAAATTATCAAAAAAAAAAAACTATAACGCCTTGGCTGAGGTTTGACCCCCTGCACCACACATAGCTGTTTATTTTAAATAAAAGTATCAATTAAAATTAAATTTTTTTGTAATTGTAATTTTTTTCGGTAAATATCAATTAGATTTAAACTATTTTATATTTATAAAAAAAAATTTCAAATAAATTCTGTTCCTTAAAAAACGAATCGTGAAACGGAAAATTTATATTGCTATTTTAAATTTATGTTTTTTAAATAAAAAAAAATAATAATTTTAATTGACATAGTTCGAATACAAATTAAATATTTTTTATTTTTATTTTATTTATTTTATCTTCAAATAAAATTCTAAAAATATTTATTTGAGTTTCAAAAAAATTAAATAATTTTATTATAAAAATAATAATCGGCAAATAAAATAATAAATTAAATTATTTATTTGGGTTTCCTAAAAAATAAAATATTTTTTCTTAAATTTTTATTTGTACCTGAAAATTTCTAATAAAATTTTTTCATATTTTTATTTGAACTAGAAAAACATGAAATAGATTTGTTTCTGTGTTTTATTTGAATCGGAAATATTTTGAATATATTTTTTAACCCTCTAATGCACAAGGCCGCCTAAAGGCGGTCTTCAGATTTTAAATAGTTTTTGGCTAAATAACAATATTTTATTAAACAAGTTGTATTATATCCATAGAAAACTTAACTTTCTACTTTCTTGCCTTCAAACTTTTTTGTATAAGGAACGGTTTTCAAGCGAGAAGCATGTAAAATGGAAATTTATAAAATTTGAAAAAATTAACTTTTTAAAACAGAAAAAAATATTTGAAAAATTGGCAAAAATACATTTACGATATGGCGTACATTACAGATAATAACAAACCTAATTTAAAGTCTCTAATTGTAAAACCAGTTAAAAATTTTTCTTCAGGACTCACAGGATAACGCCAGGATACGTTTTACAAATATGTCTCTAACTTCAAAACAGATTTTTTTAAAATTAAACACAGATTTTAAGCTTTGAGGTAGTAGTAAGCCAAACTAATTTCTTCAAAATTTATTGATGTTTAGTGCCAAATTTGCCTAATTTCGTAATTTTCAAAAAGCGAAAATCGCCATAACTTTTGAAATAACAGCAATTGATCAACAATTTTCGGTATGTAATTTTATTTTATTGATAGTATTATTTACAGCAAAAACCGAAAGTATTTGACCACTGGGTTTCAAGATACGTCTTCAACATTTGTTGTGCTATATCGCCTAAATAAAGCGAAAAATTAAAATTTTAATATTTGTTCTAAGGTAGATTTTCAACGCCAAATATATGGTTTAAATATTATTGTAATCAGAAGAAGGAGCATTAGAGGGTTAATTGATACAAAAATGTTTCAACCACTTTTGTTGCTAGGATTTAATTGATACAAAATGTTACAACTACTTTTGTTGTTAGGATTTAATTGATACAAAATGTATCAATTATTTTTATAAATTTAACCATTATTTATTTTGTAAAATAAATTGAAAATCTCCCAATCTAAAATTAATATTCAACAATTTTTCAGCAAAAATTTCCGCTAATTTCAGCAAATTTCCTTTCTGTGTGTTTTCTACTAATACTCAGATAATTTTTTGCTCATATGAGAAGGGTAAGTTGTCATTTAAAACGAACCAAAATATCACCCAAATATAGCTGAAATTTTTTATATTTAACAGTTTTATTTTTTCTGTTTTTATCTAACTAAAATTTACTTAACAGATTCTGCTACAGTCGGCAGTTTTTTCTGCTAGTTGTACAGATTGACAGATGACACACTGGTCTCGAGGCAACAAATAGATATATCACACTTTAAAATGTAAATGCCGTTCGATAAAAAAAAATTTTAATTGCCTTGCAAAAATACTTTATATTTGAAGGTGTACCGCCAGTAATGTGGTACGGTCTAATATCCAGACATGTCCCATTTCAAGAGATATTCTATAAAAAAGGAATTTCTAAGTTTTTCTTATGAATAGGTTTGTAATTTTAATGTCAAATTAACACATCTTAACCTCTAGTCGATATAGGCCCAATTACTGAATGTTCAGTTAGCTACTAACTGGGACTTTAACTCACGGGTATGAAATCACCAAAAACAGAAGTTATAACGACATCGTTATCACTAGATGGCACTTTGTTCAAAAAATTGACAATTTTCTTTTTTTTTTTTAAATAGAAATAATAACAAACAAAAAAGCAAATAAAAAAAAGGAAATCTCAAATTTTATTATTTGAACATATTTTGCGCTTGATTTTTTCTTATTTTGCGCAGTTTTCAGCAATTTTTGAGTTTTTAAATATAGGCTCAACTGATACTAAAGTGATATTAAATAGTTGCTCAGGTGATACTAAATTTCAGCGCCCCCTACCGGTGAGTAGTGCAAGTTTTGATTTCCTATCTCTATAATTAATAGTATCTGCTTTAACTGACACATTTGTTATTGTTTCTCGTATAAAACTTCAATTTAACTGTTGGCTAAATTTTAACTTGGCATTAAGTAATCGGGCATTAAGAGAATACGTGTTTCAGATTTTTTTTGAAATTCGCGTTTTACCAGAAATTTGATTGCTGGTAAAGTCTTTGTTGTAAACAGGGCAATATGGGTATCAAAATTTTAATTAATATCCCGGTGAAAAATGTTCATATACGCTCAAACATGTTCATATATGGTTTATGTATGGACACATATGAACAAATATGGATTTTTTATGAACATATATGGATTTTATATGAACATATATGGAAGTATATGTGATTCCATATATAGAAAAAATTTCATATAGAGACATACATATATGGAAGCATCTGTTATTTCATATATGGAAATGGCACTCATATATGGACAAATATGAAAGTATATGTTATTCAATTTATGCAAAAGGGACTTGTATATGAACATATTTCGAAGAATTCATTTTTCCATATATGTAAGGAACTCATATTTGGATAAATATGGAATTATATTTAATGCCATGAATAAAAAAAGGAACATATGTAGCGCCTAATTTGAATATCATACATAAATTTATATCTATCGTACAACCTTATAATAAAGGACAGCAACGTTCGCATGTATTCGCATATATTTAATAAATGTATATGTTCATATATGTCCATATATGGACATATACCTAGGTGTTACCTCATTTTTCGGATCCATACATATATGGTTGAACCATAAATGTTCATATATGGACATTTTTCAGCGGGATGTTAACAAATTTTTAAATATAATAATACTACAAAAATTTTGTGTGAATTTCAGTCGTTTATGCTGAACAAAATGTTCTTATTCTCTTTTCTGTTATAAATATACAGTTTCATCCGAAAAATGGCCCGATGTAATTGTATCAGTTGTTTATCAGTTTTTATCTAATTGTATCAGTTTAGATCTCAACTAATAAAATTATACATTAATCAGATGAAATTATATCCGATTTTTGACCTCCCGACTAAAAAAGATGTTATATAATCATATATCACCATATATAAACCCATATATATGTTCATATCTAATTTGATCCGAATATTGGAATATATAATTATATCAAGCGAGATAAGCATGTTATCTAATCTGATACAATTTGATCCGAAAAATGGGTCTATCTAATTGCATCAAATTATATAAAAAAACATATAATTTCATGAAAATTTTCAAATAAAATTTTAGTAAATATTGTTGAGATTACTTATTTTCATTCATATTAAATACTAATGCCCAGAACAGTTTGGCTAACAAAGTGGGTATCGGCCGATCTTTGGTATTTTGATGGAATACAGAAAAATGTTATAGATGGAAAGATGTTTGAAATGAGGATTGAATGCGATTTACGCCGTTTTTAGACGCAGATTGTCATTAAACTTAGAATAACGCAGTTTATAACTGAAATCCTTCTTTTGAAATGTGGTTTATTTTGATTTATTTCGATAAAGACCAAAATTCAAAACGAGAAAAAGTTATTTAAAAAAAAGTTTTTAATAAACTTGGAAATAGCTGACAAAATAAATTTTCAGTATAAATCAAAATTACAAATTTTTCTAGTTTAGAGTTTTGGTATTTCTTATAAAATGTGTCTCTTTCTTTAAAATTAAAAAATTAACTTTCACAATTAATTTTTTTTCAAGGTTGGCAACCGAAACGAATAACGGTATTGGTATCGATTTTTTATTTGTTTCGGTATCGGTAACGGTATCGATAACGGTATTTTAATCATTTCGGTATCGGTATAACCGATATCGAAACATTAATACCGGTATATACCGGTATTATTGAAAAATTTACAAAAATATAAAAAAACGTTCTTAATTATAAAAAAACTCAATTTTATTAAATTTTTATAAAGGATAAGTGTAGTTTATGGAAATGTTTTTTTGTTCATATTATATTATATAATAAGTTATTAAAAATTTCTAATTGTGTTTTATTTTTTAAACACAAAAATTTTTTTAATCTATTAGGAACACAAGTTGATTCACTACAAATATTTTATATTTGTATTGAGATCATATAATAAAATAAAAAAAAATAAAAGTTTATAAAATTAATAAAAGGATTCTCTAAAAGAAACTGTAAATTCAATTAAAGGTTTAAGAAACCAGTTTATATATTAAATTATATTTACTAAATTTGTCACAAGTTAGAGAATATTTATGAAGTTAAATAAATTAAAAACAATGTTGCCAATGCAAACTTAAGGCTGATAACCGCACTTTGAATTTATAACACGATTTTCTATTAACAATGAATAATAAAGTTTAATTGTTTAACAATTTTGGAAATTTTATATTAAAAAAATTTGTATTTTTGCTAAAAACGTGAAAAAAACATTTTTTTTTTAAACCGATTCCATACCGGTACGACACCGGTATTAAGGGAAAAGGTTTTTGAATACCGGTATTTTTTTAAATCAAGAATTTCGGTATTGGTATTGGTATCGGTATCGGTTGTCAATTTGAAAGGGTTTTGAATCGGATAACGGTATTATAACGGTATCGGTTGCCAACCTTTATTTTTTTTCACGGAAAAAATAACTCGGGGGTAACCGCGTAACTCGATTCGAAAAAAAATTTTAGAATTCGTAAATCTTGAAAATATTCTTAAAAAAATAATTCTGTACAAAAATTCTACTTTTTAATTTCTTTTTACTCTTAGCCTTGTACACTATATATAAAAATTCAAAAAGTAAGTTTTATGCAAAAGCTTTTCTTTTTACATAAGGTACAAAATTTACGAATTCGAAAATTTTTTTTTCCAATCGAGTTATGCGGTAACCGCCCTGAACTTAAATCGTATTTATTTCAACATATGTTTGTCTAATTTTTATTTTAAAATTTAAAATTAATAGTTATTTCACCCTTCAATTTCACAATGAAAAAAAATATTTTTCTCATATTTATTTCTTTAATTTTTTTTTTTTTATTATTTTGATAAAGAGTATTTTTCCAAATATTTGATAAATAGATGTTGAATTCAATTATAAACATTAATTTATATGTCAAAGGGCAAAATTCAAAACTAGATCCACAATTTCTAAGTTTTTTTCTTAATTTTTATAGTGAAATTAAACTTTGTAAAATTTTGTATAATTAGATATCATGTCAGACATAACTATATATAAAATTAATACAATTTTCTATTAAGTGTGTTATATATTTTCATATAAGATTGTTTACAGAAGCTTATACCCCTATTAAAAAAAATTAATATGGAGCTTTATATGGTGATATATAATTTAATGTGATCCATATACCATTTCATCCGAAAAATGGCCCTATAAAATTGTGTCAGTTGGTTATCACTTTTTATCTCATTGCATCAGTTTAGATCTCAACTGATTAGATTATATATTAAACAGATGAAATTTTATCTGATTTTTGACCTGATACAAGTTTATGGGTTTATGTCGCATGGTATTAGTTTAAATCCAAATAGATACATTTCTATACAAACGTATATAGTTATATCTGAATTTTGACCTGATGCAATTATATCCACTTTAAAACTTTGATACAATTATATAAGGCAAATGTCGGATGCAAATATATTTTATTTATATAAAATTGTACCAACTACGATCTAAACAGATACCAATAGATATAAAACGTTAAAATTTTATCAGGTCAAAAATCGGATATAATTTCATCTGATTAATGTATAATTTTATTAGTTGAGATCTAAACTGATACAATTAGATAAAAACTGATAAACAACTGATACAATTACATCGGGCCATTTTTCGGATGAAACAGTATATGTATACAGATATAACTTAATCGCATTTTATATGACTATATGTAACTGTTTTTACTCGGGACGCCATTATATACATATAATTATATATAAACTACATCGCAGATCAAATCGCATATGATTATATAACGTCATATCAAACATATTTGTAAAACCAAAGTGTTAATATAAATGTATATGGTTATATAAAGCCACGCATATAAACATTTATTATTATATCAAATCATATAAGATTATATGAAAACTTTTTTAGTCGGGCTGATACAATTTTACCGGTTTATATCTAATGGTATCTGTTTAGATCGTAGTTGGTACAATTATATGTAAATAAAATATATTTGTATCCGACATTTGCCTTATACAATTGTATCAAAGTTTTAAAGCAGATATAATCACATCAGGTCAAAATTCAGATATAACTATATAAGTTTGTATAAAAATGTATCTATTTGGATCTAAACTAATACCATGCGACTTAAACCGATAAAATTGTATCGGGTCAAAAATCAGATAAAATTTCATCTGATAACTATATAATATAATCAGTTAAGATCTAAACCGATACAATTAGATAAAAAGTGATAACCAACTGACACAATTATATCGGGCCATTTTTCGGATGAAATGGTACATGGATCACATTAAGTTTTATATTACCATATAAAGCTCCATATTCATTTTTTTAAATAGGGATGGCTAAAACAACAGACCGAAAATTAGTCAAATAAGCACCAACAATAATTCAATGTTTTTCAGGTGCACACAGAAAATAAATTGGTTGGAATTCTATCGGAACCAAAGAAATTTTTTCGTTATTCAATAATTTTATTTGCAGTTATTTAAAATTCATCATCAGGAAAGTTAAATTTATTTGTGAACAGAAAATATATACGATGAACCTAAACACTGTCACGTTATCCAACATAATGGCATTTCTAACCAATACTGAAAAAATACTAACTTCTACATTACCTTCAATACAAACAACCACCAATTTATTGAAGATTTAGTCATTTGAATGAAATATCAGTAGCAAAAATCTAGTATCAGTTGTGTTTCAATAAAATCGATCACTCTATCCAAAGTATTAGTTTTCCAATCAATTTAAATTTTTTTCAACTTTAGTAGCTTTAACCATTAATTTCCATTATTTTGGTAATTATGACAATATATTGAGACTACCCTACGGGGAATGAGGAGTCAATTGCCCTTCAAGGACCTATCCCGTGACCGGTCAACCGAAGGCATATTACTAAATTAGTAGAAATATGAACCAAAGAGAATGAATTAATTTTCTAAGTATTTTCTGATTCGTTACTTTCACTGTTGATTTTAAAAAACTTGACCAATAAAATTCGCGGCATATTTTTTAAAATATTTTTTATTTATTTTACTCTTTTATTTATTTTTAATTTTATTTTTTAACGTTTTGCTCATTTTAAATTTCTATAAACCCAGCAAAACTTATATCAGTTCCAGAACTAGTTCTACAACTAGTTCTTTAGAGTCAGTACTAGTTCTACTTTGGCATTGTTACCCATGATTTTTGTTTGAAATTGTCACCCTTAGAACTAGTTCTAGGGAATGCTCTGAGGAACAGGTACTAGTTCTAAGGAACAGTTCTAGAATCTATTCTTGTATCCGTGATTTTTATATGGAATTGTCGCGCTCAGAACTGGTTCCATGAAGCCATCATGGAGCATTTATCCCTTTGGAAGATAGGTTTTAAAACTAATATTTTTAATCATACTGATACAGTTTCAAGAACAAAAATTTTTTTTAAACGAAAAAAAAAGATTTATTCAAACTACTATTTTAATAAATTTTTTATACAGATTCGTATAGGTACATTTATATGTTAGTTAATAATATTTCCAGTAAAAATATTCCAAAGTAGACAAAGATATCTTAATCCCGAAAAATGGAACGAAACAGATTTGGAGATGTTACACATTTTATTTATATTTAGCTTGCCCGTTTAATATAAGACACAAAGCGTTTCCACTGTCAGCATTTTGTAAACATAAATTCTTTTCTTTAACGGTTATTTTCATGCCAAATTCTTGGGCTGTTTTCCATTTTGATAGGAAACAGTTTCAGAGAATTTTTTGTTAATTTAAGAAAGAAAAATTTTTTGAAAATTTCTAAGTTTTTCAAATAGCTTTACTTAGCTGTTTTGGGACTAGTAGTAGATCCTGGGAACCGATGTAGAAGAAATATATAAGTAGTTCTAAATCACTAGTTCCAAAACATTCCAAGGATGTAGTTAAAATTGTAAATATGACTCCTTTGCATGTGTTCTAGAACTAGTTGCACCATTAGTAGTTCCAAGGATGCTATTCGAGAATGTGTAGTAACACCCTGAGAAGTAGTTCTAGAACTAGTAATTTTAGAACGGGTTCCAAAAATTTTCCTGGGATGTTTTCCTGAAAAATTTTAAGTTTTGTATTTTCAACGGTTTTTAATGTTAAAGCTGTTTTAGTTTTAATAATTGGTATTTCATTTAATTTTCTTTTTAACTTAAGGGGTCCCTTTCCCCGTAGGGTAGGAACAGAAATTTTATTTATCAAAATAAAATTTTGGAACGTATCATAATTTTTCGTTTCACACATATGCATATTTAAATTCGAAGTTAGACAACAACTAAATATAAGTATCTGTGGCGCAGGGGGTAGAGACACAGCCTTGTAGCCTTAGAGATCTGAGTCCAAACCCCAAGGAAGGCATTACATATTTTTTTTTCAATAATTTTTTTCTTGATTCAAATTCAAAGACACAATTGGTATTCTGTTGTTAATATAATTTTATTCAAAAACAAAATATTCAAATTTTCAACCTGAAGCAATTCAAATTTGAAATTTGACAAAAAAAAATTATATCGAGTTTAGCCTAGAGGAAAAGCAATGGGCTGACAAACGGAAGGTCACCGGTTCTATCCCGGTTCGCGACAAAAAAATTTTTTTTTTTTTAATTTTTATTTTATTCAAATTAAAAGACACAATTGATTTTCTGTTGATATAATTTTATTTATAGACAAACTATTCAAACCTGAAGAAATTTAAATTTGAAATTTGACTAAGAGTATTTAAATAGAGCTTAGCTTAGAGGAAAAGCAGTGGGCTGACTAGCGGAAGGTCGCTGGTTCTATCCCAGTTCGCGACATAAAAAATTTTAAATTTTTAAATAAATTTTGTGGAACGTCTTATTTTATTTATAGAATTTATAATCCACAAACATTAAAGTAATCTATTAACACAACAAAAATTGTAAATAAATTTCGGTAATTACAATGGTATTAAAAATAAATAAAAGTGATTGTACCTGGAAGTACAAAAATTCGCTTGGCGAAAAATTCGGTTGGAACTACGAATCTGATTTCTGTGTGTGTATCGCTCCATTTCTTGTTGTCAAATAGTTCCCTATCTGTATACAATATAGGGCTGTAATGCATAAACTTTTCTTAATTTTCCGTTAAGAAATACAATTGCTGAAGTATTCATTTTATTAAAAATGTCATGCATAATCGTTAAATAACAGTTTGTTAGTTTCTCGTTTTATTCTGGCAACACCCTTATTTAATGTGTCTCCACCATTAAATAAATTGTTAGTTATTCATAAAGTTAGTAAACGATTGACTCGTTAATCGTAGGTGAATAATGTTGTTTTGAAGATTATATCAATAAAAATAATCTATAACAAATCAAAACATGACAATTTTGTTTAAAAACATTTCCCGGGATTTCAAATTTTTTCATTCCCGTTTCCCGGGAAATAAAAAAGTCCGGGATATCCCAAACCCTAATTTGCATATAGTAACTTATAGTTACATATGGCCACATATGCTTTTAAATTCAAGCAGATATACTTTTATATAGTCATATGTTAGATATTTTTTCCTCAAAGGTTTTAATATGGAGACATATGTGATTTTATATTATTACTATTGGCCTACATATATATGTATGTGCTATATATAAGTACATAAAGTAACATATAAAAGATATAATTACATGTACGTTTATATATAATTTAGTATGACACTATACATAATAATATAAAACTATGTGGATCCATATAAGAAATATTTTATAATTTGTGTTAGTTATGATTATATATTGACGAATATGAACCCATATATAACTTATAACGTTCTTTATAAAATCATCTATAATTATATATCATCCCACATAGGCAATTTTTTCAAAGTGATTTTATATAAAAATATATAAGGTCCATATAAAACCGTATTATATTATATTTGGTTCCATGTTATCAATGATTTTGAACTAGTTTTAGATTTAGTAATTACTAGGAATTGGCGCGTGACACGAAATGTTCGTGAGTCACGTTATTCACACGTGATCGTGAGTAATAATTACTATACTTAAGTGATTCGTGCGTGAGCGTGAGTAAGAATAACCCGTGCATGATTCGTGTGTGAGTTTATTTTTTGCATCATATGTTTTTAGTAATTTTTACTGTTTTGCGTGAGAATTTTCTGATTGTAAGTTTTTTATATACTCATGTGTGCTGAGTAAGAAACGAAATGCTCGTGCGTGAGTAATTTGTTTTTTTTTTTGAGCATGAGTCAAAAATGGCTTACGCACCGCACTCATAACATTAACAACACTGAAGCTTTAATACGAAATTCTCTATACTATAACGTACACTTGACAGATTTCTTATATCTTGGTTGCCCTATTAAAAAAAACTAATATGGAGCTTTATATGGTAATATATAACTTAATGTGATCCATATACCATTTCATCCGAAAAATGGCCCGATATAATTGTGTCAGTTGGTTATCACTTTTTATCTAATTGTATCAGTTTAGATCTTAACTGATTAGATTATATAGTAATAAGATGAAATTTTATCTGATTTTTGACCTGATACAATTTAATCGGTTTATGTCGCATGGTATTAGTTTAGATCCAAATATATACATTTTTATACAAACTTATATAGTTATATCTGCATTTTGACCTGATGCAATTATATCTGCTTTAAAACTTTGATACAATTATATAAGGCAAATGTCGGATACAAATATATTTTATTTATATAAAATTGTACCAACTACGATCTAAACAGATACCATTAAATATAAACCGGTAAAATAGTATCAGGTCAAAAATCGGATATAATTTCATCTGATTAATGTATAATTTATTAGTTGAGATCCTAACTGATACAATTAGAAGAAAACTGATAAACAACTGATACAATAACATCGGGCCATTTTTCGGATGAAACTGTATATTTATACTGATATAAGTTAATCACATTTTATACGACTATATGTAACTATTTTTACTCGGGTGTATATCATAATCCTATTAACTTTAAAATTTCAGTGTTGTTAACTTTATTTTAAAATTACTAAATTAAAAGAAATTTTTTTTTCATGTTTATTGCACTGTCATGATAAATCTGGATAAAAGTAATGGAAGATTTATCGAAATTATAAGATCTCCAGCAGGCCTGGGGTTAATCATTACATTTTGTAATTAATTACACCTGCAATTACACAATTACATGTAATTGTAATTGAAAAAAAAAACTCATCTATAATTAAATATTATTTGTAATTGCAATTCAAAAAAGAACAATTACAATTACAAGTAATTGAAAATTTTATTTTATTTAAAAAAATAATTTTTGTATGTATATTGTTAGATATGGTCCTATATAATATGATAAAAAGTATAAGGTTAATATTTAGATATAATTGTATCAAACTATGTCCACTTTTATAACATTTTAAATAATTTTATACAAAAAGATATAATTTGATGCAATTGTATCGAATTGCATAAAATTGTATCAAATTGTACCAAATTGTATACAATTGGATACAATATGATACAATAAGACGTTCTCATTTTTCGGATATAATTATATCTAATTACATAAAAGATAATATATAATTAAAATTATCTTCATATGGCTCCATATCATTTTTTTTACTTGGGTAATTAAACTGTTTAGAAACATTATACATAACACCGTAGATCTCAAATCACTATGACATTTGACGCCATTTCCAAAAATTAAAGCACATTAACATTTTGATATTACTTTTGCGCCACCCTGAATGTACATTACATTTAAAAGCTATACTTTTTAAATCATTTTTTTAAATTAAAAAAAACTTAACAACAGATCTAATTGAAACATTTCTAATTTAAAAAAAGTTGAGCAAAATTTTTAATTGATTAATTTTATGTTGAAATAAATTTTTATTTGATACATTTTATGTTGAAATAAATTTTTATTTGATACATTTCGTTAGCAAAATAAAATTTTATTTGAACAAAATTTAAGGAAAATATTTTTTATTATATTAGATTTTGGTTCACATAAAATTTCAAAATATTTTAATCGAATTAGATTTGAATAAAATATATTTTTATTTTGTTTGAAGGCAATGGCCTTGCAACTCTCTCAATATTTTTTATTTGAAAAAATATTAGGCGGCTTAGATCAGGAACGAACTCCGACTGGTTAATCAGGGATGGAAAAGGCTCACTTAATCGGGCTCTTATACCAAAAAATGTTAGATCGCTCTTACATATTTAAAAATGCAAGTAACTAAAAAATAGCTTCCTCTTTGGCTCGTTAAAAAACATAAAAATTAAATATTTAGATATAAGCAAACATTAGCACAAATTGGGAAAAAAAAATTTGCAAAAAGCGAAATTTTTGCAACAATATATTCGCTTGCAGAATGCAGATCACTGATTACCTCTTTTAATTCATTTTCTGTACCATAAAGCCTTTTTCGAATTCCGCTGTTATTTTGCAAATTTTAAGTGCGGTTTGTTTAAACATATAACCTAGGGATTAAATTTTTGTACCATAAAGTCTTTTTTCAAATTCCGATATTATTTTGCAATTCTTTAAGTGCATTTTTTTTTTAATTTATAATCTAGGGGCTATAAGACACATTTCAGACAACAAAGTTTGGTGGCTAGTTGCAAAAAAAAATCACGAAAAATAAAATTTGCAAAAACGAAAATTTTTGCATCAATTGCAGAATCTAAATCGCTGATTACGTTTACTAATTAATTTTTTGTACCACAAACTCTTTTTTCCCGTTCCGCTTTTATTTTGCAATTTTTTAAGTACGTTTCTTTTTAATTTATAATCTAGGGACTATAATGCACATTTCATACAACAAAGTTTGGTGGCTAGTTGCAAAAAAAAAAAAATCGCGAAAAATAAAATTTGCAAAAAGGAAAAATTTTTTTATCAATATATTTGTTTGCGGAATGTAAATCGCTGATTAAGTTTTTTAATTAATTTTTTGTACCATAAAGCCTTTTTTCGCTTTTCGCGATTATTTTGCAATTTTTAAGTGTGTTTTTTTTTAATTTATAATCTAGGGTCCAATTTTAGTACCAATTTTATACACAAAAGTTTGGTGCTTAGTTTGCAAAAAAAATAAATGGCCAAAAAAATATTTGCAAAAAGGAAAATTTTTGCGTCATTGTATTCATCTGCAGATTGTTAATCGCTGATTGAGTTTTTTAATTATTTTTTTTTTCTACCACTAAGTCTTTTTTCGCGTTCCTCTATTATTTTGCAATTTTTTAAGTGCGGTTTTTTAAATTTATAATCTACGGAATATAATGCCCATTTCATAAAACAAAGTTTGGTGGTTAGTTGCAAAAAAAGAAAATTTTGGCATCGTTTGCAGAATGTAAATCTTTTAATTAATTTTTTGAACCCCAAAGCCTTTTTCCCATTCCGATATTATTTTGCAATTTTTTACGTATGGTTTTTTAAAATTCATAATCTAGGGCTAGTATTATTCCATAGTATAGTTCCATTCTTGATTTTTATAACTAAATTATTATTTTCCATCCCTGGTTACAATCGATGTTTTGAGTCATACAAAGAGCGCACATAATGACCCTGCAAACATTTAAAATATACCTTCCAAGAAGATATTTCATTTGAATGAAAATAATCAAGTAGTATTTACTTTGAAATTGTTTTCCTTTTATCACTTATAATTCGACGATATTTGGAAAAAAGTAATTAAAAAATTTTATCTTTTGTCATAACTTTTTATGACAATATTTCGGCAATATCATCTTTGTATCATTTGGAAGATAAAGCAAATTTGTTTGAAATCTTTTATCAATTTGGAAAAAAATTAAAACTAAATTTGTACAAAAACAATCAAAAGATATATAGGAAATAAACTCGTGAAAAGTTAAGATTAATTGCGCGTGAAAAATCGGCTAGGATGAAATCAAGATAATTTATAAGTTGGTCAATGGATTATGTATGCAGGTATTGTTTTTCAGGCTTAAATTTAATAATGAAAAAATAAATCGTTTTTTTATTGTACCGGGAGTTTATTTAGCGATATCCCTTTTATCTTTCATATGAGTTATTGCTTTCATATTGCATGGAAGTATTGTTTTGGTGTAACAGTTGTTTCCGAGGGAGGAAACTTCCGGAATACGAAATTGATATTGCCGGCAATAAATGTTTTCTTCCTGGCGATATGTTCGGAGAATCTTCTTCGTATTGCCATGTTTGCTGGGTGATATTGGTTTGAGTATGTTCCTGTTCCAAGGCACATAATAGAACAAATGCTTTCTCAGTAATAGAGAGTCCCCCAATCTCTTTATTATGTATACTCTTTGTTTTGAGTCATACAAAGAGCGCACATAATGACCCTGCAAACATTTAAAAGATACCTTCCAAGAAGATATTAAAGCGATATCTTCTATTTGTCGTTTGAATGAAAATAATCAAGTAGTATTTACTTTGAAATTATCTCCCTTTTATCACTTGGAAAATAATTCGGCGATATTTGTAAAAAAATAATTCAAAAATTTTATCTTTTGTCATAACTTTTTATGACAATATTTCGGCAATATCATCTTCGTATCATTTGGAAGATAAAGCAAATTTGTTTGAAATCTTTTATCAATTTGGAAAAAATTAAAACTTAATTTGTACAAAAACAATCAAAAGATATATAGGAAATAAACTCGTGAAAAGTTAAGATTAATTGCGCGGGAAAAATCGGCTAGGATGAAATCAAAATAATTTATAAGTTGGTCAATGGATTATGTATGCAGATACTGTTTTTCAGGCTTAAATTTAATAATAAAAAATTAAATCGTTTTTTTATTGTACTGGGAATTTATTTAGCGATATACCTTTTATCTTTCATATGAGTTATTGCTTTCATATTGCCTGGAAGTATTGTTTTTATATAACAGTTGTTTCCGACGGAAGATACTTCCGGAATACGAAATTGATATTGCCGGCAATAAATGTTTTCTTCCTGGCGATATGTTCGGAGAATCTTCTTCGTATTGCCATGTTTGCTGGGTGATATTGGTTTGAGTATGTTCCTGTTCCAAGGCACATAATAGAACTAATGCTTTCTCAGTGATAGGGAGTCCCCCAATCTCTTTATTATGTATACTCTTTGTTGAAGGCAAAGGAAATATTTATTATAAAATTTTTTTTTTATATTTTTACAAAATAAAATATTTTAATATGTGTAATAATAAAATTTTTAAAGAAATTAATTTTAATTGATATTTGATGAAGAGATGTTTCAATTAAATTTTTTTAAGTTAAATTTAAAATTTAAAATAAAAATTGAATTTAAAATAAAAAATATTAAAAGTAAGAAAAAGAACAAATTTGTGAAGTAAAATACTGTAATGGAAAAAAAGTTAAAAAAAATTAAAATAAAATAGATAATTTGAAATCACAACTATTTTATATCACATTTTTCTGCAAATTAATTTTTAAATAATTTTTAGCAGCATAAGCAAAACTTTTTACAGGCTTTTTCTATTAGTGTACTTAACCTGACCAACCATCTAGCTTTTGACGAGATTATTCCGCTTTTTAAAGGATTGTGCCGCCCTGAATTTTTATCCCGCTTTCAAAGCAAACAATTCTGTCTTATCCCAATTTTTTGATATTTTATTTAACTATTGGATAAAGTTTTTAGAATTTAGTTTTTATAAAGTTCCCAGCAAACAAAGAGCCCAAAAATTATTCAAAAAATATTACTGAATTAAAAAGCAATTCTTTAAGCTCACAAATTCATCTTTTTGTGAGCCATTTTTGAATTGTTCACAAAATATTCATTCAGTCGTGACAGTCGTGGGAATAAGTCGATTTTTGCCAGTGCCGTTTAACACTTTTTGTGTTAGTTGCTTAAATTCTGTTAGTTGTGTTTTTGTAAAATGCATAATTTGCAATAAAGTATACCATAAATCATGTTCAGGCGATAATGATTATGATTATGAGTTTAATCTAATAAATTGCTCGAAAAATATTACATACAACTGTAATAAATGTTTTAATAAATCTCAAGATTTATTTGCCGTTGTGTTAAATTTATCAAACCAAGTAGAAGAGACTTTTCAATGCATATCATAATCAAAAACAATGTAAAAGAGAGTGCTTCTAAAAAAAATAAAAAAAAAAACATTTTCCAAACCGAAGGCTCTATTAGTCTTTGCGTTGCCGTGCCGGATGGCTCTTTTGTGTAGTTAGTCTTTTCCGTAACAACGTATCAGCTGTTTAATGTTGTTTTTCTTAGCAGAGATCTGCTGCAACCAGATTAATCGGTTGCGGTGGCTAAATAAAAAAATTGCAGCGGCGGCTTAAAGCTGGCTCTGAGCCAAAAGCTGATCGGCTAGCCAACTTTAAGTTGACACATACAAAACATCGGCTTAACGGTAAAAAAAAGAAAATTAAAAAGAATATATACTATTTTTAGATTTTTATCGTGTAAAAAAATTTTTTGACGGCGGCAGTGACAAAAATTAGACGGTGTCTCGGCTTAGCCGGTTTAAGCCATTCGTCGCAGATCTCAAAATAGCAGCTGTCAACTCACTGTCATTAACGGATAACAAAAATTCTGTTTTCAACAGGTTCATCCGGCACGGCATTACAGACAAACTAACGACTCAAATGCTTTTTCATAGAACAGTGGTGTTCAGCCCATAGGACAATTGTCCCTGCTCAATTCACATGTATTCTTACGCTCTTGCTTTTAGTCGTCACTGAAACAGCGACGAATGAACATGAGTACGGATATATGCTGATTTTTTTTTAATGTACTGAAAAAAAAAATTAATAACAATGTACGACAAATATTTTATGATTATAAATACAGATTAAAGATATTTTATAAATATGTAAATACAATGAAATCATTGATATTGATTTAAAAAAATCGAAAACCTTTTGTTTTACATAGAATGAAAGAAGCAACCCTTATGTATGTAGGTATTTCTTTCTTTCAAAAATTGTATTTTGTTTATTTTTATTTCTTTAAAACAGTGTAGTATTTATTTATATTTTCCGAAAGTACCTACTTCGCTTTTTACACAAAACATTTCCATATTTTAAATAAAAAATAAATGCATACAGATTCTATTAACCCATTCAACATTTCTTACAGTGCAATTCTCATTTTCTCACCAACACAACTACATTTTTAGTTTTGAACAGCACTGTCATAGAACAAAAACAAATCAGCTGCTTCGTTACGACACGTTACGTACAAACTAATTATACCTTGAGCTTAAATGCAAATAATGATTCCGTTGTGGTTGCTGCTGTACATGATGATAAAAACATTAAAAAAAACAATTGTCAAACCGAGTTTAAATGCAAATACTGATCCTGTTGTTGTTGCTGCTGTACATCATGATATTGTTGTCACTGCTGAGCCAATCAGGGATGATAAAGTTAGTACTATAGTACTTCTTATGGTACTATTGGAACCTCAAAAGTACTATGGTACTCCTCTGACTCATTTAGTACTATTTACACATTTTCCGATTTTTAAATTTTTTGCGCTTTTTTAATTTTCATAGATATTATTGTGTTTATAGCGAACACATCTAATATCGGAGTTTTAAATAAAAAAATACTTATGTTCAAAATATTTAAAATATTATACATTACTATTGAAAACTCAAGTATATAAAATACCATGTAGTGGAAATGACGAAGAGAACTGTGATAAGGTATATATAGGTACAACGAAGAATAAATTGAGAACTACAATAGCTGGATTCACAAAAGACAGCATTATCTTCTCATTGTTCAAGTTTTAATCACTATCCTGACTTTGAAAATGTATCAGTTTTAAATACAGAACATAATTATAAACGCCGTTATATATTAGAAATGTTACAGATAATTAATACACCAACAAATAATAGAATCAACTTCAAGTCAGATATTGAAAATGTAGCTCAGAATTATAGATACTTAATACAAAAGAAATAGCACATATTACATTAATTTATAACATATATTATATTAATACATTTTTGTATTGTTAATTATTATTATATATATATTTTTGTTTGTTATACTTTTATACCAAAAAACTTTGTTTGCTGGTATAAATGTATATTTGACAAATGTTTTCAAAATTTTTTCAAACTTTCAAATTGTTTATAATTTTTTAATTTAATTGTTATTTCCTGAAGATGCTACACATTGGAGTAGCGAAATATTGAAATAAAAAACTTTTTATATATAAAAAACAAAACTTAAGCTCAAGAAAATTGTGCGGTTAAAATTGAAAGGAAGGTTAAATAAACTACAACAAGTTAATTACACTGTGAGACAAATGGTAGGGGTCACTGATCGGGAAGGGTTTAAACTACCGGGGAAAGTTATATTGGTAAAAAAGAAGTTATACGTGTCCCGGCGTTTCGCTGGGTCAACCCTAGGAATCGAGCTATATCGATTTGACCTTTGGTGGTCTTTTTTTTGACATAACTCGAGAACCACTAGTCCGATTTTGCTCAATCAATTTTAAAAAAATTAAAAATTACAGTTCCTTTAATCTGTTCATATAACGTTTTTCTATATACTCAACAGTTTTGCCGGTAAAAATATATGTATAAAGAAAAAAATATTTTTTGCCTTAAATATTAAAAAAAAATAATAAACAAAAGGTTATTGATTTTTATGGTAGTGGTAACAAACATTTATTTTTACCGGCAAAACTGTTGTGTATATAGAAAAACGTTATATGAACAGATTAAAGGAATTGTAACTTTTAATTTTTTTAAAATTGTTTGAGCAAAATCGGACTAGTGGTTCTCGAGTTATGTCAAAAAAAAGATATATCTCGATTCCTAGCGGTGACCCGGCGAAACGCCGGGACACGTATAACTTGTTTTTGACCGATATAACATTTCCCGTTGGTTTCATCCCATCCCGATTTTGACTGTCGCATAGTGTTATTATTATTTTTGTTTGTTATACTTTTATACCAAAAATTTTGTTTGCTGGTATAAATGTATACATACAAGGAATTTATATTTGACAAATATTTTTCAACTTTTTCAAACTTTCAAATTGTTCATAATTTGTTAATTTGTTAATTTCTTATTTCCTGAAGATGCTACACAATGGAGTAGCGAAATATCGAAAATAATAAAAAAACTTTTTTATAATAAAAAACAAACCTTACGCTCAAGAAAATTGTGAAATTAAAAATATAAAAAGAAGGTTAAATAAACGACAAAAATTTATAAATTTTAAATATATTCCAAAAAAGGTGGTAACTGAGTGAAATTTTTAGGCGCCAGCAATTCTTAAAATTTTGTTGTTTTTTGAATATTTCTAATAATAAGTTTTAAACTTTAAAATATATTGTTATTATAATATTTTTTTTTTTTTAGATTTAAGTTGCTAGTCTGTAAGGATAATAGACATAGACTAAAAAAAAAAAAATAAATACATTTTTAATAATTGGGTAGAAGAAATAGAACTAAATACATGGAATTAAAATTTAACAAGACTCAGACCAGGCACTATCCACTGCTCTCATCTGAAACACTGAACTGGTTTTAAGATAGTTTCAATGTAAAATAACAAAAAACGTGAAAAAGTGGTATTTTAAATTAATTATTTTTATTGTTTTTAAGCAATTTTAATTAAATTGTAAAGTGCACTTGTGTTGTTTGATATGTTCTCTGCATTAGTTTTGTATAATTAGCACAAAATTTTGCTTATTAATATTAAAAAATACGCGTTAAAAAAACACTAAAAACTGTTTCTCTTAAAACCAGTTTGCATATAAAATTAAAGAGACTTTTTAACAGCAGTTGAGGCTGATGGTTTGTCTTTAGTCTATATAGTCGTTGCTCAGACTAATATTTTCATCAAAAAAAAGATCACTAACTTTTGACAAATAAGTTTAAAATTTCAAAAACATATGCTTTGTTTGAATCATTTTTGAGTCATTGAATAAATTTAATGCAATCAGCGCCTGGGAGGTTTGAGTGTCAAAGTCATGTGTGGGACATAATAAAAAATACAAGTTATTAGACATCGTTATCACTAGGTGCCACTTTGTTCAGTAAACTGACACTTTTCTTGTTTATTCAAAATTTAAGTAAAAACAACCAAAAAAACTAAAAAAAGTAAAGCGTATCACAAATTTTGTTAATGCCTGAAAGTGTAGAGATTTTTGAAAGCAAAAACTCTGTGAAGTATTTGTCAGAAAAGTATCCTGATGAAGAAAAATAGCAGTTTTTGGAAAAAAGTACTTATTATGTTAATTCATAATGAGGAAATGGGTCTCGAACTAAATTAATAAATTTCTAATTTATCAATTGAAATGGTCGAAAAAAAAACAATTTTTATTTTGAAATAATAATTAAAAACTAACATTTTATTAAATATTATTGTTATCTGAGAATTTTTCCATAAAACAAAAACTCCTTGAAATTTAAATGGTATTGATATTTGAAACAAATTTACTTAAGACAGTCCATTCTTATAACATTTTTCAAACTATTTAACGAACAAACAGATTCATCGAAATTCATTTGCATTCGCATTTTCAATAAAAAGTATATTTTTATATAATAAAGAATAAAAAATAAAACTACCCAGCCAGAAATTGATGATGGTACAAAAAACTAAGTACTCTCAAAGCATTGTCTATACCAAAAATTAAACGTTTTGATAACGTTTGGAAAATATCATCTTTAAAATGCTTTGATAACGTTTTTTTTTTATCAAATTTTACAACTGTTGATTAAAAGAAAGAAAATAATTTGTATTACTTTTGAAATCCCAGCCAGCAAAATTTGGATATTTTTTGAGGGTTCTTATTATATGAGTCAAAAATTAGTCAAATAAAACACATTTTCTAAAATTTTCATCCAAAATTTTGGACGAAAATATGAGCCTTCTAAAATAGAGCCAAATTATTAAATCCAAAAGATGGTTAAGAAATGACTCAGAAATGTAAACAAATTTTAATATTTTGTGAAAAATTCAAAAAAGGCTCAAAAAATTATTAATTTTTGAACCTTCGAATTTTTTTAAATCATTTTATTGAGTCATTTTTTAATAAAAAAAGAAGGCTCTTTTGGATGAACAATTGTCATACAAAAATTTGAACTTTTAATAATATTTTTTGATAATTTTTTTTAATTCATTTTTGGGCTTGTTTGCTAACTGGGATGTTTTGTTACAATTATTTATGTAAAAGAGGAATAGCAATGGATTCATTATAAAATGTTGTAAGAATGCATTTAGCTTCCACCATATGTATACCTATTTCAGTGTTGTTTTCATCTATATTTCTTACATTAGGCCAGTTCCTTTACGTTACCGCGGGAACCCGCGGGCTCCCAATCTTACCTATTTTATCGCTGGTTGACTGCAGCAAAAGGTCGTCAGAACCCTACACCACCAAAAAATTGAACACATCTACATTTCTCTTAATATCCTATAATTTTTGAACTTACCCAGCCAGCAAACAAGCCAAAAACTGAATCAAAAAAGCTAAAAAAATATTATTAAAAATTAAAATTTTTGTATGAAAGTGGTTCATCCAAAAGAGCCTTAATTTTTTAGCCTTTTTTGAATTGTTCACAAAATATTCAAATTTGTTTACATTTCTGAGTCATTTCTGAACCATCTTTTGGATTTAATAATTTGGCTCAAATTTTTGTGTCTTTTATGATTCATTTTAGAAGGCTTATATTTTCGTCCAAAATATGAGCAATTTTCGAGAAAAAATTTTTAAAATTTCAAAAAAATGTGTTTTATTTGAGTAAGTTTTTAATCTTAGAATAAGAACCCTCAAAAAAGTATCCAAACTTTGCTGGCTGTGTAATCATTTAAAACTAATTTAAGTTCTAATTAAATATACATATAAAAATAAATAACGAATGTTTTTTAAGTACTAAGAAATTACTTTATTTTTTGTATTTAGAGTACTGGAAAATTGCTCTATTTTTCGTTTTTAAAATTCTCGGAAGACACTCCACTTTTGTATTAATGCACTTTAAAATCACTTTATTTTTAGTTTTTCTAATGTTTTGAAAACGTTCTATAAACAAAAATTCTAACGCTTTAAAATCACTTTATATTTTGCTTTTGCAACGTTTCTAAAATACTTTAAATACAAACATGAGACCGTAAATCATTGTTATCATTTTAGTGTTCTGAGAACACTATAACACCCAAAAATATGTTGCTTTGATAACGCTTCAACCACCATATAAAGTGCTTTCAGAACGCTTTTATGTTTGTCAATTTCTGGTTGGGTAGGTACCAAAACCCATAAAGTAGATGTAAAAATATTTGAAGTATTGGTAAAACTTTAAACCAAATTTTTTTAAATATCGATAACGGACTTAGGAAACCAAAATGCTAAAAAAAATATTTACCAGAAGGCTGTAAACGAATTCATTTCTGTCGAGTAGTGTAATTGGTGCGGCTCTCAGAAAATTTTTGAAATACTAAATTTAGCCCTTCAAGCCATTTATACATACATGGGACTAATTAATTAGGTGGACTAATTAATTGATGATTTCATTACCATTACATTGATATCAATTGTAATGAAATTATTTTCATTACCATTTTTTTAATTAATGGTAATGATTCTAAAATTTAATTTCATTGATTAATGACAATGATTTTAAGTTTCATTACCATTGGTAATGAATAAATTAAAAAAATAATTGCCATTGACAGAAAAACGTAAAAATGGAGTAAAACTCGCTGAAATCGAATATGGAATATGCTCATTCAGGCTCAAGCTCATTTGAAATTAAATATTACTTTCCATTCCGTTGTTATTTGTATCCAGGTACAGTTTAACGGAATTAAATGGATCATCCTTAATAAATTATGTTTTATAACTTCCCTGGCCAAACCAGTTGTTCGTTTTCATTTGTCTGAATTTTTTGTAAACAAATGGTTTTTAATCAATTGTAATTAGTTTTTTTATACATTAGTGTAATTTCATTACCATTAGTAATGATTTTTCTAATGAAAAATATTTCATTACCATTAAATGGTAATGGAATTTTTTTCATTGTCATTAGTATGAACTAATGGTAATGAAAATTCAATGGTAATGAAAAATTCCCATGTATGCATTTATATGCCCACACATGTTATATATTTACATTATGTTCAGATAAGAAAATTTTGAATTGAATTCGTGATTTTAAGAAATGTAATTCCTTACCCATTGTGAAATGAAATTAAATAAATGAAAAAGTACTACTAATAAAAAACCAACAAAAATTTCTTAAAAAAAGAACACATTAAAATAAACTGTTTACGTTTTTAATATTATTTCATTTATTTTAAGGAGTCATAAGTAAAGGCAAACATCAGCAGTTCACCAGTATTCTACGCGAAAATAAAATAAAACAAATGAATATAAAGGCGCGACTATCTTTAGGCGATATAGCACATACACAATCAAACAACAAAATTTATCCAGAAACACTCGTACACTACATTTTTAAGTAAAAACCAAGAAGAAGACGAATGAATGATGATGGAAATGAATATGCCTACCAACTAACAGGGACTTTGTTGCGCCACTTGTAGCAAAAGCATAAAGTAAACGCACTTGAGGGCAAATAAATATAGCAAAAATACTTAATACAGCATAAACGACAGGACTTTTGTACACAAGACAAATAAACTTCAGAGTATAATTTAGGTATTCATGCCAAAAATAAGCACCCCATCAACCTAAACCACCCAATAGTTAAATCCCCACAAAAAAGTGAGTAATTACAGCTCCAGCCAAAATGTTTGTAATACACACTTGGTCAAGAATCATCAATTGATAAAAAAATATACTTAACAAAAAGTATAGTAACTAGTGTTTTTCTTTTCCCGGACTTTTTCATTTCCCGGGACAGCGGGATTTTTTTGGAATTTCCCGGGATCCCGGGAATTCCCGCTTGTTAGAAAATAAATAAATCCGACATATGTTGTACTTCAAAAACTCAATTTTTATTAAAACACCGTTGGTCAAAGTCCATCTTTTGGTTGTACCTATGAGAAAATCTACTTAATATATTCTGAAAGAAGTTCAAAATATAAAATATCTATATCTTCTACTTTTTCTAAATCAATTCGCTTAACAGTTTAAATCGCGAATTTATATTAAGGTAATATATTTGTATGGAAGGCCGTTCTAATTTTAAAAATCAATTTGAAATATATTAACTAAATATAATTTCTCTTTTCGATAGTAAACGAATTGTTTTAGAAAGAGTGAAGTATTTTCATCCCTTCTTTCAGCATATATTAGAATTTTTAATTGGTGCAAACTTATGTCTGACGGTGAAATAACAAGATTATTAAAATGAAGTTTTAGAGAGATTTAAAAAATATTTTTAGACGTTTCTTATATAAAATTGTGGGACATGTTCCTTATTTTTCCCTTTTGCGTTCTATATAACGATATACGATATAAAACGAGACTTACTGTCAGTTTTATAGTCAGAACTAAGACAATTTTTTACTTAAATATTTCTTAAACCTAGAACGAAAAAATTTATATTTCTTGATATTTTGCTTTCAGAAGTATTCGGCTAGAAATATTTTTATAAAAAAAGTTTAAAAGTGATTATTTTTCACACAAATTTTTAGACAAATTCGCCTAAATCTTTTTATAAAAATAGACACTAAAGTATTATTAAATACTTTTTCAACTGTTATTTTTTGAATAAAAATTTTTTATGCCACAACTTCTTAAAAATAAATTATTTAATTTTCATAGTTGCATTTCAAATTAACATATAAGCAAATTCAATATAATTTAAAAAAGCATTTGATGCACGCTGAAAAAAAAACGGCCTGTCCCAAACATATTTTTGCTGGTAATATATATATATTTGGAGAAATTGTTAAACATATTCGCCGTGTTTTTACTAGAAACAATATATATTTGCATGCAAATATATTATGTTTGCAAGCAAATTTATTATATTTGCCTGTAAATATATAATGTTTGGATGAAATGAAATGACGCTATCGACAAATATTATATGTTTGGCAGCAAACATATAATATGTGTGTCATAAACAAATTATGTTTCCATGCAAATACTATATATAAATAATATATTTAGTTATAAAGCAATTATTAATATATGCCAAACAATAGGCGTATTTATTCTACTCTCCAAATTTCTCTATATTTTAATGGAAAAACATAAAAAGTAAAATTAATACATCTACTGTTTGGCGATTATTTAATAACTAAATCTATTATAAATCACATTGAATTTTACATCTAATACATTCATTGAAAAACAATAACTACAATCTCTGCATTTATTTTTTATTTATTTTTATTAACAAATATTAATTAAAAACTCTTATAATAAGTTAATACTTTAATATACACAATTAAATATTTTTTTTTCTTTTTAATACACTCTAAAAAAGGCATGTAAATTTACTGCTATTGAGTGTGTAAATTGTTACTTAAAAATACGCAGAATTCTTGTTATTAGGCATAATATGTTTAATTATTTAATTTACACACTTTTCATTTAGAATTAGGCACATAATGTATCAAACGGTATGCTTATAAACATGTTTCCAATTTGATAAACACATATAAAAGTAAATTACACATTTAATACAGTAAATGTTTATATATACGCATTTGTGTTTGACTTTAGATCAGTGGTGTTCAAAATTAAAAATGTAGTTGTGTTGGTGAGAAAATGAGAATTGCACTGTAAGAAATGTTGAATGGGTTAATAGAATTTGTATGCATTTATTTTTTATTAAAAATATGAAAATGTTATGTGTAAAAACGAAGTAGGTACTTTCGGAAAATATAAATAAATACTACACTGTTTTAAAGAAATAAAAATAAACAAAATACAATTTTTGAAAGAAAAAAAAATACATGCATACATAAGGGTGGCTTCTTTCATTCTATGTAAAACAAAAGGTTTTCGATTTTTTTAAATCAATATCAATGATTTTATTGTATTTACATATTTATAAAATATCTTTAATCTGTATTTATAATCATAAAATATTTGTCGTACATTGTTATTAATTTTTTTTTTAGTACATTAAAAAAAAATCAGCATATATCCGTACTCATGTTCATTCATCGCTGTTTCAGTGACGACTAAAAGCAAGAGCGTAAGAATACATGTGAATTGAGCAGGGACAATTGTCCTATGGGCTGAACACCACTGCTTTAGATTTAATGCGTAACTAACAATTGTCAATTAATATTTATTCATTAAATAAAAAAAGCCTAATGTGTTCTCGAATATGCAGGAAAAACTAACATTTCTTCTTAAAGTACCATGATGTGAAGCTTCATTTCTTTACAATAATAATATGGTCGTAAGTATTTTTGTCGTGTTAATAAAAATATTTGTAGTATTTATTTTTATTCTTTCGAACAGCAATTGAACGTCTTTGGGCTTAATCTAAATCAAGCCCGAAAAGCGTTATTAAAAGGAAATTGAATCCAGTGTTAAATCATTTATGCCAGATTATTTCAGATTGAAGAATTTGGAACAAAAATTAATGGTTGTTTTATGCATTTTTTTAACAGCCAAATTTTAGTGGCAGTTTCTATGGTAATTTTTAATACGCAATTAATATTAAGTTGGTAAGAGTGTTAATTTCATGGTTTGCTAGAAACATTTTAACATATGTTTTTTCAGCCTTTCGGTGAAAATCTTGGAAGAACATTCCTATTCTAACAAGCTATTGAAAGATAGTGTTTTATAATGGTTGGGACATCCATTAAGAAATTCTGAAGCTTGTGATAGATGTTTGGGTTAAGCTTAATTTTTTTCCATTTTCTTTTAACTGCAGAAAATCTTTCAGTACTTGAGGGTTTTCTCTTCAAAAAATATCCAGATTATGAGGATTTGTTTCATTGGGAAAACCATTAGATTCTGACAACGAAGGTATGTGTGCATGGTTCCCTCAGATTTGGATGAAAATTAGATATGCTATAGAGATGACAGAAGAAGTAAATATGTTCAACTTTTAAAGAGTTGATATTTACCTCTTTTTCGTGCTTTTACTTTTTCGTGTTGGTTCCAAGGAAATGAATACACATTGGGTATCAAATGAAAGTTATTTATTGGATGTGTTAAATAGTGTACTTAAAATATTAAAAAGTTAAGTTTCGAACAACTTTGCAACTCATTTTAAACCTCTAAATATCAATTTTCTCAGACATATTTAGAACCGAAAGTTATTAATTTTGTCCCGTTTATGACATATCCAAATTTTATCGAAATCTTCAGGAACCCATACTCTCTTTACGCGTAACTTTTTATTTTGAAAGCAGGGAAGTCCTAACATTCAGATGTCATTTTTTATGAGCTATTGTCCTATCCTGTACATCTTGACAGATTTATTTTTATTGAAAGCCGCTTAGATTCTGAGGATTTTTTAAAAAGAAAACCCATCAAATTCTGAAAACTCTTCCAATATAAAACCTACCGTATCCTTTGAAATTTTTACTAAGCAGGAACCTTTAGATTATGTAGATTCTGACGAAAAACTTTAAGATTTAGAAAAATCTTCAGATTTAGTCGTATGGAGAAAAATGGAGATATTCTGAGGACTTTATGGATTTTTCCCTTTAAAAAGTCCTCGGATATTCTGGTGGAGTTTTTTTATTAAAAACCATTAACTCACAAGTTAAAAACACTTTTCCTATAGTAAAACACTTTAAGATCCTTGAGAATTTTTCATATGGAAAAGCCCGGAAATAATAACGATTATTTCCTAAAGACAATCCCAAGATTCACGTGACTCTTTCCCAAGGAATAATCCCCAGGCTCTAAGGAATTTTTCCATAGAAATTTCTTTAGAGTTTTTATTTTGGAAACACTCTCAGATTTTCTAAGAACTTTTTATATGGAAAATCCATTAGATTTTCGAAAGAAGAATCGTTGTAATCTGATGAAATTTTCCTAGAAAAATTCTCAAAATCTGAGGATTTTTTAGTGGTTGTCCAAAGAAAACCATTCGCAACTTTTTATCAACGTAGGTGTACGTTTTAATTATGTATTTTATTTAATATTTTTCATGTTATTCGTTATTATTATAGTGTTAATTTTTAATTTAAAGTACATCTTTTAAATGCATTTTTTTATTTTAAGGGAGTAAAATATAAAATATTTAATAAAAAAAAAACATATTCAATGCAAATATATGCATTAATAAGCGTGTTTGTAGACATCTTAATTGTAGGTTGAAGCATTTAATATAGCTTTTTTAGACACATAAAGTTAAAATTTAAACAAATTGCAAAAGTTGCTATGCCCTTTTGATACAATTGAAGACGTACTTTTACACACATTATGTCTACTATTTTTAAACACAATGTGTCTATGTATTTTAATTTTAAACACAATGCCTATTTTTGCCCAACTTATAGTAGGTATCAAGTTACCTACATTTAAAAGAGTAGATTTCAACAAAAATTTATTAGAGTGTACAATTTTATGTTTTATTTATACTAATTTATTTTATTTTTTCACATCTTTCACAATAAAATTAATAAATAAAGGAAAAATATCATTAAATTTTCTGACTAGATGCAGTCTAGATAAACTAAACGATTATTACCAACTACAAAAATTATAATGGCTACATACAACTTTATATGTATCAAGAATGGAAATTCGCCGTTTTTCCAAATATATGTTAATTGTATCCACAAATATAATTATTACCGGGAAATATATTAATAGTAACTATAAAAACAATATAATTGAAAGCACACTGCAAATACATATATGGTACTTTGTAAACATACATTTATTACCTCCAAACATATACAAAAACGTCTTTTTCCTCCGTGTGCATTACTTTAAAAATAACTACAATTAAAAAAAATGCAATTGATATAAAGGACTTAATTTAATGAAATTATTTGAAGTAAAAAATATTTATCTCAATTACAAATACGAAAATATTACTGATTTTGAGGTATTTTGAACTGAAATACTTAATTTGAAATGTTGTATAATTGCTTTATTTGAACAAAGATCATCATCTTAAGGAACAAATTTTTTCCGAGGTACGACCAATTTTGTTGTTGACCTTGGTAGTGGCTGATAAAATTTGTTTTCGGTTTAACTAAACCAAATTCAAATAATATAAAAAAACTCGGCCTACATAGCATTTTTTTTAATACTAATTCTGTTTATTGAATTTGAAATCGCATTTTTTAATTTTAAATAAATTTTATTTAAATTAATTTAAAAAAAATCAATGCTTTAAATTTAAATAAAGCTTTCAAAATTATAATATACTGCTAAAACTTCTATAAAAGAATAAAAAAAATCCCGGGAAATCCCGCACAAAATTCCCGGGATTGCGGAATTGAAAAAAGGGCGGGATTCCCGGGAATTCCGTCCCGGGAATTCTCGGGACATAAACCCTAATAGAAACTTATCTATTCCGACGAAAAATCTGTAACTCATCGTTATGACTGTATTCCCCTTGTGCTTTTTGTTGCAAAGTCACAAAAAGTTATATTTATTTATTTTAGTCTATGGAAAATACAAAATTCCTTACAGACTACAAGTACATAAAAAATTTGTTGTCCCAACCGAATTTGTTTCCAACCGTATTGTTCGGTTGCTTCAACCGAAAATTCGGTTGTTTTAACCCTATTTCGGTTACTACAACCCTATTTCATTTGGATCAACTGAAATAGGGTTGTAACAACCGAATCATCGGTTGCAGCAACCGAACGATTCGGTTGGAACCAAATTCGGTTGGGACAACAAAATTTTTTTGTATGTGTAAACTTAAACTAGAAATAAATTAAATCTAGCATATTACCAAATTTATGCAAACTATCACTAAAATCCAATTCCACATGTGAGAGTTTATTTCCTTCTTTTAAAGCCTCAAGATTATAAATTCTATTAAATTCATTTAAAGCCCGATTAATAGGCATATTAGAAGCATAATTAGTTCTATGAAGCGGTAAAAAAAAAACATATTTGACGTAAACGCAAATCAGGGACTTTAAAATTTATAAAATCAAGCAAATTCGCACTATCAACCAGACCATAAATCAGTTTATACAGGAACATAATCTACAAGGTCTTATATTTTAAATAGTTTCCAAATGAATAAAACTACACTTACACACAGGGAAAAAAATTGCCAACCGAATTGCTAAGCCTATTTTGGTTGCCACAGCCAATAAATTCGGTTGGTGAAACCATATTGGAATGTGATTCCTAAATATTTTGGGTATTGGAACTAAAATTCAGTTGTATAAACCGAATTTTGTTATTATAACCAATATTCAGTTGCACCAACCTAGTTTAGTAGATGTAACCGAATTTCAGTTGGAAAATGGCATATTTTTTCTCTGTGTGTATTATTTTATTTTATTAAAATCTGTATTTGAGAACTTCAAAAAAATTAAGACCTGCACCCCGTTTCTGTATTTCTCGCATCGAAAAAGTTTGCGGAAAAAACATGTGAAATGCAACCCTGCTCTGCTTTATATAGGGTGAGTCGCAGACAATAAAATATATATGAAACCAAATCAGCTAGTAATACGTTGTATAGTAAGTTATTTCTAATTTAATTAGGTGTTTTACAAAACAACATGTGTCAACAGTTCTTAAAGTTACATTATCTGAACGAATTGCAACAAAAACTGCCGTCTATTTTATCACGTCTTTAATCAGCCTGTATAATGCAGGGTGACCATGCATTTCTCAATGCGAAAACTTCTCGCATTAGTTACAGAAACGGGGTACTGGTATCGACACGATCATAAGCATTGACAAATAAAATTTAAATTGTTTGAATTTCTTTGTTGTCTTAAAAAAAAGTCTCTTGACATTAACAAGTATCAAAAGGCTCCTGAATATGTGTATTAGGGTGTTCCAAGCTTGTATGTTTTATGTATTTTTATTTAACCAATTCAAACACTCGCTTTCACTTTCAATTTCTGACTGTTTATTAAATAATAATTACAAAAGCCTTAACCTATTGTCTTCTTATGTACTAACAACATACCAAGAAATAACGGATTATCTCTTCTTTAGTTACTTATTTGCATACATATCATTCCTCCTTTTTTTTAATATGACTTAACGTTATATAAGTAACATTAACAACAATTATCTTAATAAAATAATTTTAAGTAATGATAATCATAAATCAAATCACATTTATTATAAGTTATTATAATAGAACTACAAATCGTTATTATTAAAATTTTAGTCAATCTCTTCAACTTAACATTTTGCCTAGTGTTGCTCTAACATTCTTTGCCTTCCTCTAGTTACAATTTGATATTCCTTTTCACCTGCTTTATTTCTTTTTGGATCATTCTCACTTTCAGGTTCATTTTCACTATGTGATCTTACTCTTTTCATTTTCTTATTTAGCTTTGATTTATAGAATGCAAATGGACTAAACTTTACAGGTTTTGATTTAAATTTTTTTAACTGATCAACATGTGCTTGCCTGTTCGCTCCATTTATATTCACAACATACCTAATGTTACTTAAAATTTTAACGATTACGCATGTCAACCATTTACAATAATTATCGAACACATTTCTGTATAAAACAGTCTCTCCAACTTTAAATGATTTCGTCTTCTTCTTTCCTGCTTCGTAGTCTACTATTTTACTTTTGTTGTTTTTATTAACGTTCCTATCAATCTTATTGTTGACATTTTCTCTAATTTTAATACCTATCTCCTCCCCACTTTTATTAAATTTTATATTGTCCATAAGAGATTTTGGTTTAAAACCTAACATTAATTCTGACGGAGATTTATTGATACCAATACAGGGTGATGTTCTATATCCTAACAGGAAGTTTTCTAATATGATTTGAAATGACTTATTTTGCATTCTAGTGTCTAAAATCATTTTCTTTAATGATGATTTTAATGTTTGAACCGCTCGTTCTGCACTCCCGTTTGACTGAGGATGGTAAGGCGGTGACTTTGTGCACTTAATTCGATTTCTACGACAAAATTCCTCAAATTCATAGGAAGAAAACGGCGGACCGTTGTCCGATACCAGTTCAGTTGGTAGACCAAAAGTTATGAAAAAATTTCGCAACTTTTCACAAACAATTTTAGCTGTAGTAGATTTCATTGGAATTGCTTCAATCCATTTGCTAAAACAATCAAAAATAACCAAAATTATTTCGTTTTTAAATTTACAAAAATCTATATGTATCCGTTCCAACGGATATGTGGTATGGAGGAAAATAAATTTTGATTTTTTTAACGTGCTACCCCCTGAAAATATTTATTTGGGTGTAATTGTAATTTGGGGTGAATTCTGTTTGTAACAAAGCAATAAAATCTTAAATTGGTTAAAAAACAGGCGAGTTATTACAATTTCCCCAGGCAACTGATGTCTCGCAGACCACTTAATCAAGAAATACGGGTCCAAATTTTAAAATTCATTGAAAAAATCTACACTCTTACAAATGCATGTAAAATTACCACTATTAAGTATATAACTTAAAAATTACAGAAAATGCGCAAATTTAAGCACAATATGTTTAACAGACTCAATTACATACTTTTGTCTACAAAAATACACACAAAACACAGTGTTTTGTATGTTGCTAAACGTGCTTCCAACTCATAAACACATTTTCTGTAAAAGTAGATACTTTTTACAGTAACAAAATATTTGTCAAATTATTATTGAAAAAATAACAAAACATGAATATAAATTAATTATTTTTCGTAATTCTTAAAAGCCAGATGTCGCACCCAAATTACAATAAAATAATGTGAAACTGCAAGGGTTTTTATCACTGTTAAAGGTATTTAAATTTTTTAAAGTGCATCATTACACGCTGAAAAAAAACGGCCTATCCCAAACATATTTTTGCTGGTAATATATATATATATTTGGAGGAATTGTTAAACATATTCGCCGTGTTTTTACTAGAAACAATATAAATTTGCATGCAAGTATATTATTTTTGCAAGCAAATATATTATGTTTGCAGGCAAATATATTATGTTTGCCTGTAAATATATAATGTTTGGATGAAATGAAATGACGCTATCGACAGATATTATATGTTTGGCAACAAATATATAATATGTGTGTCATAAACAAATTATGTTTCCATGCAAATACTATATATAATTAATATATTTAGTTATAAAGCAATTATTAATATATGCCAAACAATAGGCGTATTTATTCTACTCTCCAAATTTCTCTATATTTTATTGGAAAAACATAAGTAAAATTAATACATCTACTGTTTGGCGATTATTTAATAACTAAATATATTATAAATCACATTGAATTTTACATCTAATACATTCATTGAAAAACAATAACTACAATCTCTTCATTTATTTTTTATTTATTTTTATTAACGAATATTAATTAAAAACTCTTACAATAAGTTAATACTTTAATATACACAATTAAATATTTTTTTTTTCTTTTTAATACAATTTTATGTTTTATTTATACTAATTTATTTTATTTTTTCACATCTTTCACAATAAAATTAATAAATAAAGGAAAAATATCATTAAATTTTCTGACTAGATGCAGTCTAGCTAAACTAAACGATTATTACCAACTCCAAAAGTTATAATGGCTACATACAACTTTATAAGTATCAAGAATGGAAATTCTCCATTTTTCGAAATATATGTTAATTGTACACAAATACACACAAATATAATTATTACCGGGAAATATATGTATAGTAACTATAAAAATAATATAAGCACACTGCAAATACATATATGGTAGTTTGTAAACATACATTGATTACCTCCAAACATATACAAAAACGTCTTTTTCCTCCGTGTATTTATCGATGTAATTTCTGATAACCTAAATTTAAGAATATCAAAACCTATGATCAAAACCATCCCATATGTATTCCCTAGAAGAACAAACCAATCAACAAAATAAGTGATCTTAACGGCTCAACGTTAAGCTCTTATTTGGAAGCAGCTAAAAAATGCCCTTGACCTTTTAAACTATATGGGCTCAAAAGTATAGGAGTACCTTCTAGGAGCTTCAAGATGAAAAATGTAGTGTATGCTGTTATTTATGTAAGCGCTTAGCAATTAGTAAATAACGCATCCTACACTCTAATGTGAGTGATTTCCGTAGTCCATTATAACGCTGATATGCGTACTCTAACACTATTTTATCGATGCAAAAAAGTTACACAAAAGAAAAAATAATCAGCTCAAAAAGAAAATTTTTGTATACGAAATGTATTTCAAGAACGATAGTTTTGTTTACAAATGTGGTTTTCGCAAAAATACCTTTTAAATAAAAGAAAATATTTTGAGTAAAAAAAATTAATACGTATTCATTTATCAACCCATTCCCACGTCTAAAAAAGAGGTGTAATTCTGCAAACAAATAACTAATTTTTTATTCCCGATTATATTTTTTTGTTTTTTTTTGCAACTAGATTATAAATTTAAAATACCGCATTTAACAAATTGCAAAAATTGACGGAGCTCGCAAAAAGACTTCATGGTAGAAAAAATTAATTAAAAAACTCAACCAGCGATTTATATTTTGCAAACAAATATAGTGATGCAAAAACGTTTCAATTTGGAAAATTTTTTAATTAATTTTTTTTCCAAACAAAGCACTAAACTTTGTTCTATGAAATTAGTATTATAGTCGCCTAGATTATGAATTTAAAGAAAACCATACTTAAAAAATTGCAAAATAATCGCGGTTTGCGAAAAAAGCCTTTGTATTTTTATTTTGTATGGTACAAAAAATTAATTAAAAATATTGATTAAAAGATTTTCCTTTTTCCAATTTTTTTTGTTGTTTTGCAACTAGCCATCAAACTTTGTTATATAAAATAGGTATTATAGTCCCTAGATTATAAAGTAAAAAAAACGCACTTGAAAAGTCACAAATTAATGGCGGAAAGCGAAAAAACATTTTATGGTAGAAAAAATTAATTAAAACACACTATCAGCAATTGACATTCTGCAAACCAAAATAATGATGCAAAAATTGTTCATTTCAGAAAAAAAAATTTCCGCGATATTTTTTTCCAAACTAAGCACCAAACTTTGGCTGAGTTTTTTAATTAATTTTTTCTACCATAAAGCCTTTTTTCGCATTCCGCCATTATTTTGCAATTTGTTAAGTGCGGTTTTTTTAAATTAATAATCTATTATTATTTTTTTTTTAACACGGCGAGCTAGCCAAATTGCTACTAAACTCTGAGAAAGAGCCATTTTTTCGGCTCTTGCACAAATTGATAAATGAGCGAGCCAAAAATTCTGGACGGCTCGAGCCAAAAATTCTGGCTCAAATACAGCTTATTATTTTATTTAATTAATATATTAGTTACTTTATTGTTATTATATTGTTTTTAATTGTTTCAAATTTACATTTGCAATTTCTAATAAAATATCCTTCAAAAATACACTTATTGTTTTTAAATCCTTTAAATGGCAGTGGGAATCATTTGGGTTGTTTAATATAAAGCACCAGGAATGTATATGTACATATTTTTTGTGTGGTTGTAAGCATTTTATCTGTATCTTTACATATTTTTGAATGCTATTTTAAGCACTAACACTGTAATTTTACATGAAATTCGTATGTTCCTAAACATTTTTTAAGCACATAAATAGGTATGATTACATACTTTATGCCTAATTAATGTACGCACAATGTATGTAAATATTTGAATTTAGGCACAAAAATGAATTTTTACTGAAATATAGTAGGAGAAAAAATACCTACTATAAATGGGGTAAATTTACATGAATTTTTATTAGAGTGTACTACAGAAACATTTTTTTATTCTACACTCTAATAAAAATTCATGTAACTTTACCCCATTTATAGTAGGTATTTTTTCTCCTACTATAATTTCAGTAAAAAAACATTTTTGTGCCTAAATTCAAATACTTACATACATTGTGTGTACATTAATTAGGCATAAAGTATGTAATCATACCTATTTATGTACTTAAAAAATGTTTAGGAACATACGAATTTCATGTAATATTATAGAGTTTGTGCTTAAAATAACATTCAAAATATGTAGAGATACAGATAAAATGCTTATAACCACACGTAAGATATGTATATATACATTCTTGGTGCTTTATATTAAACAACCCAAATGATTCCCCACTTCCATTTAAAGGATTTAAAAACAATAAATGTATTTTTGAAGGATATTTTATTAGAAATTGCAAATGTGAATTTTTAACAATTAAAAACAATAAAATAAGTAATATAAGTTAATTAAATAAAATAATAAGCTGTACTTTCGCTCAAACCTATCAACGTTATGTACTTATAGCAAATCTACCTTGAAGAGATTAAAGTATAAAAAAATTATAAACAGTTCTCGTTTATAATAGTTGCGGTATAATCGCATGCCAGCAGAACTTTTTAGAACGTAAAGCAAAGAAGTTATGTTAGATGTGTAAACGTTGAGTTTTCAACATTGATAATTATCCACAACGTTGATAATTATTCACGTTAAGTTAACGTGCATACGAAAAGTAATGTATTAGTTTTCGCTTCACGTTTTTGTGTACTTTGAGTTTTGTTTTCTGAGTTAACGGATATAGTTAAATCGAAAATACAGCTAATTACGTATATGTAACATTAAAAATAAAATAAAATCATATCATTTAACAACTATTTAAAAAAAAATTTAAATTTATTTTGAAGAATGTCAATCGCTGATTGTGTGTTTTAGTTAATTTTTTCTACCATAAAGCCTTTTTCCGCGTTCCGCGATTATTTTACGATTTTTTAAGTGCGGTTTTTTTTAATTCGTAATTTAGGGACTATAATACTAATTTCGTACAACAAAATTTGTTGCTTAGTTTGAAAAAAAAGAAATAAAAATCGCGAAAAATAAAATTTGTAAAAAGGAAATATTTAGCATAATTATATTTGTATGTAGAATGTTAATCGCTGATTGAGTTTTTTTTAATTAATTTTTTGTACCATAAAGTCTTTTCGCATTCCCCCATTATTTTGCAATTTTTTAAATGTGGTTCTTTTAAATTCATAATCTATAGACTATAATACATATTTCATACAACAAAGTTTGGTGGCCAGTTGCAAAAAAAGCAAAACTCTGGCTCTTTCCATCACTGGAAAAAGTAAATTAAAAGTGTTAATCAGCGATTTACATTATACAAAGGAATATATTGATGAAAGAATATACCTTTTTACAAAATTTTTTCGCAACCTTTTTTTACTAACCAATTAATCCTTGGAATAAGATATGGGTATTATAGACCCTAGATTACAAATTTTAAAAACCGCACTTAAAAAATTGCAAAATAATAGCGTACCGCGAAAAAAGACTGTTAAAAAATTGCTAAAAAAACTCTACAGTGATGCAAAAATTTTTCTTTTTGGAAAAGTATTTTTAGCGATTTTTTGCAAACTAAACATATGAAATTGGTATTAGAGTCCCAAAATTATTGCAAAATTTCAAGGTAATAAAAAATAAAATCAGAAATTAAGATTCTGCAAATGAATAAAATTATGCAAAAATTTTCCTTTGTAGAAAAGTTTCTTCGCAAATTGTTTTTTGCAACTATCCACCTCATTTTGATTAGTCAGCGATTAACATTCTGCAAAAATTTTCCTTTTTTTTGAAAAATGTTGTAAACTGGCCAGTATTTCGAAAACTAAATGAGATAGAGCTTAACGGACAGAACTGTTCAATTGGCTTATATTAAAAGCAGCTTCTTTTATACACGCTCCGAGTTTTTTTTTACCAAAAAGAGCAACATTTTGGCTCCTGCCAACTAGAAGATATTCCGTTAATGAAAAGGCCCAAGAGCGAACGCTCTATCTAAAATGTAAAAGAAGACTGTTAAAAGCAAATTTTGTATACATTCTCTTATTACATCTACCAAATAAATAAACGATAAACGATACCAAATACCAAATAAATAAACGATTTTTTTAATTTTTGAACACTGCTCCAAACTTTACACGGGCATTTAGCCATATTTGAGGTTTATATTTATATTTTTTTTTTCTTGAACACAGTCAGTCTCTTTTAGCTGATTTTGTGGTAATTACGTTTCAAATATTTTGATGAACAAATTTTGTATGTATTTTAGAAATAACATTTTGACAATTGTACCATTACTTCTTTAAAGTAAGTACGATTACATACTTTGTGCCTAAAATAAATTTTACATATGTACAATATATGTAAATATAAATACCAATATGCAAAATACTATACTTTTTATGTAACTTTATTCACAAGAAAGCGTAAATAAATTTTTGAAACACTTTATGCTTAAATTTATGCATTTCCTGTAATTTTACATGAAAATTTACATATTTTATAGTAGTAATTTTACAAGCACTTTTTAGAGTGTATAGGTTCAAGAAACTCAGATAAGAAGTACTTTTTCTACTGTGTTTAGCTAACTCGTTTTAAATTAGTGCCAAAAAGGTCGGAATTCTTAAACACAATTTTCAAATCTACAATTTTACATTTTTAAAAAATTTTTTAAAGAAATTTTAAAAAATCAACGATTGTAATTTAAGGTTTTATTAAAAACTTCTTGTACACTCTAATAAAAATTCATGTAACCTTGCCACATTTATAGTAGGTATTTTTTCTCCTACTATAATTTCAGTAAAAATACATTTTTGTGTCTAAATTCAAATATTTACATACATTGTGTGTACATTAATTAGGCATAAAGTATGTAACAATACCTATTTATGTGCTTGAAAAATGTTTAGGAACATACGAGTTTCATGTAAAATTACAGTGTTTGTGCTTAAAATATCATTCAAAAATATGTAAAGATACAGATAAAATGCTTCATATTAACCCAAATGATTCAGACTTCCATTTAAAGGATTTCGAAATAATAAATTTGTTTTTAAAGGATGTTTTATTTGAAATTGCATATGTAAGATTTTTAACATTTAAAAACAATAAAAGCACCAATTTAAGTTAATTAAATAAAATAATAAGCTGTATTTTCGCTCATACCTATTAACGTTAAAAATTTATAGCAAATCTGTGTTGAACAGATTAAAGTATTAAAAAATTATAAACCGTTAAGATTTATAATAGTTGCGGGATAATCAAACCTAACGCGAGGAAGTTATGTTAGATGTACAAACGTTAGTTTTCAACATCGATAATTATCAACGTTGATAATTATCCACGTTGAAAGTTAATGTGCATACGAAAAGTAATGTGTTAGTTTTCGCCTAACAGGTTTTTGTATACTTTGTTTGAGCTTTTTCTCAGTTAACGGATATAACATAGTTAAGTCGAAAATACAGCTACGTACACCTACAAAAAAAATTTGTTGTCCCAACCGAATTTGGTTCCAACCGAATCGACTGAAAATTCGGCAAATATTCAGGACAATATTCAGATTATCAGGAACAGTCAAATATTTTGACTACAATTGAACCCGAAAACTTGCGTTAATTCCGCTTATATTTGACTTGAAACCTATTGAAACATATTGATTCTCGAACTAGCTTATATTTGGAGTAAAATAATATGATTCTGGTATTAATGATGACAATGACTCAGCGAATATTTGAGGCAATTTTTGACTATTAATAGATCTGCTAACTATTCCATGTTCCGTATTGCCCGCACTGTTTCTTCAAGCGAAGTTGATTTTTCTTTGCAATTTTATCTTCTTTTTTGCATATAGTTGTTATAACTTAAAGCTGTTGAAACGGTTTGAAACTTTTTCCTATTCTAGAAATAAAATTTTGACAATTTCATCATTACTTCTTTAAAGTAAGTACGATTACATACTTTGTGTCTAAAACAAAATTTTACATACAATATATGTAAATATAAAGTGATAATGCTTATTCCAATGAAAACATGTTTACCAACATACAAAATACTATATTTTGTATGTAACTTTACTCACAAAAAAGGGCAAGTAAGTTTTACAAACACTTTGTGCTTAAAGTCACGTATTTTCTCTAATTTTACATTAAAATTTCAGGCTTAGTAAAACTCTAATTGAAATCATAGTTTTGTTTTTAGCTACTGCTACAATTACAAAACATTTCGATAGCAGTAGCAAACATAACTGTGTAGTTTTGTTTTTAACAAAAAAGCGAGTCATTGTTTTTGAATAGTTTTGTTTTTCTTCTGCGAGCTTTTCTTACTGCTACAACCAGTAAACACAAACGGAGTTGTAGTTATAGCTAAAAAACAAAAAGAAACAACACACAGAGTCATAGTTGTAGCTAAAAAACAAAAACCCACAATCGAGTTTTGTTTACTTGTTGTATGTATGTAGTTATTAATAAAACCATGCGAGTCTTTGTGAGAGTTTTTCTGGTAGCTTTTTGGGAGTCTTTCTGGTAGTTTTTGTGGTAGTTTTTTGCGAGTTTTTCTTTCTTGTGTTTTTTGTTAAAAGATAGGTAGACAAGTAAAATACAAAGGTGCCAATGGAAAAAAGGAAGTAATGTTATAATCATTGATTGTATATCTTTGTTCAATTGAGTTCAATTATATAAAACGCAATGCAAATATGTAGAAAATGTTATAATTTTTTTAAATTTAAATAGACTAAATACACTAAAACTTTTAAAATAAAAATTCCAAAAATTTGCGAATTTTAAATTTCTAAAATGAAAATAAAAATTTAGGTAATTTTGTTTTTAACAAGTGTTTGAATAGTTATTTGATCAATTCAAAATAAAAAAGAAATAATAGCCGTTTTTTCTAATCACTTGGATTTAATAAATCCAAAAGGTATTTCTAAAAGTGCTCAACAGATGGCGTTAGATTCTTCCTATTTTAAAAAAATTTTCTGTCCGACACTTCTTTCACCCTAATTTTTAATACCGAATTCGATGTTGAAGGATTCTACTTTAACCTTTAATTTATAATTATATTTTACATAAAACAGCGATCAACAGTCTGCCTTTTCAGTTTCATCACTTCAATTTATGTTTTTACACAATTGAAAAATTCCATTGCAATATTTATTATTCACTAATTGGATTTAATTAAATTACTTACTGTAGAGTGAAAAATTGCCATTTCTATTTGAGCTATTTCTCCACGTCCAAGATGAAAAATATGTATTTGGTGAGGTGTAGTTTTTTTTTCTAAACATATTTCATAAAAAAAATTTTAAGAAAAACCTTTTATTTGTTAGTTTTTCAATTTTTTTGTTTCTCTTTTAATTTTGATTCGTTTTTTTTTCTGACATTAAATTAATAGGCTGTTTCATATATTTGTGCTTTTATTGTGGATTTATTAAATCCAGCTTTTTTTTGGATTTAATAAATCCATTTTTTGTATGAAAAATTCTAAATCCAGGTGATTAAAAAACACACTAAATGTTTGCAAATTTTATTAATAAATTAATATTTTATATGGCGTCTTATATGCAAAATTCGCAATTTGTCAAAAATAATTCTCTCAATAATTTTGTGATGGATTAACTGAATAATTTAATAATTTAACCAATATCTTGTTCAAAGAATCAATTTGAGTTTTATTTAATTCTTTTCATAGAATCAAACGAACTGATTAATTTAATTTCAACTGCAAATGATTCCTTTGATTCAGACCTTTAAAAAAAATAATTGAATCATCAGTAATAATTCAATTAATTTCCAAAACAGAATAAAAAATATTTTTGATACGCGAATTACTACTATATGTTAATTTTTTGATTCGCGAGAATAACATTTTTTTTTATTCCGAATTTAAAATTGTTTTTTTTTATGAATTGCGAATTATTTTGGGCAATAATATTTCTGTAAGAAATAAACTTTCATTGAATACATCAATTTAATAATAATTTTAAATGCAAAATAAAATTTTCTTGCAATAAATTAATGTTTTGAATTGAAATGGAATCCTACAAACGAATTAATAAATCAGCTGTTTTGTAATCATCTTTGAAAATAATTCTTTTTGAATCAGTTCTTCATAGCTCTGATTTGATTTATACTTCGCGAATTATGTTTTAAAACAAATTATTCAATCGAATCAAAATCGAATCAATATAAATTAGACCAAATCATTATCTCACTTTATTCAATATCAAATCATTGATTTAAAATTATTCACTGATTCTTAAAATGAATAAATTCTTACTTCAAGCTCAGTGCATAAGTAATAAAACAAAAATTCTGAACGGAGAAGATTTTAAATCACTGAACGGTAACATGGTTTTAAATATGCAATAATATTTTTAATTTAAAATCGTCTTTATTTTTAACCATACGGTTTGTTTTTTTTTGTATTTGAACACCCTACAAAATATTTTGTAGATTTTAAATACAAACCAAATTAAAGCACACAAAATTTTAACTAAAGTCGATTTAATTAAAAAGATAAAGAGAACCTTTATTTAGTAGGGCTGAATGATTCACTGATAAATTTTTTAAAATTAAACAAGTTACTGAATTAATTCATTTGACTTGATAAAATAAAAATTCATTTGATCTTAAAGCGGCCCATACATTAAGGAACATTCGTGAAAAAATTCCCATTATTTGTGAATGTGTGTGTGTGTGTGTGTGCGTGTTGACATCGTGCAATTCGTGTTTACAAAATTTGTTGATAATTTTTGTTCCCTACTCAATGTTCCTTAATGTATGTGCAGCATAACAGTGCCAAATTAGAAACAATCTTGTTCAATGATTGCTCGTTTTTTTTAATTTCAGATCAGGTATTGAATTTATGAATTAAATCTTTGATGCTCTCACCAATATAGATTTTCTTTCTTTCAAAAAACAAACACAAAATGGACTAAAAAAATACTTCTAGGATTTTATGCATATTTTTATATTAATTACAAACTTATTATTTTGGGTGTTGCAACGCATTGCAATAATTCTATTTACCAAAAAACATTTCACCGTTATCATCAGGCTTGCCACATACTTTTATTTGTTGTCCCCAAACAAATCTTAAAATATTCCCAAAAAATCCCATTTATAAAAAATGTTGAAAAAGCTATTACAGTTTCTTCAATTTGCTCAAACTAACCTTATCCAAACTAATTTTAATTTTTTTTTAATCTTCAAGATTTTGAAATTATTTAAAAAAAAATGGAGTTTTTCAAGTTTGTTTTTTAAATAAAGTAGTAAGTAAAAGTATAATTCTTTAATCTGATTTTTAAATCCAATTAAAGTTTAAACAAAAAGATTCATTTTGTTGATTTAATTATTTTCTACTACAATCATTCAATATCTTTTTAAAGCATCAGTTTGACTTTTGCTGATTCTTTTCATAGAATCAAAGGAAATGATTTAATTTTAACAAATCAATGTAACCAAAGTGGTTGCCTTGATTTATAGTTCGGGAATCATATCATAAAACAAATAATTTAATGATGATATTGCAATAAAATTTAAATTAAGTGCCTTCAGAATTGATTCTATTCAAATTTTAATAAATCTCATCCTCACTTTATTCAATTTGAAATCATTGATTTAAAGTGATAATTAATTATTCACTAACTCATAAAATTAATCAAATTTAATGCCAGTTTATTATTTCTCAATATTTTAGATATTTGGACATTAATCCTATAAAAATCCTAGGCATAAAGGATTTATTCATGTCAAAAAGCTTTGAAGTGTTACAGAAAATGTATAAAAGGGTAAATTTTTACCTTCGAAATTACGTGCAAAAAACTTTACTAAATTTTTTTGAAAACTATACAAAATTAGTATAATCTTCAAAATTTACGAAAGATTTTAAATATCCCCAAAACATTTTTTAAATGCCCAAAAAGATTCTCTGTCCCCAAGACCAACAAAAAATTTCCAAATTTAGAGACAAAACAACAAGTCTGGCCAGCTTACATATGTATGTATATTGCACATTTTTTATTATGTAGGCATTAAGTAGTTTTTCTAATATTTGATTTTAAAGACTCCCATAAAACTCGCTCAATAACTCTCACAATAACTACCACTTTTTTTCTGTTGTGCTATGTTGTTATTGACTTGTGTGTGTAGCTTTTCTTTTATTTCAATAACTCGACTACAGAGTTTTTAATTATGATTTTTTTGAGCTATTGCTATTTCACAAAAGCTCTCGTTGTATTTTTTGCTTTTTTTCAAAACAAAACTATTGCTACTGCTCTAAAAATAAAACTTGCATGTAGCAGTAGTGGTAGTTTTGTTTGAAAATAAAAACTCTTCGATTTTAAGCTAGAGTTTATAGTTAAATTTCGTTGCTACTGCTACAATTGCCGTAGCAATTCTAACCCTGAATGGTACATGAATATTTTTAAAATCTGAATTTAATTTTTCATGAATTAAGCTTAAATTGAATTAAGTTTTTCGAAGCTCTGCTCTGTAGCTATTTAAAAGCCTGGAAACTTTCGAGTGTTGCACTTTTACATTTTCCGCAAATTTACGCGCACTGAGAACCGGATTTTTTATATATTCATGCAAAATAATTTGCCTCGTATCTAACTCTTTGGTCATTTTTGACGAAACTAAAAGTCAAATTCGAATGAAATTTCTCATACATGAAACTTAGGTCATGGCCCACTACGGGTATTTGAATTTCAAAATATATAAATTTTTTTGAGTAAGTTATAAGTTTTTCAAAGTGTCGCAATTTTGGTGTGTTCACCCTTTAAGAGCATTAGATGTGTTGTGTTTTTTGCTTCATTCTTATGCATTCAACATTTGAGGTAACCAGATGTTTACGTTTTCGCGGCTATTCCTATTGTCTGTCAATTCGCCTTAAATCCGCGCGTTAGCTATCCTATTTATAATACGCTTGTGCTGTTAGAAAACATATGTTACGCTTTTGAGGCGCGTTTTTTTTTTGTTCGTCCTATACTTCGGCGCGTTTGCCGAGAAAATTTTGCATTTTTCTTAATAAAACACTAAATTCTTGGAACTTTCGACTATTTTTCGACTTTGTAGTTAATTTCAACAATAAAAGTGAAAAAATAAACATAAAATTTGTAATACGGATTTTTGATTTTTTTGTCTGCCAAGTTTCTGGCATTGAGAAAAACATCTGTTTTCTTTCAAAAACACACAAAAATATAAACTTTTTGCTATTTCATATTAAGTTTTTTTGGGGGATAAAGTTTTTTCATATAGGTGCACCTAGGTGCGGAACGCTTTCTGTCTGCTATTCCTAAGAAGCGATTCCTTTAATGAATAACCTAAGCAGCTCACTACGTCTGGTTTTTTTTAAACCACGTATCTCTTGGAAATGCCGTCCAAACTCCCGTTTGTCGGCAGCTAAAGTGAGAAGGCGGTCAATAAGTAACCTGAATGGCATGAATATCAATGCTTCTCAGGTAATTAGGCCAAAATAACTGTGACTGAAACTCAATTGACTTAAATTTGCCTGACTAGAGGTTGTTGGCAGCCCCAACACTAGGATCGGATGCTGTGGTCCAATCAATCGCACATCTTAAAATTAACGGATTAACGAAACAACACAAATAACACAAAGATTAACACAAATTGATTTAACGGCACAACCAATTGGCTATCGAATAAGGACAAGAATCGGAACATGGAACGTAAGAACACTCTCAGTTGCTAGAAGCTCCAATTGGAGTGATGTAATTATATTATTTATAAGTACACTTAAAAAAAAAAAATTATGTAAAGTCAGCAAAAGATGTTTCTGTGTCAGCAAATTTTTAGTCAGGAGCGTACTTGCAAAAAAGTTGGTAATTTCAGCTAAAGTGGAGCTGATTTTTACCAAAAAAAAAAATAGTAATCTCAGCAAAAGTTTTGCTAACACTTAGTCGATTGCAAATAAAAACAATCCTTGCTAAAATCACTAAACTTTTTGCTGAATATTAGTAGACTGAAAAAAACTCCAAAAATTTGTAGAAAAATTTTACTTTAGTTAATTTATTTGCTGAATATTTAAATATAGAGATGGTCTAGAGTTGTTTTTTTAATTATCATTTCCGTTGTCTGTACTACATCCAGACAAGATGCGACATCTACATCTTGTCTATCTGGTTGTCGTTCAAGGAATTTCAGCAAAAAAATTGTAAACTTGATATACAAGACGTTATACTAATTTTTCTACTAACTTATTTTTTGAGTATACATTAACTAAAATATAAAAAAAATTAAGTTTTTATAAAAATAAAAAGTTATTCCACTGCAAGTCGGCTAATTGAAGAGAATATAAAATTCCAACTTCCATGATTAAGACACAAAATTAAAAATATTTATATAGTCAAATTGAAAATACAAGAAAATACAATACGTTAAAACTTGATGAACATTCAAACACAGTAATAGTACAGTAAATTCAGTGTGGCACTACATGAGGCCCCCACCAGTAACACAAAAAAAAAAATAAGAAAAGTTGTGTTGCATTTGTGAGATATACAGGGTGATTGACTTGTGTTATTAGTGTACCCAGGTTTAAGTAAATCAAGTGATAAGATTTTAATTATATTATCACATTGTACACTAAAAGTATTACATTTCCTTTCAATAACTTTAAAAGGACCATCATAGGGAGCTTCTAAACCATTGAATTTAATGACTTTTTCAAAAAAGTAATCGCAATTAAAAACATCTTTCGGAACAAAAGAACGAATATTACTTCCATGATGAATGACCTGATTTCTCACAGAAGTAAAATTATCCCTTAACCTTTTAAGAACCTGGTCCGAAGTTTCCAAACTGTCTGAATGAACAACCAAATCACCTAATGCGGCGTTTACAGTACGATTCTTAAACACGTTTATGTAAAAGTTAAACATATCAGGGGGCTTACCGCGTAACTCGATTCGAAAAAAAATTTTCGAATTCGTAAATTTTTTACCTTTCGTAAAAAGAAAAGTTTTAGCAAAATTCTTACTTTTTGAATTTGTATGTGTAGTGTACAAGTTTTAGGATAAAATTAAATTAAAAAGTAAAATTTTTATACATAATTATATTTTGAACAATATTTGCAAGATTTACGAATTCGAAAAATTTTTTTCGAATCGAGTTACGCGGTTACCCCCCCCCCCCCCCACACTTGAAAATTAACCCCTCAATTCATAAATGATTTGTAAAGTTATAGCAGGTTTACAAAACTTCATTTTCATACAAAATTTGTACATTAAACCTATAATTTTACAAAGTGTTTATGCATTTAGGGGTAAGTGTTTAAGTTAAACATCTCGAACAGCTGTTAATTAACAATTGTAAAAAAAAACAAAAATTTAACAAAATTTCCCAAAAAGTTATTTTTTCTTCCGGAGACAATAATTAATAATTTTTGGCATTATCTAATTTTATAATTGCTATAAAAAGTGAAATAACATTGTCCTTAATATACTATTATTTTAAGGGGAACACAAAACCGAGGTATATAATGGTTAACTATAGTTCTTGTTATAGTCTGAGAAGAAATGTCCCTAGTCGGATATACCTCAGACCACCTAGTGAATCGATCAAAAATTGTCAATATATATTTACAATATACACATTGAAACTGGAAGAGGTTCCACAAGTTCCATATGAAGATGTTCAAATCTACCAGATGGTATACTAATTTTCTCAATTGGAGAATTGGTATAATATTAATTCTCCGATTTCTGAGAATTAATAGAATTTGTAGTCCATAAATTGATATCCTTTCTCACTGAATGCTAGAAATATTTACTTTGTATAAGTTTTCTTATAGTATGTAAGCCGGATCAGAAAAATAATGTAAGTTCAGAAAAACTACACTCATACAAATAAGTCCGTAAAAATAGCAGAAAAAGTTACTAAAAATTAGTTAAAAATTATGCTGCAGAAAAAACTGCTAATATTAGCAGAATCAGTTTGCTAAATATTAATAAAATGAAAACAGCAAAAAAAAAACTGTTAAATTTACAGAATTTTAGTAATATTTGGCCTAAATTTTTGTTAATTGCAAATAACAATTTAACTTGCTGAAATCAGCAAAAAAAATTGCTAAATAATAGTAAAATGAAAATAGCAAAAAAAAAACTGTTAAATCTACAAAAAATTTTCTAAAATTTTCTGAAATCAACAAAACATTTGCAGATTACTAGTGGACTGGAAAAAGGTAAAAAAGGAGCAAATGAATTGAAAATTAATAAATAATAAATAAATGTGTATTTAATGTGTCAATTAATTGAAATTTTTTTCAATTGGCATTATTCAATGCCATTTATAATTGATGAAAGAATTATTTGTTTTCATGTTTTAATAAAAGAATAAATTAAGAAAAAAATTAAAAATTCGCGTATTTCTTATATTTTTTTTATATTACAATGCTTTTTCTTCAATTATGTGTACATTTCATTACCATTGTTTTCATCAATGCAAATTGAAAAAAATTTCATTGGCATTGAATGGTGATGAAATTGTTTGGCATTGACATTGAGATAAAGTAATGCCAATTATATTTCAATGCCAATGAAAATTTCCCAAGCATGATTTTTTGTAAAATTGGTAATATTTATAGACAATAATATGTTAACCCAAAATACAACCATACTAGGTAGATGCATTAGAACAACAAACACAACAAACAACAACAAAAAATGTAATCGGCTACTTTTGATACATAGCGAAAGCATACGAAAAAATCCCTGAACTGTCATAATAAAACCCTGAACTGTCAAACTCTCCCCTAATGCATCTACCTAGTATGGTTGTATCATGATATTAACCATAACAAAATGTATTTCAGAGACCCTTCTTTTGATTTTCATTGTTTGCTGATCGGATATGTACTTCCGAATTTTTTTGAGTTTCCATTTTCACCTCTAAAGCTCCACCCACAGGAAAGAAGGTGTCGCCGATTAAAAATATTGTATTCTTTAAATAAGCTTAAAAGTACAATATTGTGGTAAAAAATTAGGGTCTTCCCCGAAACTCCACTTGCTCCCCAGAGATACTTTTAACCACTATTTTCATATTAAAATGGTTCGTCCAAAATAAACCTTGATCTTTGAAAATTAATGTATTACGATAAATAGAAACTTTTCTCATAAATTTTAATAATTTAGATATTTTATGAGTAGGACAAATTTTCAACCATTTCAATTTAGCTTTATTTAAAAAATTTTTGCATTATTTTTGTCGAGTTAAAAATATGCAGTAATTTTTATGAGTCATTTAACATTCTGTTTATAAGCGCTCCAAAATTGGTGGTTTAGTTAAAAAAAATTTGTAAAATTAGCAACTCTTCTTTTAAAAATTAGTAACTAAAATTCAGCAAAATTCTGTAAAGTTAGCAAATTTATTGTTAAAAATTAGTAACTAAATTCAGCAAAAAAAATAGCAAAAAAGTTTGTAAGTTAGTAATGTGGAGGTAGCAGAAAAATTAACTAAAAATTAAATTTTAACTAAAAATTAGTTAAAAGTTTGTTAAGTTGAAGTACTAACAGTTTTACTAACTTTTCTACAAACTTTTTTCTATGAGTGTACGCAAAGAATGTGGAATAAAATCACGATTAGTTCTATCTGATACATCACGCCAAACTTTATAGTTTAGAAAGGGAATTTCAGATTCCTGCAAATTATTCCTACTCTCAAAAAAATAAGTTAGTAGAAAAATTAGTAAAACGTCTTGTATATCAAGAGTATTAGTTTTCAGCAATTTTTTTTGCTGAAATTCCATTTTCAGCAAAATTTTTAGTTATATTTTTTTGGCACTAAACTAATTTTGAACTAATGTTTTACTAATGTATTTTGCTACAAAAATTGTGCTGATAACCGCATTTATAGCGTGGACGACAACCAGATAGACAAGATGTAGATGTCGCAGCTTGTCTGGATCTACTCGTAGTACAGACAACGGAAATTATAATTAAAAAAACAACTCTACACAATTTCTATATTTAAATTTTCAGCAAATAAATTAACCAAAGTAAAATTTCGCTACAAGTTTTTCGAGTTTTTTTCAGTCTACTAATATTCAGCAAAAAGTTTAGTGATTTTAGCAAGGATTTTTTCATTTGCAATCGACTAAGTGTTAGCAAAACTAAGTGTTAGCAAACTTTTTTTTGGTAAAAATCAGCTCGCTGATTTTCAGCAAAATTTTTGCTGAAATTACCAACTTTTTTGCAAGCACGCTCCTGACTAAAAATTTGCTGACACAGCAACATTTTTTGGTGACTTTACTGACTTTTTTTTTGAGTTTACAAGAGCTCAACGATGCATAAATTTTGGGGCCCGGACCTTTTCGGTTTCCGAAATATGACGTCACGAAAATTGGAAAAAGGGTAAAATTTGACTAAAGTATGATTATATAATCGACAATAACTTTTAAACTGTTTAAGATCTAAAATTCATTTTAGTATTATTTAAGAATGTGACCTTTAAAATGGTATACACATCGATTTTTTTCATGGAAGGGTAAAAGGTAATTTCTTGGGGTCTTGAGTTCAAATGCCCATATCTCGAAATGCGCATTTTTAAAAATTCTTAACAAAATATATGTATTTAATTGAACCCCCTTCTATATTTGTAACATTTGTCATGGGTCTATTTTTTTGTAAATTAACACATGTAAGTATATTAGACCGACTCACGAAAAAAAGTAAAAAAAGTGCCCCCCTCAAAATAAACCTTGGTTAGTTTTATGATGATTCCCAAAATATTTCGGGTCTAGCAATGAGATCTCACGAGCTGGACCATTTTTAAAAAAGGTCAAATTCCTTAGGCAAGAATGAAATCCGGATAGGGACATGCCTCCAACAGATTATTTTTCACAATTTGTAAGATACGTTTGGGATTTTAGCATATTTAATTCGTTTAATGCAATTAATGTATATCCCGATAAAAATAAAAATAAGAAAACTAATATGCAAGAGCTTGTGCAGATTTGGATGTTACTGACACTTTAGAAAACATTGTTTTCTATTGGCGTTTACACATGAATATATGTTACTACATTGCTAGATCTGTCAAAAAACAGAGTAGTATATTGGAAGATGACAAAGCAAATTGTGGTAAATTCTTTGTTGTTTTTTTTGTTTTTTCTTTGATATTTTGAATGTTTAATAACACTCCTAGACGAGAATAAGAAATTCTCATTGAGTTTGTAATTTAACTTAACAAATATATGAAGTTCGGATAGGGACATGCCTCCAACAGATTATTTTTCACAATTTGTAAAATACGCACGGTGCTCTGGATCAAATTTTGTTAAAATTTTTGATTTACCCCAATTCAATAATAAAAATTTATCATTAAATTAAAATACGCGTGTGTGTAATTCTTTTAAGAAAATTCAAAAAAACCTTTCATATGAAGTGGTGTATGTTGCCTTCAGCTAAAATGCAAAATTCTTACAAAAACTAAAAAAATACCTTTTTTAAAAATGGTCCAACTCGTGAGATCTCATTGAGCCGAAATATTTTGGGAATCATCATAAAACACACCAAGGTTTATTTTGAGGGGGCACTTTTTTTTTACTTTTTTTCTGCCCATATAAGGTGAGTCGCTCTAAAGTATATATATTAGACTGGCACTTATTTGAAAAGTTGCTCCGAATCCCGATTTTAGGGGCTTATTTTGTGAGGTTACTGGAAAAACTAATCCATAAAAAAATTCAGCTCAATCACCAAGTTTTTGAGCTATTCCTGGCCCTTCAAAGTTTTGTATTAGGATTTACAAGGGGAAAAATTATTTTTTTGGCTTTTTGAAAATACTGGCTCTTAAAAAACTGTATTTCTAAAAAATGTCAATAGAATAGTAATTTAGACTGAATTACCTTTCTAACAAGGCATAAAAATCCGAAATCGGTTGGAAAATATTAAATTCGCCGAAATCATTGGAATAAATTATGAAACATATTAAGCATATCGCACACACAAAAAAATAATATTCATATTTGAATACGAAAATCCCATGTTCAATAAAAAAAATTTTTGAATTTCCTGCGATGACGATTTTTGCAGAATTGATAATGAAAATTGTAAGCACGTTGTTGAAATTATTTTGTTTTTCTGTCAATAAAGAAAGTTATTGATTTGATAAAACACAATTATTGAATTTTTGTGATTTTTAATGAAAGAATGTGTTGATTTAACACAATGTTTTAATAAATTTATTTATTAAATTTATTTACTGAAAAATGAAAAAACAAAAAAAATTATAAAGGGTGCAATAAAATTCTAAATCTTTCATATTACTAACTAACTTTATAATTTTATTAAACTTTTCCGCTTCACACATAATATGTGCAACCGCATCAGTATTTTTACCAATTAAGGTCAAACTAAATTGTTTCAAATCGATTCTGTAGTCACAACTTCTTTAAAATTCTTATTTGGCACACTGTTTGCCTTTTACTAACTATTGAAATTAAATGTTGATTGTAATAACCAAAATCCAACAAATATTTGGTATTAGTTCTTTATTAACAATTTTTTATTGAATGTTGGTTATGCCATCCAATGTTAAAAATACATTAGAGGTATCTTAAAATAGATTTTCGGTTCTGACATCCAAAATAGCAAAAAGAAACTGCTTGTGCAACTTTGGTGAACACAACTAATATAAATACAAAACTGTAACTGAATTAATTGTTCCAAATACCAAATAATTTAAATAAAAATAATATTGGTAACTGTAACTGATAAATTGGTTATTCAAATAAAATAATAATAAAATTTTAATTTTTGTCATATAAGAAAAGTAAAAAACAATTAGAATTTTTTTATAAAAAAATAAACCAATACAAAAAATACAAGAAATATATTTTAAAAAAATATCATGTAGTAATAGTGTAATAATATTTGATTTGTGGAAATGTGGAATACGGCTGATATCAGCCTGCAGCCAAATGCATTAAAATGGTAAATTAAATGGTTTGAATTAAATGTATGAAGGTCAGTAAATCTTTCTTCAATTTTTTTTTTTATTTATAGATGTGAAATAGTCATTCAAAATACTGCTAAATAAAGTCCCTGACCAATGTGCTGTATTAATATTGTGAAATGATGCTTTATCTGTGCGAAATTGTCTATTTTTCGCTGAGCTGGAGTTTTCCCATAGAATGGAGTGTATGTTTTTTACATAACAGTGTTTTTTATACGTTTTAATGTATTAATATTGCAATTAATTAATAAAAAATAAATATATAATATACATATGTTCCATTTGGTAGGAATTCAAAATTCGGTTGGATCTACCAATGTTTGTCAATACGGTTGGGTTTACCAAATAAATTTTTGGAATTCAGTAGGTACAACTGAAAATTCAATATTCACAATAAAATTTATTAAGAACCGCAACCGAATAATGTGATAGTACATGTGACTACCAAAATTCGGTTGGCAAAGAATTCGGTTACCACAACTAATTCGTTTTCTGTGTGTATTTCTTATATTTTTTTTAAATTACAATGCTTTTTCTTCAATTATGTGTACATTTCATTAACATTGTTTTCATCAATGCAAATTAAAAAAAATTTCATTGGCATTGAATGGTGATACAATTTTTTGGCATTGACATTGAGATAAAATAATGCCAATTATATTTCAATGCCAATGAAAATTTCCAAAGAATGATTTTTGTAAAAGTGCACTGATAGAATTTTCGTTCATACTATTAATGAATCGATTTCATTGATCTGAATTTATTGATTTAATGAAAAATTTTCATTGAATTAATGAAAAATTCATTAATTTAATGAATTTTTTCATTATATATTTTCAACTAACCCGCAAGATATGCTATAATTTTTATAAGCGTTTTGCATTTGCTAATTACTAAAACAGATATATGTTTTAGTAATGAAAGCTAGGGTTGCAAAATGAAATTATTTAAATTTTGATCAATCGGTAACGCGGTAATGTTTACATTCTGGTGATTGCGGGTTCAAGTCGGGTTCAAGTCGAGTTCAAGGAGATGTCAAAAACGTTACAAAAACAAAAAAGAAATATGTACATATATGTACAAATATGTACAAATAAAAATTAATAAAATAAAAATAAACAATAAATAAAAAAACGCAAAAAAATTTATTTTTTTTTTCAACTAGTTTTCATTTAATGAATACGTTTTATTGATTTAATGAACGCGTTCTTTGGGGACTTTTCAATGAAAAATATCATTGGATCAATGAACAAATTCATTAATACTATGCACAAAATTCTATCAGTGTGGTAATATTTATAGACAATAATATGTTAACCCATGATACAACCATACTAGGTAGATGCATTAGAACAACAAACACAACAAACAACAACAAAAAATGTAATCGGCTACTTTTGATACATAACGAAAGCATACGAAAAAATCCCTGAACTGTCATAATAAATCCCTGAACTGTCAAACTCTCCCTAATGCATGTACCTAGTATGGTTGTATCATGATGTTAACCATAACAAAATGTATTTCAGAGACCCTTCTTTTGATTTTCATTGTTTGCTGATCGGATATGTACTTCCGAATTTATTTGAGTTTCCATTCTCACCTCTAAAGCTCCACCCACAGGAAAGAAGGTGTGGAAGGTAAAAATACATTTTTGTGCCTAAATTCAAATACTTACATACATTGTGTGTACATTAATTATGCATAAAGTATGTAATCATACCTATTTATGTGTTTAAAAAATGTTTAGGAACATACGAATTTCATGTAAAATTACAGAGTTTGTGCATAAAATAGCATTCAAAAATATGTAAAGATACAGATAAAATGCCTACAACCACACGTAAAATATGTATATATACATTCTTGGTGCTTTATATTAAACAACCCAAAGGATTCCCATTTCCATTTAAAGGATTTAAAAACAATAAATTTATTTTTAAAGGATATTTTATTAGAAATTGCAAATGTAAATTTTTAACAATTAAAAACAATAAAATAAGTAATATAAGTCAATTAAATAAAATAATAAGCTGTATTTTCGCTCATACCTATCAACGTTAAGTTTTATAGCAAATCTACGTTGAAGAGATTAAAGTATAAAAATATAAACAGTTAACGTTTATAATCGCATGCCAGCAAAACTTTTTAGGACGTAAAGCAAAGAAGTTATGTTAGATGTGTAAACGTTGAGTTTTCAACATTAATAATTATCCACAACGTTGATAATTATTCACGTTAAGTTAACGTGCATACGAAAAGTAATGTGCTAGTTTTCGCTTCAAACACGTTTTTATGTACTTTCAGTTTTGTTTTGTGAGTTAAAGCACCGTAAGTTGTTTGAGTTTCACGTGAAAACACTGTTATGCTCCATATAAAAAAAATGATTTTTCACGACAATCAGTTTCACGTGAAAATTGTGTAGAGTTTGTTTTCACGCAAATTTAATGTACAAGACTATTATTTTTCTTGGGAAAAAGTGACATTTTGTGTTTATTTTGATTGTGCAAAAAAAAGCAAAACTCCGGCTCTTTCAAGAGCTCTTTCCATCCCTGGAAAAAGTTAATTAAAAGGGTTAATCAGCGATTTACATTATAAAAGGAATATATTGATGAAAGAATATTCCTTTTTGCAAAATTATTTTCGCAAACTTTTTTTTGTAAACCAATTAATCTTTGGATATCGGTATTACTTATAGACCCTAGATTACAAATTTTAAAAACCGCATTTAAATTATTGCAAAATAATAGCGTAACGCAAAAAAAGACTGTTAAAAATTTATTAAAAAACTTTAGGGTATGCAAAAATTTTCCTTTTTGGAAAAGTTTTTTTTAGCGATTTTTTTTTTGTTACAAACTAAGTACATGAAATTGGTATTATAGTCCCAAAATTATTGCAAAATTTCAAGATAATAAAAAATAAAATCAGAAATTAACATTCTGCAAACGAATAAAATTATGCAAACATTTTCCTTTTTAGAAAATTTTCTTCACAAATTGTTTTTTGCAACTAGCCACCTCACTTTGATAAAAGATACGGGTATTACAGACTTAGTCAGAGATTAACATAACTAACTAAACAAATATATTGATGGAAAAATTTTACTTTTTGAAAAATGTTGTAAACTGACCGTCTTTGAAAATGGCCAGTGCCTCAAAAACTAAATGAGAAAGCGCAAAACGGACAGAACTGTTCAATTGGATCATATTAAAAGCGGCTTCTTTTATACAGGCTCCGAGTTTCTTTTTACCAAAAATAACAAAATTTTGGAAGATATTCCGTTAATAAAAGGCCCACGAGTGAACGCTCTATCTAAAATGTAAAAGAAGACTGTTAAAAGCAAATTTTGTATACCTTCTTTTATTACATCTACCATTGGAATTTGCGGTCACTGCTCCAAACTTTACACAGGCATTTAGCCATAATTGTGGTTTATATTTATTTATTTCTTGGACACAGTCAGTCTCTTTCAACTGATTTTGTGGTAATTTCGTTTCAAATATTTTGATGAACAAATTTTGTATGTAGTTTAGAAATAAAATTTTGAAAATTTTAACATTACTTCTTTAAATTAAGTACGATTACATACGTTGTGTCTAAAACTAATTTTACATACAATATATGTAAATATAAAGTGATAATGCTTATTCTAATAAAAACATGTTTGCCAACATGCAAAATACTATACTTTCTATGTAACTTTATTCACAAGAAAGCGTAAACAAATTTTAGAAGCACTTTGTGCTTAAAGTTACACATTTCCTCTAATTTTACATGAAAATATACATATTTTATAGTAGTAACTTTACAAGCATTTTTTAGAGTGCGGAATATAACAACACAAGATTAAGTACTTCAATCCTGAAAATTAGGGCAAAGTATAAATACACTAAATTGCCCCTGTGTAAGGTCAGAGGTAGCGTTGCCAGACGTCCCGCTTTCGGCAGGATTGTCCCGCTCTTTGTCATCAATTCCCGCGTCCTGCGCAGGACAGCAAATTCCCGCTTTTTTTAAATTTCGTGAAATTTTACTTTCGACAATAACCTTTAAAATCTTTTAAAGTTACGAACAAAAATGCTATTGGATAAACAATAATTTGTAAATGTTGTTTTTTTTACTTTTTTATTTTCTTAACGATATTACTTGCACTGATATAAATTAATCTGTTCAAATAGCAGAAGAACCTAATCAAAAAATTGCTAAAAAAAAGGGCTCTCCAGAAAAAACTGCTTAAAATAAGATAAAAATAGCAAAAATACACATTTTAAATAGAGTTTGCTATTCGGTTTTATTCGAAACCGAAACCCCGGTTTTTCAAGCCTCAAAATCGAAAACCGACAATAATAAGTCGGTGTTTCTTAAATACTTTAAACAATTAAAATAATTTAATAAATTGCATCGTGGTGTACAATTAAAATCAGAAAATATTCACAAAAGAGCCCTAACACCTTCTGATGCAGCCTCCGAATAATGAGAATTATTGGAAAATCTATAATTTGCTGAGCAAATTTATAATTTTTAAATAATGAAAAAATTTTTAATGCACTCATAAATACGAGTCTAATATGTTTCATTTATAAATCCAAAATTTGACCACTCTGAAAAAATAAGTCCAAAATTTGAGCACTTTAATAAACTCATAAATACGAGTCTAATATGCTTCATTTATAACTCGGCTGGGATATTATTGAATCTTGAATTTCAAAAAGGGCTCATCTCCTATTTTACAAAATTTTGTATTTAATTGCAATTAAAATTTTATCCATCAAATATTACTTTAAAAAATTTTTTATTTTTGTTATAACGGGTATAATAAACTGAGGATTATAATTTTAGAAAAAAATGCACCAAAATGTCAAGTGGTTGAAGAGATATTGAGTTTCACATATTCAGTTCAGATGTCAACCGTGTATTTTTCAAAAAGTCCTTTTTCGTAGTCCGCGAAATTTATGAAATTTTATCTTTATATTTTTTTAAATAAATTGCTAAAATTTAAATTTATACTCTTGAAAATACAGATTTAGTTGCGGACAAAAGAATAAAAAAATTTAATTCATAATGGCCGCCGCGACCTCGGCGGCACACCTCAATCCGATGGTCCAAATTTTCGATGACGCTGAGGCATAATTGAGGTTCTATGCCGTAAATGTGCCGAATTATCTCATCGTTTAGCTCTTGAATTGTTGCTGGCTTATCGACGTATTGTCGGCCAATAGACATCGCCACCACGTGAAATAACACTGCCATTGAATTTCTCGCGCAAAAGAGCCATTGTTTCGTTGGCTGTGTGGCAAGTGGCACGATCCTGTTGAAACCACATATCGTTCAGGTCCACATTCTCATTTTCTGGCCACAAGAAGTCCGCACCAAACACAAAAACAGGTGTTTTCACATTTCCTTCAGACCCGATTTGCTGAAATTTGTGCACAATTCTCCCGATTGTGGACACATTTGGTCGATTATGCTGACCAAAAAAATCACGAAGTGCACGAAATGCATTTTGATTTGAACGCCCATTTTCATAATAAGCCTGAATAACTTTAACGCGTTGCTTGTCGCGTCGTGTGTCTTTCCATGGTTCAAATTGAGTTAGTCTAAAATTGAGAAATGTCAAATGAAATGCAGAAAAAAACTTGACGTTTAGGTGTGGTTCACATTCAACATCGGCCCTTAAAATTTAACCACCCTTTAGTGAGAAATTCAATTGAATTTTAATCAATAAGTATATTATGCATTTTAAACTATTTACTTTTTATACTTATTAAATTATTTTAAAACAATTCTATTATTAGCACAAGAAAACCGAAAATTAACCGAAGCCTCGGTTTTTATAATTTTGAAAAACCGAAACCGCGGTTTTCAGATTTTTAGGTTTTTTTGCCTCTACTTTGAACTACAATTATACCGGAGTAAGCACAAACATTATTTGAATGAAAATAACATGCTATCCTGTTGAAACCAACAGAAATATGTATTTGGTCAAAAATATTAGAATGAAAATTTTCCCATTAAAGATAAAAGAAATTTTTGAAACCATAAAATTTGTTTTTTATTTATTTTTATTTAAGAAAATTCTATTTGTGTTTTAAATTTGTCCAAATACATTTCAAAATTATTCACTTGTATTTAAAAATTTGTAATCTGTATTTCAAAATTGTAAAATTGCATTTAAAATAATTCCATTTGTATTTCAAAATTCTCCAAATGTATTTCAGAAATTTCCAAATGTATTTCAAAAGACTCTATTTGTATTCCCAAATTTTCCAAATGTATTTAATAAAATTCTAATTGCATTTCAAATTTTTCTAAATGTATTTCAGAAATTTCTATTTTATTTTAAAAGCATTTTTACAAACATGCCTGTTTTCTCTTTCGTAATGAAAACTTTATAGGAATTATGAGACATGTACGGTAGTAAATATGCTTTTAAAATAAAAATATAAATTTCTGAAATAGATTTCGAAAAATTTGAAATGTAATTAGAATTTTATTAAATACATTTGTAAAATTTTGGAATACAAATAGAGTCTTTTTAAATTCATTTGGAAATTTCTGAAATACATTTAGAAAATTTTGAAATACAAATGGAATTATTTGAAATGCATTTTGACAATTTTGAAATACAGATTTAAAATTTTTAAATACAAATGAATGATTTTGAAATGTATTTGGACAATTTTCAAATACAAATAGAATTTTCTTAAATACAAATAAAATATTTTAAAATATATTTGTAATACATATTTTAAAATATATTTGTATAACTAGTGAGGGCAGATATTATTCAGCCTCTAGTTCGATGTGATTGATATATTTGTATAATTTTGAAATACATTTTGAAAATTTTAAAATTCATTTTGAACAATTTTGAAATGAATTTTGAAACGTTTTTATACAATTTTAAACAGTGTTTGGACAATTTTAAAAAAATTTTTAACAATTTTAAAACATTTTTGGACAATTTTGAATGATTTTTGAACAAATTTAAAACATTTTTGGAAAAATTTTAAAAATTTTTGGATAATTTTGAAACATTTTAAACCATTTTGAAACCTTTTTAGGCCATTTTAGAATATATTTGGACAATTTTAAAACATTTTTGGACAATTTAAAAACATTTTTGGAGAATTTTAAAACATTTTTAAACAATTATGAAATATATTTGGAATTTTCTGAAATAAAACTGAAAAATGTGTAAAATACAAGGGAATCCGTAACCGTTTCACTGAAATTAAATTTTTATTCGCAATTGTGACATTAATAATAACGAAATAACCTAAAGTAACACAAAATAAAAGCTAAAAAATCAAAATTAAATGGAATTTGACATTTGTAACTGTAAACTGAGAGAAATGTCTACATTCTATTTATGAATTTTTACATTGACTCAATAAAGTTTCGCTGAAGTTCGTACATTGAAAATTTTTATGAAGCTTTCCATTCATTTTGTTAAGAAAACTTCATTAGTTTAGTGGAAATTTGCATTAAAACTGGAATAATGAAGATCCCTGTGCGTATGTTAGCTCAAACTTTGGATAATTTTGTTTATTGTCAATGGCCCTTAAAAACGGAAAAAAGACTGAGAAATTTAACAACTATTTATGATATTCTTTAGTCTACTAACTCTACTATTCAGAACATTTTTTTTGCAAATTTTTGTAGAGTAAAATGATATTTTGAATTAATTAATATTTTACTCAAATGGAACTAAATTTTTTTTTTTATTTCTTCAGAGGAGGAGGAAGAACTTTGGACAATAATTTTTTTTAAATGCAATATTATATTTATTGTAGTATTCATTAAATTTGCATTTAAAGAAAAATTGTATCCAAAGTTTTACAGACTAAAAAAAATTTCGTAAAGAAATAGAAAATCTACCTTTAGGTTATGCTGTTTTTAACTTACTAAATTTTTTTTTTGCCATTTTTAACTAATTTTTGATAGCTTCAGCTATATTTTTAAAAAAAATTTTCTATTAGTATAAGAAATGTTTCAACTTAGATAATCTCAGATTCCGAAACTTTCAACCTTAAGGTACATTTACACGCGAGAGAAAACTGTTAGAGATGGAGCAAAAAACACTACAAAATAGCTAAACTCATTCAAAATAGAGCTAATTAGAGGTGATTTTTGTTTTATCTCTAGCATTTCTCTCTCGTGTAGATGAGCTTTTTAATTTGAATTTTTTTTTAAATACATCGTGTTCATATGTCATGTTGATATTTAACAAAAACAGGAAGCTGTTAGTGTCTTTGTTGATAAAAAGTTAAGGAAATACATTAATTTTGCTTTAAACGATTAATCGATTAATCGCCAATTTTCTCGAATAACCGGTTAATCAATTTTAGTGATTTTTCGAATAATGCAATAACCGGTTAACCGCCTATGTCGAATAATTGGAAACAGTAATTTAGACTGAGCAAAAACCACCTGGTTTTTGTACAAAACTAAATTATAAAAGCCAAGTCATTTACACTGGTTATTTAGTTTTTCTTTGTCACATCACTTTTTTATTACACACTTTTCTTTATTTTTTTATTATTAAATTAATGTAAAAAAATTATTAATACATTTAACAATTAATAACAACACACAATTTCAAATTAAAACAGAAATATTCTTAAAAAATTAAAAAATATTTTTTTGATACTTGCTTTACTTTTATATTGGTTGTAACAGAGTGTATCGAAAATTAATTATAAATGATACCGGATGTATCAAAAATGCACATTTTCAGTTTGTATAGAAAAATTAAATTAATTTTGGTGTTTTCGGCTCAAAACCTAAAAATGTCCAAAAACTACTAGTTTTTGCGCAGTCTAAATACACTATGACTCTGTGTGTTGTTTTTTTTTTTTTTTTGTTTTTTAATTAAAAACAAAACTATTCAAAAGCAATTAGCGTGTTTTTTAATCACCTGGATTTAGAATTTTTCATACAAAAAATGGATTTATTAAATCCAAAAAAAAGCTGGATTTAATAAATCCACAATAAAAGCACAAATATATGAAACAGCCTATTAATTTAATGTCAGAAAAAAATACGAATGCAAATTAAAAGAGAAAAAAAAATTAAAAAACTAACAAATAAAAGGTTTTTCTTAAATTTTTTTTATGAAATATGTTTAGAAAAAAAAAACTACACCTCACCAAATACATATTTTTCATCTTGGACATGGAGAAATAGCTCAAATAGAAATGGCAATTTTTCACTCTACAGTAAGTAATTTAATTAAATCCAATTAGTGAATATTAAATATTGAATGGAATTTTTCAATTGTGTAAAAATATAAATTGAAGTGATAAAACTGAAAAGGCAGACTGTTTATCGCTGTTTTATGTAAAATATAATTATGAATTAAAAGTTAAAGTAGAATCCTTCATCATCGAATTCGGTATTAAAAATTAGGGTGAAAGAAGTGTCGGACAGAAAATTTTTTTAAAATAGGAAAAATCTAACCCCATCTGTTGAGCACTTTTAGAAATACTTTTTGGATTTATTAAATCCAAGTGATTAGAAAAAACGGCTAATGACTCGATTTTTTGTTAAAAACAAAACTACACAGTTATGTTTGCTACTGCTATCGAAATGTTTTGTAATTGTAGCAGTAGCTAAAAACAAAACTATGATTTCAGTTAGAGTTTTACTAAGCCTGTTTTTTTTAACAAAAATTACTTAAATAGGTGGGTTTCATTAACAATTTTGTTTAAAAATATTTCCCGGGATGCATGCAACCTGTTCTCCTTTATGTTCTATCATCGGTGATTTTTATTTAAGTTTTTCCCAAAAGCAACAGGTTCTTATCCTCCAAACTAGAACAGGTTGCTTTGGAACCGGTTCTAGAACCTGTTATAGAACTGGTTCTGCGACAGTGAAACCTTACATTTTTCCCAGGAATCAGTTCTAGAACCTGTTCCATAAAACCGGTGGTAAAAAAACCTGTTCTAGAACAGATTCAGCGGTAACCAGTCCAAAAAAATTTTACTGGGATATTGATTCAATCAAAGTATTTTTTTTTATCGGTATTTTTAAAAATAAACATTCTTAGAAACCTTATTGAGCTATTGAAATGCTTGGAGTTCTGTATCTCTTTTCAAAATAAATTTTGCTTTAACGAAAACCTCAAATCGACTTAAAAATACCTGAGATAGTAGAGAAATATTGTCTGAAAGAAAATTTCGAGTACTACAAAATAAAAGTCAAAATTAACTTCGGAACACTTTGAAAGGGAATAAATTGTTTTAAAACCAACCGACTTACTTTTTGACTAGATGCGAGAAAGAAATAAATCTGTAAAAATAGCAGAAAAAGTTACTACAAATTAGTTAATAATGATGCTGCAGAAAAAACTGCTAAAATTGGCAGATTTTTTTACTAAATACTATTAAAATAAGAAGAGCAAAATTAAAACTGTTAAATTTACAGAATTTTAGTTACCCGACTAAAAAAGATGTTATATAATCATATATTACCATATATAAACACATATATATGTTCATATCTAATTTGATCCGAATATTGGAATATATAATTATATCAAGCGAGATAAGTATGTTATCTAACCTGATACAATTTGATCCGAAAAATGGGTCTATCTAATTGCATCAAATTATATATAAAAACATATAATTTTATGAAAATTTTCAAATAAAATTTTAGTAAATATTGTTGAGATCACTTATTTTCCTTCATATTAAATACTAATGCCCGACAGAACAGTTTGGCTAAAAAAAGTGGGTATTGGACGATCTTTCGTATGTTGACGCAATGCAGAAAAATTTTATTGATGGAAAGATGTTTTAAATGAGGATTGCGATTTAGGCCGTTTTTAGGACGCAGATTTTCCTTAAACTTAGAATAGCGCAGTTTGTAACAGAAATCCTTCTTTTAAAATGTGGTTTATTTTATTTCAATAAAGACCAAAATTCAAAACGACAAAAAGTTGTTTATAAAAATTTTTTGCTAATAAACTTGGAAATAGCTGACAAAATAAATTTTCAGATTATTTCCACATTACAAAAATTTGTCGGAACAACTTTTTCTAGTTTAGAGTTTTGGTCTCTCTTATAAAATGTGTCTTTCTTCTAAAATATAAAAATTAACTTTCACAATTATTTTTTTTTCACGGAAAAAATAAGTGAACTTAAACCAACGACTATATAATTAAAAGACTTCCCAACTCTCCCTACCTCTGTTAAATCACTCTCCTCTTAATTTGTATCGAAAAATTCAGCCATAAGAATTACACACGGCTGCTAAAGCTAACATTTTTCGATACAAACTGTTAATGTTCGAAAGAGGCGATGAAAACCGCCTGCTTAAACCGTATTTATTTCAACATAAGTTTGTCCAATTTTTCTTTTTAAATTTAAAAATAAAAATAGTTCTTTCGACCTTTAATTCCACAACGAAAAAAATTTTTTTTCCTTATTTATTTCTTTAAAATAATTTTTTAATAGATAGTATTTTGTCAAATATTTGAAAAATAGATGTTAATTTCAATTATAAACATTAATTTATATACATATACGTCAAAGTGCAAAATTCAAAACCAGATCCACAATTTCTAAGTTCTTTTCTTAATTTGTATAGTGCAATTAAACTTTGTATAATTAGATATCATGTCTTATATAATTCTATCTAAAATTAAAACAATTTTCTATTAACTTTGTTATATTTTGTCATACAAGGTTGTTTATAGAAGCTTATACGCCATTATATATAATTATATATAAACTATATCACAGATCTCTTAATATATGGCTGGAGACCAAATCCCATATGATTATATATAACGTCATATCAAGCATATTTATAAAACAAAAGTGCTAATATAAATGTATATGGTTATATAAAGCCACGCATATAAACATTTATAATTATATCAAATTATATAAGATTATATGAAAATTAGCAGAAATATTTGCTAAAAAATTGTAAACTGCTCGATTTTTATTTACATTAAAAAAAAAATCGAAAAAAAAACTTAGAAAATTTTAAATTTTTTGGTGATATTTTGGGGTACTAATTACACAGTACAACAGCTAATCTGGGGGGTGAGAAATTCCAAGTCAGGGTGATGGTACTAGGTCAGTATAGTAAAACCCTCAAAGGGTTTGGCGTTCGTATGTGTCATTTTTTTTTTTATGACCTTTTAAATTTTTTCCTTATCTTGATGTTTTTTCGCTTAATTGTAACATTTTGGCAAAAACGTAGTTTAACATAACTCGAGAACCACTTGTCCGATTTTGATGAAACAAATTTAGAAAAATTTAGAATTACAATTTCTTTAATCCGTTCATATAATGTTTTTCTTTATAATAAACAGTTTTGCCGGCAAAAATAAATTTGTGGAGAATAAAAAATATTTTTTTGCCTAAAAATTAAAATTTTTTTTTTTTTAAATTCATAAAAAATCCAAAACGGAAAAAAGGATCAAGTGTTATTAATTTCATGTAAAGTCACATAACCTATAAACAAAATTTAACGCGTTCTGCTTTACAATTAAGTGAAGGTATCCCATTTTGACAAGAATATTGATATTTGTTTTTATTCAAAAAAGTGTCATTTATCGCCTTTTTCATAAATTTTCCCCAATAACTCTAGACTTCTGGCCATAAACTACTAAAAAAATTAAGTAAACATTTTTATAATTTTTTATTTTTATTTTATTTATTTATTTTTATTTATTTTAATAAATATTGCCTAGACTTTTTCGATGGTGGTTGTTCGGGACTAGTGGCAGCTGTGACTTTCACACCGGGTGCCAACAAATTGTTTGATTTCAAAATGGAAGCCAGCTCTTCCGATTTATGCTGTGTTAATTCCAACTTGGCAAAAATTGAATCAAGCTTATTTTGATTTATTAAAATTGGCTCATTGGATACTGATGGCTCATATGGGGAATCATCACGTGCATGATATGTCGGAGCAGTCGTAGAAGAGAAAATATCTGGGCTAGAAGCTTTTGGCACAGGAATGTGGTCCGAATGAGGCAATGGTGTTGCGGCACTTGCAACACCAACGTAATTATACGATTTTCTTATCCTTTTTGCGGCTCCTTTATTCGCACATGCATAGCAATTCAATGGATTGTGACCTTCGCCAGGATTAGTCCAAGTCATTGGGATACCGAATGGCATACTTTCACGTCTTCTATTTTTCCAATCCATTAGACGGTTGTAGCAGCTTTTACACACTATATTTGGTACCCAATTTTCGTTCACTATAACATTTTGGTTGAAGTACATCTCGTATGTTTGAACAAAATCAGTACTGAAATTTCCCCTTTTTTTATGTGTTGAGACATATTGACCACAGCAGTAGCAAAAGCTATTTATATCTGGCTTGCACAGTTCCATATTCTGTTCTCTTTTGTTCACTTTTAAAAAACTGGAGAAAAATCACTTTTACTGTTCGCGTTCGTCGGCACTTGTTGAATGACAAAAATCACAGAACCAGTGTGAGAAAGAGAAGAAGTATAATGACAATGCATGTTTTATGTGAATATTACAGAACCAGTGTTGCCACATCAATATTTCTCTTTTAGTACAGTAGAAAAATATGAGAGAGTTCGGCTTGTGAGTGTCAATGTTTTCTCCAAATAATGTTGTGCATATCTGGAGCAAATTTTTGAAATTCATACATTTACCTAATTGTGAATAAATGAGAAACGCGTGCATCGATTTTCATGATATATGCCTTTTTTTGCTCATGAGTTATGTGACTTTACGCAAAAGTAATTAGTTTTGGCGCCTTTTTCCATTTTGGATTTTTTATGAATTTTTAAAAAAAAATATATAAATTTTTAGGCAAAAAATACTTTTTTCCCTTCATACATTCATTTTTAACTTCGAAAGTGTTGCACATATAGGAAAACGGTATAGAAACAGATTAGAGAAATTGTAATTCTAAATTTTTCTAAATCTGTTTCATCAAAATCAGACAAGTGGTTCTCGAGTTATGTTAAACTACGTTTTTGCCAAAATGTTACAACTAAGCGAAAAAACATCAACATCTATACCGTTTTCCTATATGTTGCACATATAGGAAAACGGTATAGAAACAGATTAGAGAAATTGTAATTCTAAATTTTTCTAAATCTGTTTCATCAAAATCGGACAAGTGGTTCTCGAGTTATGTTAAACTACGTTTTTGCCAAAATGTTACAACTAAGCGAAAAAACATCAAGATAAGGAAAAAATTTAAAAGGTCATAAAAAAAAATGACACATACGAACGCCAAACCCTTTGAGGGTTTCACTATACTGACCTAGTACCATCACCCTGACTTGGAATTTCTCACCCCCCAGACAATAATCCCAAAAATGTTCCATAGTGTTATTTAGCAAAATTTTTAATTTGTTATTCTCCATTTACAAAAATTTAGCTCAAATATAACTAAAATTCTGTATATTTAACAGTTTTAATTTTGCTGTTCTTGTATTACTAATATATAGCAAAAATAATCTGCTAATTTAGCAGTTTTTTTCTGCAGCATCATTTTTAACTAATTTTTAGTAGTTTTAACTAAATTTTTTACGGACTTTTTCTATTAGTGTACCATTTATTTTAATAGTTTAAATTGAAATTGCAAATAAGTTACTTTAAAATTCTTTTTGTAGAGTGCTTTTTTCTTTGCCATATCATGATTGCAGACCATATGTGAGTTAGCTATTTCAAACTCAACTTTAGTAGTACAACTTTTTATTTTAAATATTTTGTGTGTGTTGGAAAGAAACTTCTATGCTAATTAGATGTTGGAAAAATCGTCAGTACTTGCAGTAAACTCTAGTCCAGAACGTATTAAAAGTTTTTTTTATTTTTAATGTCTGAAAATTATGACCCACAAAAAGATGAATATAAATTCTGCTTGAAAACAATGGTTATGTAAATATATATTTACTAACAATAAGTAGATGTTTTTGTACATATGTATCCACGAAATGTATTGTAGTTTAATAGTAAGCTAATATAATTCCACGAAATATATAACATAACATACAAAATTCTTATTTTGTTTGTATTTAAGAACAGCATATTTTAAAACTTTTAATGAGCTATGAGTAGTATTAAAATTGAAATACGATATTATAACACAGGATATGAATATTGTAGAATCGCACTAATATACAAAAAAATTATAAACTGGTTAGAATTAGGGAATTGCTTAAATAAGTTCTTATTTCAATTGATTTCGTAGCTACCACGAAAAATTTGTTACCATTAAGGCCCGATTACTTAATGTTTACCTAAAATTTAACCTAGGATTGCCATCCGTCCTCTTTCCCCCGGACACTGTCCGGGCGTCCGGGGCAGTCCTCCTTCTTTTTCAGTAAGTGTCCGGGGTTATACTACTTTTTGCACTTTTCTACATAACTTTTTTTTATTGGTTCTAAACTTTCAATACTAACAATTGAAAAGTCGCTATTATTTCAATTGACTTGGCATCACTTACTTTGATTGCCAAAATGTGAAAATTTATTTAATGAATTTCTTGTCCTGAAAAATTATGTAAAAAACTTAAATTCAATTAACACGACTGATAACAAGTTTTGGTGCGATTTTTTTATTAAAAATTATGTTTTCTATGAAACGAAAAAGCTTGTTGAGTTTTATTTTTGCTAACCAGCATATAAGGTCAACGTAAAACCAGAGCTTTGAAGAATTAATTCCTTTTTAAATGAATTCACTACCAATCGAATTCAATTTTCTCTAGAATTGAATGAATTCCTTTTCTTAAGTAATTCACTGAATTCGTTCAACAGAACGCGTTCATCAAACAACAAGTTCAAAGAATTAATTCAACTGCTGTAGTTCTTTTTATTAAATCAAATGAACTAATTCAGTGGTGATGCTTAATTTCACTTTCGTTCAGTGAATTAAAAAAAATAAAATTACGTTCAGTGAATTAAAAAAACTAAAAAAAAATACGTCACTGAATTGAAAAAAATAAAAAAATTACGTTCGCAGAATTAAAAAAAATCAGTAAGGAATTAATTCACCTTTTTTCCGTTCGATTTATCAAATTGAAGGCGTCCACAAATCGAATGAACACAAATATGAATTAATTCCATTCAATATATGCCCAGTGTAGAAAATCATTACCAGATATTTGGTTATGTAACTACATACTTGGTAATGGGAACTAGTTACTTTTATCATTACATTTCTTATTACCTTTATATGGCGATGTCGCGAAAAATAATGAGTTGTGCTTACACACCAGCATACGAAAAATCTAAAAATATGTCAGTACCTATATGCTTACCAGTACTGACAAAAATAATGAGTCTAAAAACAGATTTTCAAAAAAATGAATTATATAAAAAAAATAATTTTTTATTGTATTTTTTGTTTTAAATAAAATTTTCTGGTACGGGAATCGAACCTGGGTCTACAGATTGCCAGTCAATAGTTCTACCATCTGAGCTATATCGACATGTAATATTTAATAGATAAAAACATAATTGACTTGCTGCACATAAGTAAGCTTACTCGCCAACATACAAAAAATCAAAAAATATGTGGTTACATATAGGGTGTTTTTTTAAGCCCGATAGAACTTGAAATTGTAAAAAATAACACAAAAAATTAAATTGTAATCAAAATTTTTTTTTTATTGGAAAGATCAATACGTGACATTAACATTTGAAAATGATTTCGGGCATATGGGCACCGCGGCTGTTCTTCACGAAGCGCATTCTGGACGTCCAATTTTGGGCCACTTTTTCGAGCACTGCTGGCCGTATGTCACGAATAACACGAACAATGCTGTCCTCCAAGGCATCAATTGTTGCTGGTTTATCAGCATAAACCAGTGACTTCACGTAGCCCCACAGGAAATAATCGAGAGGTGTCAAATCGCACGACCTTGGAGGCCAATTGACAGGTCCATTTCTCGAAATCAACTTATCGCCAAATTTTGATTTCAATAAGTCGATGGTTGCGTTCGCCGTATGGCACGTAGCGCCATCCTGTTGAAACCACATCTCCTCCGGATCAATGTCATCCATATTTTCAAACAAAAAATCATTGATCATGGTGCGGTAACGATCTCCATTGACCGTAACGCGAGCTCCGGCCTCATTTTTGAAGAAATAAGGTCCGATGATGTCACCAGCGTGAAAACCGCACCAAACGGTGCATTTTTCTGGATGTAATGGAGTCTGTAGGGTCTCTTGTGGATTGGTCTCACTCCATATGCGGCAATTTTGCTTATTAACAAACCAGTTAAGCCAAAAATGCGCCTCATCGCTGAACACAATTTTGCGTCTATAAGTTGCGCGAATCGACGACTGATTTTCAAAGTAAATTTGGATAATTTCGTAGCGTTGTTCAAGCGTGAGTCTATTCATGATGATTTGTCAGAGTATACTGAAACAAATAAAAAAAAATGTTTCATCAAAATTTAATTTTTTGTGTTACTTTTTACAATTTAAAGTTCTATCTAGCTTAAAAAAACACCCTTTATATCCTGTACCAGTATTTAAAAAATATTGAGTCTAAAAATAGATTTCAAAAAATTTTCAAAAAAATCTAGAAAATTATTTTCTATTTTAAATAATGATAAGAATAAGTCATTATCAGTAACTCATTATTATGTTTTAAAATAATGCAGAAGGTAAGTAGGTGTCATTACTGGTAGTCCAAAAAATAATGATATGTCATTACCGTTTCTACACTGGGTGGTGCTTTGTGAATTAATTCATCGAATTTTTAATTGAGAAAAAAAATTAATTAATTTTTCAAAACTCTTTGGTGTCCACTGCTCCTTAATTAAAGAAAATAAAAGATCTAATATTTTTTTAATTAAGGCGCAGTAGACCTTAAAAAGAAATAAATTGAATCCAGAAACTATTTCTGAAATTATTAGAGTTAAATATATTATTGATATGAATTGTCAAGAGTTTTATGAATATTTGAAGAAATGCAATAGTAATATATTGATTTAAATTTGAAGCGTTGAAAAATATTCATAAAACTCTTGATAATTCGTATCAAGAAATTATAAAAATGTACATTCCCGAAAATGTAGCAAAAAATTTGTTAATCGTTGTTTCTTTTTTTTTTGTTTATTCAGGTACTAGTAATTTTTTATCTTTTTTGTGAAGTTTTTTTTAATCAAGGCCCAGTGGACGCCAGAAAAAAGTTAATGCATAAACTATTTCTAGTTATATTTCTGATATTATTAGAGTCAAATAAAATTTTGATATAAATTTTCAAGAGTTTTATGAAGAAATGCGATAGTAATATATTGATTCAAATTCGAAGCGGTAAAAAACATTCCTTAAACACTTTACAATTCGTATCAAGAAATTATAGAAATGTACGTTCCTGAAGATAAATATATGCAATGAATTGGTTAATCGTTGTTTTTTTGTTTACCCAGCAAAATCTTTCATTACCAAATATGTAAGTGGTTATATAATAGAAATTCATAGATCCGCACAACTTATTTTTTGGCGTCTAAACTCATTATTTTTTTTTGGCGTGGTCAGGCACGTAGGCACTGGGGAAGCTTATAGGAATATGTACAGAGAAAAAAATTTATAACCTTTAAAAAAACTCGTTATTTAAAGTTAAGTGTGCTCCTTTACTTTTTGTGTAAAGGTCAGTAAAATGACAGTATTTACCTAAGTAAGCATAAAATCCTTTATCTAAATGACAAAATTGCCAAAAAGTACGGGAACGCACAAAATCACTTTTTTTAAAAGAAAAAAAATTAAAACCGGTATAGTTTTAGTCTGCGTATAGTTTTAGCATTTAATTTAATTTTTATATATGTATATAAGATTTATTTTGTGTATTTCTTTGCTTAATTAAAATTTTCACAATTGTGTTATTTGTCATTTGCACCAGCTGTCCCTTTTACAATTTTACGAAGTTAATAGTAAAAAGGGAAAGGGAAGTTAAAAGTAGACAGAGGCAGAAAATTTTATAAAAATATCTCTAAGGGTCTAAAGGTTTTTAAAACTTGTTTAATATTACAACTGAGAATTACTAATAACCATAAAAGAAAATTTAATTTTTAACGCATTTTATAAGTTCTAAACTAAGTTATATATTACAAGTGTAATTTGATTTCTAGGTGATTTCAATTTTCAAAAATTTATGTTTTTTTCTTATATATTTTAAATTTTCTGATTCCGTGCGAATTTTCTGACAAAACTTGGTAGAAGGATAGGTAGACGTAGCTCTAAAGATATGTTGGTAAAAACTGGGTTAAACAGTTTAATACTGTATTTCATACTTTTGTTACTTGATATTATCATTGAAATTATATTTTAACACTTTTTGGAAAAACTTTTAATTTATTTCGATAACAGTTTTAAAAGATTTAAAAGAAAAACTAATATGCAAGTGCTATCCGATATCCCGATAAAAATAAATTTAAAAAGAAAAAACTAATATGCAAGTGCTTGTGCAAATTTAAATGTTACCGACACTTTAGAAAACATTGTTTTCTTTTGGCGTTTATACATTAATGGATGTCACTACATTGCTAAATCTCTCAAAACAACAGAGTAGTATATTGGAAGATGACAAAGCAAATTGTGGTAAATTATTTGTTTTTTCTTTGATATTTTGAATGTTTAATAACGCTCCTAGACGAGAACAAGAAATTCTCATTGAGTTTGTAATTTAACTTAACAAATATTTCCAGAAATTCTAAAAACGTCGTCCCCTGACCATTTCCTAGGCAAGAATGAAATTCGGATAGGGACATGCCTACAACGGATTATTTTCCACAGTTTGTTAAATACGTTTGGGATTTTAGCACATTTAACTCCTTTAATGCAATTAATGTATATGGGTGAAATCAAAAGATGTGATAAATTTTTGGGCCAAATTTGTGAGAAGGAAAAAGTGTTAATATTTCGGTTTTTTCTTAATGGAATCAGTAAGTTTAGTCATTATAAATCTAATTGCAAAAAATTTCTTCTACAAGTTGTCGCAATAACTTTTTTTGCAAAATTTTAATTTTTTTTGTTGTAACGGAGTTTACATTTCTGCAAGCAAAAGATATAAAAAAAAAATTGCGTACAAATTTTCTTCAATTTATTAGTTTTTCGTATTTGGGTTTTCAACTTGCTTTCCAATGATATATAATTTGTGTTAATCAAATTGGAGGTTTCGCGAATAAAAATACAATTCATTCCGCGAAAAAAATTTTTATTTTTTTTTAATTTTGTATTTTTCGTCTTTTTAAATGCTTTTCAAAAATATAAAATTTTTTAGAATCCAAACAGCGGTTGCGCATTTAAAAAATAATATATTAAAAACATAACATTTCACGATCAAAAAATTGGGTGAAACAAATTTAATTTGTCAAACTAATATCAGTAATGACTCGAAATATCGATTCAAAACCAATGAAATGCAAAATCAATCGTTTTTCGCTCCAGCAGCTTAGGGTAAAAAACTGATAACTTTTTTTGATTTGACGAAAAATTATTAGTTGAATCGTCTTTTGACGCATAAATATTAGTTGAATCACCTCTGTTTATGGTTATTTTAAAATATTTTATACATTTATTTGAATGAAACCTGATGCAAACAATTGTGGTTACGGAGTTTACAGTTACGGAGTTTACATTTGGTTACTTTTTTCGTTTTCTTTCAGAAACGCTTTGTCAGAATTTTTTTTCAGAAACAAAATCGCATGATGCCTACAAGGTGAATCCAAATATGACAATGTTTTTCTTACTCGTTAAATAGTTTGGTGTAAAAATTAGGAACGGAGTTTACAACATTTTTTCAAATCTTATTAAAGACATCTTTTTTATCTCGAGAATGTTACATGCTGCAGAAAAGCTTCAAGTCTGTTATACTGAATGATTACTTACAGCCCAACGATCATTTAAGTATAAATAACATTATACTTTTCGCAATATAAATAATAGATAACTCCAAAATTCTGGTATATGCATTTTTATCAAAAATTATGACGAAAAATCGTTACAGAGTTGAAGTCGTGATAGCTAAGATATACGAAAAAGTTTTTAAAATGTATTAATTTTTATTAAAAACGGCACTTTTCCTCTTCATAAAAATTCTTACAGTTAGTGTTTAGCTTTATTGGTTATTAAAATATAAGCTGTTAAAGTTAAAAACCTTATGAGTTACTTGTTACGGAGTTTACATAAAAAATTGGTCACAAATTTTATGTATTAACCAAAAATTGGTCAGATTGTTATAAATTTTGTAAAACAGGTGACAATACGCTGATATATATCGAAATATGTAACCCGATAGAAATAAATTTAAAAAGATTTTATTACAATTTTATAGATTATCGGAAAATTTAAATTAAATTTACATCATTATTATTTTGATTTTCAATGGAGTGCGCCATTTCAATATGATCTTAGACTAATTTGAAAGCGCAAAACTAATTTCAAGCCCGATGGTTCCATCGCGAAATGAAAGTAAAATTCCAGAGGATTTTGCAAAGTTGTCCGGTTTTTTATTTTATGGGCTCTTGAAATATCTGTGTGGCGCGAAAGCCCAAAAATGTTATACATTTTTAGAGTTAGGAACTCCCTCGCGTTCACGAATAAGTTAAATTTCAACTGTTCTTTTCGGTTCTTTTATTTTGTTCGGAACTATCAAACAAACCACTGACATAATATAATATTTTACTTTAGAAAAAAGGTCCTGAAAAAATAGCAAAAACAAAGGTACTCAATACTTACTAAAAGGCACAGAAAGCTTTTAAAATTAGTAAATCCATTTCGCTAAATATTAGTAAGATAATTACAGCAAAAATGCAACTGTTAAATATACGAAATTTTAGTAATATTTGAGTTAAATTTAGTTTAATTGAATTTACAAATATATCATAACATTATTGTTCTGTGCCAGATTAGCACTTACTACTATTTTTTATTAACGTTCATTTTCATGATTTATTCATATCTTTCAATTATTTATTTTATTTTTTCAAATAAATATAAGATTAAATTTTAAATTATTAATCAAATTCGTTTATTAGCTGTGTTTGTGCGGCATTCCTATCAATGATATCTCGAGCAATTTTGACAGTAGAAAGCCGGAATACGTTGAAAAACTGTTAAAATCGTTCTTGAAAACACTGATAGAGAGTCACACAAATACAGCTATTATTAATTTTCTATACTTTAAACAAATTTCCAGATTTTTATATAAACAATAAAAATTTAAATTACATTTAAAACTTTATTTTCATTAAGAAGCCTTTTACCAAAATATTTTAGTCTGCAAGTATTATATATAGGGCAAACACCTATAAAGTGAAATGTATTTTCAGGTTCATCTATATTACATATTGTACATATACCATTTGTGTTATTCCGAAAAGCTCTTGCGATTATATCCAGCAAACCACCTCTCGCTTTTATTACCAAACTAGTTATCCGTGTTGAAACATGGGCTGTTAGAATAGGCGAAGCACTAAAATCCAATTTCGAATAGAGATCATGATACTGTGAGTTAGATGCATCGGTTATAAACTCCTCCCTTTCCTTTGTTCTTAACTGATTCAATATATTTTTCCAATTATAGCTAATTGGAGAGTTTGTATTATCATGCGGAATTTGTAGTTTTTGCATTAGATCTTCCCACTCCATAGACCAATAAAGCTTATTAGTTATGATATAATCAGCTAAAATGCGCGGTAATCTATATGTATTCATGTTCAAAACTTTATTTCTGTAACAAAAGTGAAGCTTTAGAGAGGAAATATATAAGGGGTCTAGACCAGTTTCAAGGTATAGTAAATAATTAGGTGTTGTGTTTGGCAGATACAACATCCTTTTTAGAAAAAATCGAAATAGCTTCTCAACATCATCATAACTTTGAAATCCCCATACCTCTGCAGCATAAAACATGATTGATCTAGACGCAGCATGAAATATTTTAAGTTTGTTCATGTTAGAAATATGTGGATTATTTATGTATTTAGGCCAAGTTGAATTAATAGCAAGTTTAGCAGAAGATAATTTAAAGGGTTTTTCAATAAGAGCGCTACAAAAGTAAAAAGTTTAAATAACAAAAAAACGGTTTTGGATATCAATGAAATTCTTTATTCCTGTGAAAGTACGTTCGATGCCATTATGTATGGAAATCGATGTCTTTTGCATGGCCACCACAGGCACGCTAGCAGAAGTCCAGACGCTGAACCCAATTTCCGACGGTTTTCAAGCATAAATCGGCCGATACTGCTGCAATTTCACGTTCGATATTCGTACGAAGTTCATTAATCGTCGCTAGCTTGTTGGCATAGACCATAGATTTGACGTAGCCCCAAGCTCAATTGTTGATCTGCTAGGACGATTATGACGACCATAAATTGGACGTAGCGCTCTTAACGTTGAGGTCACTGACTCCGAATTTCGATAGTAAATTTTAATAATTTCGACTCGGTTTTGGCTCGTATATCTTTCCATCATGAAATGGCAAACCTTACTGAAGAGAAATGTCAAAAGAGCGGCAAGAAATATGGCGTCGTTTGCTGTCCCTGTGTTTCTACTTTTGTAGCGTCCCTGTTGAACAACCCTATATAACTTAAGTGTTTTTTGAAAGACATGTTATAAGTTATTTCGACACCAAGGTATTTGTAACTGTTTACAATCTCAATAGTATCTTCTCCATATTTCCACTTCAAATTTGATGATATTCTGGCGCCGGAACGGAAAACAATTATTTTCGATTAATCAAGATTGACTTTTAGACACCATGTTAAGCAATAATTATGAAGTTTGTCAATCATACTTTGTAATTCAGAAAGTGAGTCAGATAAAATGACGATGTCATCCGCGTATAACAAAATTTTAACATTGATACCAGCAACATTGACACTACCAGGTAATTCATCAACTAAGTCATTAATATATAACGAAAATAAAATTGGGCTCAGGATACACTCTTGTTTCACTCCTACCTCAACAGGAAATGCATTAGAATAAGAATTACCATCCCAAATTCGACTTTCAGGTTTATCATAAGTGCAACGTAAAATTCTGATTATTTTGGAAGAAAGTTCTAGGCACGAGAGGAATAGTATCAAAAGCACAAGAAAAATCTACAAAAAACGCATATGTGTTCTTACCGCTGGCTTTATTAATATTTACAATATATGAGAGATTAAATATATTATCTACAGTAGAGTAATGCTTTCTGAAACCGGCTTGATATTCATTTAAAATGTTATTGCTATCGATCCAGTAGGTTAATCGGTTTAGTATAATGGTATTAAATATTTTACATATAGTATCAATCAATGACAACCCACGATAATTTGTTGGCAAATTTAGATCACCTTTTTTGAAGAGCGGAATCAAAATGGATTTACGAAAACTTGCTGGGATTTTTTTGATGTAGAAAAATTATGCTAAAGATATTTAATAGACAGTCAGGTGCATATTTGTAGAATTCAAAGCTAATACCATCTTATCCTGGAGCTTTATTGTGTTTTAGTGTTTCTACAACTGATGATAGCTCACAGTATTCTATTGGAGAGTCTAACACAGCATCAATAAATAAAAAATAGACCAACTTATTGTATGTTTATCAATATTATTTTTCAACATATTACTAAAATGTGATAGAAAATCATCTGCATTTAAGTTACCATTTATTGTAAACGTACGTGTTTTCATAGAGTTTGACAATTTCCACCAATCGCTACTATTTTTTACTGTATTTAGAAGTTCTAAATTTTTATTGTACATCTCAAGTTTTTTAGTTTTACATATTTTGAAATATTTTGCTCTAGCATTTAGGTACATTGATTTGTTTTCAGTTGTGTGTTTTTTTCTATATGCTTTAAGTTTCTTTTTCATACAGTTACGCGAACGAGCACATTTCCAATCAAACAATTTTTGTTTGGGTTCAAAAAACGTTCGTTTAACGATTGAAGCATTTGCTTGCCTGATTTTATTTGTCACAGATGTAACTAAATCATCCACCGAAATACTTGATTGTAAATCAACGTTTATTGTATGGCGACTAAGATTTTCCACATATTTTTCATTCCAATATAATCTCTGATAAGGATTTTTATTTTAAAAGCAACGTGATTAAGAGATTTTATTTTCAAACACACTGGCATATGATCAGAGTAAACTCGGTTTTGAAGCAATAGAGAAGTCGGCAACATATTGTAGAAAACTATAAGAACATATACAGTAATCAATTACGGTATTAGCTCTAGCACCATGAAAACTGTATTCGCCTTGAACATCGTTTAAAGTCCGACCATTAAGTGACATGTTTGCCGACTTCTTGGCCACTACTTACTCTGATGCTCTCTACGTTGATTCTGATAATTATCCAATTCCTCTGACTGCACAACAATCTATATCTTTTTCACTTCTTACTACATCAGATATTGAAAAATGTCTTAAAAGCCTTAAATCTTCGTTTTCTCATGGACCTGATGGCGTACCCAGCTGCGAACTAACAAATTGTTATCATGCCTTGGCTACTCCTTTATGTATGATGTTTAATATATCCATCAAATATGGGTACTTTCCTAAACATTGGAAGGATTCCTATATTATACCCTTATTTAAATCTGGTAATAAGTCAGTTGCAACAAATTACAGAGGAATCGCTAAACTGAGTACAATACCTAAATTGATTGAGAAATGCCTAACAGTACAACTATGTCATAAAATCTCTTCCATACTGTCACCGTTTCAACACGGTTTCCGCAAAGGTTGCTCTACCACTACAAATCTGTTACATCTTACAACTGTAGTTAACCGGGGATTTACTAATGGTCAACATACTGATGCTATATTCACAGACTTTAGCAAAGCCTTTGATAAAGTTAATCATAATCTCCTTATTAAAAAGTTTTATTTAATGGGATTTACCAAAAACTGTCTGAACTGGATTAAATCATACCTGAACAGCAGAAAACAAAGTGGTTTAGTCAACAATGCAGTATCTAAGAATATTACTGTTAGCTCCGGAGTACCCTAAGGTAGCCACCTTGGACCAATTTTGTTTTCTCTTTTTATTAATGACACTATGCGACAGTCAAAATCGGGATGGGATGAAACCAACGGGAAATGTTATATCGGTCAAAAACAAGTTACACTTGTCCCGGCGTTTCGCTGGGTCACCCCTAGGAATCGAGATATATCTTTTTTTTGACATAACTCGAGAACCACTAGTCCGATTTTGCTCAAACAATTTTAAAAAAATTAAAAATTACAATTCCTTTAATCTGTTCATATAACGTTTTTCTATATACTCAAAAAATAAATGTTTGTTACCGCTACCATAAAAATCAATAACCTTTTGTTTATTACTTTTTTTTAATATTTTAGGCAAAAAATATTTTTTTCTTCATACATTTATTTTAATATTATATTTGTTAATATATTTGTTTGTATTTGGTAGAACTATTTTTATTAATCAACAGTTGTTCTCCCAGGGGAGTAACAAATTACAATAACAACGCAAATGGAATACATACAATAGAAAAATAATTTTAATACTTATTACTGCAAAATTCCATCCGAAGATAACCGCATGACCCGGAATACAGTTGATCAGATATAATTTAAATCAGATGAGGGATCTGTCCAAAATCACTTCTGTAGAAAGCAGACCACCAATAGTAAACAATTATCAAATGCACCAGACAAAATGTGGGAGAAAATACCAAATAGACTCTGCCAACTGCTTCTTTTTTTTATTTTTTATTTATTTAGTTAAGTCTATGGATTTTAAATCCTTACAGACTATATTATTTAAATTAATTACAAACAATATTATTTAATTTAATTACAAACAATATTATAAGGCTATGTATTTAAAAACAAGATAATACTACGTTTAATGACACTAACACTCAAAGAAAAGTCAATAAAATTATACATCTCATTAAAATCTCTGCATATTCTACGAAAAGGATCAGAATTTGCGTAATTTGTTTGAAAGACCTGAAGATACAATGGTGTAAAATTGCGAGTTGATCGTTGCGGAACGTTAAATTTAACATTATTAAGCAGGAATTCAGAACAAACATTACCATTAAGCAAATTAACTAAAAACTTAATGTTAAGCATTTTTCTTCGGCTTTCTAGTGTAGGCAATTTAACTCGTTCAAGTCTAACTGAATAGGATGGAAGAGCTTCAGAAGGGTTCCAAGTTGAGTTCCCTAAGCAGAACAATAAAAATTGTTTTTGGACAGATTCTATTCGATTTATGTGAACATCATAATCAGGATCCCAGATAATAGAACCATATTCGATGATTGGTCTTACCAAAGATGTGTATAACTGCTTTGTAATTATAGGATCAGTGAACTCCTTTGCCCAACGCTTTATAAAAGCAAGTACTCCACGAGCTTTGTTTATCATTGACGTAATGTGTTTTATAAAATCTAATTTTGAATCAAGTAAAACACCAAGATCTAAAATCACTTTGACTAATTCAAGTTGGCTGTCACCGAAAGTATAGAAACCAAGAGAATTCCATTTTCTGGAAAAACGCATGTGCTTGCATTTTGTTAAATTAAAATTCATGAGGTTAATATTACACCAGTTATAAAAGTTATCCAAGTCAAGTTGAAGATTGAGCATTTCCGAAGGTTTTTTGTAGCTTAAGAAGATTTTTACATCATCGGCATACATTAATACATTACAATTGTGTATTGCACACGGCAAATCATTTATAAAAAGTGAGAATAAGATTGGACCAAGGTGTCTTCCTTGCGGTACTCCAGAATTGACGATGATGACCTTGAATGTTGTATTATTAAAACGAACACTTTGTTTCCTACAGATAAGGTATGACTCGAGCCAGCGAAGACTGTTGTTAGTAAAACCCATTAGGGAAAGTTTACGAAGAAGAAGACTATGGTTGACCTTATCAAAAGCTTTACTGAAGTCTGTGTATATAACGTCCGTTAATTGACCATTATTAAATCCATTATTTACAATAGTGGTAAGTTGTAAGATATAACTGTTTAACATCCAAAGAAACGAATTCCGGCAGCAATGACTATCCTCAAAAGTAGTTATATGTATTATGTTTTTAAATAGAAACTTTGGAATTTTGTTAAAAAATGAATAAATTTAACGCAAAGGCAAAAATTTATCACTTGTTGAATTTTTTTTTTTTTTTATTTATTTTAATTTCACTTTATTTCAATTTAATACAATTCATGAGAGTTTAAAACCTTACAAAGCCATGATGGCTTGTCCGCAGGTTAATTACTTATATAAATTGTACAAACGCTTTCATTGCGAGCTTATGAGAAATTCTTTAATTTTTTTTTTTCCTCTTATAGTTATTTGTAGTGTTGATAATATCCTGTGGCATCATATTAAATATTGTTGGCAGCATTACGGCTAAAGTACTCTTTCCATAGTTGTTTTTGTATTTTTGGACTTTAAATTTTCCCTCAGCTTTCCATCTAGTGTTGTGGTTGTGATCTATTTCCTGTAGGAACCTAGAATCTTCGAAAAATTCAATGGCCAATGTTGTATAGTATATTCCTTGGACATTCAGCATTTTCTGTTGTTTCGCACTGTTGTTGATCGTCTGTGTGATGTGGTTTTCACTGTTGTTGGGATATTGGTTCATATTGGGTGTTACAGTGTTAGTTGTATTACCATGTATTGGATTGATAATGTTGATGTTGTTGGTCATCATTGGAATATTGTCACGTGTGTTGTTGTCGATTGTATTCGTGTTGTTGCTTGTGTGATTTTCATTTGTGTTGTATATTAGCCGTGTTTTCGACTTAACTATATCCGTTAACTCAAAAAAAAACTCAAAGAGCATAAAAACGCGTTTAAGACGAAAACTAACATATAACTTTTCGTATGCACGTTAACTTTCAACACGGATTATTATCAACGTTGAAAACTCAACGTTTATACATTTTCATGTCAAGCGTAACTTATTCGCTTTACTTCATAAAAACTTTTGCTGACGTACGTTCGATTATAACGTAACGATTATAAACATAAACTGTTTAAAATTTTTTATACTACAATCGGTTTAACGTAGATTTGCTTTAAATACTTAACATTGATAGGCATGGGACAAAATACAGCTATTATTAAGTTGTTTATGTTGTTATCAGCATTGGTTGTTGATTCTATGTTTGTTGTATTTAAGTCAGCAGAGTTTATTACGTTGTTGGTTGTTGATCTGTGATTATTTGTGTTGATTTCTGTTGCGTTGTTGATTATGTTGATATTGTTTGTATTGTTGTAAGAAATTTGTTTTTTCTTTTACAATATTTTAAGGAGTCTGTTTTGAGTTTCTTGTAGTAGTCTACAATGTGTAGAGTTTCCCCAAGCAGTTATACCATGTCTTATATGCGATTCCACTAGCGAAAAATATGCTTGTCTTAGCACAGCATTATTTGAACAATTCCTCAGTTGGAATAGCATATATGCAGCTTTTCTGAGTTTTTTTCGGACTTCTTCTATGTGTGAATTCCACTTAAAGTTATGATCAACATGAACTCCCAGATACTTATATCTGCTTACAACTTCGATTATTGTGGAACATTTGTCTTTTTCCGTTTCGTTCAGCTTGTTTGCATGCAAACATTCTGTTTCGTGAAAAATAATCTGTATGCCTTTGTATCGGTAATGTGGTGGTTTTATATGCATAAGTTTTGTCTTGGTGGCGTTTATCACCAATCCATGGTCATGACACCACCTTGTAGCTATATCAAATTGATTCTGCATTATTTGTATTGCAGTGTCGATATTTTTATGCGATACTACAATAGCCGTATCATCGGCGTATGCGTACGTTTGACTTCTTTTCAAAACAGTCATAAGTTCATTAGAGTATATTATGTATAATATAGGTCCTAATTTTGAACCTTGCGGTACCCCGTATTCAGTTTCCGTTTTATTACTTATATTGTTCAATATTTGTACGTAAGAGGAGCGCAATGCCAGATAGTTTTTGAACCATTCAAGGGAATTTCCTCGTATACCGTACTTTTCCAGGGTGTCTAATAGTTTAGCATGTGAAAGTGTGTCAAATGCTTTACTAAAATCTATAAAAAGTGTTAAACAATGATGATTTCTGCAAAGATGTTCGTTGATATGGTTTGCAAAATTACCAAGTAATTTGTTTATGTTTTTCCCCTTTTGAAAACCGTATTGACTAGAATTAATTATGTTATATTTGCTCAAAAATTCTGTAAGTCGAAAACAGGGTTGCCATATTTAATATTTACATTATCCTTTTAAAATATTTTATTGGCATTATATGCCTTAATTATTCGCGGCCCCAATTAATGCTTAACTTAGGGTGGAAACAAAATTGTAAAATGTCGAATTATGCCAAATTATCATCCTATAGTAATAGCTTGTGCCTGCAAGCAGGAAACCTGTACTTTTTTTTGCAACTAGCCACCGAACTTTATTCTATGAATTGGGCTTATGGACCCTAGGTTATGATTCTAAATAACTACAAGTAATAAATTGCAAAATAATCGCGGAACGCGAAAAAAGGCTTTATGGCACAAAAATATATAAAAAACTTAATCAGCGATTAACAATCTGCAAACAAAAATGCAACTTTTGTATCATAGTGTTTTTTCGCGTTCCGCGATTATTTTGCAATTTTTTAAGTGTGGTTTTTTAAAATTTATAATCTAGGGACTATAATACCCAATTCATAGAACAAAGTTCTGTGATTAATTGAAAAAAGAAATCGCGAAAAAAGTCGGGGGAAAAAAATTTCCAAAAAGGAAAATTCTTACATCAGTATGTTTGTTTGCAGAATAAAAATCGCTGATTTAGTTTTTTAATTCAACTTTTGTACCATAAAGTCTTTTTTCGCGTTCCGCGGTTATTTTCCAATTTTTTAAGTGTGGTTTTTTAAAATTTATAATCTAGGGACTATAATACCCAATTCATAGAACAAAGTTCTATGAATGAAACGGAAAATTCTTATATCAGTATAAATATTTATTTGCAGAATGAAAATCGCTGATAAAGTTTTTGTACCATAAAGCTTTTTTTCGCGTTCCGCCATTATTTTGCAATTTTTTAAGTGTGGTTTTTGTAAAATTAGAATCTGGTTACTATAATACACATAACTCGTACCAAAGACTGGTGGTTAGTTTGAAGAAAAAAGTTTTCGAAAATAATTTTGCAAAAAGTAAAATTCTTGAATCAATATATTTCTTTGCACAATATAAATCGCTGATTAAGTATTTTAATTAATTTTTTATACCACAAAACCCTTTTCGCATTCCGCATTTGCAAGCTCAGAAATGAATTTGAAATCTATAAAATGACGTTTACAAATGCAAATTCTTTCTTATAATTGAGGCATTAGTAATCGTAATGAATTTACTATACAATTGGCATTAGTAATGAAATGTATGTATTTCAAAGCATTAGCTTTAGTCCAAGTAATAATAATGCCAAAGATTTCATTAGCATTAGTTTCAATTTAATGGTAATGAAATCACCAATTAATTTGTCCAAATAATTAATTAGTCTCATGTATGATGTACCACTAATTTAAAGTTCAGAATGATTTTTTGGTTTTTTGTGAGTTTTTTTTTAGTGGGAATAAAAATTGTTTTATTCATAAAATAAATTTTTATTTGTATATTTTATCGCGTTGTTGATTTTTGTAAAATTAATTTATTAAATTGTCCTCTTTTTTAAGACAAATGTCCTCCTTTTTTGCGGTTGACGTCCTCTTTTTATCAAAATGGAAATGGCATCCCTAATTTAACAAAATGTTGGGGATAGGGAATTCAATAAATCGAGTTTTTTATAGTCAATCATGTTGATACCCTACGGGGAATGAGGAGTCAATTGCCCTCCAAGGACCTATCCCGTGACCGGTCAACCGAAGGCATAGTACTAAATTAGTACAAATATGAACCAAAGAGAATGAATTAATTTTCTAAGTATTTTCTGATTCGTTACTTTCACTGTTGCTTTTAAAAAACTTGACCGAAATAAAAAATTAAATTCGCGGCATATTTTTTAAATTATTTCTTTTTATTTATTTTACTCTTTTATTTATTTTGAACTTTATTTTTTTACAATTTGCTTATTTTAATTCTTATTTTAAATTTTTATAATTTTTTGCAAAAAAATTTTAAATTTTGTATTTTTAACGTTTTTTAATGTTAAAGCTATTTTAGTTTTAACAATTGGTATTTCATTTAATTTTCTTTTTAACTGAAGGGCAATTTTTTAAATTTTTATTTATATTATCAGAATTTTTGAGGTAATTTTCTAATTTTTAATTGATTTTTTAATTTAATTATGGCCAAGGCAAAAAACGAGTCAACTGCCATTAAAGGACCTATCCCGTGACTGGTCAATCGGGGGCATACTGAAGGCGCTTCCACTATATTTGTGTGTGTATTAGTGTTGTTTTCTTTTCTATTTTTTTCTTTTTCTTTTACATTTTTTTATTTTCTTTTTCTTTTTTATTTGAACAGAAATGAAAAATATATAACTTTAGCCAGCTATCACACATAAGCAACATTAGCTCAGACGGTAGAGCGTTTGCCTTACAAGCAGGAGGTTGTGTTATCGAGCCCTACTTCGACGCCAAGTAGATTATTTTTAATGCTTAGTTTTTTATTAGTTTATTTGAAAAGCTATTTTTAGACACACCATCCTACTATCACAAGGTGTCTAAACAGTGGCAATTGGTCACTTCCAATGACAACGCCATGTTAAAGTGATATGTCTCTTTCAAACAAAAAGACCGATCAACGACCGGTCTCCGGCCCCTTGGGACCTATCCTGCGTGTCATCTGGGACCGGTCTCTTTCCCCGTAGGGATATTATAATTAGGGAATGCAAAATCCCGCACTTTTTAATTTCCCGGGAAAGCGGGAAATTTATTTTGAATTCCCGGGATCCCGCAAGGGAAGTAAATTAGAAAATATTTTGTAATAATTTAAAAAATTTTATAAAGAAAATATCTTAAGACTTCAAAGTTTCAGGGTCGTGGAGAAGCTCAGGCCGTGAGTGGTTTTTCTTTAAATTTTTATAGTGGGAAAGAATTAATTTTATATTAAAAATTATACATGAAGGTCTAATTATATATTTAAAAAAAAATAATAATATTGTTGGACTACAAAACTTGTACGTTGAAAAAAAATATATAAAAAAATTAATATAAAAAATAATTTTAGTAAATTGGAAAAATTGTTTAAAATTATGGAAACAAATTTTAACTTTCTTGAACATTTTTAAAAATCAATGGACAAATTTGTCTTTAATTCTGTATAGACTAAGTGCGGAGCAAAATCGCACTGGTGGTTTTCTTAAATATATATTTTTTTAGTTTGATCAAGTTCGACATCACAAAGCAGATTAAGTACCAAAAGAGCAGGGACTTAATCTGAAAAATAGAGATTTAAAAACAAACAATGAAGAAAAGGACTAATAATATACTACACCCAAATAACCTTCACATGGTATACACCAATGTGTTTTCCATTTAAATCCTCGAGCTCATAATTCACGTTTCCAATTTTCCTTTTCACAATTGCTTTTATGCCTACCGGTGCCAATTTTGAATTAAATTTATCTACTAGAGAACTTTGTGTAAAATTTCGCCGAATGACCTGCTGTCCAATGTTAAATTCTCGGTGTCTTGTTCGTAGATTATAAGTTTTACAATTTTTGTTGTAAGCTTCTCGGATCTTTCTTGTAATCGAATCACGCAATAATGTAAAATCATCTTGTCTTTCTAATGTTGTATCTGTTTCTGCCAAAAGTTTTAAATTTCATAATATATTGTAGTCTTGACCGTGAGTGAGCATTGGTTGCCCGAAAACCAATTCATAGGGTGTACGACCAGTAGTTTGATGGATGCTACTACGTATTGCACAATTTATGCTGCTTAAGTACAAGTCCCATTTGCGTTGGTCATTTCTTATATATGATCGAAGAGCTTCATTAATTGATCTATTGACTCTTTCGCTGGCATTGGATTGTGGGCTATGCACGGCTGTGCATTGATGATTTACCCCGTACTTTTTTAATAAATTTTCAAATTCACTGCTCTTGAACTGACTGCCGTTGTCAGTTACCACAACTTCTGGTACACCATAGCATTTAAAAATTTCATTCTCCAAATAATCTATTATGTTTTTAGCTAAAAATTTCTTAAGCGGCTTCAGAAAGGTGAATTTTGAGAAATGGTCCAAAATTATCAATATTCCAATATTGCCATTTGTTGTTCTCGGAAATGGCCCAATTATATCAAAATAAAGTCGCTGGATTGGCCTTTCAGTTTCCACCATGTTCCCCATTGGAGGTTTCAATATCGTAGTCGGTGGTTTCTAGGTCCTACATAGGTCACAATTTAAAATATAAGTCTTTACGTCCGTCACCAGTCCAGGCCAAAAGAAATATTGTCGTATTCGTCCTACCGTTTTAGCTATTCCACCATGTGCTGCGTTGGGTACATTGTGCGCAGCATAAATTACGTCTGTCCGCAGTTCAGTTGGTACCAACAATTTCCATTTGTCCGATTCGTCTAAATTACCAGAAGAAAATTCAGTCCGTTTATAGATATACTTATCTATAACCTTATAGTCAGTCAAGTTTGTTTTTGAAAACTCCTCCCTCAATTTGGAATATTCGCTATTGTTAAAAGCTGGAGACTTAATATCTATTGCTGGTAAAACTTCAATTTCGGCAATTTCACCTTCGAATGCCCGCGATAATGCATCGGGTACGACATTATCTTTACCTTTACGATGTTCAATGGTAAAATCAAATCCTTGCAACTTTAAGGACCATCTGGCTAAACGACCTGCTAAATCTTTTTGTATCATGAGCCATTTGAGACTGGCATGATCTGTGATGACTTTAAACTCATGCCCTTCAATGTATGCCCGAAATTTTCTTATAGCCAAAATTACCGCAAGGCATTCTAATTCCGTGATGCTATAGTTTCTTTGCGCTTTATTTAATTTCTGCGACATAAATGCTATGGGTCGTTCATTACCATCATTATCCAATTGAGCTAAAACCGCTCCCACTCCATATGTGCTTGCGTCGCACTGTAATATAAATGATCTAGAAAAATCTGCATGAACTAGCACTGGTGCCGTGGTCAATTTTCGTTTAATATTATCAAAAGCAAGTTGGGCATCGTTTGTCCAATTAAAAGACTTGTGTTTCGTCAATAACTCCGTCAGGTGAAATGTTACTGTGGCATATTCATCAATAAATCACCGATACCAGCCTGCCATACCCAAAAATTGTCGCAACTGTTTTACAGATTTCGGTACTGGGAATTCAGAAATCGCCCTTACCTTCTCCGAATCGACCCTGAGGGTACCTTCCCCTACAATATATCCTAGATATTGTACTTTCCTTATCGCGAAGCTACTTTTATCTACATTAATTGTTAAGTTGGCTTTTCTTAATTGTGTTGCCACCTCTTGTAAGTGACATATATGTTCGTCAAAGTCCTTTGAAATAATTAACAAGTCATCGAGGTAAACAAAAACGTTTGACTTCATATAATACGGAATGACACGGTCCATTAGTCTGCACATCGTCTGCGGTGCGTTACATAATCCAAACGGCATTCTTGTAAACTGGTACAACGGCCGATTAGGGATTATAAATGCTGTCTTTGGTCTTGAAGATTCGTCCAATTTTATTTGCCAAAATGCATCTTTAAGATCCACTTTGGAAATATAGTAAATTGGAGGAAGTCTTGAAATGAGTCCGTCTATGTTCGGAATAGGGTACGCGTCCTTAATTGTCACCGAGTTCTATTTACGACTGTCCACACAAAAACGTACTTTACCAGGCTTAACAACCAATACACCAGGTGATGACCAAGGCGAATTCGGACATTCCTCAATAACACCCATTTTAAGCATGCTATCTATTTCTTCACATAATATTTTTTCCCTTGCTGGTGATATAGGATAATATCTTTGTTTCACAAGTCTCCCGCTTGACGGCCTGCTCAAACTGCTGGAGCTATGAAGTTGAAATTTGGTATGTAGGTTCCTCGACCGGTGTAGACGACCGTTGAGACGGCATTTTTGGAAATTATTATGGGGAGGGGCAAAAAGGGGACAAAAAAAGTACCTTTTTCCAAAAAAAAGTACCTTTCACCAAAAAAAGTACCTTTTTCCAAAAAAGTACCTACCTTTTTCCAAAAAAAGTACCTTTTTCCAAAAAACATACATTTTTCCAAAACAAATACCTTTTTCAAAAGTACCTTTTCCAAAAAAAGTACATTTTTCCAAAGAAAATACATTTTTCCAAAAAAAATACCTTTTTCAAAAAAAGTACAAATAAAGTACTTTGTAAAAACAAAGTATCTTTTTCCAAAAAATTTCGCTTTTTCCAAAAAGTACCATTTAAAAAAATACCATTTAAAAAAATATAATATATAATATATAATATCTCCACTAAAACAAGGTTTCTTGATATTCGGCATAGACGTGCGCTAAGACGGGATTTTTGGAAATTCCTACCGGAACGGTCAAAAAGGGGAAAAGTCTCCCCAAACCACTGGAGGTAAGAAGTTGAAATTTGGTATAAAGGTTCCTGCACTATAGTAGACATCAACTAAGTTTGTATTTTTCCCTACAGGATATCCCAAAAGGAAATTCGGTATGTGAGTTCCTCCTTCTGTGTAGGCGTCCGCTTAGACGGAATTTTTGAAATTCATATCGGAAGGGGAAATAAGGGGAAAAGTCTCCTCCTGGACGGCCTGCCCAATCCCTTTTGGCCAACCTAAAATTTTAAACATGTATTCATGTAGGACTAACTCACCGGCAATGTAATTTTTCTATTTTGGAAAAGGAACATAGTAAAAATGGTGGTTGAAAGGGAAAAATGTCCCCAATAACGGCGTGCCCAAACCGCTGAGGCAATGAAGTTGAAATTTGGTATGAATGTTACTCATCCATCGCAGATAGCCGCGAAGATGGAATTTTTGTAAATTCCTAAAGGGAGGGGCAAAAAGAAGAAAAGCATCCCCTTGGTGGTCTGTAAAAACCCCTTCGGCTGGAAACCTGAAATTTAAAATGTGGGTCCCTGGAGTAAGGGTTAACTTATTAGAAAGATACTTTTTTGAATTTTGGACAGGATCGTTATAAAATGGGGGCTCAAAAAGGGAAAGTGGTCCCTTAACGATCTGTCCAAACTGCTGGAATTAGGAAGCTGAAATTCGCTACTTAGGTTCCTCTTCAAGCCTAATTCCAACCGGGAAGGACAAAAACTGCTGGAACTAGGAAGCTGAAATTCCCTGTCGATGGATTTTCGGAAATTCCTACCGAGAGGGGCACAAATAGTAAAAGTTGGCTAGAAACCTGAAATGTAAAACATATGTTCCTTGGAGTATGGGCTCACTTATCGGAAAGGTTCTTTTTGGGATTTTGGACAGGGACATTGCAAAAATGGGGATTAATGAAGCGAAAAGTGCCGCTTAAAGGCCTACCCAAACCGCTGGAGGTAGGAAGTTGAAATTTGGTATTAAAGTTCCTTCTCTATTGTAGACATCCGCTAAGATGAATTTTTTGGAAATTTCCACAGGTAGGGTCAAAAACAGGAAAAGTCTCCCCCTTAACGGCCTGGCCAAACTGCTGGAACTAGGGAGTTTAAATTCGGTATTTGGGTTCCTTCTCCAACGTAGACGTCCCCTAAGACGGTATTTTTGGAAATTCATACCGGGAGGGATAAAAAGGGAAAAAACTTCCCCCTTGACGGCCTGGCCAAACTGCTGGATATAGAGACCTAAAATTATGTAAGACTGAATTTTTAGAAATTCCTACCGGTAGGGGTAAAAACGGAATAATTCTCCCCCTTGATGGCCTAACCAAACCCTTCGGCTAGAAACCTGTAATCTATAATATGTTTTCCTTGGAGTATGGGCTAACTTATCGACAAGGCATTTTTAGGACTTTGGACAGGAACGTGGTAAAAATGGTGGTTCAAAAGGGGAAATTGCCCCCACCCTTATCGTCAGCGTATTTAGCTAGTAACCTAAAACTTAAAGGATACTAAAATTAAGAAACTAAATAGGAAACGAGTGGAATCGAAACACTACACAATTGGATCGAAATGGATATAAACGTTGAACGAGTGGGATTGAAATTATAGAAAATGGAAATGGATTGGAAGAAGGAACGAAATGGAATGGACTATAGAACGCAATGGAATGAGGAGCGAGATGGCATAGAATGGGGAACGAGTGGAATTGAAACACTGCAGCTAAAAGAGGAATGGAACGGGGCAAGTGCAAAGAAATGGAAATAGAAGCGACTGATATCAATATCGATACACAAAACAGTAGGAACGAAATGGAATGAAACGGGGAACGAGTGGAATTGGAATAACAGATAATGGGAACGAAATGCAATGGAATGATGAACGAAATGGAATCTTGGAAAGAGTTGCATTGGAACACTAAAATTGTTAAACAAAATTGAATAGAATTTGAATGACTCAAACTGCCGGAGTTTGGTACTTGAAATTCCGCATGCGATTGAAGCAAGATTATATATATTTGGGATTTTAACTGGGAGGAACAAAAAGGAGTGAAGAACCCCTTTTAATTACCTGTTAAAACGCTATCCACGGAATATGAAACATAAGTTTGAAACATACTCTCCAAACAGTTAAACAAATTTTATAAAAGAGAAAAAACCTTAGAAAAGGAATGGAATTCTGATATTTAAACTGCAGGTAACGAAGCACCGGTGGAAGAAACCGACTCAGTAAATTTTCCAACTGAATTTGTGAATTTACTTGAATTGCCAGCTCTACCTTTATATAAACTGGAATTAAAAAAAACTTTAAGGCACGCTAACAACGTAAAGGGCTTTGCCCGCTATCTTTAATATTATAAAATGCTTTCCAACCCTGCTTTAAGTTATTTATTTTCATTCAAAATACAAATGAACAAAACTACTTACGGGTCTATCTACCTAAGTTCGCACTTTACCAAATTATCTTGACATACACACGTATATTGCAATTTATAATGGATTCATTACTAACAATCCAATTCATGAGAAAAACTGATCAAATATGTATTTATTTTAAACCCATTGTTGTGTCAGAATTATTAATTTGTGGTAGCTGGGTGAAGGCTTTTATTATAAAAACTGTACAATGAATGTTATTTTTGTTCGGTTTAAGATCAAATATTACAAATTCTAAATAGAATTTACAATTTTTATTTTACAACCAATAGAGAAAAAACTTATGAAAAAAACTTTCCTAGAACCAATGGTTGACAATTAATGCATTTTTAAGTGACACCGCATCACTATCATCAGATTGTCTTTAATAAAAAGCTGCGATCAATTGCCCTGAAAGTACCTATCCTGTGAGTGGTTAAATCAAGACTTGTCACAGGATTGGTATAATTTACCATTGCTGTGGGTTATGCAGTGACAATTATACTTAAAGGACTAGTCCCATGACTGGTGAAACGGTGGCATACCACTTAATCGTCCTCAAAGTACCTATCCCGTGACTGGTAAAAAGAGGACATACCACTAAATTGACCTCAAAGTACGTATCCCGTAACTGGTTAAAGAAGGACTTGCAGCAGGACTGGTATAATTTACTATTGCTGTGGGTTAAGCAGTGTCAATTATACTTAAAGGACTGGTCTCGTGACTGGTGAAATGATGATATACCACTGAATTGTCCTCAAAGTACCTATCCCGTGAGTGGTTAAAGATGGTCTTGTCGCAGGACTGGTATAATTTCTTATTTCTATGGGTTAAGCTCTGTCAATTATATTTAAAGGACTGGCCCCAAGACTGGTGCAAAGAGGACATATCACTTAACTGGATAAGTGTGTTATAAAAAAACCCAAAAGTAAGACTTTTTTTTTTTAAAGAGAAGCAACACTCAGGAAATTCTTTCTAATTAACGTGTTGCTTTCTTTGGAAAGGGGATAGAGAAGAAGTGAAAGATGTTGAAAGATGAAGGGCTTCAAATATGGCAACACTGTAATTGCGCGAGATGTTGAATTTTAGAACAGTTGTTGCGCTCCATCTGATGGTGATTTGGCGAAGTTTGTTGAAGCTTTTTAGTTCATAGCCCTATTATACTATTTTACTTCGGTGGGGTTAAGTGCTATGGGAACACCGAAGGAGGACGCTGCGATATGTATGAGGGATAGAAAAATGCATACATATTTATATTTTTCATAAATTGATGTTGCATTAGTTGGGGATCGGATCCGCAACCTCACGTCCATTATTGGTCGGTTTCCCAGTACACTGATAGAATTATCCTTCATGATGAACAATTTCATAGAATTTTTTTCGTAAGTTTAATGAAGAATTTCGTTTAATAAAAAGATCAAAAAATCGTAATTTGTGAAAAATTACGTTTTTTTTTGATAATTTTAGTTCTAGTTCTAAGCACTTGGAGTTTTCTTTAAATTTAGCATCAAGCTTATTGCTAACAACTTCAGCTCCAAGCTTTTGGAGGATTTTACAGGAATTTTAGAATCGGTAAAAAGTTCGACGCATACATTTTTGTTTCAGTTTTGTCACTGTTTTTGTCAGTTTTGTAATGGGACTGGTTCTGTATCAGTTCCTTTTAGGTTAGTTGGGTGACATGTCACAAAATATACAAAGTGTGACTCATTCTTCCTTTTGGGTTAGTTCGGTGACATGTCTCTTTAAGTCAGTTAGGCGACATGTCCTTTGGGGCTAGACCTGCGACATGTCGAAAGGTGTCTAATCTGTGGCAATACGTCATTTCCAATGACAACGCAATGTTAAAGTGATATGTCTCTTTCAAAGAAAAACACCGATCAACGACCTGTCTCTGCCCCTTTGGGACCTATCCTGCGTGTCATCTGGGACCGGTCCCTTTCCCCGTAGGGTACTTAAACATTACAATAAATTTACCTTAACAATTATTTTACCTTTACAACAAATATTGTGTTTTATTTTATCTAAAAGAAATTTAATTCTAAACTTTAAGGCACGCTAACAACGTAAATTTACAAATTTCGTAAATAATACAAACACGATTTTGTAAATTATTTTTAGTATAAAGTACAAAAAAATTGTAATACTACAAAATGTTTGTACTAAGTTGATGGTAAAAAATGGATTAAATTTAAGTATTTCGTAAATTATACAAATAAAGTTTAATGAAAAAATGTTTGTATAATGTACAAAAATATCGTAATATTACCAAATACCATTTAGTAAACATACAAAATATTTTTTATTTAACGATTTAGTTTGCATATTTTACAAATATTTTATATTTAACGTTTACAACATTTCGTAAAATATAGTAAACATCTGTCATTAATTCTCACTTGGTCATTGAACGAAATAGTGTAAACAACAAAGTTTTTCTTTGCTTAAAAAATATCGAATTTTATACCAAAAAAAGCATCATTTGTGAAAAGTTTTGTTTTACTTCTTCAATTGAATATGTTCATTGATTTCAATGTGCTAAATACGGTTTGTGCGGTTCAGAAGTGGTGATTTTGACACGGAAAACAAAGACCGCACAGGTCAGTCAAAAAAGTTCGAAGAGATGAATTGGAGGCATTTCTCAATGAAGATTGTTGTTAAACTCAAAAACTTGCAAAATCATTGGGAGTTTCTCAAGCAGCAATTTCAAATCGTTTGCAAGCAGAAGCTTCATACAAAAGCAAGGAAATGGGTACCACATGATTTGAAGCCGAGAGACGTCGCATGTCCGAAATGCTGCTTGAACGCCATAAAAAGAAGTTATTTTTGCATCGAATCATTACTGGCGATGAAAAATGGATCCATTACGATAACTCGAAGCGTAAGAAATCGTATGTGAAGCATGGCAGAAGGGTCGCATCTATTATGAGCTGCTGAAATTGTTCCAGACGATCACAGGGAACCTGCACCGAATACGATTGATTCGTTTAAAGTGAGCATTGGCCGAAAAACGCCCGGAATATGCGACCAGAAATGAAGATATAACATTTTTAAGTTATACACCCAATTTTCTACTAGATACAAAATTGTTTTTTATTTAAACCAAATATTTGCATCTTTATCAATCTTTTTTTGTACTTTTATAAAATTTCGTAAAATATGCAAATAAAAATTCGATACTAGAAACGAAATATCATTTGTACATATTACAAAAAATATTCGTAATGTTAAAATAACCAAAACTTTCGTAAAATGAACCACATTTTTCGTGTATTTTACCTAAGGATTATTATGAGTGTATAATACCCAATTCATAGAACAAAGTTCGGTGACTAATTGAAAAAAGAAATCGCGAAAAAGTCGCGGAAAAAATTTCCAAAAAGGAAAATTCTTACATCAATATATTTGTTTGCAGAATGAAAATCGCTGATTAAGTTTTTTAATTCAATTTTTGTAGCATAAAATCTTTTTTCGCGTTCCGCGATTATTTTACAATTTTTTAAGTGCGGTTTTTTTTTTTTAATTTATAATCAAGGGAATTCAATTCATAGAACAAAGTTCGGTGGCTAGTTAAAAAAAAATCGCAAAAAAAGTCAAGGAAAAAAATTTAGCAAAAAGGAAAACTCTTACATCAGTATATTTGTTTGCAGAATAAAAATCGCTGATAAGGTTTTTTAATACAATTTTTGTATCATAAAGTCTTTTTTCGCGTTTCGCCAATATTTTGCAATTTTTTAGGTGCGGTTTTGTTAAACATATAATCTAGAGACTATAATAACAATTTCGTACAACAAAGTTTGGTGGCTACCCAGGTAGAAATTGCCAACGTTACAACAAAAGTTGTACTGGGAGAGCACTGTTTTTGACGAAATGCCAGTACTACTTAAAACGTGCTTTGCCAGTACTGTTTACTGAAATTTAACGAGCTTTTTTTAATTTGTTAAAATTAAAAATTTTATAAATTTTACGTACTTTTACATCTATTACACAATTATTTATGTAAGAGAGACATCGCCATTCTTTTCTTGTGAAGTTTCGAAAGAATACATTAAAAATCTGTGATGTACACTAAGAGGTCAGTAAAGTTCTAGCAAACTACTAAATTTGTTATTAAATGTACTGGGATAATACCAAAAAAAAAAAAAATCCCAAGCCTGCGCCAACGTTGGGAACTAACTACGGCCAAGCGTTTATTGGTGTTATCATTTCGACAACATGCCAGTACATTGAAAGTTAAAAATCCGACGCATTGCCAGTACATGTTCTACCGCCTCCAATACCGGGCCAACATTGTGCCGTTTGTATTTTTCTACCTGGGTAGTTTCAAAAAAAATTCACGGAAAAAAATTTTGCAAAAAGGAAAATTCTTACAGTATATTTCAAGGTTGGTTACCGAAACGAATAACGGTAATGATAACGGTATCAAATTTTGTTTGTTTCGATAACGGTAAGGGTAACAATATTTAGGGCTGTTTCGGTAACGGTATACCGTTATCGAAACAGCGATACCGGTACGTACCGGTATTATTAATTGCGTTAAAAGTACAAAAAAAAAACTATTAACAACATAGCATATTTTTAATCTTAAATGTTAAAAATACAGCTTATAAGCTTTAAATTCAATGCTGGTAGTTTTAATAAGTTAAATTATTATCTATAATTTTTTTTCTAAAAAAAATAAATATTATAAAACAAAATAGTTAAAAAATTTGCATTTTTATAGGACCTCTTCATGATTACTAAGTCAAAACATGGACCGATTCTAAATATTCTCAATAGGGTTAGTAATCGATGCAGTAGAAACTTATATACCAAATTTCGTCAAATTATCTTTTAAAATGCGCCCTGTAGTTTGATTATAGGGATCGATCGTTCATTTTGTACGGACAGACGAACCGACATCATAAGCACCAACTCAATACACCCAAGGAATGGTGTAGAATACAAAAAATATTTTTTGGTACTATGGAGGTCGAAAAAGTACTATTTTTTAAGCAAGTTGGTACTATTTTGAAAATCCCATTTATCATCCCTGCTACAAACTGTTTAAAGATCTTTTCAAATTACCATTTGTATAGATACCATCACAACAAAACCAAATCAAGTGAACCAAAAAAGGAATATGAGTGCGAACTTTGCATTTTCAAAACTGACAACCAAAGAACTATCGTATCCCACAATGTTATGTACCTGGAAAGTAAAGAAAAAATATCCTGTCCAATTGAATACTGCACTATATCATTTAATTCAAAATCGTCCTTTAAAGTTCACCTTTTTATACACCACAAGAAAAATATTACAAGAAACAACATTGACATTATGCATTCATTCCATATTATTTCGATTCAAGACGAAGATATTTTGCCAATAAATAGTGATATGGTGATTTCGAATAATGATGGCGAGGTAAATTCGAGTTATAATTTTTGTTTAGTTAACACTTTTATTCAATTGAAATATCACCACCAAGTCACCGATAAAGCCATTAATTTCTTGGTATCAGAGCTGAAAGACTTATGTATTTTTTTTAAATATTCAACAATTTAAGTAATAAACATTTCAGGATTGAAAATCTCAATGATATCATAAATATCGTTTCAAACCATAACATAATTTCAGAGCTTGCTACCATAAAATCCAAGTACTAAAGAGATCAATTATTTAATAAAAAGGAAAGTTATGTAAAATCTGTCGAAATTTATCTTGGTATTAATCAATATCATAAAAAATGTATTTATCATTATTTTCCTATACTCTAAACTTTAAAAAGTTAATTAAGTGATAAAAATTTCCATCAGCTTTTCAATCAAGAAAAAACAAATAAAGAAAACATTTATTCTGATTAAAATGATGGGTCAATTTATAAAAACAGTAACTTTTTTAATGAAAACAATAAAATTGAAGTTATACCTTTTCAAGACATATTTGAATTGTGTAATTCTCTGGGATTGTCAAAAAGAAAGCACAAATCAATAGGAGTATATTTTACAATAGGAAATATACCAATTCCGTATAGATTACACATACAACTTGCGCGGTTGTGTACAGACACCCAGTCAGAAATTGCCAGTGGTACAAAAAATCAAGCACTGGCATACCACTGGGTAACCACGCTGTTAAAAATAAAAGACTGGCAGAACACTCATTTGTGACGCTTTGCCAGCGTTTGCAAAAAGCGTTTTGCCAGTATTTGTTTTACAAAAATTTCGGTGGTTTATAAAAAAAACACTGGCAAAGAATGGGCTTAGAGTGATATGCCAAGGTTTTCAACCAGTATCCAGTGTTACCTAGTCTGAAATTGCCAGCTGTACAACGACTAATTCACTGGTAGACAAATGATTTTATAAAAATGTTGACGCTTCGTTAAAAAAGGTTTATAGTCAGAAGGTTCCGAGTTCAAATCCGGTTGGAAGCAAAAGATTTTTTTTGATTTATTTTAATTTAAATTTTTTCTTGTTTTATAAAATCAATTTTTTTGTTTGTGCGAAATCTCCTTTAAGACCAACTTTTTTTTGCTCTCCCAATGATGGCATATTAGTTCCAAGAAACTGTTTGCCAGTACTAGCATTTTAGCTCAGCCAGTAGTTGTCCAGCTGTTATCATTCATTTATGTGTTTAGCCAATCGTCTGTCTGTTTTGAGCAATCGTCTGTCAATCTGAAGGCCGGGTTTAAATCACGGCAGGACCAAAAAAAATTCATATGAACTTTTTTTAAATTTTATTTTGGAAAATATATTTCCAGACCTCCTATTTATTGGTTTTACCAGCGTTTTGCCAACGTTCAAAAATTTTGTTCCTCTAGTGCTTTTCCGGCGCTTTTTGAACAGTCGGTCCTTTTGTCTAATGATGTTATCATTTTGGGAATGGGAAAGCACTTTTTGCTAGTACTTGTACCACCTGTTAAAGTGCTTTGCCACCGCTTTCCCGTTTGTATTTTTCTCACTTGGCAGTTATATTAAAGAGTTTAGATTTGAAGCAGTTTTAAAACCGTTAATCGAAGATTTCAAATTACTATAAAATTTTGGAATACATGTAACTGTTAACCATAATGTGAAAATCCTACGAGGAAGCTTGGTAGCTGTACTTGGTGACAATTTAGGTAGTTACCAAATTGGGTAGTCACCAAATTGGTGAATTCACTGATAATTTTAATGCGAGTGAATATTTCTGTAGATTTTGTTTCATAACAAGAGGATCTCTTAAAGAATATGATGTAGAAAAAAAAGCTGAACGAACCTATACAAATTACAACGAATGTGTTGAAAACGCTGATACAGATCCAATGAGAGTAAATAGAAAATCGTGTTTAAATCAACTTCGCTTTTACAATGTCACTGAGGGCCTTCCATCTTGTTTGGCTCACGACTTGTTTGAAGGTGTAATTCCATACGACCTCATAGAAATACTAAAATATTTTTGCAAAAATAACATAATTTCAATTAATTATTTTATTATGTTCTTTATAACAACAAAAAAATTATTTAAATTAAGACTTTCGTTTCCGGATGTTGAAATAAGTATGAAAAGAATTCCAGGAAAAGATGACGAGGTTCGACATTTTCTGTCTATGTTTCCATTACTTTTCCTAAACACTTCTGTTAATTATGAAGATCCAGTATGAAATTTTTTGACATCAATGATTGTAATGTGCCGATTGATATGCAGTTCGGAAATTCATAAAAATCAGATAAATATCCTTGATTATTACATATATATAATGTGACGACTAATTTGGCCACAAACTAGTGTCACACACTGTAACTACCGTTAGTGAATAAATATTATACTAACACTCACACTATATGCAGGTCAAATAGATGAAAACAAGTAAATAGACAATAACAACAATACACATAATCACAAACATGCATAAGCATGCACTGGTCAAACAAGTAAAAAGAATAAACAAACAATAACAGCAATACGCATATGCAAAGGTATTTAACAAGCAGTAAACACCTAGCAACAACTATTAAGGTTGTTTACGAAAACTAAAGAATTAAGGAATGCGTGTGCCGTTATATTAAGGGTTTTCACAAGGGGTGTACTATTTGTTGTATCGTCCTCACAAAAAACAGAGTTGTTAAAAATTAAATTGAAAAAATACAACATTTGAGAATAGCACGATACAACATTTTTGCGTATGTTTAGTGTCCTATGTTTGAGTGTGCTAACAGATAGAAAACTGAATAGAAAATCGTTGTTAAACACAAATAAAAATTTTAACAACTCTGTTATGAACAACCTAATTACAATAGCAACATAACATGGGCAGTTATTTTGTTGGTAGCATTTATTTGTTTGTCGATTAGTATAAAAAGGCTGCATCGAAAATAGAAAGGTCTCATTCTTCTAGCAGCGATCCAGCGCAGAGTAAGTACACTAACGTAGTGAGTTAAGTAGACGCTTTAACTGGTGTTTAGCGATCACCAGCAAAAGCTAGTACAACTGATAGATATACTTCGGATGGTGTTTAGCGATCACCTGACGAAATTTAGAAACAAGTGTGAATTGTCCCAGGGTAGAGACACTTTGACTGGTGTTTACCGATCACCAGGCAAAGTTAGTGAGCGTGGTTTGATAACTTCTGATGGTGTTTAGCGATCACCTGACGAAGTTACAGACAAGTGTGAGTCATTCGTGAGTGGGAACACTTTGGCTGGTGTTTAGCGATGACCAGACAAGGTTAGTGAATGTGGTTGATAACTTCGAATGGTGTTTAGCGATCACCTGACGAAGTTTGAAACTTGTGAAGTTGGAGAAATAGAGTGAGTGCGAGTGATACACTTCGGGTGTTGTTTAGCGATCACCACACGAAGTTAGAATAAGATTAAAGTAGTGAAATATTTATCCTGGTGGTTAGCGATCACTTCGAGAAACATTTGGTGGTGGGTAGTAGTACCGTATATATCTCCATTGGTGGTTACCGAGCATCAGTGAACTTCGGATGGTGTTTACCGATCACCTGACGAAGTTACAGGGATACTAAGCCAAAAGCACACTTGGTGTTTTCCGATCATTTTGTGGGTTTTTGGCAACACTGAATTAACTAATTTGTGACATTGAAATTTTAAAACCAGGCAGGCAATAAAAAAAAAAATCGAAGACGAGCCGAAGGCTAAAGGAGGGCTAAAACGCAAATTCAGGCCAACCAGGAGGTGCACAGTGAGCCAAAGAATTTATCTGATCGGAAGAGGCGAGCTGACCACAGCGGAACAGGGACACAACGAATACCCGAGAGGACACGAAAGGGACACGAATCGTAAACTTTGTAAACTACTTATAGAAATGAATACAAATAAAGGAAAATAACGATTCTACCCGACTAAAAAAGATATTATATAATCATATATCGCCATATATAAACCCATATATACGTCCATATCTAATTTGATCCGAATATTGGAATATATAATTATATCAAGCGAGATAAGCATGTTATCTAACCTGATACAATTTGATCCGAAAAATGGGTCTATCTAACTTCATCAAATTATATATTAATACATATAATTTGATGAAGATTTTCAAATAAAATTTTAGTAAATATTGTTGAGATCACTTCCCAATCAGAAAAATACAAACGGGAAAGCGATGGCAAAGCACTTTAACAGGTGGTACAAGTACTGGCAAAAAGTGCTTTCCCATTCCCAAAATGATAACATCATTAGATAAAAGGACCGGCTGTTAAAAAAGCGACGGAAAAGCACTGGAGAAACAAAATATGTGAACATTGGCAAAACGCTGGCAAAACCAATAAATAGGTGGTCTGGAAATATATTTTCCAAAATAAAATTTAAAAAAATTTCATATGAATTTTTTTGGTCCTGCCGTGATTTGAACCCAGGCCGTCAGATTGGCAGAAGATTGCTCTACCCACTGAGCTAACGAGACTTATAATATTTGATAGCTAAACACATAAATGAGTGATAATCGCTGGACAACTACTGGATGTGCGAAAAAGCTAGCACTGGCAAGCAGTTTTTTGGAACTAATAAGCCAGCGTTGGGAGAGCAAAAAAAAGTTGGTCTTAAAGGAGCTTTTCCACAAACAAAAAAATTTATTTTATAGAACAAAAAAATTTTAAATTAAAAAAAAATCGAAAAAAATTTTTTTGCTTGCAACCGGATTTGAACTCGGAACCTCCTGACTACAAACCTTTTTTACGAAGCGTCAGCATTTTTATAAAATCATTGCTCTACCAGTGAATTGGTTTTTCTACCAATGGTAGCATTGGCTAAGTAGCACTGGATAACCACTGGTTGCAAACCTTGGCATATTACTCTTAGACCATTTTTTGCCAGTTGTTTTTTTATAAACCACCGAAATTTTTGTAAAACAAATGCTGGAAAAACGCTTTTTGCAAGCGCTGGCAAAGCGTCCCAAATGAGTGCTCTCCCAGTCATTTATTTTCAACACCATGGTTACCCAGTGGTATGCCAGTGCTTGATTTTTTGCACCACTGGCGATTTCTGATTGGGATATTTTCATTCATATTTGCTTAATGTTTAGAAAAATTTTTGTTAATAAACTTGGAAATAGCTGACAAAATAAATCATTACAAACATTTGTCGGAACAACTGTCTTATAAAATAAAAAATATAACTTTCAGAATTAATTTTTTTTCACGGAAAAAATAACTGAACTTAAACAATATTTATTTCAACATATGTGATGCGCAAAATAGAAACGGACCTAAGGGTAAAAACCGGTTTTGTTCAAAAGAGCATGGGATCGGTCTCATTCGATGCTCAGATGTTGTCCACAAAAAACAAAAATGAGACCGATCCCATGCTCTCCTGACCTTAGGTCCCTTTCTATCCTTAGGTCCCTTTCTATTTTGCGCGTCACATATGTTTTTCTAATTTTTATTTTTAAATTTAAAAATTGCAATTAAACTTTATAAAATTTTGTATAATTAGATATCATGTCAGATATAATTATATATAAAATTAATACAATTTTCTATTAACTTTGTTATATATTTTGATATAATATCCCAGGTAGAAAATTACAACGGGGCCAGCACTGGCAAAGCACCGAAATGGGTGGTATGAGTGCTTGTTAACAGCGCTTTCCCAACGCCCAAATGATAACACCGTTCCACTGTGGTGCCAATGCTTTACCAAGCCCTGGTAAAGCACCCATAAACATAAAAATCAAATGCTTTTCCAACGCTCAAATAAAAAAATTAAAGTGCTTTCCTGACACCCAAATGATACTTAACACCGATCTATTTAATGCTTTGCAAAGTATTGAGAAAGCACCAAGAAACATAAAAATCAAGTGTTTTCCCTGCCACCAAATTATGAGCCCTCATCACTGCAGAATTTTAAATTACTCTAAAAATAGACTATTCTTGGAGTTATTGTATTGTGGAGTCAAAAATTATTTAAATATTCACTCTTTTGGAGTTTCTTTTTCAAAAACAAAATAATGTTATAGGAAAACAAGTGCTGAGAATTCACCCTTTTAAAGCATTGGGAAGGCGTCCAAATTTAGTGCTTTGCCAGTACTTCTTTTTGTAAGACCGCGGTCTACTTGCGCTTTGCCAGTACTTATTTTTTGTTACCACACATAATTTCCACCTGGGATGGTTTATAAAAGCTATATGCCATTATATATAATTATGTATGAACTATATTTGCAGATCTTTTAATATATGGCTGGAGACCAAATCGCATATGATTATATATAACGTTATATCAAACATATTTATAAAACCAAACCAATTTATAAAAATATAAATATATATGGTTATATAAAGCCGCGCATATAAACATTTAAATTTATATCAAATCATATAAGATTATATAAAAACTTTTTTAGTCGGGTAGATTGAAATTTTAAAAAGCTGTGTACATTTATTTCTTGTAACGAACACTGGACAGAGGCTGAGTATACCCTAGCGAAAATAAATCGCTATCTAGAAGATAATATTTTCCAGCAGTCACTTTGCGTCCAAAACAACATTATATAAACACAACCCAAAACAAATAAAACGTTTTGGACCTCTACAACATTTATGGACCCTGAGGTTCGAACACAAACACCAATACCAAGAGATGGTGTCAAAACGCCTCAGAAATTTCAAAAATATTATATTATCTCTTACTGTTAATCATCAACAATTTCAATCAAGTTGCCATGGTAATAGATTCAATTTCAATCTCGCTTGTTATTTCGTTGAAAAACTATCTCAAGATATGTTTAATTTTGAATTGACCGAAAGTAACGAAGGAAATTACATACCTAAATACAAAGTTTAAAGAAAACGAATTTATTGTCGTTGACTAAAATGAAGATGGTACTATTAAGGTACTTAAAATAAGTAAAATTTTTTTGAATACTGATTATAAAAATGCAATTTTTTATGGAAATGTCATTAATATGTGGTACAATTCTAAGTCGCTTTTATATCAAAGTTATAAAATAGACACATTTTATGCTCTGATTTATTTAAAAGATTTAGTTGTGATAAATAAAAGATCAATTTAAAAAATACATATTACTTGGCATTATTTTCATCTATAAATGATAGTTTTTCTAACTTTAATATAAAGGTAAAAAACAACTTGTTCCAAAAATAATTAAACAAAAATCTATATTCATTCAAATTTAAATATTTTATAGCTTTCAAAATAAAGACCCGAATGGAAACCCCTATAAATTTCTAAAATACATAAAATAACTAAAGAGTAGCATTTGCAAAATTCAAGTAGGTTTCGTGAGTAAAATGACTGTTTATAAAGGGTGGTCCAACCAAAACGCACGATGTTAATTGTAAATAAAACAAAAAGTTTTCACAGAATTATCTTAATATTTTTTATTATGATAGAAGTATATGACAATTATGTGTGAAACAAAATATCGGCCAAATGCTCGCCACGGCTTCGGTGGCATACCTCTATGCAATGGTCCATATTTTCAATGACTCTGAGAGATAATTGAGGTTCAATGTCGTTAATGTGCCGAATTATCTCATCCTTTAGCTCTTGAATTATTCTTGGCTTATTGACGTATACGTTTTCTTTTAAATATCCCAAAGAAAGAAGTCCAATGGTGTTAAATCACTTGATCGTGCCGGCCAATTATCATTGCCACGACGTGAGATAACACGGCCATTGTCAGGGTCCATATCCTCAATTTCTGGCAACAAGAAGTCCGTTATCTTCTCGCGATAGCGAACACGGACGACGAGTCGAGGTTGACGGCTCTTCTGCCACACAATCGCAAACAACAGCAATGTTTTCCGCAGAACGAACTGGGCGAGCATGCACACATTTCCTACAGACCCGGTTTGCTGAAATTTGCGCACAATTCTCCCGATTGTGGGCAGATTTGGTCAATTATGCTGACCAAAGAACTGCATGAATTGCATTTGGATTTGAACGCCCATTTTCGTAAAAGTCTTCAACAATCTTAACGCGCTGCTCAATTGTGTACCTCTCCGTAGTTGAATTTGTCAAACACTGAAACAAAGAATTGTCAAATTAAGTTGGGCAAAAAACTTGACGCTAAGGTGTGACTCACAAATATCTTATATAGGAGGATAAAAATTCGAAGAAAACCACAAATATATTTTGACATAAAGCCAAACACGAAATTGGCGTTATTTCTTCTATCCTCCTCGTTCCTCACGTGCAGCCTAATGGACATTTATGAAACGTTTACAGACGTGTTTTAAAAAATTATTTTTAATTTTATGACCATTTGTACAGCTAACTGAACATGTTTTTTGTACTAAAAACCAGTATTTTTTTTTTGCAAGCTGGTCACTCTAAAAAATTTTGCTTTATATTTGTGATCAAGTGATCGTAGAACACTTTTTTTAAAGCACTTAACCATTTTAATTAAATTTTTGCAATTGTGATATATAAAAATTAAAAAAAAAATATATAATTTTATTGTTAACAGTTCAATAAACAAGGTAAAGTACATAAATTTTCAATAACCTTTTTTGTTAGACCCTTATTTTAGCATTTTTTAGCATGTCCAGCCCGCTGCACATTTGTTACCTATTACAAAAATAATGGCACGTAAAATTTCAGAGCAACAGATTTTTGACCTGCTCATGGAAAGCGATATTGAAGATTTATCAGATGATGAAGGAAATGAGGAGGAACAAAATCTCTTGGGTTTTGAAGAGGAAATAGCAGAAGAATTAATGGAAAGAGAAGAGTCACCAACGCCCGAAGTTTTACCTCAAGCTAAAGTCAAGCGGTTAAAATGGCTTTCAAAAAACCTTTCGAATTCTCCTCAATGTTCCGAAGAAGACTGGGAGGTTGGAAACAGGCAGTTGTGGACACCATTTAATTATTTTTCGGAGTATTTTGATGATAGTTTTTGGAGTCTTATTTCGGAAAACAGCAATATGTATACTTTGCGAAATAACCGCACTTTGAACTCAACTCCTTCCGAGTACAAAAAGCTTGTTGGTGCTCATATTGTCGCGGGGTGCATGAAACTTCCAAGAATACGCATGTATTATCGGCCTCAAATAAAGGTCCCAGCTATCACACAAATTCCGAGGGATAGGTTTTTTAAGTTAAGAAATAACATGCATTTTGTTAACAATATGTGAGTTATTAAAGAGGAAAAAAAAATATAAGCTTTGGAAAGTTTAACCAGTACTTGACGTTGTGTTAAAAAGGTGTAAATTAATTCCTAAACCTAAAAAATGCAGCATCGACGAGCAAATGATTCCATTTTCAGGAACGACAAGCTTAAAGCAGTTCGTAAAAGGCAAACCAAATCCAGTAGGATTAAAAAACTTTATTTTAGCGTCACCTGATGGTTTAATTTTAGACTTTTTTATATACCAAGGAGCAAACACATGGCCTGATGGTAAGCCTAATAAACATTTAGGAATTGGAGGTTCTGTTATACAAAAACTTGCTGCAGACCTGAGCGAAGGTAGCGAAGTATTCATTGATCGCTATTTCACTTCGATAAATATACTGGAGTGCCTGCTGGAAAAAGGTATATTTGCCACAGGTACTATTCAATTAAACAGAGTGCGCAAGGAACTTGTTTCAAAGTTATCCAAGGACAAAACGTTGCTAAAAAAAAGGCAGAGGCAGCTACGAAGAGTTCGTCAGAGAAGATGACAAAATGTGTGTGGTTAAGTGGATGAATAGCCGCTCGGTACTAATAGCCACAACATCAATTGGATCACTCCCTATCCAATCCGCTCGACGCTGGGACAAAGTGGAAAAAAAAATACATAAACATTGATTGCCCAAATTCGATACACAGATACAACCAATGTATGGGAGGAGTAGACCTAGCTGATAGGTTCGTTGCGTATACTCAAAGTGAGTGATTACTTCACTAAGAAACTTTTGTAAAAATTATTGGTGTGGTGAATACGAAAAGACAAATTCTTTAAAGAAATGTTTGCGAAAAAGTACAGTGTTCCACTTATTTTGGTCGATAACCTACTTTTTATGATTTTAACTAATTTCTAAATATAAAAAAATTAAATTAAAACAATAATTGCAAAAACTTAAACAGGAGGTTTTGCAAAAACTTAAATTTTTGTTTTGTAATAAAGATCAGGTAATATATTTAAAAAAAATTTGTTTATTGGTAATTTTTACAGCAAACGCGTTAGGAATCCATGGTCACAAATTAGTACTTCACGGTACTGAAATATGTAACGATGATGTTTTACTTTATTATTTAACAACAAATACGACTTTCTTATTAGTTGAACATTTTAATAACTCTGATTCTATAACCACCCCTTCATCCAGTTTGGTAGATAAGAGCTCGCTGTTATTTACAGAAATCATAACCGTGCCTAAGGATAACGAAGTATCTGACCCACCACCAAGTACAGTTGAAGAATCGATCGTGTTTGCAATATCAAATGAAGAATATAAAATCTAAGTGTATCTCAAAATACAACAAAACCTCCCCCACTTTGTATTGAGAGCCAGTTTCAAAATTTTATAATACCTTGTGATAATGTTCCAACATATTAAAAAAACTTTAAAATAATCAAAATCTTGGTAAACGTCTTAATACTTTCGCTAACCTTCTAGTTGATGAAATGCGACAAATTTCTACAACGATCTCGATAAGTTCTTTGCGAGCTGTGGTACAACAAGCTATTAATAAACATTCAAGTTCGGTAATCCTGCGGCAAGACAAAACAAGGGAAAAAAGGAGCCCTAAAATGTCAAATTTACCGGTTCCTCCATCCATTGCAACACCCTGCTAACAAATTGAACAAAGAAACCACACACATTTTAACAACAAAAAACAAAAATCGAAAAAACCCCAGCACCCGTGCAATAACATAGCCGTGTAGGCACTTGGGCAATTCCTGAAGCGCTTTCGTCCCCTGCCAAAGGATTTAGCAGGATTAACCTACTAGTTCCTTAGAACCACTGCGGGACGCATATTTAATATGCTCCAGAAGAAAATGGCCCAATCAGACCAGAATAACAAAACAAATCCCAACCCATCCCAAAAAATCATAAATCAGAAAGCTCAAAACTTACCCCATACAATCCAGTATCCCGCCTGAGGGTCAATAACCGCTGCCCATAACAACCGCGGACCATAACACACACTCGCGTAACTAACCAATAACACTCGACCAACAAAAAATAGCCCATCATGACCCAAGTAGGGAACTGGTCATCCAAAGAATCGTCTCTAGGCCCCTTAGGTGTACGTAGGGGTCTGCAATGACACATTGAGCGAGTTATCTGCATGATTTTAATGAATTATCCGCATAATGTTAATGAATTATTGCGTAAAGGGAATTCATTGAAATTTTATCCAGAAAGCTCTCTCTATGCAGCTTTTTTCCCTATTGAATAAAAGTGCAGTAAAGGACAGAAGAAGAACAAACACTTTAAAAAAAACGTGTCTAAATTGGCAACCCACAACAATTCATCCACCAGACACCATGGCTACAGTTCGGTACAAAAAAACTACTTTACAGAAGCTTAACGGAACTAGTTTAAGCAATGAAAACAGGCCCACAATAAAGAAATTTATGACAGATACATTTGAAATACAAAGACTGTATTTTAACTGCACAAACCCATTTCCAACAATGCATTCAATTAAGTTAGAGTAGCCCTTTAGTTTTCATAAGGAATATCTTTATGATCATTTCAAAAGGCTTATGAATCAGAGAACGGTTTGAGTGCCTTATTTTATGCTTTTGAATGCAATCACAAAAAATGTGCATATTGTTGTCAATACACATCATTTCAGTAAAGCAATACAGACACAATTGAAAAAAGTGAGTATGACGAAAGCCATGCATTGCACTTAGGGTTTATGTCCCGGGAATTCCCGGGAATCCCGCCCTTTTTTGAATCCCGGAATACCGGGAATTTTATGCGGGATTTCCCGGGATTTTTTTTTAGTCGTTTACAGTAGTTTTAGCTAGTTTTATTGCAATTTTAGAAGCTTTATTTAAATTTAAAGCATTGATTTTTTTAAATTAATTAAATAAAGAATATTTCAAATTAAAAAATACAGCTTTAAAATTTAATAAACTGAATTAAGCAAAATTGTTTTTGGATGCCTATTGAATTTGGTTTAGTTAAACCGAAAAATATTATATTAGCAATTAATTGATTTTAGTTCTGACTATAAAACTGGTCCGACACAAGTTTGCACCCATTAACAATTCCAATATATCCTGAAAAAAGCGATCAAAATAATATAACCGTGTCTTTCACTTTTCTATATCAATTCGTTTAGCAGCTTAAACCGCGAAATTAATATTTAGTTAATATATAACTAAGAGTTTTTTTTTTAATTAGGACGGCCTTCCATATAAATATAATATATAAATAATAATTCACGATTTAAATTGCTAAAAGAATTGACCTGGAAAAAGTGGAAGACATGGATATTTAGCCCTCCTTTCAGAACATTTTTTCATGGATACAACCAAAAGAGAAATTTTGTCGAACGGTGTTTAACCCAAAACTAGTTTTTTAAGTACATTATATGTCGAATTTATATATTTTCTAACGACCGGGAATTCCCGGGATCCCGGGAAATTCCGATAAAATCCCGCTGTCCCGGGAAATGAAAAAGTCCGGGAAAAGAAAAACCCTAATTGCACTGCATGTCTTCTGTTAATCTTACCTAACACTCACAAAAGCAACGAATATAAAATGATTGGTATAAATACAAACCGATTGTTACGACTGGTCTCAATGTTGGTTGTATAAAAATTGAAAATTTTTTTCTGTCAAATATTTTAGTATATTTTTGGTTTTTTTTTCACTTAAACATTAACAAAACGAGAAAATATATGCATATTTCATATTTAAATAAAAAAAATGGAAATTTCTTCACTCTGCATTTTTCAAAATACTGCAACAGGTCAATGTTGAATGTTGTGATTGATTTTATTTTTTAATGCGTCACCTCTTCATTTCGTTGCTTGACATGTAGTGGCATTATAAAAATAATGCGTAAAAACCACTCATCAAAAACAATGAATGTTATAATAGCAATAGCATTAGTTAATGTTGTTTCATGAATACATGACAAAAGCAATGAATGGTATGACTGCACGATAAAAACGAATGTACTCAAACCGTTCTCTGTTAGGAATATTGAGGCCTCCACCTTTACTAAAAATTTTAAGTCGACTCAAGAAAAAGTTACTCATGTTTCTTAGAAGCCTTAACAAACCATCCATTTCAGATATTTCAAACAAAGAGCCAAATGAATATGGATTACTTTTATCTATAACTAAATACTTTGTTGAATTTGAATTTTTGCTAAATCAGTTTACAGTAAGCTTGTATTAAATAATAATAAAAATAACTTTATTTGGTATTTATTTGAATCCTTTCTCTTTGCAGCTAGGGAAAACGCTTGATGATATAGAAAAGCAAATTCTTAAAAACACACCTTTTATTTCTCATGTTGGTACGTAGTTATACCCTACACCACTATGTGGTCAGGGTATTATAAGTTTGTGCTGATGTTTGTAACACCAAAAAATATTGGTCCTAGACCCACCTTATAGTATACCGATCGGCTTAGAATTTTTTTTATTTCGATTTAACGATGTCCGTCCGTCCGTCTGTCTGTCCATGCATTCTTGTGCGCACCCTACAGGTGGCAAATATTAAGATATTTTGATGAAACTTATGTCGGCCCAAGGACGACGCCTATTGATTTTGGTTAAAATCGGTCCATGTTTAGACCTAGTGCCCATATAAGGGTCCTACCAAAATTATATTGTTTATACGCTGCAGGTCGTAAATATTAAGATATTTTGATGAAATTTGGTATACAGACCTATGTTAGCCCAATAACGCAGCCTATTGCTTTTGGTGAACATCGGTCCATGTTTAGACCTAGTGCCCATATAAGGGTCCTACCAAAATTATACTGTTTATACGCTGCAGGGCGCAAATATTAAGATATTTTGATGAAATTTGGTACACAGATCTATATTGGCCCAATAACGCAGCATTAATTGTTTTAAGATTTATCAATTGTATTTCAGAAATAATCAATTGAATTTCAGTTTTATCAATTGTGTTTCAGAACTCATCAATTATTTTTCACATTTATGAATTGTATTTCAGAACTAGTCAATTGAAGTTCAGTTTTGTCAATTGTGTTTCAGAAATTATTAATTGTATTTCCGAAATTCACAACTGTATTTCAGAAATTATCAAACTGTATTTCAGAAATTATCAATCGTATTTCCGAAATTATGAAATGTATTTGAGAAATTTTTCTCTATTAGCTATGAAATTCTGAAATAGATTTCATTATTTCTGGACACAACTAAATAAATAAATAATTAAATTTGCGTAATATTGTAGTTTCTGAAGTGCAAATAATATTTTGTGATATACAATTAAAATTTTCTAAAATACATTTAATAATTTCTGGAATACCTTTTTTCGATGCTTATAAGTTAGCTCGAAATGCTTTTATCATTCATTTAATTTGTAGCTATCACACATCTATAACAAGTCTCGTTAGATTAGAGTGTAGAGGTCTTGGCTGACAATCTGGTGGACTGGGTTAAATTTCATGTTTTTAAAAGCAAATATTAAAAAAGTTTTCTCAATTTTTTGAAAAATGTTTTTTGAAATCTATTTTTTTGCCAAGATAGTTAATGCAACGTTCTGCCAACGCTTAACCGACCATCGCCAACGGTTTGCCAGCATTGTGCCGATTATATTTTTCTGTCTGGGATGTTAAACTTAAACCTATTGTATATTAACATTAATTAACACTATATTTTTATTTTTAGAAAATACATTTTTATTTTATTATAAGTTAACATTAAATTAAATTTTAGATAATGACACCAATTTGTAGTTGTAATTATTATATATTAAATCGTATATTCATAAACATTCTATACAGTTAGACGAGGTTTATGGAACTACCCGAGTAAAAAAGTTTTGATATAACCATATGTTATTTTATGTAATTGCATATAGTAACTTATAGTTACATATGACCACATATGCTTTCAAATTCAAGCAGATATACTTTTATATAGTCATATGTTAGATATTTTTTCCTCAAAGGTTTTAATATGGAGACATATGCGATTTTATATTATTACATACTGGCCTACATATAATTGCATGTGCTATATATAAGTACATAAAGTAACATATTACAGATATAATTACATATACGTTTATATATAATTTAATATGACACTATACATAATAATATAAAACTATATGTGGAGCCATATAAGAAATATTTCATAATTTGTGTTAGATATGATTATATATTGACGAATAAGAACCCATATATAACTTAATATGGTTCCATATCTACAAAATTTCATGATTTGTTTAATATATAACAATATAACGTTCTTTATAAAATCATCTATAATTATATATTGTCCCACATAAGCAATTATTTCAAAGTGATTTTGTATAAAAATATATAAGGTCCATATAAAACCGTATTATATTATATGTGGTTCTATGTTAATGATTTTGAACTATTTTTAGATTTAGTAATTACTAGGGATTGGCGCGTGCCTAGAAATGTTCGTAAGTCACGTTATTCACACGTGATCGTGAGTAATAATTACTATACTCAAGTGATTCATGCGTGAGTCTGAGAATATATAATTCGTACTTGATACGTGCGTAAGCATGAATAAGAATATATAACCCGTACATGATTCGTGTGTGAGTTTATTTTTTGCATCATATATTTTTAGTAATTTTTACTATTTTGTAATATTTTACTATTTTTTTAATATTTTTCTTATATCTTGGTTGTATAACATAATCCTATTAACTTTAAAATTTCAGTCTTGTTAACTTTATTTTAAAATTACTAAAAATAAAGAAAATTTTGTTCATGTTCAATGCACTGTCATGGTTAATCTGGATAAAAGGAATGGAAGATTTATCGAAATTATAGGATCTCCAGCAGACCTTTGGGTTAATCATTATATTTGAAAAAAAATTCAATTACAATTACATATTATTTGTAATTGTAATTCAAAAAAAAAACAATTACAAGTAATTTGTAATTGAAAATTTTCAATTATACATTACATATAATTGTAATTGAAAAAATGTCAATTACAATTACATTTTTTCGGAAAAGAAATAATGAGAAAAAGCACAAGTGAGGGGTCAGCCCAACATGACGTATTCTTTTTATAGTTATCCACGCCTATCCAACCTATCCCAGTCAGTTTTTTCTACAAAATTTTAACAAAAAACACTTTAATTCTAAATGTAATTGAAATTTGTAATTGAAATAACTTTCAATTACAATTACTTGTAATTGAAAATTTTCAATTACAGTTACATGAAATGTAATTGAGTTTTTTTTAATTTCAATTAAATTTATTTGCAATTGTAATTGAAATCCCCCAGGTCTGATCTCCAGATATTGCATATCTTTCTTATTTAAAAAAATAATTTTTGTATATTGTTAGATGTGGTCATATATAATATGATCTAAAGTATAAGGTCAATTTTTAGATATAATTATATCAAACTATGTCCACTTTTATAACAATTTATATAATTTTATACGAAAAGGTATAATTTGATGTAATTGGATGAGGACAAAATTCGGATACAATTGTATCGAATTGCATAAAATTGTATCAAATTGTACCAAATTGTATACAATTGTATACAATTCGATAGAATAAGATACAATAAGATGTTCTCATTTTTCGGATATAATTATATCTAATTACATAAAAGATTATATATAACTAAATATAACTTCATATGGCTCCATATCATTTTTTTTACTTGGGTATTTAACTTTATAAAGTGTTTATAAATTATAACTTAAATGTACAAATATATATGTTAAATGTACGTGAACAAATTGTTGATATGGACCCACAAATTGTATCTCAACTGATATTGGAATTATTGTACCATTACCATACATCAATATATATTGAATGATATACATATATTACATTATATGACACTGTATTATAAATATTGTTAATGAAGTAACATATCTGATAATATTTTTTATAGCGCCATACATAGTTTTACATTATTCAAATTAAACCATATATGGAATTGTATTCAAAATGTTGATGTGGTACCAAATTTGACCATATATTGTTTAAATTGTGCCATATATGACAATATATTGTTTAAATGATACCATATATGTCTATATATTAATATTGTTTAAATGACACCATATATCAATATATATGGGACTATATATGGTAGCATATATTATCATATCTGCATCTGTATTAAAAATGTCGTTCATCAGGTACCATATATGAGCATATATTGTTGAAATGGCACCATATATGATAATATATGGTTTAAATGGCACCATATATGGTAATATATTGCTTAAATAACACCATATATAAATATATATGGCACTATATATGGTAGCATATATTATCATATGTGGAACTGTATTAAAAATATTGTTCATGAGGTACCAAATATGGGCATATATTGTTGAAATTGCACCATATATGATAAGATATGGTTTAAATGGTACCATATATGATAATATATGGTTTGAAAGGCACCATATATGATAATATATGGTTTGAATGGCACCATATATGATAATATATAGCTTAAATAACACCATATATAAATATATATCGCACTATATATAGTACCATATATTATCATATCTGGAACTGAATTAAAGATTTGGTTAATGAGGTACCATTTATGACCATATATTGTTTAAATGGCACCATATATGATAATATCTAGTTTAACTGTCACCATATATAATTATATATTGTTTAAATGATACCATATATAATTATATATTGCTAAAATGCCACCATATATATTAAGATATAGTTCTATATATAACTATATATGCAATAAGATCAACCATGTTATGTAATATATAATTATATATGCCATATCTAATATTATGAAGGCCGATATCTAATTAGATGAAATAATATATGGCATAATATAAGGAAAAATTTTGTGAAAAAACGTCATATATAATTATATATGGATATACATAACGACATGTCTAATTATATATTGTAATATATGCCACATATGATTATATATAATTTTTTTTACTCGGGTTATTAAAATTTTGTTTTCTTTATTCAACTGAGATATTGAACATTATTAGTAGCTCGTTAGTTCATCGTTTAGCATTGCATATTATGTTATCAGTAAACTAAGAGACATATGAGTTTCATAAAGTCTCCTAGTTATATATAACACATGCTCAATTATGTTGCTGCCGCTGTACGTCGTTATTTCGGGCACGATTTTTCTCAGAGCGTAAATTTCAGTGTTGCCATTTCAGTGCTTTTCGGGTATTTTTTGGTGCTTTTTTCCATCTTGTACCCGGTGATTTTTTACAAATACCCGTTTAAAAAAAGCGGGTATTTACAGTGCTTTTTCAGATTTCTGTCAGTGCTTTTAGTGCTTTTTGTACAGTTTATATTTTTGGTATTTGTTCTCGTTTTTTTTTAATTTTTCTTCAATTTTCTGTCAAAGTTGAAAAAATAATACGAACTAAACAAAAAATACATTTTTTCACAATGTTTGTAGTACAATTTTAAATAGCAACTTCGATATATTTAAACTTCAAAATTTTTAGATTTTAGTTTGGTGCTTTTTTACCCCTTTTTTGGTTATTTTTTGAACTTTTTTTACACGATTTTACAAAGCTAAAATGTGTTTTTAAATTCTTGACTTAAATTTTTCAAAAAATTAGTATCGTGCTTTTTTACCCCATTTTTGGTAAATTTTTACCCTTTTTACCCGTTTTCACAATCCTCACGGTGCTTTCCTGCCTTCAAAAGTTGGCAACACTGGTAAATTTCTAGCCTCTGCGCTCTTATTCTGGGCCTACACTTAAATGAAGTAGTTGGTGTTGTTGGTGAGGAGAATATTAACACACAGGAAAATCGAAAGTAAAGAGTATATATTATAGAGAGAAATTATGCTACTCTTAACTCTCTCGAAAAAAAAACGAACTCGGGCCAACTTGATATACAACATTTTTCTCATAAAATTACGTTGAGTTGCCACATTTTTAAATTGAGTTGCAACATTTTGTGTATTTAGTTATTGTGGAAGAATGCCATATTTACAAAAAAAGTAAAAAGTATAAATTTGCCGGTTTTTGGTAAAATTTGCCTGTTTTGGTTTTAATTATGCCGAGTTTTTATTATAAGTGTTATAAGGCCAATAAGGCATAGGACGAATATCTTTATTTCCAACATAATCAAGGTAAAGCGTTAGCCACAGATATTTCCATATAAATTTGACATGGGTAACTATGGGTAAGCATTAAACTTAGTTTATTTTAAAATAAAAATGAGTTTAAAATTTTTATCGTAGGTAGATATTTTTATTGTGAGTTCAAAAATATAGATTTTTTGTCGGAAACGCCTACTTTCGAGTGGGCGGGGCTTTAAAGTTTAAAATTGGAATAAGTCTGAAGATACTTATCCGATCACGACAAAACGCACACAACATAAGCCAACGTTGATAGTTTGCCGCGCAAACATAACTAAAATATTAATAAGGATTATTTCAAAGTGATTTTGTATAAAAATATATAAGGTCCATATAAAACCGTATTATATTATATGTGGTTCTATGTTAATGATTTTGAACTATTTTTAGATTTAGTAATTACTAGGGATTGGCGCGTGCCTAGAAATGTTCGTAAGTCACGTTATTCACACGTGATCGTGAGTAATAATTACTATACTCAAGTGATTCATGCGTGAGTCTGAGAATATATAATTCGTACTTGATACGTGCGTAAGCATGAATAAGAATATATAACCCGTACATGATTCGTGTGTGAGTTTATTTTTTGCATCATATATTTTTAGTAATTTTTACTATTTTGTAATATTTTACTATTTTTTTAATATTTTTCTTATATCTTGGTTGTATAACATAATCCTATTAACTTTAAAATTTCAGTCTTGTTAACTTTATTTTAAAATTACTAAAAATAAAGAAAATTTTGTTCATGTTCAATGCACTGTCATGGTTAATCTGGATAAAAGGAATGGAAGATTTATCGAAATTATAGGATCTCCAGCAGACCTTTGGGTTAATCATTATATTTGAAAAAAAATTCAATTACAATTACATATTATTTGTAATTGTAATTCAAAAAAAAAACAATTACAAGTAATTTGTAATTGAAAATTTTCAATTATACATTACATATAATTGTAATTGAAAAAATGTCAATTACAATTACATTTTTTCGGAAAAGAAATAATGAGAAAAAGCACAAGTGAGGGGTCAGCCCAACATGACGTATTCTTTTTATAGTTATCCACGCCTATCCAACCTATCCCAGTCAGTTTTTTCTACAAAATTTTAACAAAAAACACTTTAATTCTAAATGTAATTGAAATTTGTAATTGAAATAACTTTCAATTACAATTACTTGTAATTGAAAATTTTCAATTACAGTTACATGAAATGTAATTGAGTTTTTTTTAATTTCAATTAAATTTATTTGCAATTGTAATTGAAATCCCCCAGGTCTGATCTCCAGATATTGCATATCTTTCTTATTTAAAAAAATAATTTTTGTATATTGTTAGATGTGGTCATATATAATATGATCTAAAGTATAAGGTCAATTTTTAGATATAATTATATCAAACTATGTCCACTTTTATAACAATTTATATAATTTTATACGAAAAGGTATAATTTGATGTAATTGGATGAGGACAAAATTCGGATACAATTGTATCGAATTGCATAAAATTGTATCAAATTGTACCAAATTGTATACAATTGTATACAATTCGATAGAATAAGATACAATAAGATGTTCTCATTTTTCGGATATAATTATATCTAATTACATAAAAGATTATATATAACTAAATATAACTTCATATGGCTCCATATCATTTTTTTTACTTGGGTATTTAACTTTATAAAGTGTTTATAAATTATAACTTAAATGTACAAATATATATGTTAAATGTACGTGAACAAATTGTTGATATGGACCCACAAATTGTATCTCAACTGATATTGGAATTATTGTACCATTACCATACATCAATATATATTGAATGATATACATATATTACATTATATGACACTGTATTATAAATATTGTTAATGAAGTAACATATCTGATAATATTTTTTATAGCGCCATACATAGTTTTACATTATTCAAATTAAACCATATATGGAATTGTATTCAAAATGTTGATGTGGTACCAAATTTGACCATATATTGTTTAAATTGTGCCATATATGACAATATATTGTTTAAATGATACCATATATGTCTATATATTAATATTGTTTAAATGACACCATATATCAATATATATGGGACTATATATGGTAGCATATATTATCATATCTGCATCTGTATTAAAAATGTCGTTCATCAGGTACCATATATGAGCATATATTGTTGAAATGGCACCATATATGATAATATATGGTTTAAATGGCACCATATATGGTAATATATTGCTTAAATAACACCATATATAAATATATATGGCACTATATATGGTAGCATATATTATCATATGTGGAACTGTATTAAAAATATTGTTCATGAGGTACCAAATATGGGCATATATTGTTGAAATTGCACCATATATGATAAGATATGGTTTAAATGGTACCATATATGATAATATATGGTTTGAAAGGCACCATATATGATAATATATGGTTTGAATGGCACCATATATGATAATATATAGCTTAAATAACACCATATATAAATATATATCGCACTATATATAGTACCATATATTATCATATCTGGAACTGAATTAAAGATTTGGTTAATGAGGTACCATTTATGACCATATATTGTTTAAATGGCACCATATATGATAATATCTAGTTTAACTGTCACCATATATAATTATATATTGTTTAAATGATACCATATATAATTATATATTGCTAAAATGCCACCATATATATTAAGATATAGTTCTATATATAACTATATATGCAATAAGATCAACCATGTTATGTAATATATAATTATATATGCCATATCTAATATTATGAAGGCCGATATCTAATTAGATGAAATAATATATGGCATAATATAAGGAAAAATTTTGTGAAAAAACGTCATATATAATTATATATGGATATACATAACGACATGTCTAATTATATATTGTAATATATGCCACATATGATTATATATAATTTTTTTTACTCGGGTTATTAAAATTTTGTTTTCTTTATTCAACTGAGATATTGAACATTATTAGTAGCTCGTTAGTTCATCGTTTAGCATTGCATATTATGTTATCAGTAAACTAAGAGACATATGAGTTTCATAAAGTCTCCTAGTTATATATAACACATGCTCAATTATGTTGCTGCCGCTGTACGTCGTTATTTCGGGCACGATTTTTCTCAGAGCGTAAATTTCAGTGTTGCCATTTCAGTGCTTTTCGGGTATTTTTTGGTGCTTTTTTCCATCTTGTACCCGGTGATTTTTTACAAATACCCGTTTAAAAAAAGCGGGTATTTACAGTGCTTTTTCAGATTTCTGTCAGTGCTTTTAGTGCTTTTTGTACAGTTTATATTTTTGGTATTTGTTCTCGTTTTTTTTTAATTTTTCTTCAATTTTCTGTCAAAGTTGAAAAAATAATACGAACTAAACAAAAAATACATTTTTTCACAATGTTTGTAGTACAATTTTAAATAGCAACTTCGATATATTTAAACTTCAAAATTTTTAGATTTTAGTTTGGTGCTTTTTTACCCCTTTTTTGGTTATTTTTTGAACTTTTTTTACACGATTTTACAAAGCTAAAATGTGTTTTTAAATTCTTGACTTAAATTTTTCAAAAAATTAGTATCGTGCTTTTTTACCCCATTTTTGGTAAATTTTTACCCTTTTTACCCGTTTTCACAATCCTCACGGTGCTTTCCTGCCTTCAAAAGTTGGCAACACTGGTAAATTTCTAGCCTCTGCGCTCTTATTCTGGGCCTACACTTAAATGAAGTAGTTGGTGTTGTTGGTGAGGAGAATATTAACACACAGGAAAATCGAAAGTAAAGAGTATATATTATAGAGAGAAATTATGCTACTCTTAACTCTCTCGAAAAAAAAACGAACTCGGGCCAACTTGATATACAACATTTTTCTCATAAAATTACGTTGAGTTGCCACATTTTTAAATTGAGTTGCAACATTTTGTGTATTTAGTTATTGTGGAAGAATGCCATATTTACAAAAAAAGTAAAAAGTATAAATTTGCCGGTTTTTGGTAAAATTTGCCTGTTTTGGTTTTAATTATGCCGAGTTTTTATTATAAGTGTTATAAGGCCAATAAGGCATAGGACGAATATCTTTATTTCCAACATAATCAAGGTAAAGCGTTAGCCACAGATATTTCCATATAAATTTGACATGGGTAACTATGGGTAAGCATTAAACTTAGTTTATTTTAAAATAAAAATGAGTTTAAAATTTTTATCGTAGGTAGATATTTTTATTGTGAGTTCAAAAATATAGATTTTTTGTCGGAAACGCCTACTTTCGAGTGGGCGGGGCTTTAAAGTTTAAAATTGGAATAAGTCTGAAGATACTTATCCGATCACGACAAAACGCACACAACATAAGCCAACGTTGATAGTTTGCCGCGCAAACATAACTAAAATATTAATAAGGATTATTTCAAAGTGATTTTGTATAAAAATATATAAGGTCCATATAAAACCGTATTATATTATATGTGGTTCTATGTTAATGATTTTGAACTATTTTTAGATTTAGTAATTACTAGGGATTGGCGCGTGCCTAGAAATGTTCGTAAGTCACGTTATTCACACGTGATCGTGAGTAATAATTACTATACTCAAGTGATTCATGCGTGAGTCTGAGAATATATAATTCGTACTTGATACGTGCGTAAGCATGAATAAGAATATATAACCCGTACATGATTCGTGTGTGAGTTTATTTTTTGCATCATATATTTTTAGTAATTTTTACTATTTTGTAATATTTTACTATTTTTTTAATATTTTTCTTATATCTTGGTTGTATAACATAATCCTATTAACTTTAAAATTTCAGTCTTGTTAACTTTATTTTAAAATTACTAAAAATAAAGAAAATTTTGTTCATGTTCAATGCACTGTCATGGTTAATCTGGATAAAAGGAATGGAAGATTTATCGAAATTATAGGATCTCCAGCAGACCTTTGGGTTAATCATTATATTTGAAAAAAAATTCAATTACAATTACATATTATTTGTAATTGTAATTCAAAAAAAAAACAATTACAAGTAATTTGTAATTGAAAATTTTCAATTATACATTACATATAATTGTAATTGAAAAAATGTCAATTACAATTACATTTTTTCGGAAAAGAAATAATGAGAAAAAGCACAAGTGAGGGGTCAGCCCAACATGACGTATTCTTTTTATAGTTATCCACGCCTATCCAACCTATCCCAGTCAGTTTTTTCTACAAAATTTTAACAAAAAACACTTTAATTCTAAATGTAATTGAAATTTGTAATTGAAATAACTTTCAATTACAATTACTTGTAATTGAAAATTTTCAATTACAGTTACATGAAATGTAATTGAGTTTTTTTTAATTTCAATTAAATTTATTTGCAATTGTAATTGAAATCCCCCAGGTCTGATCTCCAGATATTGCATATCTTTCTTATTTAAAAAAATAATTTTTGTATATTGTTAGATGTGGTCATATATAATATGATCTAAAGTATAAGGTCAATTTTTAGATATAATTATATCAAACTATGTCCACTTTTATAACAATTTATATAATTTTATACGAAAAGGTATAATTTGATGTAATTGGATGAGGACAAAATTCGGATACAATTGTATCGAATTGCATAAAATTGTATCAAATTGTACCAAATTGTATACAATTGTATACAATTCGATAGAATAAGATACAATAAGATGTTCTCATTTTTCGGATATAATTATATCTAATTACATAAAAGATTATATATAACTAAATATAACTTCATATGGCTCCATATCATTTTTTTTACTTGGGTATTTAACTTTATAAAGTGTTTATAAATTATAACTTAAATGTACAAATATATATGTTAAATGTACGTGAACAAATTGTTGATATGGACCCACAAATTGTATCTCAACTGATATTGGAATTATTGTACCATTACCATACATCAATATATATTGAATGATATACATATATTACATTATATGACACTGTATTATAAATATTGTTAATGAAGTAACATATCTGATAATATTTTTTATAGCGCCATACATAGTTTTACATTATTCAAATTAAACCATATATGGAATTGTATTCAAAATGTTGATGTGGTACCAAATTTGACCATATATTGTTTAAATTGTGCCATATATGACAATATATTGTTTAAATGATACCATATATGTCTATATATTAATATTGTTTAAATGACACCATATATCAATATATATGGGACTATATATGGTAGCATATATTATCATATCTGCATCTGTATTAAAAATGTCGTTCATCAGGTACCATATATGAGCATATATTGTTGAAATGGCACCATATATGATAATATATGGTTTAAATGGCACCATATATGGTAATATATTGCTTAAATAACACCATATATAAATATATATGGCACTATATATGGTAGCATATATTATCATATGTGGAACTGTATTAAAAATATTGTTCATGAGGTACCAAATATGGGCATATATTGTTGAAATTGCACCATATATGATAAGATATGGTTTAAATGGTACCATATATGATAATATATGGTTTGAAAGGCACCATATATGATAATATATGGTTTGAATGGCACCATATATGATAATATATAGCTTAAATAACACCATATATAAATATATATCGCACTATATATAGTACCATATATTATCATATCTGGAACTGAATTAAAGATTTGGTTAATGAGGTACCATTTATGACCATATATTGTTTAAATGGCACCATATATGATAATATCTAGTTTAACTGTCACCATATATAATTATATATTGTTTAAATGATACCATATATAATTATATATTGCTAAAATGCCACCATATATATTAAGATATAGTTCTATATATAACTATATATGCAATAAGATCAACCATGTTATGTAATATATAATTATATATGCCATATCTAATATTATGAAGGCCGATATCTAATTATATATCTAATATTATGAAGGCCGATATCTAATTAGATGAAATAATATATGGCATAATATAAGGAAAAATTTTGTGAAAAAACGTCATATATAATTATATATGGATATACATAACGACATGTCTAATTATATATTGTAATATATGCCACATATGATTATATATAATTTTTTTTACTCGGGTTATTAAAATTTTGTTTTCTTTATTCAACTGAGATATTGAACATTATTAGTAGCTCGTTAGTTCATCGTTTAGCATTGCATATTATGTTATCAGTAAACTAAGAGACATATGAGTTTCATAAAGTCTCCTAGTTATATATAACACATGCTCAATTATGTTGCTGCCGCTGTACGTCGTTATTTCGGGCACGATTTTTCTCAGAGCGTAAATTTCAGTGTTGCCATTTCAGTGCTTTTCGGGTATTTTTTGGTGCTTTTTTCCATCTTGTACCCGGTGATTTTTTACAAATACCCGTTTAAAAAAAGCGGGTATTTACAGTGCTTTTTCAGATTTCTGTCAGTGCTTTTAGTGCTTTTTGTACAGTTTATATTTTTGGTATTTGTTCTCGTTTTTTTTTAATTTTTCTTCAATTTTCTGTCAAAGTTGAAAAAATAATACGAACTAAACAAAAAATACATTTTTTCACAATGTTTGTAGTACAATTTTAAATAGCAACTTCGATATATTTAAACTTCAAAATTTTTAGATTTTAGTTTGGTGCTTTTTTACCCCTTTTTTGGTTATTTTTTGAACTTTTTTTACACGATTTTACAAAGCTAAAATGTGTTTTTAAATTCTTGACTTAAATTTTTCAAAAAATTAGTATCGTGCTTTTTTACCCCATTTTTGGTAAATTTTTACCCTTTTTACCCGTTTTCACAATCCTCACGGTGCTTTCCTGCCTTCAAAAGTTGGCAACACTGGTAAATTTCTAGCCTCTGCGCTCTTATTCTGGGCCTACACTTAAATGAAGTAGTTGGTGTTGTTGGTGAGGAGAATATTAACACACAGGAAAATCGAAAGTAAAGAGTATATATTATAGAGAGAAATTATGCTACTCTTAACTCTCTCGAAAAAAAACGAACTCGGGCCAACTTGATATACAACATTTTTCTCATAAAATTACGTTGAGTTGCCACATTTTTAAATTGAGTTGCAACATTTTGTGTATTTAGTTATTGTGGAAGAATGCCATATTTACAAAAAAAGTAAAAAGTATAAATTTGCCGGTTTTTGGTAAAATTTGCCTGTTTTGGTTTTAATTATGCCGAGTTTTTATTATAAGTGTTATAAGGCCAATAAGGCATAGGACGAATATCTTTATTTCCAACATAATCAAGGTAAAGCGTTAGCCACAGATATTTCCATATAAATTTGACATGGGTAACTATGGGTAAGCATTAAACTTAGTTTATTTTAAAATAAAAATGAGTTTAAAATTTTTATCGTAGGTAGATATTTTTATTGTGAGTTCAAAAATATAGATTTTTTGTCGGAAACGCCTACTTTCGAGTGGGCGGGGCTTTAAAGTTTAAAATTGGAATAAGTCTGAAGATACTTATCCGATCACGACAAAACGCACACAACATAAGCCAACGTTGATAGTTTGCCGCGCAAACATAACTAAAATATTAATAAGGATGGGTGCGAACTGGGTAAATAAAATCTAAACTAAATTCAGGTTCCCAAATTTAAATGAAAATTTAAAAAAATTAAAAAAAAAATTTTTAAAGAAATTTTAAACCCTTTTCTCAAATTGTATTTAGTTTAGAATTTATTTTACCATCTCGCACAGAGCCTAATTACAAATTATATTTTTGAATACACAATCTTCTGAAATAAAACCTTTTTTTCTAAAAAAAACTTATAAAAGTTAAAATTTTTAAATTGAGCCGTAATGGGTTAATTAACATAAAAATCGTTAATGTCACATGAAAGATATTTTAAATACCTTTTAAATACCTTTCCAATCCAATCCAATACCAAAAATCGCGCAGTTAATAAGCAAGTCCAACTTCAAACTTTGAACCGAAATAACTCCCGTGATAGGCCCAACCGACAAAAAACAAAGTTGGTTTGCCAGCTCAATTATAAGTTTTACCTGTGGTAAAAATTTTGACCCGATCGGACCAATTTTTTTTTTTATTTATACGCACATATTTCTGCACATCAAACCAATTTCTGTACTTTCAAACCAAATTTCTGCAATTTCATACCAAAAATTCCCTTAAATAAGGGAATATTTACTCTTTGGTTGTAAATCGAGTTGGGGACAGCTTGTGAACAAAAAAAAAGTACCAGTTGAGTACGTTAGAGTAGCATGGAATGAGTATGTCGAAAGTCTCTTGCTATTGTTACTAATATAATGTCGTTGCCTAATGCTAGTATCAGGGGGTATCCATTAAGGTGTTTTAAGATTTCTGAAAAAATTCACACGCGAATGAGAAGAAAAACACAAAGAATTTGAAGAAATTTAACAGCGAACGAAAGAAAATGAAGGAATTCACGAAAACAATAAATTTAATAAAAACGAGTTTACAAGCAAAAAAATCATTAAAAACAATAAAAAAATAATTAAAATTGATTATTTATTTCACACTTAAAGTTGTTTTTGTTACCGCTTTAATCAATAATCATAAGAAACAATAAAAACAGTGCCCTGTTAACTTTTTCGGTTTTCCTTTTGTTTCTCTTATTCTTCAAAGGAATTAATAGGAACCCAATCCATATAAATTTTAAGGGAACCAAAGAGTACACTTTTTTCTTATGGGAACTCTTTAGCCTATATCCTCGTTGCTAGTATTCATGATACGGCGGGTTTAAGGTTCAATTAGACGTGCCATATCGCCATAGCCGTAACCATAACGCCATAGCAGAAAACCTAAATTCAATTGGTATCTACGGTTACGGTTATGGCGTTATGGCATGTCACCAATAACCGAATACATTGTAGCCCATAAGATTGGTTTGAACAGCTGTTTTATATGGTTATGGCACGTCTAATTGAACCTTTAAATATTTGTCCTTCTACTTCTTCTACAGCTTCTCTTAATAATATTTGTTTTGATGGTAGTGAGAGCAATAACATACAAATGAACAAGAGATTGCTTTTGTTACGAATTTATTACCGTCGCCTATTGTTAGTGTTAATGGTAAAGCTGATTTTAATATTTTTCCATCCACCTATTCTGCAGTTTCTGAGTAGAAATACAACCTTGCGGCTGCGGCTGCGGACTCCGCTGCGGAGAGAAAAAATAAATTAAATGACTGCGGCTGCAGTGACGGCTGTTTTTATACATACATTTACACTTTCTTTACATGTATGTGTCATAGATGCCAACTTTTTCATAGCAAAGAGCGCGAGAAATATACAAAAAAGGGTAAAAACGCGCAAATTTCTACTTAAAAACGGGTAAAAAAGCACTAAACCGTTTTTACGACCTTAAAAAAATTGTCGTGTTTCACATACGTAGTTTAATTAAAAACAAATAAAATTGTAATATAAGTGTACGACCTTCATCAGTAAATACCGTCGTTAGACATGTGTCAAATTAGAGAAAAATAACTTGTGAAACGACACAAATTTTAAACGTTGACTAACGATTGTTTTTGATTTAGGGAGTGGTGGAAAACAAAAATAAAAACCAATAACTTTCGCTAAATTTTTTAATTTAATTCCATGTTTTGTGATTATAATAATAATCTAAGAAAAATTATTAGATTTTTTAAAATTTAAGTGCCAGTTTTATAGTCAGAACTAAGAACGATTATATGTGACCATACCCTATTAAAAATGGTTATAATATAATGGTATATAATTTGATACAATCATATCTAATCAACTGTGATTAATGTGATATCATATAAAACTGTATGTAATTTCATCAATTTAAACAAAATTATACAACTTAGATCTAATAATATTGGGTCATTTCCCCTATAAAATTTTATATGGTTATATATGGTCTAACATTTTATATATACTTATATACAATTTAATAGGGAAATTGACCCAATGTTATCAGATTTAAGTTGTATACCCGAGTAAAGAAGTTTTGATATAATCATATATTATTTTATGTAATTGCATATAGTAACTTATAGTTACATATGGCCACACATGCTTTTAAATTCAAGCATATATACTTTTATATTGTCATATATTAGATATTTTTTCCTCAAAGGTTTTAATATGGAGACATATGTGATTTTATATATAACGTAACGTTTATATATAATTTAGTATGACACTATACATAATAATATAAAACTATGTGGATCCATATAAGAAATATTTTATAATTTGTGTTAGTTATGATTATATATTGACGAATATGAACCCATATATAACTTATAACGTTCTTTATAAAATCATCTATAATTATATATCATCCCACATAGGCAATTTTTTCAAAGTGATTTTATATAAAAATATATAAGGTCCATATAAAACCGTATTGCATTATATTTGGTTACATGTTATCAATGATTTTGAACTAGTTTTAGATTTAGTAATTACTAGGGATTGTCGCGTGACACGAAATGTTCGTGAGTCACGTTATTCACACGTGATCGTGAGTAATAATTACTATACTTAAGTGATTCGTGCATGAGCGTGAGTAAGAATAACCCGTGCATGATTCGTGTGTGAGTTTATTTTTTAGTAATTTTTACTGTTTTGCGTGAGAATTTTCTGATTGTAAGTTTTTAATATACTCATGTGTGCTGAGTAAGAATTCATTAAGGGCTGATTCACACGCTAACCATACATATCCATCCATATATACTATTTACCAGTATTGATGATACAAGTTGTGAAACATTTCTTTTGCAAATTACTTCATATTCCCAATACTGGGATGTAGGTGGACAGGGTTCGTTAGCGTGTGAAACACTTTAAATTTTTAATTTTTGTTTTAATCTTCACTTTTTGATTTTATCTGGTAAAAATGTGCATAAACTTATGTATTATTATTCTATTATACATATAAATTTATAAAAATATATATAGAAATATAAAAAAAAAAATTCAAATTCAAGAAACGAAATGCTCGTGCGTGAGTAATTTGTTTTTTTTTGAGCATGAATAACATTAACAACACTGAATCTTTAATACGAAATTCTCTATACTATAACGTACACTTAACTGATTTCTTATATCTTCGTTGCAGTGTTGCCACTTTTTGAATAATTATTCAAAAACGGGACTGTTTACACATTCGTTGGATAATTTTTGAATAATGACATTTTTGTGTAGTTTTTGTGTAATTTCACTTTTTATAGAAATTTCCGTAAATTTTTAAAAGTCCCAGAGCTTTTTAATAAATTAATAAAAATTAGTCGATATTTAGACGAAACGAGTTTGGCAGTGAAACATTTACCACAAATCTCCATTTTCTGGTGAATAACTTTTGTAGATTTTTTCAACACTAAACCCAATTTAGAAGAAATCGGAAATGGTGTTATGTATTTTTTTGTTTTGTTTAGAGCACCGCCTTTTGTTTATTTTTTACGAAAATAATTGTCAAGCTTCTTTTAAAAATTCTCTTGGTTTGCAAGAACATTTAAAAATTCAGTGAAAGAGTGGGAAAGTTTGAGTTTGTTATGATTGTGACTTTCTTATGTCTGAAAATTTGTTTGCTGTAGTTATCATGATACTGGACTTTGACCAGACAAAAATTTTGCTAACGCAGCGAGGTGGAGCAGAATCAGAATATTTTAGAATTCTGTAAATTCAACATGTTTCAAATTTCAACAGAATCGTATGAAAGCATTAAAGGAATTAAATATGCTAAAATCCCAAACGTATTTAACAAATTGTGAAAAATAATCCGTTTTAGGCATGTCCCTATTCGGATTTCATTCTTGCCTAAGAAAATCGTCAGGGGACGACGTTTTTAGAATTTCTAGAAATATTTGTTAAGTTAAATTATAAACTCAATGGGAATTTCTTGTTCTCATCTAGGAGCGTTATTAAACATTTAAAATATCAAAGAAAAAACAAAAACAACAAGAAAAGATTTTCCACAATTTGCTTTGTCATCTTCCAATGTACTACTCTGTTGTTTTGACAGATCTAGCAATGTAGTGACATCCATTCATGTATAAACAACAATAGAAAACAATGTTTTCCAAAATGCAGCAACAGTTTGAAAAAAATTTTATATTTTTATTTTTTAAAAGAAAATTTGTTTATACACTCAGATAAAAAAGTTTGTAAAAAAATTTGTAAACAGTTTCCAATCGCACTATACAATTTTTATACTGATTATTAGTACAATTTTTATTTTTAGTAATCATTTTTGCTATTCTCTTATTACAAATTACGGATTTTTATACTAATTTTCGCTGCTGATTTCAGCAAAACATTTTTCTAATTTTCCAAAATGGAGTGCTAAATTTAGCAGAAAAATATACTAATTTAAAAATATTTTTTTTTTGATTTTTTACGATTCTTGTTTAGTTTATATTTGTTGCTATTGATATATTCTTAGTTTAGAAATAACACCCAGAAAATTTTATTGCATCTCCAATGCATAAAACGGCAATAACTGGAGAACCGTTTGCAATTTTGACTCCAAATTTCAAGTACGATGACGTAATATACGCTTGTTACAATCGAAAGAATTTTTTTTTTTTAATTTTACAGTTTTTTTATTTTTTAGTACAATTTTTTGCTAATTTAGTAGCGGCTACTAATTTTTTCTACTAATTTTATTGTACTACAGATCAGCAGACATGTGTTGCTAAAATTAGCAAAAAATACCGCTGGCCTCAAAACAGTTAAATTTCCCGTAATAACAGCAAAATTTTCAGTAGCTATTACAGACTTTTTTGGTTGAGTGTACACATACTGCAAAGAAATTTCAAAATTTTACAAATACGAATATAAATATTTTTAAAATTGTTCCTGTCTTGCCGACATTTAAAGCTAGGGTTGGACAGGGCTTATGCCATCACATTACGGACGCTTTTTTTTTAATTCCAGCTTTGAACTCAGAAAAAAATTGGTTTAATTTAAATATAAACCGTTAAATTCTGAGGAATATGGGAGAGAATAATTAGCAAGTAAGTAATATTTTTGCATGCAGTGCATCTGAATGAAGTAGCCTTTCTGAAAAACATAAATACTTTGTTTTGAAAGAAACTTTTAATATGGATAAAATACCATTTTTGTAATATTCAAATTTAAAAGCACGATATTTTAATCCTGAAAAAGATATTGCATTGAAATTACCTTTAGTTAATAGAATAATTTGTTATAATATTTTCTGAAAATTGGCCTGGATATGATTTTGTAGAAAGCAAAACACGGAACAGGTTATAGCAAAAATGCTAAATTTTAGTTTTAAAATGCAAATAACTTTTGCACTCTGTAGATGATAGAAATGTTACGTCTTTAAAAATCGGTTTGTAAATAGAAAAATTGCAAAACTTTGGATTCTAATGGCATAGCTCTTGCAGTTTCGGCCATCCAAAAAGTGTGAAATTTCATATCAGTCGGTAAGAAATGGCGAAAATATTTGTATTCTTCTCCACTGTGCCCAGGAGAGTTTATTTTGAAATAATATGAAAATATATTTTTTGTGTAATTTCATACGGTTTTGGATAATTTTTGATCTACAGCTGTGTAATTTTTTGCTTTACTGGTGGCAACACTGCTTCGTTGTATATCATAATCCTATTAACTTTAAAATTTCAGTGTTGTTAACTTTATTTTAAAATTACTAAATTAAGAGAAAATTTTTTTCATATTTATTGCACTGTCTTGATAAATCTGGATAAAAGTAATGGAAGATTTATCGAAATTATTATTTAGTAATTAATTACACATGCAATTACACAATTACATGTAATTGTAATTGAAAAAAAACTCATCTACAATTACAAATTATTTGTAATTGCAATTCAAAAAAGAACAATTACACTGTGAGACAAATGGTAGGGGTCAGTGATCGGGAAGGGTTCAAACTACCGGGGAAAGTTATATCGGTAAAAAAGAAGTTATACGTGTCCCAGCGTTTCGCTGGGTCATGTCTAGGAATCGAGATCCGGGGAAAGTTATATCGGTAAAAAAGAAGTTATACGTGTCCCAGCGTTTCGCTGGGTCAGGTCTAGGAATCGAGATATATCGATTTGAAGTAAGTAACTATCATATAGGGGAAATTGTCACCTTTGGTGGTCTTTTTATGCATTTTATGCATAAATATTCTTTTAATACAACAAAAAATATAAAGTGGGATACTTTTCGAACATTGTGTGGACAAAAAAGAGGATACTTTTCGAGCATTGTGTCCCAAATCTCGAGATGCGATCATTCTATTTTATATTTATTATCAAAATACCCAAAATTATTAAAAAAGATGGACCAGTCATAAAAATGTTATTTTATGTTGATCCAAAACAATAAATGGGTAAAATTTCTGATCACTTAATAAAAAAACAGTGATCACAAAAAACAATCACTTTTGTCTGTGAGCATTTTTACAACTTTTGTCGCAGCGTCCTTGGAATACCCTTCAACATTTTTAAACTCTTTTACACTCAAATGAAAGACAATTTTTAATAGTGTAGTATGTTTGACTGCTCTGTGTTGCATACCATAAGTATGCAATATGATACTCTTATTGTTGTCTGAGTATTTGTCCATATTACACTAAACTTGTAAGCATATTCCACCAATGTACATTTATTGTAGTAAGTAGCTTTAAGTATTTTAATAAATTTAATAAAACAGTCTCATGGTAGACAAGAAACCAGAAGGTCGTCTTTAATTAATTCAATATTATATGGCGATCCTGCCAGGTAAAAAAAAAAAATTTTTTTTTTTAAATAAAGGAAAAACTTATGAACGGATTAAAGAAATTGTAATTCTAAATTTGTTTCATCAAAATCGGACAAGTGGTTCTCGAGTTATGTTAAACTACGTTTTTGCCAAAATGTTACAACTAAGCGAAAAAACATCAAGATAAGGAAAAAATTTAAAAGGTCATAAAAAAAAATGACACATACGAACGCCAAACCCTTTGAGGGTTTTACTATACTGACCTAGTACCATCACCCTGACTTGGAATTTCTCACCCCCCAGATTGGCTGTTGTACTGTGTAATTAGGGTCATTACACACGCAACTGAATACCGAGTTTTTATGTCACCACTCTTGTCCTTTTAATTCGACTATTGGGTGATGATTTACAACGAATTGAATACCCAAAATCCAATTTCTCGGAATATACGGATATACGTATCGCGTAGTGTTTGGATTATCACGCAATTTGAGGAAAATACGACTGATTTTCCGGAACATTGCACGGTGGATACTTTCGACCAAAGGGAAAGTAGAACCAATTCGTGGACATATTGACAAACAGCTGGAACACATAGGGATTACCTTTGATCCAGTCTGTTGTTATCTTAATCTCACATGAGATTCTAATGCGACGATTTGTTTAGTTCAGTTATCGCCTTTACTATGGGCGTTTATTTTTATATTGTGATCCATTTTCACAGTTTTTGATAATTTAGTTTTTAAATTGTTTCTAAATTGAATTTTTTATTTAAAAAGACCATTAACATTTTAATTTCTGTTATTTTTTTGTTGGTTTTTTCAACTTTAGTCTCTTATTTGATAGGGGAATTCCTGTTTTATCTTTTTTTTTTTCTATATTATCATCCTATATTGACCAACCATGAACCAAACACGGAATCGGGGAATATCTGGGTACACTCTAAAAAATGTTTGTAAATTTACTACTATAAAGTGGGTAAAATTTTGTTTAATTTTACCAAAATTCGGTAAATATAAACAAAAAATGCGTAAACTTTTTTTGTACACACTTTCATACGCAATAAAACACACACAAAGTATTTTTAAATATTATGTGCTTATAAATAAACACATTGTGCCTAAAATTAATATTGTTTTGTTAAATAAAATTTTTACGCACAAAGTTGGTAAATATACTATCCAATAATAGTAATAAATACTCTGACATTTCCAATTGGAAAAAATTTAAAAAAAATAATAAAAAGAAAAAGCGAAAACGGATTATTTTTTGTGAATTACAACATTTCCACAAACACATTAGAGGCTGGAAATAGCAACATAAGCATGAAATTGTTTTTGGTAATTATTATTAACGCATGTGGTAGTCTAAACCTCATTTCAAAATTGAAAACGCCGTAAGAGAGACACGGCCTACGCAGGAACTACTGGGTGCAATAACTCCTGCTCAACAAAATGCCTTCTTTGCAAGGGAGGCAGTCAACCAACAACCGTCAACAATAACGGGAGAAAACTCCGTAAGAGAGATACGGCCTAGGTAAAACAACTGGGTGCGATGACTCCTGTTCAACAAAATGCCTTCTTTGAAAGGGAGGCAGTAACCGTCAACAATAACGGGAGAAAACGCCTTAAGAGAGATATGGCCTACGCAGGAACAACTGAGTGTAATGACTCCTGCTCAACAAAATGCTTTCTTTGCAAGTTAGGCAGTACTCAATGAATACTGACTTTGTTGAGCAGGAGTCATTGCACTCAGTTGTTCCTGCGTAGGCCATATCTCTCTTAAGGCGTTTTCTCCCATTATTGTTGACGGTTACTGCCCCCTTTCAAAGAAGGCATTTTGTTGAGCAGGAGTCATCGCACCCATTCAATAGTTATAACAAATTTTTATATGAATTTTATACAAATGCCTTAAGATCCCAAAACGACTAATTTGGACATAAACGATTATGAGAGAATGACTCGGATATTATTATTAATAAAATACCCCGGGTAAAAATCTTAATATGCTGTCATACATAGGTATATCTTTTTTGATAAATCCCCATATACAACGACATACAACTTGATCCGAAAAATGGGTCATCTACATGTGTCTAATTATATCAAATTAGATACAATTTGATACAGTTTGATCCGAGATTTGTCCATATCCAGGACATCAAATTATATCTAATTCGATATAAAAATATCTGATTTTATAAAATTTTGTCTGATAGTAGGCATACTTTTTATGCATACCAGCTATTAAATTGACATTGAAATGTCTATGGTTTTAACAATTTTGAAGACCCAAATTTTAAAACATAAAATAAAAATTTATTTGAATACTTTTGTCTTCTAAATCGTACGCATCATTTTTTAATATGATTTTACATGCAAAACCATCACGTGAAAATTATTTGGCTATGGAGTAATTAACTCTGAATTTACAGATAACTAATTTTGATGTTGAACTATAAATTAATTTGTATGGGATTATATAAAAAGTTATATTAAATTAAAATATATTTTTATTACAACGACACATACAGTGTTATAAAACTTAGTATCAAATCATATATAATCATATCGATCACTACATATAATTTGATTAGTTTTATAAGGCTTATGTAGTTATATATGGAGTCAGATTTGGGGATATGTAATAATATCAATTACCATACATAAAATTCGTTGAAAAAATAATATCAGATGTAAATAGTTGTATATAATGATATGTGTCTTAATGTTACTCCATTCATTGTCAGATATAGCCCAATCACATTATATATGACAATATATAACTATTTTTACTCGGGACGTACTAAAAATTAATTTGTTATTTTATTTAAAAAAAATTTTTGGGTGGTGCTTAAAGTTAGCACACCTGTTGTAAATGTACGCATTATATTTTATTTTTACGCACTTTCTGTGGATTTTTGCGCATTTTTTGTGGATTTTTGCGCATTTTATGCGTACATTTACACGTGAAACGTGCTTTTTTACACACAAATTTAGTAAATTAACACACTAATTTCAAAATTTCATTTAATTTTTACGCACTTTCAATGTAAAATTACAAATTATTTGTGCACCAACTTAAACACAATGTGCGTATTTTTTTTCAATTACGCACATAGAGTAAATTTACCCAATTTATAGTAGGAGTTCAGTTTCCTACTATAAGTTGGGTAAATTTCAACAGAATTTAATTAGAGTGTACATGAGTACAATGAAAATGTAAAATTGCATTTTACTGAGGATAGCTGTTTGTCCGAAAGGAAAAACAAGCTTTTCCAATTGAGTCACGAGATTTAATTACTAATGGAATTATGAATTAGATAATTTTTTCCAAAGCTTGAAAAAGTAGCTGGTAATTTTAAAATCACGACTCTTCGCATGTCTATGAACAGTGCGTTGTTTGCGAACGTAAAATTAACCACTTCAAGAAAGTCGGCTATGGGGAACTTCGGAAGTTGAACACAGTACTCGTACCACCACTTACTAGGGTAATAGCGGATTCCGCAGAATTGGAAATTATGGTATTGTACCATAACGATCCATTGTTTGAAGGTCACCCTGGCATTACCAAAATGCTCAGGAATGTTAAATTGTCATCTTTAATGAGAGAAAATAAAATGAGGATATACAATTTTTTTTTCTCCCAGAAATGATGAGATCAATTTATTTGATTCGATCCATATCGGTGCATTATACACCGCATTTGAAATGTGGAATTGGGAATTATTGTATCATGGGACTATTTGGTCTAATTTTTGTAATATATATTCCAAATATATATAATTTTTTTTTTCTGTGACAAAGTCAATAAGATCGACTTATTTAATTCAATTTATATGATTCGAATTTTTTATTAATTTATGAGGATAATTGTTTCTGATTCATATTTTTTTTCTTCTTATATTGATATGTAAATTTAATTTAATATAATAAAGAAAAAAAAAGAAAACATTTTTTCTTAACCTTTACTTTTCAATTTTATTATTATTATATTATTATTATCCTTAAACATCGATAAAGAAAAAAAGAATATAATTATTTTGTTATAAAGTAATTTTGCTTTTTTTTTATTTTTAATCATAATTACAAAAGAATGATCAATGAATATTAATCATACTCACTCGATCATTCTTTTTCTGTAAAAGGGAGGTGTAGTATGTTTGACTGCTCTGTGTTGCATACCATAAGTATGCAATATAATACTCTTATTGTTGTCTGAGTATTTGTCCATATTACGCTAAACTTGTATCGTGGGAATATGCGTAGTAGGCATATTCCACCAATGTACATTTATTGTAGTAAGTAGCTTTAAGTATTTTAATGAATTTAATAAAACAGTCTCATGGTAGACAAGAAACCAGAAGGTCGTCTTTAATTAATTCAATATTACAATAGAAAGTAGATTTGAAAATGAAAAAAATTAAAAACATTTTTAGACTAACTTTTTGGAGGCTCGACTGAAAAATGAAAAAAAGTGTTTTTCAGCAATTTTAAAGTAGCAATATTTCAGAACCCTTTCAGCCGATTAAAAAATTTTTATTTTTTTGGATTCAGCGAACTATAATTTATTAGAAATAATATATCACAACAACAAATATTTTTTAACAAAATTTAAGGATTTTTTTTAAACTTTCCGAAATTTCGAAATTTCAACCGCTTTGCGGAGACCTTCAACGTGAACTGATTTTCAAAATTTTTATTTTTTACAGGTTAGTGGACGCATACACAACTTTTTCTCACCCCCCGTTTTTCAAATTCGCAATTCGGCAAAGTTCGGCCCACTCTAATATATATACACATGTGTTTTGATAAATACAAATATGTAAGTGATTTTATTGTTTTATTCTGATTGGAAAAATGCAGCATTTTACTGGGGTGAGGGCAACATTTTTTAAATTTTATACTTTAACAAGGCAACATTTTTTTCCAGAAAAGAAAACACCATAAGTTTTAATTTAGAGAGAATCCGCAGTGCGTTTTTAATTGTCAAAACTCCATATAAAAAAAATAAACGCAGAACAAACCGCAAGGTTGTATCTCTACATTCTCTTAGTAATAATCAGGAACGGAAAGAAAGCTCGAGCGAGCCAAAAATATATCAATTTTTTTAAAAAGCTCGGAAGCCAAAATTAAAAGAGCTGCTCAAATGAAAAAAGCTCGCAACTAAAAAAAATAAAGAGCTTATAAAAATGAAAAGGCTTGTTTATACAACTGAATAGAGTTTTTTAAATCGAGCAGCTCGTATAAAAAAATTCATAGAGCTTTTTTTTATCGAGCAGATCTTTAACGAAATTTAATTGAGTTTTTTGAAATCGAGCCGCTAAAAAAGCTCGCTCCAATTAAAATAATTTAGTTATTATCATGACACAACCATACTAGGTACATGCATTAGAACAACAAACACAACAAACAACAACAAAAAATGTAATCGGCTACTTTGGATACATAGCGAAAGCATACGAAAAAATCCCTGAACTGTCATAATAAAACCCTAAACTGTCAAACTCACCCTAATGCATCTACCTAGTATGGTTGTATCATGGTTATTATAAAAAACAAAAAACGTAATTTAGTTACACTATTCCAACAGTACAATCCATAGATCCCTAGATTTTGAATTTTAAAAATTGAAAAAAAAAACATCGCTGAAATTGAAAAAAAAGTTTCAAATATCAGAAAAAATCGCCAAAACAAAAAAAAAGCAAAAATTTAAAAAAACGGCCAAAATTGAAAAAAAATCATCAAAAGTGAAAAAATCACCAAAATAAAAAATCTAAATTTTTAAAAAATCGTCAAAAATTAAAAAAATAATAGGCGAAATTCCAAAAAATTTAAAAAAATGGCAAAAATTGAAAAAATCGCAGAAATTGGAAAACAAATCGCCAATTTAAAAAATCATGTAGATTTTATAAAAAAATTTAAAAAATCAACAAAATTTTAAAAAATCTTCAAAATTTTTCAACATCGTCCAAAATTATAATCGCCAAAATTGCTAAAATTGAAAAATTTTGGAAAAATTGTCATAACTTAAAAAAATTATCAATATTTGAAAAAATTAAAAAAAAATCGTCAAAAATTAGACAAACCCAGCAAATCTTTTTATTACCTGGTAATAAGGTTTGTAAGAAGAAATTCCAACAGCTATTATTTTAACAAGGGCATATCATTGGAGGTATGTACTTTTCAAAAGAGGGCTAGGTAACAACATAAGAACATGTTACTTTAATGTTACATGTTAGGAGTTACGTAACCACTTACATAACCGATACTGAGCACAATACTAATTACATAACAGCTTAAAGTAAGGCCAAAAAAATGTGTTACAAACAGGTCTGAAATAACACATTAAAATTATGCGCTTACTTACTGTATAAAAATATATACTTACTTCTTACAAAAAAAATTAAAATAAGACGTTATCGTGTTGGTTTTTTATAAATGCTAAAACGGAGCATATTCATATTTAATTAATATTTACTCAGATTAATATAAAGTTAACAAAAAACATAAAAGATATTTCAGTCAATATTGTGATGCAGTTTTGTCTGAGGCCGGGATAAGACTCAGTTTGTCCAGGTTCGTCAAAGGTCTGCCTCCTTTGAAATAAAACAGCAATCGTTTCTTTTGTTCAATTCAATTGTACGATCCTGTATCGCACACAGTTTTATTTACCAAGATCTTAAACTACTTAAACTACTTATTTAATCTAAACTAAACTACTACTTAACTACTTATTTAATCTAACGACATTGTCGATGAATAGGTGCACAGGATGATCTTCGGCAACTCTGGCAGAGGTTCCAGTTCCTCCAAACGTCGATAGCTCTGTCACTGGTTCGATATGATTAGGTATTGAACTACGACCCGTAAATCTTTATAAGTATCTCACGAAAATAGTAAGCAGGTGAGTCGCGTTATTCCGGGGAAACGAGGAGATGTTGTAAATACGATTAGTAAATATGTCTAAGCGACTCACGAGAATAGTAAGCAGGTGAGTCGAGTTATTTCGGGGAAATGAGGAAAAGGTTGTAAATACGATTAGTAAATATTTCTATGTAACTCACGAGAATAGTAAGCAGGTGAGTCGGGTTATTTCGGAGATATGAGCAAATACGATTAGTAAATATTTCTAAGTAACTCACGAGAATAGTAAGCAGGTGAGTCGGGTTATTTCGGGGAAACGAGGGAATATGGGAACTACGATTAGTAAATAGTTCTAAGTAACTCACGAGAATAGTAAGCAGGTGAGTCGGGTTAATTCGGGGAAACGAGGGAATATGGCAAATACGATTAGTAAATATTTCTAAAAAACTCACGAGAATAGTAAGCAGTTGAGTCGGGTTATTTCGGGGAAACGAGGGAATATGGTAAATACGATTAGTAAATATTTCTAAGTAAAGGCTTCATTAGTCTAATCGTAAAGTAAAAAAACGTATCTGTAATCAATTCAATATGTTAAAATAATATAGAAATATATTTTTATCTTTTTTCTATGCATAGAAACTGTTGTCAAGTAAAATCGTAAAAAACTTCTGTTGAAAACAGGAATTTTCTATTTTATTACTTGACATTTAATTCTATGCACAAGAAAAAGATAAAAAATACAATATTTTTATTTTTTATACTCTTTTTATTCATTATGAGAATGATACGTTACTTTTTTTACGATACTTCCAAACTAATTTGGGCTTAACTCACGAGAATAGTAAGCAGGGAATATGGTAAATACGATTGGTAAATATTTTTAAGTAACTCACGAGAATAGTAAGCAGGTGAGTCGGGTTATCTCGAGGAATATGGTAACTACGATTAGTAAATAGTTTTAAGTAACTCACGAGAATAGTAAGCAGGTGAGTCGGGTTATTTCGGTAACTCCGACCTTGTTGGCTTGTTCGTGTATACTTCGCCGAAGGACGAAGTATAGTAAAACTCCAACTGGGTTCGGGTTACCTCGGGAACACGAGGAGATGTAAATACGATTAGTAAATATTTCTAAGTAACTCACGAGAATAGTAAGCAGGTGAGTCGGGTTAATTTGGGGAAACGAGGGAATAGGGTAAATACGATTAGTGACTCACGAGAATAGTAGGGTTAATTTGGGAACTGTAATCGGGCTGGCTTATTCTTGTATACTTCGGCCGCGGGACGAAGTATAGTAAAACTCCAACTGGATTCAAGCTCCCCTAGGCCATACAACTTTTCCATTATAAGTAATATGTTTTATTAACCTAGTAAGAATTATTAGAATATTTGCCCATTCAAGTGAAAATATATTGTTGGTTAGCATTTCCATTAGGTATATGAATAAGTAGGTTATTTGTAACGGCACGTTACAATATGTATAAAACATAAATTATTTGTATCGAATATTTTAAATAGAAAATAACACTCATGTATCGCATTACAAATAACTTCTTATTTTGAGGTATTCTCTCTCTACGAGGCTTAGTTTTCGAGAAAAACGCGATTTTAATATCTAGCAATGCGAGTCAAAATTTAGTTTCATTTGAGAGAAAATTAAGGCGAAAATCGCTTAAATACAACTTAAGTCGTCCATATCTCGAAAACTAGAAGGGCTAGTGGAGAAAAGTTTGCACCAGAGGTCAAAAGCCACTCCCAATACCCCGATACCGAAACTAAATTTTGACTTGCATTGCTAGATTTTAAAATCGCGTTTTTCTCGAAAACTAAGCCTCGTAGAGAGAAAAGGGCTTTTAGTTGGTATATCGCCCATATCTCGAAAACTGAATGAGTTAAATAAAAACGGACAACGGTTTTGGAACGGGAAGTCATTGTGAGTCATCTGTGGAAAAATAAGTGCGAAAATCACTTAAATAAAATTTTAATCATCCATATCTCCCAAACTAGAAGAGCTAGAGGAAAAGTGACTGCATCTAAGGTCAAAACCCGCCATCAGTACCCCAAAAGCGAAACTAAATTTAGACTTGCATTGCTAGATTTTAAAATCGCGTTTTTCTCGAAAACTAAGCCTCGTAGAGAGAAAAGGGCTTTTATTTGGTATATCGCCCATATCTCGAAAACTAAATTATTTAAATAAAAACGGACAACGGTTTTGGAACAGGGAATTCATAGTGAGTCATCTGATAGCGGAACTAAATTTAGACTTGCATTGCCAGATTGCGTTTTTATCGTAGAGAAAAAATAAATGCGAGAAATGAATTTTGGGGATTTTTTCACTTTTATCGATTTTTTAAAACCCAAATTTTTGTGATTTTTCCAATTTTGGAAATTTTTTCAAATGTTAACGATTTTTTTTCAATTTTGGCGATTTTTTCGAATTTTTAACGATTTTTTTTAAATTTTGACAATTTTTTGAAATTTTGCAGATTTTTTCAAGTTTTTCACGATTTTTCAAATTTGGCGATTTTTTTAAATTTCGTCGATTTTTTTAAATTTTGACAATTTTTTTTTATTTTAAATTCGGCGATTTTCACATATTTGTCAATTATTTTTTTAATTTTTGGCGATTTTTTAAAAATTTTGAAAGTTTTTTTTCAATTTCGGCGATTTTTTATCCATTTAAAAAATTTTTTTTTTAATTTTTATTGATTTTTTTTTTAAATATTGGCGATTTTTGACAATATTATCGATTTTTTCTAATGTAAGCTATTTTTTTAATGCACGTGCATACGCACTTGCACTCGCACGTGCGTACATTACAAACCCTGCACCATACTTTGTATAATATTTGGGTATTTTAGTCCCTTATGTAGTGAACCACTTTTAACATTTCTTTTGAAATTCTAAGGAGTGAGATCATAAAAATGTTAACACACATAAAGTTAAATAAAAAACAAACCACTGAATTTTAAGACTTCAAGCCAAATTTTTATTAAATGAAATTTAATACAAAATCAAACCGCATGGAATTCTAACCACTACGAACAAAGTTATCCACTTTTTCCGGAAACCCTACCATAAGGCTTTTATGGTAGTTTCTGTCACCTTTTTAGAGCAGGTGGTCTATCTACGTTTGAAATCTTGCATATCCTGGGAGACCTTTTTTGTGCCCTTTAATTCTCTTTTAACAAGAGCCCAATATCTCTCCCCTGGCCTGAGCTCCGGGCAGTTTGGTGGATTTGCCTCTCTTGGTACAAAAACCACATTATTATCATTATACCACTCCAGCGCTTTCTTGCTGAAGTGACAAGATGCTAAATCGGGCCAAAAGTTGTGCTGACTCAAAAATGGAAGAAGTCTCTTCTGCAAACACTCCTTGATATAAATTTCGCTGTTTATAGAGCCAGATGTCACAAATGACTGGCTTCTTTGGCCGCAGCTACATATGGCTTGCCATACTAGGAATTTTTTAGGGAATTTCGTTTGCTTTTTCGACCTAAATTTTTCCGCAACATTTCCTCGAACATCGAAAACATAAAATTCTTGACCAGGGAGCTGCGAAAAATCAGCCAGGACATAAGTTTCGTCGTCCATTACACAACAGTTGTATTTTTGTATAAAATTTGATTTCAATTTTCGTGCTCTGGTTTTGGCCTCCAAATTTTTAAAAGTGTTTCTATCGGGAACTTTTTGAACTTTGTAGGACTTTAGTCCTGCCTTACGTTTCACTTTACGTACAAAAAACTCCGAGCATTGGGCTAACCGAGCTGTTTTTCTGCCAGATGTGTTAGGAGTTCTCTAAAGGATGCTTTTAAATTTATATGCCTTACCAATGTTACGATAACCAGTCGTTGTTCCTTTTCCCGGCTTCCTTTCAATTGTTAGGTGTTCCAGATACATGTTTACCACTTTTGAAACTGTTTGTTGGCGTACATTAAGTCTCTTTGGCAATTTTTTGTATGTCCATGTTTGGTTTTGTTAAAAATATTTAATTATTTTTGAACTCACTTTTCTTTCATCGTCCATTGTGTAGAAATTGCAAATTAAAACTCATGATGTAAATTAATTTAATAACTGACATATTTTTAAAATGTAAATTGCCGAAAAAAAAAATATGAGAATTTAAAGCTTCTCATATGCAAAAATGTGTGTTAACATTTTTATGATCTCACTCCTTATTGGAAATGCTGTATTTAATATATCTAAATATTTAATTTTATTTTTTTTTTGTAAACAAGCCACCAGAGTTTTCAAATTTACTTGAAAAGAGCTAACGTTTTTATAAAGCTCGATTTATTTTTTGGAAAAGAGCCTTTGTATTTGTGAAGCTCTTTTTCATTTTTTGAGCGTATCATTGAGCTCGCTTGTTTTAAAAAATTGAGGAAGCTATATTTTTTTAGCTACTTACATTTTTATATAAGAGCGAGCTAACGTTTTTTGGCTCATTTTAAAAAAAAGAGCGAGCTTTTTTTTTGGGCTCGGCTCTTTTTTAAAAAGAGCAAGAGCCCGAGCGAGCTTTGCCATCTCTGGTAATAATGATTTGCACAATGGAGCTAGATGTACTAATAGTGAAAATTATAAGAAAAATAAAAAAAAGGAATATAATTGTTGGTCTGAGTATTAACAGTGAATTGGATGTTATTGTACAAAGAAAATGGGTGGATTTATCATATTTTAAACCTCCTCTAACTGAAGACCAAATTAAAACTTTTGTTGCTAAGCGAATTAACGTTAATTTTGAGAATATAGCTTATTTCAGACTAATTTAAAAAGTAGTTATTTTGGATGATGTTAGAAAATTTAATTTTAAATTAGGTATTTTTTCAGAATTTTATAACGAACTTTTTAATCCTGCTATTTGGCCTTCTAACATAAGAGTGCGTCATTTCAAAAATTTTCAGAAACCACCCCCAGTTCAATCGGTGAGTTAATTGATATCGCAAAGAAATCTAATTTTTTATGTATATAATATCAGAATGTTTCGGGAATGAGAACTAAATTTTCCCAAACGATTGCTTTCACTTCTCAAATGGATTATGATATTTATGTTATAGTCGAAACATGGCTAAATTCTAAATTTTATGACGGTGAATTTTTTAATTTAAATCTTTTTCAAGTTTATAGAAAATAAAGGGTTTTTCAAAAGGGACGCTACAGAAGTAGAAAGACAGGGACAGCAAACGACGCCATATTTCTTGCCGCTCTTTTGACATTTCTCTTCAGTAAGGTTTGCCATTTCATGATGGAAAGATATACGAGCCAAAAACGAGTCGAAATTATTAAAATTTACTACCGAAATTCGGAGTCAGTGGCCTCAACGTTAAGAGCGCTACGTCCAATTTATGGTCGTCATAATCGACCTAGCAGATCAACAATTGAGCGTCTAGTGGAAAAATTTGAATCCACAGGCACAGTACAAAATGTTCCCGTGCCAGTGAGACAAAGAAGTGCCGGTAGTGTCGAGAATATTGTTGCCGCTGAGGCTTCAGTTGAAGAAAGCCCAAATGTGTCTCTCACACGTCGTTCTCAAGCGTTGGGCATCTGTGTGACGTTGTTGTGGCGAATTTTGCGAAAAGATCTTGGCCAACATCTTTACAAGATCAAATTGACGCAAGAACTGAAGCCGCTTGACCACCAGAAGCGTCGTATGTTCTTGAATTGGGCTGAGCAACAACTTGAAAATGATTCGGATTTTCATCGAAAAATCATCTTCAGCGATGAGGCTCATTTCTGGCTGAATGGCTTCGTCAATAAACAAAATATGAGTTATTGGTCAGACAGCAATCCACACGTACTCCATGAGTAATCATTGCATCTTGAAAAAATTAGGGTTTGGCGCGGTTTATGGGCCGGCGGCGTCATTGGGCCGTACTTCTTCCGTGATGATCAAGACCGGCACGTTACTGTGAATGGGAATCGCTACCGTTCAATGATAACCGAATATTTTTGGCCCCAATTGGATGATATGGATTTGGAGGACATGTGGTTCCAACAGGACGGCGCCACAAGCCATACAGCGAATGCCACAATCAATTTATTGCAAACCAAGTTTGGAGAACGTGTTATCTCACGAAATGGTCCAGTCGATTGGCCGCCTCGGTCGTGCGATTTGACGCAGTTGGACTATTTCCTGTGGGGCTACGTCAAATCTATGGTCTATGCCAACAACTAAGCGACGATTGATGAATTTCGTACGAATATCGAAAATGAAATTGTAGCAGTATCGGCCGATTTATGCTTGAAAACCGTCGAAAATTGGGTTCAGCGTCTGGACTTCTGCAAGAGTGCCCGTGGTGGCCATGCAAAAGAGATCGATTTCCATACATAATGGCATCGAACGTACTTTCACAGGAATAAAGAATTTCATTGATATCCAAAACCGTTTTTGTTTTATTTAAAAAAAAAATTTTGTAGCGCTCTTATTGAAAAACCCCTTATAGGAGGAGAAGTTCTGATTGAGTTAAACATTCTTTAAAATCTAATTTGTTAATGCTTAATAATATTAATCCTCTTGTAGATTAGTTAGGCGTGAAAGTATCCAGTGTTCTCAATAATATTAAAATAATTGCATCATATATACCTCCTTACAGCAATAATAAACTTTACAATTTGCACGTTGAAAATATTATGCATTTGTATGAATCAGTTTGCAATGAAACTGAGTTGTTTGTTATTGGTGATTTTAACTTATATAATTTAACATGGTCTTATATTCCAGGCAATGAAATTGAACTTTTACCTGGCAATGTTAATGATTTGAATGAAATTTATTTAATTGATTCATTCTTAAGCCTAAATTTGAGACAGACCAATAACATACCGATTAGTTTAAATAGGATATTGGATTTAGTTTTCATATCCGATGAATTGAGTTCTAATCTTACTAATAGTCCAACTTCTCTGTGCAATCCTGATATGTATCATATTCCTTTGATTATTATGAAAGAGTTTTATGCTTTTGATAATGTTAAGTTAAATAACACAGTACAACAGCCAATCTGGGGGGTGAGAAATTCCAAGTCAGGGTGATGGTACTAGGTCAGTATAGTAAAACCCTCAAAGGGTTTGGCGTTCGTATGTGTCATTTTTTTTTATGACCTTTTAAATTTTTTCCTTATCTTGATGTTTTTTCGCTTAGTTGTAACTCGAGAACCACTTGTCCGATTTTGATGAAACAAATTTAGAAAAATTTAGAATTACAATTTCTTTAATCCGTTCATATAACATTTTGCTTTATAATCAACAGTTTTGCCGGTAAAAATAAATTTGTGGAGAAAAAAAAATATTTTTTTGCCTAAAAATTAAAATTTTTTTTTTTAAATTCATAAAAAATTTTAATTTTTAGGCAAAAAAATATTTTTTTTTCTCCACAAATTTATTTTTACCGGCAAAACTGTTGATTATAAAGAAAAATGTTATATGAACGGATTAAAGAAATTGTAATTCTAAATTTTTCTAAATTTGTTTCATCAAAATCGGACAAGTGGTTCTCGAGTTACAACTAAGCGAAAAAACATCAAGATAAGGAAAAAATTTAAAAGGTCATAAAAAAAAATGACACATACGAACGCCAAACCCTTTGAGGGTTTTACTATACTGACCTAGTACCATCACCCTGACTTGGAATTTCTCACCCCCCAGACAATAATCCCAAAAATGTTCCATAGTGTAATAAGGTATCTTATAATTTTAAATTATGTAATTATGCTTTGATAAATAATGATTTTAGTTCCATTGATTGGTTTGACCTATTTAGTGGTAAATCTCTCGTGGATTGCTATGAATTATTTCTTATAAATGTGTTCGAAATTTATACTGCATATGTGCCAAAATTGAGGTCTAAAGTTCATAAGCTACCCTGGTATACACCAGGATTGAAGAAATTAAAAAATTTAAGAAATAAATTTTTTAACAACCACAAATTGAGTAATGATCCTGAGCATTTGAGGTTTTAAGTATAATCATTATTTAAGGGAATTTAATTTATTGGATAGATTTCTGTATAAACAATATATCTTAGGATTTGAGAGTTCGATTAATGTAAATCCCAAATCTTTCTGGTCATTTATACGATCTAAAAATGGCAAATCAATAGTCCCTTCATCTGTGTTTTTTGATGAAAGGATTTCTAATGGTTCCATGGAATCGTCCAATGTTTTCGCTGATTACTTTAAATCAAATTTTGCTGAGGAACATAATTCCTTCGATACTTCTGTTTTGGATAATGTTGCTACCGCTGGTCAGTTTGCTAGTTTACAGTTATCGGATTTCGATATAATTTCTGTCATTTCTAATCTGAAGAATACTTTTGGTTGTGATTCAGATGGGTTATGTTCTTAATTTATAAAGAATTGCAGTTCATCAATTTTCTTTCCTCTTAAACTTATTTTTAATAAGTCATTGAGTTTGGGAATTTTTTTGGACAGATGGAAGTTTTCAATAATAACTCCAGTATTTTAATCTGGTAATAGATGTAATATTAGAAATTATAGACCGATATCTAAGTTATCGACGGTTTCAAAGTTGTTTTTACTGAATGAGTAATTTCTAAAATATCTTTTTTCGTTGAGCCTATAATTATTCAGGAACAACATTGTTGTACGTGGTAAATCAGCCACTACTAATTTAGCAATTTTTTCTCAATATTGCATTTCAAATTTTGAGTTAGGACATCAGATTGATTCCATATATACTGATTATTCCAAGGCATTTGATAGAATTCCTCACAACATCCTACTTGCCAAGTTGGATAAAATTGGTTTCTATTCAAGTGTCTAGGATTGGTTTGGCTCATATTTGAGTAATCGTATTTGTTCTGTCAACATTGATGATTCCTTATCTCTTCCTTATGTTGCTACCTCTGGTTTACCCCAGTGAAGTGTTTTAGGACCTCTATTTTTTTATATTATATATGAATGATACGCTTTTTGTTTTGATAATTCTAAACTTTTACTTTACGCAGACGATTTAAAAATTTTTAATCGTGTTCGCAATTCTATGGATGCATTGGAACTCCAAACCAGTCTTGATAAATTAGTTTCGTGGTCCGATCGTAACCAACTTCAATTTAATGTTGACAAATGTTTTTATATATGTTTTCACAGGAAAGTTTTAACAGTCCATTTTAATTACTCAATTTATACAAAAATTCTAAGTAAGGTATGTGAGGTTTTACACTTAGGTGTAGTTTTTGATCAAAAGTTAATTTTTGTTAATCACTTAGATTATATTATCCCTAAATCGTATGCTATATTGTCTTTTGTGAGGAGAAATTGTCAGGATTTTAAGGATCCTTACACCCGAAAATTACTATATTGTTCCTTTGTTAGGTCGAAGTTGGAATATGCGTCTGTTATTTGGAGCCCTTTTAATGCTTGTGATATTAACCGTTTGGAGAGAGTTCAGAGAAGATTTACAAAAATTGCTCTTCTATTAATTTTACTGAACACGTACCCTATAATATTCGCTGCAAACACTAGAGAATAAGAGGTCAATCCAATTTTTTTTATTTTTATTTGATATAGTGAGTTCAAATATAAAATGCCCTGAGATATTATCACTGATAAATTTTAATGTTCCCTCTCAGAGATGATAAAGTTAGTACTATAGTACTTTTTATGGTACTATTAGAACCTCAAAAGTATTATGGTACTTCTATGACTCATTTAGTACTATTTACAAATTTTCGTATTTTGTGTTTTTTTTTTAATTTTCCTACCAAATATTGTGTTTAAAATGAAGAAATTAACTATCGGAGTTTAAAATAAAAAAGTGGTGAAAAACCCAAGTAAAAGATTTAAAAATTGATGGAAACATAATTCTGTGAAGCAAATTATTAAATATGTACCTACACAGAAATACTAAAAATAAGGTGAATTTAACAAATCCTCAGAAATCGCAATTTTAAATTGTTGTGATAACCAAGAAGTTGTGCTCATCTAGGGTTATGTTAGTTGAGGGGGTACTTAATTTAATGGTTGAATAAATCAAATGAGCTAAATTGATTAAATCCCTTTAAAATAATTTTCGCTTTCAAACGAAATTGAATACGACTTTCAACTTGATTCAAATAAAAATCTGAATCAAACGTCTGCACAAAGTTATTATTTTCCATACCACATAATTCATGGTATAATTCTATAGCAACAAGTTCAAACATAGTTTTTTCCGATAGTGGAAAGGATCGTAATTCCGGTCTTATGCTATCTACTAAGTCTGCTATTCTAGTTTCCTAATTGTAAATATTGGCTCGACAGTTTGCAAGATAAAGCAAAAAACACGGGAAAAAGATAAAATATTTGTAATATTTCTAACTTTTCCGAGTACGCAAAACTCCAAGGTCAAAACATGAACCGATTTTAACCATTTCCAATAGCATTAGTAATCGATGCAGTATAAACTTATTTACCAAAATTTCATCAAATTATCTTTTAAAATGCGACCTATAGTTTGATTATAAAGATCGTTCATTTTATATGGACAGAAGAACCGACATCATAAGCACCAGATCAATACACCCATAGAATGGTGTAGAATACAAAAAATATTTTTTGGTACTATGGATGTCGAAAAAGTACTATTTTTTAAGCAGGTTGGTACTATTTTGAAAATCTCATTTATCATCCCTGTTCCCTCTAGATCTTTAAGAAACCATGGCTATTTTTTCATAGGTATGCATAAAACGAATTATTCGTTAAATGAACCCTTAAATAGATTTCAGATTAATTTTAATAAATTAGTGAATAATACTGTTTTAGATTTTAGTTAGTCAAAACATGTGTTTAAACTTTATTTAAATAATTTGTTTTAATTTTCTAATTTTATTTTTAGCTAGTAGTCTGTAAGGATTATTGTTATTCATATACTTTATAAAAAATAAGGAAATGAAAATAAAGAAAAATAAAGAAATGTAAATAAATTAAATTAATTTAGATTTACATTCAACTGATAGCGATTAAGCACAAACAGTTGGAAAATGTAAGATAGTTGGTGTCACATTCCTCAAATACGGACAACTAGCAAAATTAAATAATAAAACAAATTATGCATACATAAATGTATTCCTAACATGCACATTGTTGCACATCAAGTGGATTACATAGACACAGTTCACTATGTTGGCTGTGGTGGTTGTTGGTTGGTCTAGGTAAGCTGTCAGTGTCAACTAACTTATGCGCGTACCAAAGGTGTAAAATTTGCAATTTGCATAATTGATAAAGTTTATGTCACAACGAAAGTGCTTTTTCACACTAAAACATTTCAGTTTTAATTTTACCTTTAGTCATGGATTTTCATTTTCTCATCAACAATGCTCTGCAGGGAAACTTTTTATTTATGTTCTTGTAGTTGGAATTTCTTACAAAGTTAAAAGTGTTAAGCATAATAACAATAAAAGCAGTATAATGTCCAGCATGTACCTTATTTAATGAAAATGTTAAATTATACAGTTCTACATGGCCCATTTTCAGAAATGAAAGGTGATTAATCTTATACAGGATCCGCCAAATAACTTTTTTTTTGAAAATGCTATAAAGAAAAAACTACTGAATATTTTCTCAAATTTCTTTTTTTATTTGAAAGTACAATCCTTCCGGTTAATAATGGAAAATAATTTCATTCATATGGCTGCCTCGGCTGGCCATGCAGTAGCCTACACGATCGGCCCAATTTTTAAGCACACTATCGATTGTGTGCAGCTGTATTTCACCAATTGCTTCACGAATATTGTCCTTTAAAGCGTCAATTGTCTCTGGCTTGTCGGCGTAACACTTATCTTTGACGGCACCCCACAAATAATAGTCCAACGGTGTCAAATCGCAGCTCCGAGGTGGCCAAATGACATCAGCTCTGCGGCTGATAATGCGATCTTCAAAAACAAGGCGCAAAACATCGCGTGTAGCTTCGGCTGTGTGGCACGTAGCGCAGTTCTGTTGAAACCAAATGTTGCCAATATCCTCCTCTTCAATTTTTGTGAACAAAAATTCGTTCAACATGGCCCGATAACGATCGCCATTGACTGTAACGGCCACTCCTTGCTCATTTTCGAAGAAAAATGGCCCAATTATGCCTCTGGACCAACCACACACAACTATATTCGTTCAGCGTAAGGATAAAACTAATTATCTGTCAAATCAGACATGAGCTAAGTGTAACCATTCACGAAATAAGCACTAGTTGAAAAAAAACGTTAGATGGCGGACCCTGTAGATCATTTTAAAGCTTAAAATTAATCCGGTTTTAGAAATTGTCTACCATGTCAGTTTTCGGAGTAATTGCAATTTAAAATGCCAAGAAAGTTATAAAATTCAAAATAAAAAACGCACATATATTAATAATGTGCAATCAACATTACCAACAAATGAATTATTCCAGTAGTTCGCAAATGCCTAGAGAAAAAATTTATATAGCCTACACTCTAAAAAATATTTGTAAATTTACTACTATAAAATGGGTAAAATTTTGTTTAATTTTACGAAAGTTCGGTAAATATAAACAAAAAATGCGTAAACTTTTTTCGTACACACTTCCATACGAAATAATACACACACAAAGTATTTTTAGACATTATGTGTTTATAAATAAACACATTGAGCCTAAACTTACTATTGTTTTGTTAAATAACATTTTTACGCACAAAGTTGGTAAATATACTATCCTATAATAGTAATAAATACTCTGACTTTTCAAATTGGAAAAAATTGAAAAAAAAAATTATAAATAATAAAAATAAAAATCTAAAACGGATTCTTTTTTGTGAAAACAAACACATTAGTATCTGGAAATAGCATGAAATTGTTTTGGGTAATTATTGTTAACGCATATCGTAGTCTAAACCTCATTTCAAAATTGAAAACGCGGTATGAAAGATACGGCCAACGCAGGAACAACTGGGTGCAATGACTCCTGCTCTACAAAATGCCTTCTTTGCAAGGGAGGCAGTCAAGCAACAACCATTAACAATAATGGGAGAAAACGCAGTAAGAGAGATACGGCCTACGCAAAAAACCTGGGTGCAATGACTCCTGCTCAACAAAGGCAGTATTCATTGAATACTGCCTAACTTGCAAAGAAGGTATTTTGTTAAGCAGGAGTCATTGCACCCAGTTGTTCCTGCGTAGGCCATATCTCTCTTACGGCGTTTTCTCCCGTTATTGTTGACAGTTACTGCCTCCCTTTCAAAGAAGGCATCTTGTTGAGCAGGGGTCATGCACCCATTCAATAGTTATAACAAATTTTTGTATGAATTATAATGCCTTAAGATCCCAAAACGACTAATTTCGACATAAACGATTATGCGAGAATGACTCGGATATTATTATTAATAAAATACGTACTAAAAATTAATTTTATTTAAAAAAAAATTTTTAGGTGGCGCATTTTATGGGATTTTTACGCACTTTCTGTGGATTTTTCCGCATTTTTTGTGGATTTTTACGTACATTTACATGTGAAACGTGCTTTTTTAAACACAAATTTAGTAAATTAACACACTAATTTTAAAATTTCATTTAATTTTTACGCACTTTCAATGTAAAATTACAAATTATTTGTGCACCAACTTAAACACAATGTGCGTATTTTTTTCAATTACGCACATAGAGTAAATTTACCCAATTTATAGTAGGAGTTCAGTTTCCTACTATAAGTTGGGTAAATTTCAACAGAATTTAATTAGAGTGTAGCAAAATCACAAAAAACTTGACGATAGGAAAATCCTAGTATAATTTGGCTTACTTGTGACTCATTGTGCCCGTCTTAAGACTATTTTTAAGACTGAGAGTCATAACTTTTCATACAAAACAACTATAAAATTCAAAAAATTCAAGTTTTATTTGTCAATTTTATGATTGTATCGATACCAGCAAAGAGTATACATAATAAAGAGATTGGGGGACTCTCTATCACTGAGAAAGCATTTGTTCTATTATGTTCCTTGGAACAGGAACATACTCAAACCAATATCACCCAGCAAACATGGCAATACGAAGAAGATTCTCCGAACATATCGCCAGGAAGAAAACATTTATTGCCGGCAATATCAATTTCGTATTCCGGAAGTTTCCTCCCTCGGAAACAACTGTTACACCAAAACAATACTTCCAGGCAATATGAAAGCAATAACTCATGGAAGAAAAAAGGGATATCGCTAAATAAACTCCCGGTACAATAAAAAAAACGATTTATTTTTTCATTATTAAATTTAAGCCTGAAAAACAATACCTGCATACATAATCCATTGACCAACTTATAAATTATCTTGATTTCATCCTAGCCGATTTTTCCCGCGCAATTAATCTTAACTTTTCACGAGTTTATTTCCTATATATCTTTTGATTGTTTTTGTACAAATTTAGTTTTAATTTTTTTCCAAATTGATAAAAGATTTCAAACAAATTTGCTTTATCTTCCAAATGATACAAAGATGATGACAAAAGATAAAATTTTTTAATTACTTTTTTCCAAATATCGTCGAATTATCTTCCAAGTGATAAAAGGAAAACAATTTCAAAGTAAATACTACTTGATTATTTTCATTCAAATGAAATATCTTCTTGGAAGGTATATTTTAAATGTTTGCAGGGTCATTATGTGCGCTCTTTGTATGACTCAAAACATCGATTGTAACCAGGGATGGAAAATAATAATTTAGTTATAAAAATCAAGAATGGAACTATGGAATTATACTATTCCAACAGTATTATAGCCCTAGATTATGAGTTTTAAACAACCCATACGTAAAAAATTGCAAAATAATATCGGAATGCGAAAAAAGGCTTTGGGGTTCAAAAAATGAATTAAAAGATTTACATTCTGCAAACGATGCCAAAATTTTCTTTTTTTGCAACTAACCACCAAACTTTGTTTTATGAAATGGGCATTATACTCCGTAGATTATAAATTTAAAAAACCGCACTAAAAAAAATTGCAAAATAATAGAGGAACGCGAAAAAAGACTTTGTGGTAGAAAAAAATAATTAAAAAACCCAATCAGCGATTAACAGTCTGCAAATGAATACAATGACGAAAAATTTTCGTTTTTCCAGATATTTTTTTCGCGATTAATTTTTTTTTTTTTTTTGCAAACTAAGCACCAAACTTTTGTGTATAAAATTGGTACTATAGACCCTAGATTATAAATTTAAAAAAACCACACTTAAAAAATTGCAAAATAATCGCGGAAAGCGAAAAAAGGCTTTATGGTACAAAAAATTAATTAAAAAACTTAATCAGCGATTTACATTCTGCAAACAAATATATTGATGAAAAAATTTATCCTTTTTGCAAATTTTATTTTTCGCGATTTTTTTTGCAACTAGCCACCAAACTTTGTTGTATGAAATGTGTATTATAGTCCCTAGATTATAAATTAAAAAGAAACGTACTTAAAAAATTGCAAAATAAAAGCGGAATTTGAAAAAAGACTTTAATCTCTAGGTTATATATTTAAAAAAAACCGCACTTAAAAATTGCAAAATAACGGCGGAATTCGAAAAAGGCTTTATGGTACAGAAAATGAATTAAAAGAGGTAATCAGCGATCGACAATCTGCAAGCGAATATATTGTTGCAAAAATTTCGCTTTTTGCAAATGTTTTTTTTTCGCAATTTGTGCTAATATTTGCTAATATCTAAATATTTAATTTTTATGTTTTTTAACGAGCCAAAGGAAACCTATTTTTTAGTTACTTACATTTTTAAATATTTAAGAGCGATCTAACATTTTTTGGTATAAGAGCCCGATTAAGTGAGCCTTTTCCATTTCTGATTAACCAGTCGGAGTTCGTTCCTGTTCCAAGCCGCCTAATATTTTTTCAAATAAAAATTATTGAGAGAGTTGCAAGGCCATTGGTTTAGTTTAAAATCATTCCAAATTTGTATGAAAATTTGTAATAACTTAACCCAGCAAAACCTTGGTAATATGTTGGTATTACAGAACACATTACCTGGTAATACCATACCCCTTACCATTGCATTATTTCATAACTAAAATGTAATGTCTTACGTATAATGTGCTGCATAACTACTGGGTAGTAATAGCAACTTATTACCAATGATATATTTAAACACCTCAAAGAAAAGAGTTACTTGTAATACACAACATGAGTTCTAAATAATACAAGCGACTTATTACAGATGGGATATTTTAAAACCGTAAAATAAGGAGTTACTTTTAATGTGATACGTGATCACTTAATGGAAATAGCCACTTATTACCGATTGTGTATTCAAATACCTCAAAATAAGGAGTTATTTGTAATGCGATACATGAGTGTTATTTATTAAATATTAAATATTCGATACAAATAATTTATATGTTTTATACATATTGACTGAAATATCTTTTATGTTTTTTGTTAACTTCCCAGTGTAGAAAATCATTACCAGATATGTGGTTATGTAACTACATACTTGGTAATGGTAACTACACTCAAAAAAAAATTTACTTCGGATTAAAGAAAATTTCCTTAAACTAAGTAAAATAAGGGAATGTTTAAGCTCCAAGAAAAAATTTACACAGCAGAAGTATAAATTTTTCCTTAAATTTAGGAAATACAATTTTTTTTATTTGTATTAAAAATAAGTACAAATATACTTTGGATTAGTAAATGTCAGGAAAACGAAGTTTCTTATTTCGTTAAGTTAAGTAAACTTGTCTTTAATATATTTTAGAATCTTGTAAAAACTTTCCCCTATTTAAGGAATATTTCCTTAAATTGAAAACTTTTTAAACGTGGAGTAAATAAAAATTTACTTATTTTAAACACAAAGCTCATATTTATTTCCTTAAACTTATTAGTTTTTACCTCAAATTAAAGAAAATTCCTTTAAAAAAATTACATAATTGAGCCTAGTTTTACTATATAAGAATAAAAAACTTCTTGTAGATAGGTAAGTGCTTCCCAGTTTTAAGTAAATAATATACTCAAATTGAGAATATTTTTACTACGCAAGAGTAAATAACTTTCTTAAAATATGCAAACATTTACTAGTTTCAAGGAAGTAATATACTCAAATTTGGTATATTTTTGCTAAATTATAGTAAAATTGGCTTAATTTTAAGAAAATAATATTCTTAAACTTAGTATATTTTTACTATATAAAAGTTAAAAATTTCCTATAAATATGAAAATGTTTCCTAGGTTTAAGGAAATAGTATACTCAAATGTAGTATATTTTTACTACAAAGGAGTAAATAACTTCCTTAAAATATGCAAACGTTTACTAGTTTTAAGGAAATAATATACCCAAAATTTGTATATTTTTACTAAATAACAGTAAAATATTTCCTCTAAGCATGTAAATTAGGCCTAGTTTTAAGAAAATAATATACTTCAGCTGAGTATATTTTTACTATATGAGAGTATAAAATTTCCTATAAATATGAAAATGTTTCCTAGGATTAAGGAAATATTATACCCAAATTTTGTATATTTTTACTACGCAAGAGTAAATAGCTTTCTTAAAATACGCAAACGTTTACTAGTTTTAAGGAAATAATATACCCAAATTTTGTATATTTTTACGAAATAACAGTAAAATATTTCCTCTAAGCATGTAAATTTGGCCTAGTTTTAAGAAAATAATATACTTAAACTGAGTATATTTTTACTATATAAGAGTATAAAATGAAAATGTTTCCTAGGATTAAGGAAATATTATACTCAAATTTTGTATATTTTTACTATGCAAGAGTAAATAGCTTTCTTAAAATATGCAAACGTTTACTAGTTTTAAGGAAATAATATACCCAAATTTTGTATATTTTTACTAATTAACAGTAAAATATTTCCTCAATGCATGTAAATTTCGCCTAGTTTTAAGAAAATAATATACTTACGCTGAGTATATTTTTACTATATAAGAGTAAAAAATTTCCTATAAATATGGAAATGTTTCCTAGGTATAAGGAAATGATATAATCAAATTTTGTATATTTTTTCTATATTAAAGTAAACGATTTCCTCAGCGTAAGTAAATGTTTTACTTAAATTGAGTATGAAATATCAAGAATTTTAAGATGTTATCCTCAACTTGAGTAAATTGTTTTACTTATGTTGAGTAAATTATGTCTTTATTTTTTATAAAAGTGTGCTGTATGTAAAGAAATCTGTGAATAAAATAAGTATATTTTTGTTGAAAATGGCTTTATTTTGGTAAATATATTTACTTTAAATATGTATATAAGTATTAAAAGGACAGTATAATTTAGACGCTTTAAAGAATTTTTTTTCATAAATCATAACTATTTCTCCACAAAAGTACCATACTAACATTTCAGTATTTCCGAAGTTACAGCCTATTGAAATCATAATCTTCAGTCGCATCTATGTATGTTTCTTTAACTTCAGTTAAATTCTTATTAAAATTTTGAACTAAAAAAAGTTTTTTCACTGCTCACACCGTACAGAGCGCATTTTTAATCCAACTAAAGAATTATTTTTCATAAAATTCATTTCAAAAAAACTATTTCGATATATTTTTTATGAGACATTAAATTTGAAAATTCAAAAATTTTCTATTAAAATATAGTTTGTTATTAAAAAAAATATATTAAAATTAAAGTCTTTACAGATTTCTTTATTCCTTCTAGAAGAAAATTTTATGGAGAATAAGAAATTTTTGTTTTCTTATTTATTTGAATACAATTTTTCAAAAACAAAAGATTTCAGAAAAATTTAATTGAAGTTTAAGAAACAAATACAATGTGACTGAAGTTTTTAAGTTCAATAGGCTTTAACCCTGGAAATATTTAGAACTTCGTTTTGAAAATTTAGTATTATATTATTGTAGAGAAGTGCTATCGATTTATGAAAAAATCAATCTAATTCAGGCTGGATCCTTAATACTTATACACATATGTATGTATTTTAAGAAAATATATTTACCATAATAAAGCCATGTAAAACAAAAAATATACTTATTTCAATCATTACTTTCTTTAGTTACAGGACACCTATAAAAAATAAACTCATAATTTACTTACCATAAGTATAGCAATTTACTCAAATTTTAAAAAGCTAAAAACTTTATTTAATAACCAGGGCAACGACTTTCATGCACATGCATGTTTGTAGTCATTAATACAAAAGTGATTTAAACCAAATACTTTTCCGAATCAAAGAATTTGCAACGAAATGGCATCGATTTGTTATTGCATATTTTTGCATATTTTGTTATAAATGAATATTTTTGCATATTTTACTTTTAAGTGCATATTTTTGGCATATTTTATGATTATTATTGCGTATTTTTGCATGTTATTCATTAAATTGCATATTTTCTTCATATATTTTTTTTTAACTAAGGGTGAATAAAATAAAAATAAATAAAAAAATAAGATTTAGTGAAAAATAAAGAAAAAGAAGAATTTAAAAACCTTAACGCAGCACTTAACTACACCATTTCTAATTGAAATTGAGAGTTTTCCATGTAATATTGAGAAAAGAACAATTGAAATTGGGATTTTTCATTTGCTAATGAGAAAGGAACAATTGAATTTGAGATTTTCTATTTCATATTGGGAAAAAACCAAATGAAATTGAGATTTTCCAATTAAAATTGAGAAACGAATAAATGATATTGAGATTTTACAATTGAAATTGAGAAAAGCATACATGGAATTGAGATTTTTAATTTGATATTGAGAAAAGAACATATGAAATTGAGATTTTACAATTGAAATTAAGAAAAAAACAAATGAATTTGAGATTTTACAATTGAAAATGAGAAAAAAAACAAATGGAAATTAGATTTGTTTATTTGAAATTGAGAAAAGAAAAAACAAATAAATTAAGAAAATTACATATAAAATTGAGAAATTTTCAACTGCAATTAAGAAATTTAATAAAATTCTTGTGAATAAAATTAAGCTTGCACGGAGACAAAAATGGCAAGAAATTGGAAATATCTTACACCGATATATATTCCTTAAAAGCTGCTAAGAAGGCCAAATATTCAGAATACGTTACTTGTCTGAACGAGTACGTCAGAGCCGGTAACGAAATAGTGGGGCTGGACGAAACAAATTTCAGTTTTTTTATCGCCGTAAACGTGGCTATTCAAGATTTTGAACTCGCGCTAGCCAACACCCACCCACCATTACGGGACCCAATTGTTAAAGGCGTTATTAAATTGGATTCCCTGTTGCCAGGGAATGGATGAGAAATTTTTTCGTGAGATAGGAGGAGATGTGGAACAACCTTTCAGAGTTCCTGGTAGTCGTTGAGAATGCTTCTTATTGCAACAGGTTAGAAACTGTATTTGAAAATTCTTCTGCAACTCTACTCAGATTGAGCTCGTATTGATGAAGCTAAAACATTGATAACTGCTGGCGACTGCAGCAGAGCCATACAGCATTCCTGCACATTCCATTAATCCGCCGTACAAATAAAAAACGTACGGGCACGTTGATTGTTGTTTTTATTGTTTATTTTTTGTGTTTTATAAAATTTGTTCTTTAATGCAAATTTTCCCCAAAATCACTTGATATTTTCTAAATTACATTTATACTTTTCTTAATTTCATTTATAATTTTCCCAATTTCATTTGTGTTTTTCATAATTTCAAATAAAAAATCTCAATATCATTTGTTCTTTTCTCAATTTCAATTGGAGAATCTAAATTTCATTTGTTATTTTCCCAATATCAAATATAAAATCTCAATTACATATCTCCTTTTCTCAATTTGAATTAGAAAATCTCAATTTCATTTGTTCCTTTCTCAATTTTAAATGGAAAATCTTAATTCCATTTGCATTTTTCTCAATTTCATATGGAAAATCTCAAAATCAATTGTTATTTTCTCAATATTAAATAGAAAATCTCAAAATCAAATGAACTTTTCTCAATTTCAAATGGAAAATCTCAATTTCAATTGTTCTTTTCTCAATTACAGTTGGAAATGGTGTAGAAGGAAAACATCAAGTTGTCATCTACTTACGACATTTATATTGGATTTAATTTTTAATTAAATGCTCGAATAAAAAATATGATTTTAAAAATCGATAAATTTAGAGTGTATTTTTTTGGTTTTAAGCGTTTATTTTTGGATTTTAAGTGCATATTTTTGGGTTTTTACTGCATATTTTGAGCGCAAATTTTCGATTTTTAAGTGCATGAAAGTCGCTGCCCTGTTATAACATTAGAAATTTTTGAAATAAATATATAAAAATAAAGATTACGGAATTTTTTTAGATTTTTTTCTATTTTATGTTTTATTAATAATATTTACTTCAGTTTTCTTAAAAAAATTTTATGTATCGGGTTTCTAAATAATATAATATAGATAAAAATAAATATATGAATAAAAAATGTTGCTTTTATCGCATTACAATACTATGTGGCTCTGAAAGATAAAATAATTAAATTGAGTTTTAATGAAAAATTATTTTTGAAATATGTATAAACTTACATCTTACATCTTTAAAACAATTCAAACCTGACAAAATCACAGCTGCCCAAGAAGGGAATAAGCGGCAAAGATTGAATCCTGTAAATATTTTGTTAACTTAAGTATGTATGTATTTATCTATAATAAAAATAATTTTGCTCTTTACCTGCCAATGTTGCAATTTAAACGTAAAAGTTCTCGGGACCCATACATGTGCGTCATAAAACATAAAAAGATAAATAGGCATCAGAAAACACAGTTTTTAAAATAGTTCAATAAATAACCTTATATTTAATAAAAACCTTATATATTAATAAAACAGTTTATTATGTGCTGATGCTCGCACAAATATAACTATGATTACCACTAAAATATTTTGAGTATGACTTAAATTGTTAAAAAAAAAAAAAACTATAAAATTTAAATGAAATAAATGCATTTAACAGTTGTTTTTCAAATATATTATAAGATACAAAAATAATTGAAAAAAATCAAACACAAATCCTTGAGAAAGTACATATAGTGTTCACAATAAAAAAAAGTCACCTGGTACAATAACATAATTCTGAGTCCGTATTGTCGGCGAATTGAAGCAAAAGTTTATGAATATAAATTATCAAATTGAACCAATTATAAGAATAAACAACTTATTGCGCCGATGCTCAACAATTATATTTCTTAAACTTGTGTAAATTAAAAAAATTTACTAATATATTTAAATATGACAAAATACATTTAAAAATGTTCAAATACTAAATATAAGCCCAAATTAGTTTGGAAGTATCGTAAAAAAAGTAACGTATCATTCTCATAATGAATAAAAAGAGTATAAAAAATAAAAATATTGTATTTTTTATCCTTTTCTTGTGCATAGAATTAAATGTCAAGTAATAAAATATAAAATTCCTATTTTCAACAGAACTTTTTTACGATTATACTTGACAACAGTTTCAATGCATAGAAAAAAGATAAAAATGTATTTCTATATTATTTTAACACATTGAATTGATTACAGACACGTTTTTTTACTTTACGATTAGACTAATGAAGCCTTAAAACACAATATAAACTTACTAACGAATGTTATCCTGACCAAGCACATGATTAACTTTTAGTTTATAAATTTAATAAGTATGTTTTCATAATTCTACCATTTAAAGTATTTTTTTTTTTTGCTCAATTATGTACAAGTTTAAAAATTAAAACGATGTACGTTAGGTTTCCCTACAACTCAATAAGTTGGGATAAAATCCAATCTTATTTTGGTCAATGAGAAATTCGAAATTTTGCTCAACTAATGAACCAACGTTTCTAAGCTGGGTACATGTGTAACCGTCATTGTACCAAAAGTGCAACTCCTTACAAATCTACGCTGGCGCAGACTAATGCGCTGGGACACTATGTCATTAAGGGCTGGGAGTTGGTAGTCACCTAGTACAATAACATAATTCTGAGTCCGTATTTACGGCGAGTTGAAGCAAAAGTTTATGAATATAAATTAGCAAATTGAACCAATCATAAGAACAAACAACTTATTGCGCTGATGCTCAACAATTATATTTCTTAAACTTGTGTAAATTAAAAATATTTACTAATATATTTAGATATGATAAAATACATTTAAAAATGTTCAAATATTAAATATAAAACACAATATAAACTTACTAACGAATGTTATCCTATCCAAGCACATGCCTAACTTTTAGTTTATAAATTTAATGAGTACGTTTTTATAAATCTGCTAAAAATCGAAACTTTTTAAAGTATTTTATTTTGCTCAATTTTCTACAAGTTTAAAAATTAAAACGATGTACGTTAGGTTTCCCTACAACTCAATAAGTTGGGATAAAATCCAGTCTTATTTTGGTCAATAAAAGGCTGCCATATATTTACCAGTAACATTTGTGACCTTGGCTCATTGACATGGGCAGATTACATTAGGTCTTAAAGAATACTTTCACACGCCAGGCTGAACTTTCGACTTATTTAAAAAAAACTGATTTAAGAAATAATTTTGTGTCAAAAGTCAACTTGGCGGATGAAAACATTCTGCAGAAATGAATGCTGAATCCACACATGCTCATGCAAGATTCAGGGCTAGCCATGGTTATTGCCGCGAATGTTTCTTTGAACCGCTAGCTGGACTAACCGAAAACTCAATGGCCGAATATAAATTACTGAAAATTATAGCAAATTGAACCAATTATAAGAACAAACAACTTATTGCGCTGATGCTCAACAATTATATTTCTTAAACTTGTGTAAATTAAAAAAATTTGCGAATATATTTAGATATGATAAAATACATTTAAAAATGTTCAAATATTAAATATAAAACACAATATAAACTTACTAATGAATGTTATCCTATCCAAGCACATGCCTAACTTTTAGTTTATAAATTTAATGAGTACGTTTTTATAAATCTGCTAAAAATCGAAACTTTTTAAAGTATTTTTTTTTGCTCAATTTTCTACAAGTTTAAAAATTAAAACGATGTACGTTAGGTTTCCCTACAACTCAATAAGTTGGGATAAAATCCAGTCTTATTTTGGTCAATTAAAGGCTGCCATATATTTACCAGTCACATTTGTGACCTTGGCTCATTGACATGGGCAGATTACATTAGGTCTTAAAGAATACTTTCACACGCCAGGCTGAACTTTCGACTTATTTAAAAAAAACTCATTTAAGAAATAATTTTGTGTCAAAAGTCAACTTGGCGGATGAAAACATTCTGCAGAAATGAATGCTGAATCCACACATGCTCATGCAAGATTCAGGCCTAGCCATGGTTATTGCCGCGAATGTTTCTTTGAACCGCTAGCTGGACTAACCGAAAACTCAATGGCCGAATATAAATTACTGAAAATTATAGCAAATTGAACCAATTATAAGAACAAACAACTTATTGCGCTGATGCTCAACAATTATATTTCTTAAACTTGTGTAAATTAAAAAAATTTGCGAATATATTTAGATATGATAAAATACATTTAAAAATGTTCAAATATTAAATATAAAACACAATATAAACTTACTAACGAATGTTATCCTATCCAAGCACATGCCTAACTTTTAGTTTATAAATTTAATGAGTACGTTTTTATAAATCTGCCAAAAATCGAAACTTTTTAAAGTATTTTTTTTTGCTCAATTTTCTACAAGTTTAAAAATTAAAACGATGTACGTTAGGTTTCCCTACAACTCAATAAGTTGGGATAAAATCCAGTCTTATTTTGGTCAATTAAAGGCTGCCATATATTTACCAGTCACATTTGTGACCTTGGCTCATTGACATGGGCAGATTACATTAGGTCTTAAAGAATACTTTCACACGCCAGGCTGAACTTTCGACTTATTTAAAAAAAACTGATTTAAGAAATAATTTTGTGTCAAAAGTCAACTTGGCGGATGAAAACATTCTGCAGAAATGAATGCTGAATCCACACATGCTCATGCAAGGTTCAGGGCTAGCCATGGTTATTGCCGCGAATGTTTCTTTGAACCGCTAGCTGGACTAACCGAAAACTCAATGGCCGAATATAAATTACTGAAAATTATAGCAAATTGAACCAATTATAAGAACAAACAACTTATTGCGCTGATGCTCAACAATTATATTTCTTAAACTTGTGTAAATTAAAAAAATTTGCGAATATATTTAGATATGATAAAATACATTTAAAAATGTTCAAATATTAAATATAAAACACAATATAAACTTACTAATGAATGTTATCCTATCCAAGCACATGCCTAACTTTTAGTTTATAAATTTAATGAGTACGTTTTTATAAATCTGCTAAAAATCGAAACTTTTTAAAGTATTTTTTTTTGCTCAATTTTCTACAAGTTTAAAAATTAAAACGATGTACGTTAGGTTTCCCTACAACTCAATAAGTTGGGATAAAATCCAGTCTTATTTTGGTCAATTAAAGGCTGCCATATATTTACCAGTCACATTTGTGACCTTGGCTCATTGACATGGGCAGATTACATTAGGTCTTAAAGAATACTTTCACACGCCAGGCTGAACTTTCGACTTATTTTAAAAAAAACTGATTTAAGAAATAATTTTGTGTCAAAAGTCAACTTGGCGGATGAAAACATTCTGCAGAAATGAATGCTGAATCCACACATGCTCATGCAAGATTCAGGGCTAGCCATGGTTATTGCCGCGAATGTTTCTTTGAACCGCTAGCTGGACTAACCCAAAACTCAATGGCCGAATATAAATTACTGAAAATTATAGCAAATTGAACCAATTATAAGAACAAACAACTTATTGCGCTGATGCTCAACAATTATATTTCTTAAACTTGTGTAAATTAAAAAAATTTACTAATATAATTAGATATGATAAAATACATTTAAAATGTTCAAATTTTAAATATAAAACTCGATCTTTTTTATTTTTTAAAATTTTTGGCAATAATTTGAACTAACACTGATTATATATTACGAAAATTTTAGAATATTTAAAAATTTATATATATTTAAAAAATTTAGAAGCATATGTTATAAAAAAAATGTCGTGTAAATTCATAACTGTTGCTTTTTTATAAAAGGTACTTTGTTATAAAAGGTACTTTTTTATAAAAGGTACTTTTTATAAAATGTACTTTTGAGAAAAGGTACTTTTGAAAAAAGGTACTTTTGAAAAAAGGTACTTTTGAAAAAAGGTACTTTTTTATAAAATATACTTTTTATAAAAGGCACTTTTTTACAAAGGTACTTTTAAGCAACTTTTTATAAAAGTTTTTTTTTTATAAAAGGTATTTTTTATAAAATGTACTTTTAATAACAGTTTTTTTATAAAAATTACTTTTTAAAAATGCGCTTTTTAGAAAAAGGTACCTTTTTATAAAAGGTACTTTTTTATAAAAGGTACTTTTTATAAAAATTACTTTTTATAAAATGTCCTTTTTTATAAGGTGCTTTTTCTATAAAATGCAGTTTTTTATAGAAGGTACTTTTTTATAAAAGGTACTTTTTTATAAAAGGTACTTTTTTATAAAAGGTACTTTTTTATAAAAGGTACTTTTTTATAAAAGGTACTTTTTTATAAAAGGTACTTTTTTATAAAAGGTACTTTTAATAAAATGTACTTTTGAGAAAAGGTACTTTTGAAAAAAGGTACTTTTGAAAAATGGTACTTTTGAAAGAAGGTACTTTTTTATAAAATATACTTTTTATAAAAGGCACTTTTTTATAAAGGTACTTTTAAGCAACTTTTTATAAAAGTTTTTTTTTATAAAAGGTATTTTTTATAAAATGTACTTTTAATAACAGTTTTTTTTATAAAAATTACTTTTTAAAAATGCGCTTTTTAGAAAAAGGTACCTTTTTATAAAAGGTAGTTTTTTATAAAAGGTAGTTTTTTATAAAAGGTAGTTTTTTATAAAAGGTACTTTTTTATAAAAGGTACTTTTTATAAAAATTACTTTTTATAAACTGTCCTTTTTTATAAGGTGCTTTTTATATAAAATGCACTTTTTTATAGAAGGTACTTTTTTATAAAAGGTACTTTTTTATAAAAGGTCTTTTTTATAAAAGGTACTTTTTTATAAAAGGCACTTTTTTATAAAGGTACTTTTAAGCTACTTTTTATAAAAGTTTTTTTTATAAAAGGTATTTTTTATAAAATGTACTTTTAATAAAAGTATTTTTTATAAAAATTACTTTTTAAAAATGCGCTTTTTAGAAAAAGGTACTTTTTTATAAAAGGTGCCTTTTTATAAAAGGTACCTTTTTATAAAAGTACCTTTTTATAAAAGTACCTTTTTATAAAAGGTACTTTTTATAAAATGTACTTTTGAGAAAAGGTCCTTTTTATAAAAGGTACTTTTTTTATAAAAGGTACTTTTTTTATAAAAGGTACTTTTTTATAAAAGGCACTTTTTTATAAAAGGCACTTTTTTATAAAAGGCGCTTTTTTATAAAGGTACTTTTAAGCAACTTTTTATAAAAGGTATTTTTTATAAAATGTACTTTTAATAAAAGTATTTTTTATAAAAATTACTTTTTAAAAATGCGCTTTTTAGAAAAGGGTACTTTTTATAAAAAGTACTTTTTATAAAAGGTACTTTTTATAAAAGGTACTTTTTATAAAAATTACTTTTTACAAAATGTCCTATTTTATAAAAGATACTTTTTTATAAGGTACTTTTTCTATAAAACGCACTTTTTTATAGAAGGTACTTTTTTATAAAAGGTACTTTTTTATAAAAGGTACTTTTTTATAAAAGGTACTTTTTTATAAAAGGTACTTTTTTATAAAAAGTACTTTTTTAGAAAAGGTACTTTTTATAAAAGGTACTTTTCTATAAAAGGTACTTTTTTATAAAAGGTACTTTTTATAAAATGTACTTTTTAGAAAAGGTACTATAAAAATAAAAGGTACTTTTAAGCTACTTTTCATAAAGGTTATTTTTTTATAAAAGGTATTTTTTTATAAAATGTACTTTTAATAATAGTATTTTTTATAAAAATTATTTTTTAAAAATGCGCATTTTATAAAAAGGTACTTTTTTATAAAAGGTACTTTTTTATAAAAGGTACTTTTTTTAAAATGTACTTTTGAGAAAAGGTACTTTTTATAAAAGGTATTTTTTTATAAAAGGTATTTTTTATAAAAGGCACTTTTTTATAAAGGTTCTTTTAAGCAACTTTTTATAAAAGTTTTTTTTTTATAAAAGGTATTTTTTATAAAATGTACTTTTAATAAGTGTTTTATATAAAAATTACTTTTTAAAAATGCGCTTTTAAGAAAAAGGTACTTTTTTATAAAAGGTACTTTTTATAAAAGGTACATATTTATAAAAGGTACTTTTTATAAAAGGTACTTTTTATTAAAGGTACTTTTTATAAAAATTACTTTTTATAAAATGTCCTTTTTTATAAAAGGTACTTTTTTATAAGGTAGTTTTTCTATAAAAGGCACTTTTTTATAGAAGGTACTTTTTTATAAAAGGTACTTTTTTAGAAAAGGTACTTTTTTATAAAAGGTACTTTTTATAAAAGGTACTTTTTATAAAAGGTACTTTTTATAAAAGGTACTTTTTATAAAAGGTACTTTTTATAAAATGTCCTTTTTTATAAAAGGTACTTTTTTATAAGGTAGTTTTTCTATAAAAGGCACTTTTTTATAGAAGGTACTTTTTTATAAAAGGTACTTTTTTTATAAAAGGTACTTTTTTATAAAAGGTACTTTTTTATAAAAGGTACTTTTTTATAAAAGGTACTTTTTTATAAAAGGTACTTTTTTAGAAAAGGTACTTTTTTAGAAAAGGTACTTTTTAGAAAAGGTACTTTTTATAAAAGGTACTTTTTTATAAGATACTTTTTATAAAATGTACTTTTTAGAAAGGGTACTTTTTATAAAAGGTAGTTTTTATAAAAGGTACTTTTTTTTTAAAAGGTACTTTTTTATAAAAGGTACTTTTTATAAAAGGAACTTTTTATAAAAGGTACTTTTTATAAAAGGTACTATTTTATAAAACTTACTTTTTTATTAAACATACTTTTTTATAAAAGGTACTTTTTAAAAATGCGCTTTTTATAAAAGGGTACTTTTTTATAAAAGGTACTTTTTTTATAAAAAGCACTTTTTTATAAAAGGTACTTTTTATAAAACGTACTTTTTTATAAAAGGTGCTATTTTATAAAAGGTACTTTTTTATAAAAGGTACTTTTTTATAAAAGGTACTTTTTATAAAAGGTACTTTTTATAAAAGGTACTTTTTATAAAAGGTACTATTTTATAAAACGTACTTTTTTATTAAACATACTTTTTTATAAAAGGTACTTTTTTAAATACATAAAGCGCATTTTTAAAAATTACTTTTTAAAAATGCGCTTTATATAAAAGGGTACTTTTTTATAAAAGGTACTTTTTTATAAAAAGCACTTTTTTAGAAAAGGTACTTTTTTTAAAACGTACTTTTTTATAAAAGGTACTTTTTTATAAAACGTACTTTTTTATAAAAGGTACTTTTTTATAAAAGGTACTTTTTTATAAAAGGTACTTTTTTATAAAAGGTACTTTTTTATAAAAGGTACTTTTTTATAACAGGTACATTTTTTAAAAGGTACTTTTTTATAAAAGGTGCTTTTTTATAAAAGGTACTTTTTTATAAAAGGTACTTTTTTGTAAAAGGCTCTCTTTTATAAAAGGATTTTTTTTTAATAAAATATACTTTTTATAAAAGGTACTTTTTTATAAAAGGTACTTTTTTAAAAAACGTACTTTTTTATAAGGCACTTTTTTATAAAAGGTACTTTTTATAAAAGGTACTTTTTCATAAAACGTACTTTTTTATAAAACGTACTTTTTTATAAAAGGTACTTTTTCATAAAAACACTTTTTTATTAAAGCTAGTTTTTATAAAAGGTATATTATAAAATGTACTTTTTATAAAAGGTACTTTTTATTAAAAGGTACAAGTTAATTAGACGGCTAACAAATATTAGCCAAAATCAGCCGCTAAAATCGGAGGCGGCTCGAAATCACAAATAATCGCGCAGATTGGACCTCTGCTTCAAATGCAATAAAAAAAATGGCATTAAATTTGCAAATTACAGACAAAGTAAAAACAAGATTGTTTTCCTTGCTGTTGCTTTGTGTGTTATTTAAAATTTTTTTAATTATAACTTTTTTTTATGACTTTTATTTTAACACTTTTATTTTAACACTTTTATTTATTAACTAAATATAAATAGTACTTACCGACAGACACAACCAAATTCGTCAAGTGATAAACGAAAACTAAAAGATTTCAGATCTGCATTTTGCAACGCCAACTCAGCGGTGCCAGATGTGACGGTTTTACGTCATTTAGACGATTTATTTGGTGAAAAATTATTAAATGAAGATTGAAAATTTTTTGCTAAAATTTTAATTAATTTTGACGATTTCTGAAAATTACAGATTTGTTTAACAAATTTAAAGCAAAACACTGAAAGAAATAATTTTATAACCTTTTGAACTCTCTCTTTGAAAACTCTCCTTAATTCACCATTCATACTGAAGACGAAAACTCGTTTAATGAGTTTGCGTTCCAAAGCATTTAAAAATACACGTTTTCGCATATTAAATAAGAACTCTTTGACATTGCATTTTTATCAATAACTTAAAGCCTATACTGTGAGCATGAAAACGCGTTCTCTTTTTAAAACTAAAGCTCGATAGTAATGTGTTTTCGGCGAAAGAATTTTTGAATACTCCTGCATTTAAAATACAAATCTGAGGGATAAATGCGGTATGTTTATGCGATAAATAGATATGATAGAACCTCTTCTTATTCAAAGTCCTTGCATGGTATTAGTTTTGACGATTTGCTTAATATTGAATTTATATTGTTAAAATGTTCACTAGATTTCATTTGAAATCCAATTCGAGATCTATATCGTTTACATTCGAATATTTGACAGATGAATGGGATTTCGATTATCCAACAACAATTTTTTTGTAAACAATCAAACTAACCTTACAAAATAACCAAAATTAAAAGATTTTCTAAAAACCACTTTATTAAATGGCGGAACTTAAAAATCATTTATATTATGAAAGATACAATGTTATATTTGCTAAAAAATGTGTTTTAGTATAGGGATGATTAGTTAAAAGCTGAAATATTCAATGTTTTGTCAGTGGTCTTGCCGGCGCCATCAAATGATTTTGCATAGTTTCTCTTCTTCGGATACAAAAAATAGCCGTTTTCAATTTTAAATATTTCTTTCAATTAAAAATAACAGACTTTAGTATGTTATTCTTTAAGTTTTTTAAGTTACTAAAATTTATTATTTATTAATTTTTTATGACATAAACACCTGCTAAATGTTGCCGTTTTTTGTGCAAACTTCCCTACTTTTCTGTAAATATGGGAGAAAAATTGGATTTCAATTTGGATTTCGATGAGATTTTTATGAAATCCAAATTAAATTGGGATTTCATTTCCTATGGGAAATCTGTTTGAAATCCCAAATTTTTGTTAGATTTCCATCGAAAATAGTGATTAATTCGCTATAAGATTAAACCATTAATTCTCCTGCATAAAATTATATATACAAAAGAACCAAATAAACTTTATAGATATCTTCATTTTGCTTTATCCGGAAGAACCAGGACAATAATTTTCACTTTTCGTTGTACTTTAAATTCTGATTGGCACTTTCTGATAAATGTTGAACATCTTTGGAACTCTCTACCCCTTAGTATACAATTAATAGGCAACGATGTACGATTTTAAAAAAAACTCTTCAAGTTTTTAAATAATCAGTACGTAGTAACTTGTAATCGTTTGTTCCCTATTTTTAAATCAAATTTAATGTATTTCAATGTCACTATATGTATTTAATTTTATTGCACCTAATATTATTAAAGTGAAATTTTATCATTTAATTTTAGTTAAAAATCATTTGTTACAAAATAATATAAACATTATAAGATCACATACTGTAATTAAAAAGATTTTTATCTTGTTGTATGTGATATACTAAATTTTTCAATAAATATAAATAAAATAACAAAATTTCCTAGCAAGTTGTGGTAAAAATAATGGTTTTAAAGTTTTTTACATCTCTGATTGAAAATATTAAAAGAAAATGAAGGAATGTCAAAAACAATAATAATTTCATTTTACTTTAAATTTTTATTAAATATATTTATGTTGTTAAACAATTAAGGACAAATAAATATTTAAACTCTTTTTTACATTGTTGAAGTGTTCCATGATTTTTTCGCCATTTTCATTGCATTCATATTTGCCAAATAACTTCCCAAAATACAATAACTATCAACAATTGTAGTGAGAACAGGTGAGTTTCAAAATATTTTCAATTAACGAAAACTGAAAATTTTCCGCAGTGAGAACGTAGTTTATCTCTATTTTGAAATCTGATCAAATTTTAAACGAATAAATTCACATAACTCGTTTCATTGATTGAATTATTTTCTACTTAAATCAATCAATAACTTATTCAAAGGTGCAATTTGAATTTTGTGGCGTTTTTCACAGTATCAAACAGCAAATCACACTTTCTACAAATCAATTTAATTAAAAATACCTGCCTTGATTTATATTTATATCTATCAATTATCCTTTAAAAAAATAATTCCATAGAATCAAAATTGAATCAATATAAGTTTTAATAATTGAATCCCAAAATTGTGGACAAATTTTGGATCTGGCGCACCAAATACAATCAGATCCAATTTTATTTTGACTTTAAACTAGAATAAAAGAACTTATGCCCTAAAATTTGATCTTCTTACCGAGAAATTCTTCAAACAAAATTTGTTTGTACTACATTTTTTGTACCAGTCATGAAAATCACCAAATTTTTCAGATCACTTTACAATTCTAGTAAAAATAGTAAACTACGAAAGTACTAATTGCCAAAAAGGAATTGCTCTTCATATGGAACGCAAGAAAATTATAACAAAAGTAGTAAATCGAAACAACTGAATTAAAAAATTTGCAAATATCTCTTTGAAAACGATATAAAAATGAAAAAAATTAATAAAAATAGTAAAAACTAGCATGTAAATAAAGGGACATATTATTGATATTCTTTTTTATTATTAAAAAGAACTTCTAAAACGATTTTCATAAAAACTTTCTAAAAATCCACATTTCGATAATAAATGTCTGGTATTAATTCATTTCAAATCGATATTGATTATTTGAAGTTAAATCGTAATTTGTTGCTGTTATATTTTAAGTTGACTACAACTATTTTCATGAACATATTTATTATACTTTTTAGAACAAATAACCCTTATTACTGGCTAGAAGAACAATTTTTGATAATCTACCAATACAATCGTTCATTTTTTGCACTGTTTATAAATCTGGAGATTTTCTAGCGATTATTGGGTCTGATGTAGGTAACCATTTTTTTCAAATTAATTTATATCAGTAGTGCAGTCAACAAATATTCAGAATTAGAAAACTTTTTAGGAATCTTATACTGCATTTAGACTGAGGAAAAACCACCCAGTTTTTGGGTCTTCCTAGTTTTTAATTGTCATAACGTATATATAAAAAATAAGCAAAAACTAGTTTTGTACGAAAACTACCTAGTTTTTAGACGTTGCTAGTTTTTACTTGTCAAAACGCATACATAAAAAACGAACAAAAACTAGTTTTGTACAAAAACTAGGTAGTTTCTGATCAGTCTAAATTCAGTACTAATTTTGGCAAGCAGGTCAAATGAACTGTTACTCAGTTTTTGTACCACTTTTCGATGATATTAATTTTTGCATTATTTATAAATCTAGTAATTTGGTAGCGATTTTTTGGTTCTGGTCTATAAATTATTTGAGAAATTGTTGGCATTACTGGTCAGAGAAATACTAAAATAGAAGAGCAAAAATAACTGTTCATTGACGAGCACCAATGCATCTACCATACTAGGTAGATGCATTAGGGAGAGTTTGGCAGTTCAGGGTTTTATTATGACAGTTCAGGGATTTTTTCGTATGCTTTCGCTATGTATCAAAAGTAGCCGATTACATTTTTTGTTGTTGTTCTAATGCATCTACCTAGTATGGTTGTATCATGGACGATCACATTCGTTATACGAACAATATAGGGTTGTTCTTTTATAATACAGCTCAGGGATGGAAAATGCTGTACTTTAGTACTTTTTTAATTTGAAAAAGCAAATCTGAAATTTTAGAAAATGTTTTTAATTTTTTAATGGGAATAATTAATAATTTATTATTCAAAGAATCGTAATATAATATTTCAACGGAAAAATTCATTACAATCTCTTTTTTCAAAAAACAATTATAAAGGGGAGCATGAGGTCAGTTGGGAACAGGTTTGCTCTCAAAAGCTGCCCACACACTAGGGAACATGAGTGACGGAACATGTGTTTCTACTTTTTTCATTTTTTTATACAGACGATGCACACACGACAACAAAATCTCAAACGAAACATCAATTTTGTTTGTTTGTAGAACTGATCACATGAAATATGGGCGGAAGAAAATCAAATTAATGAATTTGTTAATTGTTAGTTTTCCATATGCTGCTGTTTTTTTTAGTTTTATTTTTTTAGTTATCACATTTTATGTCCCATAATTCTCGTAAATATATTCATTTATAAAATTATAGCAGTTTTCATTATTTATAATTGTCGTCATTTTCATTTTCTCAAATGCGTAATTACAAAAGCTCTTAATAGCGTGACTGCTCTCAATGACCTAAATACAGCAAAAACAGTAACATCGATACACACGATGAAAAATTGAGTTTGGAAACAAAAAATATCAAAAAATTTTGTAAACACGAAGGTCAACATGACACAATGCTATACACATTTCAACATTCGTAAAAAAATGGCCATGTGGAATGGAATGTTCGCTAGTGTGTAGGCAGCTAAAAAAGTATCTATGAATTTTAGTTTTAATTTTTTTAAATAATATATTCTAGAATGATTCGTCGTCTTACTTTCTGCATTATTACCGAAATTAATTGGATTTTTTGGTGGTTTTTCGGAGCGAATTACTTAAACTGAAAGTAGTTTGTTTTTTCCAAAATGTATTAAAAAACCATTGTGTGTTTTTTTCCTAGTTCTTAAATTGCAACGAACAATGTTGTGCCAATTAAGATATCCCTAGCAGTTATTAAATTTTCTAAGCATGACAAAAACATATGCGAAAATTGTGATTTTCTACATTCAGAATTTAAAGGCAAATCTACACGGGATAGAAAAGTCTCGAGATTTTATGAAAATGCAGCTCTGTATAAGTCTACGAAATGTAATCTCTAGACCATTGACAATTGCTGTCATGCACAAGTTTTTTTTAATTAGTAACAATTTTTAAAATGTCTTGTAACATTATTGAACATTTCAGTTGCACAATTTGTTATTTAGAGAAAAAATTATTCTTTGAAATACAAAAATTTTAATAAAAACAAATCCTTGACAACTAGAGATAGTACTTTTATGATAAAAATTAGTGCCAACAATATTAGAGATGACAAATTTAACACAAACTCTACGAGAAATGTAGAAAATCACAATTATTTTTAAAAAGCCTTTAGTTTTTGAGTTTTTTATAATTTTTTTTTATTGATTTTGGTTTGGCGCTGAAGCTTTATTTAAAAAGGTACCGTCGGTTTCGGAAAAGTACTATTCTGATTAAGCTTCAGTACCATTTCAAAAATCTAATTTTTCATCCCTGATGTAATTTATGAACATATATATTTACTAAAATTAGTAATATTGCTATTAACATGTTACTTTGCCATTAACATAAGTATGTATTTAATGAAAATATTGCCTTAACAGAAATAACTAAGGTTGTTTTTTCAGCATAAATTTTATGTGATATTTTAACAAAATATTTAAAATTATTTTATAATATTAAGACTACCGTTAAGGAGAAATTGCCTTAACTGAATGGTAACATTCATTAATCCATAATATAATATTATTCTTTCAACTTCAAAAATGTAGCGATAAATACAATTTAAATGTTTCTTAAACAATAAATCGTTAAATTTTTCAAACTTTTCAAGTGTTGTTTAAAAATTTTGCGATAAATCGCTAAATAATAATATATATATCAACAATTCTGATAAGGAAATAATTTTATAAAACGCGCAAAGAAAACGTCAGGATTGACTTTAAAAAAACGCTAGTTTTCCCACTAATAGTTAAAGTCATATTTAATCCCGCGAAATCTGTTGAAATATCGCTAGGTTAGACAAGAAAATAGCTAAATTGGCAACAGTGTTACTCAAAGAAATGCTAAAATTAAAGAGCGAAAATAACAGTTCATGGAAGAGAACATTCGTCACAGAAACCACATTGGGGTTGTTTTTTTTTACCTAGTGTCTACAAATGCAATAAAATGTGTAATGAAATTCGAAAATTAAGCAGAGTATACACGAAGGAACATTAAATTTGGAAACAAAAAATATCTAAAGCTGCCCATACATTAAGGAACATTAAGTAGAGAACAGAAAATATCAAAAAATTTTGTAAATACGAATTGCACGATGTCAACACGCACACAAACACACACATTCACAAAAAAATGGGAATGGGAATGGCTAAAAAATTTTGATACGACACTACACGCAGAAAAAAACAGGGGGAATAATATCTAAGTGCTATGTAATTATACAACTACATAATTTTCAAGTTAGTTTTACAAAGTTCTTGTAAAGTATGCACATTTTTTTGTAAAATATATACAATCCTTGCAAAATATATACATGTGTAGTGGAAAATATCCGAAAAAATGCATATATTTTGCTAGAAAATTGTAAAACTTACTTCGAACTTATGTAGTTGTATAATTACATAGCACTTAGATAAAGTTCCCCCTGTTTTTTTTCTGTGTGTAGGTTAATGGAATATACTTCCTAGTGTCTTGACATGCAATAAAATGATAGCAAGCAATTGTCAAAATGATTTCATCACAATTTCAATTTTATTCCAATATAATGATATCGCTGACATGCAAGCGGCTCTGGCAATGATGCCTGCCATCATATGTCACTTTTCCTTTTAATTTTATAAAAAAAAATAACAGAAAATTTGATAAAAAGGAATGGGAAAAGTTAAATTATTTATTATTTGTAGATAAAAATTAGTGGCTGAAAAAATGTTGTGTTTTTCGAAGAAAAATTTACGATATTCTTAGCCATGAAATGGTCAAGTGTTTTCCATCACTTTGCAATTGATATCATCTTGATGTTTCTCTGCAATGGTTTTGACATTTCATATCATATAATTTATCGCATTTGAAGACACCAGGTTATATGTATGTATTTACTAAAATCAACGAATCAAGGAATTTTACCTTGTACTTGGAAATAGTAAATTTTTCTTTATAGTAAAGATTTTTTCTTTATTTTAAAGGAATTTTTCTTAAATTAGGGAAAATGGTGTATACTTAATTTAAAGACATTTTGTCTTCAATAAAAAGGAAAAAGTTCTCCTATTTTAAAAAAAGATAATTTTACCTTGTACTTAAAAATAGTAAATTTGTCTTTATATTAAAGATCTTTTCTTTATTTTAAAGAAATTTTCCTTAAATTAAGGAAAATTTCATATTTTTAATTTAAATAAATTTTGTCTTCAATCAAAAGTTCTGTTTTTTTTTTGAGTGAACATTTAAGGAAAAATTGCCTTAACTCAATGCTAACATTCATTAATGCAATTATATTTTTCTTTAGTTTGAGGAAATAATTTCTGAGACTCTGCTTAAATTTTCAAGTTGTAATTTAAAGAAAATATCCTTAAAATTATATCTTTTATAGCATTAAAAAATATAAAATTATATTCTTGAGTTAATACGAGTATATGTTTTCTTATCTTGTGTAAAATATGTAACTGATTTAAATAAAACTCTCTACTTAATTTAAGTAAATCCAAAATTATGGACATAAATTAAAGAAGTTATGTCTTTAATACTATTTTTTCGACAACATTTTTTGCTTGCTTGGTTTAAGTATATAAAATCATTACAATAAGAAATTTTTCTTTAAATTTAATAATTTCGTACACATAAAAAGGAATTTCTTACACAATTTAAAAACGAATCAAAAGGGTTCAAATAAGGAAAAAATTTCCCTATTTTAATAAAAAAGGATTTTACGTTGTACTCAGATATAGTAAATTTTTCTTTATATTAAAGATTTTTTTCTTTATTTTAAAGAAATCTTTCATAAATTGAGGAAAAGTCCGTATCCTTAATTTAAAGACATTTTGTCTTCAATAAAAAGTAAATTTTTCTTTATATTAAAGATTTTTTTCTTTATTTTAAAGAAATCTTTCTTAAATTAAGGAAAATTCCGTATCTTTAATTTAAAGATATTTTGTCTTCAGTAAAAAGTTATCCCTTTTTTTGAATGTACATTTAAGGAAAAATTGCCTTAACTCAATGCTAACATTCATTAAACCAATTATATTTTTCTTTAGTTTGAGGAAATAATTTCTGAGACTCTGCTCAAATTTTTAAGTTGTAATTTAAAGAAACTATCTTTAAAATTATATCTTTTATAGCATTAAAAAATATAAAATTATATTCTTGAGTTAATACGAGTATATGTTTCCTTATCTTGTGCAAAAAAATGTAACTAATTTAAATAAAACTCTATACTTAATTTAAGTAAATCCAAAATTATGGACATAAATTAAAGAAGTTATGTCTTTTTATGTCTTTAAAACCATTTTTTCGACAACATTATTTGCTTGCTTGGTTCAAGTATAGAAAATCTTTATAATAAGAAATTTATCATTAAATTTAATAATTTCGTACACATGCAAAGGAATTTCTTACAAAAATTAAAGACAAATCATGAGTGTCAAAATAAGGAAAAAAATTTCTTTATTTTAAGAAAGGAGGATTTTACGTTGTACTTAGAAATAGTAAATTTTTCTTTATACTAAGGATTTTTTCTTTATTTTAAAGAAATTTTTCTTAAGTTAAGGAAAATTCCGTATCCTTAATTTAAAGACATTTTGTCTTTAATAAAAACTTATACTTTTTTTTGAGTGTAGTTACTTTTGTTATTACATTTCTTATTACCTTTATATGGCGATGTCGCGAAAAATAGTGAGTTGTCGTAACACACCAGCATACGAAATACAAAAAATATATCGTTACCTATGTGCTTACCAGTACCGACAAAAATAATGAGTCTAAAAATAGATTTTCTAAAATATAAATTATATAAAAAAAAATATTTTTTATGGTAATTTTTTGTTTAATAAAATTTGCCGGTGCGAGAATCGAACCTGGGTCTACAGATTGCCAGTCAACAGCTCTACCATCTGAGCTATAAAGACATGTAATATTTAATAGATAAAAACACAATTGACCTGTTGCACAAAAGTAGCTTACTCGCCAACATACAAAAAATCAAAAAATATGTGGTTACATATATCCTTATCAGTGTTTAAAAAATATTGAGTCTAAAAATAGATTTCAAAAAATTTTCAAAAAAATCTAAAAAATTATTTTCTATTTGAAATAATGATAAAAATAAGTCATTATCAGTAAGTCATTATTATATGTTTTAAAACAATACAGAAGGTAAGTGGGTGTCATTACTGGTAGTCCAAAAAATAATGATATGTCATTACCGTTTCTACACTGGGTTTATATTAATCTGAGTAAATATTAATTAAATATGAATATGCTTCGTTTTAGCATTTATAAAAAACCAACACGATAACGTCTTATTTGAATTTTTTCTGTAAGAAGTACCCAAGTAAAAAAAAATGATATGGAGCCATATGAAGTTATATTTAATTATATATAATATTTTATGTAACTAGATATAATTATATCCGAAAAATGAGAACGTCTTATTGTATCATATTGTATCGAATTGTATGCAATTGTATATAATTTCGTACAATTTGATACAATTTTATGCAATTCGATACAATTGTTACCGAATTTTGTCCTCATCCAATTACATCAAATTATATCTTTTTGTATAAAATTATATAAAATGTTATAAAAGTGGACATGGTTTGATACAATTATATCTAAATATTGACCATATATTTTTTATCATATTATATATGACCATATCTAACAATATAAAAAATTATTTTTTTAAATAAGAAAATATATACAATATCTGGAGATCAGACCTGAGGGATTTCAGTTACAATTATTGTAATTTGTAATTGAAAATTTTCAATTACAATTACAAATAAATGTAATTGAAATTAAAAAAAAAAATCAATTACATTTCATGTAACTGTAATTGAAGATTTTCAAGAAATTACAAGTAATTTGTAATTGAAAATTTTCAAGCACGAACCACTTGAGTATAGTAATTATTACTCACGATCACGTGTGAATAACGTGACTCACGAACATTTCTAGTCACGCGCCAATCCCTAGTAATTATTAAATCTAAAACTAGTAGTATCGGTCAAAGTAGTTCGGCCAAAAAGTGACATTTAGTCGATTTTCTGTTATTTGAAAGCATTGTGGAGAAATTTTCATACTGCTAAATTGTTTGTTGAGCGGATTTAATTCGATTTTCAGTGTCAAATTTAAGGAAAACTCCGTAGTTTAGCTGTAAAGCTAACTGTTCGGCCGCCGCACTTTTATCAATTTGGCCGAACTTTCGGTGGCCGAACAGTGAATTTGTTGCTTAACTTCGGAATTTTCCTTAAGTTTGACCCTCAAAATGCATTCTAATCGGACCAACAAATATTGTTTCATAAGCAAAATTTGTCCATAAGGCTTGAAAATACCAAATACCGACAAAATATATTTTCCAGCTGAACTGTTCCGTCGGACACTAAAAACTAGTTCAAAGTCATTGTTAACATGGAACCATATATAATATAATACGGTTTTATATGGACCTTGTATATTTTTATATAAAATTACTTTGAAAAAATTGCTTATGTGGGATGATATATAATTACAGATGATTTTATAAAGAACGTTACATTGTTATATATTAAAGAAATCATGAAATATTGTATGTATGGAACCATATTGTATATTGTATATATGGGTTCATTTTCGTCAATATATAATCATAACTAACACAAATTATAAAATATTTCTTATATGGCTCCACATATAGTTTTATATTATTATGTATAGCGCCATACTAAATTATATATAAACGCATATGTAATTATATCTTTTATATGTTAATTTATGTACTTATATATAGCACATACAATTATATGTAGGCCAGTATGTAATAACCCGAGTAAAAAAAATTGATCTCGCGCAATATCTAATTATATCCAATTTGATATTGTTTAAGATCTGCTGTAATATCTAGCTGATCCAATTAGATCTCAAAATTGGGTGTATCCAATCATATCGTATTAGATCCCATTGTATATATGGGGATAAACTAAGATCAAGTTATATCTCAAAATTGGGAGGTCCAGTGATATCTTTGGGGATAAACCTAGATCTATTTTGATCCGAAAATTGGCGGATCCAGCTATATATTTGCGGATATTTTTAGATCTTATTTGATCCGAAAAATGTCGGATCCAATTAGATCCAGCTATATATTTGGGGATAAACTTAGATCTAATTTGATCTCAATTTTGGCAGATCAAATTAGATCCTGCAATATATTTGTGGATAAACGTATATCTAATTTGATCCGAAAAAGTGGCAGATCGAATTAGATCTGGCTATATATTTGGGGATAAACTTAGATCTAATTTGATCCGAAAAATGGCACATCGAATTAGATCCAGCAATATATTTGTGGATAAACTTAGATATAAATTGATCTGAAAAATGGCAGATCAAATTAGATCCAGCAATATATTGGGGGATAAACTTGGATCTAAATTTATCAGAAAAATGGCAGATCGAATTAGATCCAGCAATTTATTTCGGTATTAAAATGGCAGATCGAATTAGAAACAGCAATATATTTGGGGATTGACATCTAAAAGTATCCATAAAAATGACAGATAAAATTAGATGCCGCATTATATTTGGGTACTACGTAAGATCTCCATTTATTTGGGATTAAATAAGATCCCAGACATATATTGCCAACTGTTCAAAAAATAATAGACTGGCAGAGCACTGATTGTATAAAAATTACAATATTTTGTAAAAATAAGGTTTAAACTCAGAAGGTAACGAGTTCAATATGCATTTCTTTTACAAAATGAATTTCTTTTTATAAAATTAAAATTTTTATTTCTATAATTTTTTTTATAAAATTATATACCCGGTGAAAAATGTTCGTATATGTTCATATATGGTTTGCACATATATGAAGAAATTCAAAAAATGAGGTAACACCTAAGTATATGTCCATATATGGACATATATGAACAAATACATTTATTAAATATATGCGAATACATGCGAACGTTGCTGTCCTTTATTATAAGGTTGTACGATAGATATAAATTTATGTATGACATTCAAATTAGGCGCTACATATGTTCCTTTTTTTATTCATGGCATTAAATATAATTCCATATTTATCCAAATATGAGTTCCTTTTACATATATGGAAAAATGTATTCTTCGAAATATGTTCATATACAAGTCCCTTTTGCATAAATTGAATAACATATACTTTCATATTTGTCCATATATGAGTGCCATTTCCATATATGAAATAACAGATGCTTCCATATATGTCTGTATATGAAATTTTTTCCATATATGTAATCACATATACTTCCATATATGTTCATATAAAATCCATATATGTTCATAAAAAATCCATATTTGTTCATATGTGTCCATACATAAACCATATATGAACATGTTTGAGCGTATATGAACATTTTTCACCGGGTATTTATTTTTTTATTAAATTGAAATCTTTGAATAAAATAATTTTATTTACATCTTTTTGACGCTCTACACCATTTCCAATTCTATTAATTGTTTTAAGATTTATCAATTGTATTTCAGAAATAATCAATTGAATTTCAGTTTTATCAATTGTGTTTCAGAACTCATCAATTATTTTTCACATTTATGAATTGTATTTCAGAATTAGTCAATTGAAGTTCAGTTTTATCAATTGTGTTTCAGAAATTATTAATTGTATTTCCGAAATTCACAACTGTATTTCAGATATTATCAAACTGTATTTCAGAAATTAACAATCGTATTTCCGAAATTATGAAATGTATTTGAGAAATTTTTCTCTATTAGCTATGAAATTCTGAAATAGATTTCATTATTTCTGGACACAACTAAATAAATAAATAATTAAATTTGCGTAATATTGTAGTTTCTGAAGTGCAAATAATATTTTGTGATATACAATTAAAATTTTCTAAAATACATTTAATAATTTCTGGAATACCTTTTTTCGATGCTTATAAGTTAGCTCGAAATGCTTTTATCATTCATTTAATTTGTAGCTATCACACATCTATAACAAGTCTCGTTAGATTAGAGTGTAGAGGTCTTGGCTGACAATCTGGTGGACTGGGTTAAATTTCATGTTTTTAAAAGCAAGTATTAAAAAAGTTTTCTCAATTTTTTGAAAAATGTTATTTGAAATCTATTTTTTTGCCAAGATAGTTAATGCAACGTTCTGCCAACGCATAACCGACCATCGCCAACGATTTGCCAGCATTGTGCCGATTATATTTTTCTGTCTGGGATGTTAAACTTAAACCTATTGTATATTAACATTAATTAACACTATATTTTTATTTTTAGGAAATACATTTTTATTTTATTATAAGTTAACATTAAATTAAATTTTAGATAATGGCACCAATTTGTAGTTGTAATTATTATATGTTAAATCGTATATTCATAAACATTCTATACAGTTAGACGAGGTTTATGGAACTATTTAACTTTATAAAGTGTTTATAAATTATAACTTAAATGTACAAATATATATGTTAAATGTACGTGAACAAATTGTTGATATGGACCCACAAATTGTATCTCAACTGATATTGGAATTATTGTACCATTACCATACATCAATATATATTGAATGATATACATATATTACAATATATGACACTGTATTATAAATATTGTTAATGAAGTAACATATCTGATAATATTTTTTATAGCGCCATACAGTTTTACATTATTCAAATTAAACCATATATGGAATTGTATTCAAAATGTTGATGTGGTACCAAATTTGACCATATATTGTTTAAATTGTGCCATATATGACAATATATTGTTTAAATGATACCATATATGTCTATATATTAATATTGTTTAAATGACACCATATATCAATATATATGGGACTATATATGGTAGCATATATTATCATATCTGCATCTGTATTAAAAATGTCGTTCATCAGGTACCAGATATGAGCATATATTGTTGAAATAGCACCATATATGACAGTATATGGTTTAAATGGCACCATATATGGTAATATATTATTAAAGCAATACACCATATATAAATATATATGGCACTATATATGGTAGCATATATTTTCATATGTGGAACTGTATTAAAAATATTGTTCATGAGGTACCATATATGGGCATATATTGTTGAAATTGCACCATATATGATAATATATGGTTTAAATGGTACCATATATGATAATATATGGTTTAAATGGCACCATATATGATAATATATGGTTTGAATGGCACCATATATAAATATATATCGCACTATATATAGTACCATATATTATCATATCTGGAACTGAATTAAAGATTTGGTTTATGAGGTACCATATATGACCATATATTGTTTAAATGGCACCATATATGATAATATCTAGTTTAACTGTCACCATATATAATTATATATTGTTTAAATGATACCATATATAATTATATATTGCTAAAATGCCACCATATATATTAAGATATAGTTCTATATATAACTATATATGCAATAAGATCAACCATGTTATGTAATATATAATTATATATGCCATATCTAATATTATGAAGGCCGATATCTAATTAGATGAAATTATATATGGCATAATATAAGGAACATTTTTCGGAAAAAACCTCATATATAATTATATATGGATATACATAACCACATGTCTAATTATATATTGTAATATATGCCACATATGATTATATATAATTTTTTTTACTCGGGCATATAAAATAACATATGTCTCCATATTAAAACCTTTGAGGAAAAAATATCTAATATATGACTATATAAAAGTATATATGCTTGAATTTAAAAGCATATGTGGCCATATGTAACTATAAGTTAATATATGCAATTAGATAAAATAATATATGATTATATCAGAACTTTTTTACTCGGGTAAGTATATATTTTTATACAGTAAGTGAGCGCATAATTTTAATGTGTTATTTCAAACCTGTTTGTAACACATTTTTTTGCCCTTACTTAAAGCTGTTATGTAAGTAGTATTGTGCTCAGTATCGGTTATGTATGTGGTTACGTAACTCCTAATATGTAACATTACAGTAACATGTTCTTATGTTGTTACCTCGCCCTCTTTTGGAAAGTACATACCTCCAATGACATGCCCTTGTTAAAATAATAGCTGTTAGAATAGCAAAGTAAGAGGTTACATACCTTAATTTCTTCTTACAAACCTTATTACCAGGTAATAGAAAGTTTTGCTGGGAATGTGTCTCAAACAAATTTTAGACGGTTTCCGACTAAGCATCCCAGTGTAGAAAATCATTACCAGATATATTGTTATGTAACTGCATACTTGGTAATGGTAACTAGTTACTTTTCTTATTATATTTCTTATTACCATTATATGGCGATGTCGCGAAAAATAATGAGTTATGGTTACAAACCAGCATACGAAAAATCAAAAAATATATCGTTACCTATGTGCTTACTAGTACTGGCAAAAATAATGAGTTTAAAAATAGATTTTCAAAAATATAAATTATATAAAAAAAATATTTTTAATTGTATTTTTTTTTTTAATAAAATTTGCTGTTGCGGGAATCGAACCTGGGTCTACAGATTGCCAGTCAATAGCTCTACCATCTGAGCTATATCGACATGTAATATTTAATAGATAAAAACACAATTGAGCTGCTGCACACAAGTAAGCTTACTCGCCAACATACAAAAAATCAAAAAATATGTGGTTACTTATATCCTTATCAGTATTTAAAAAATTATGAGTCTAAAAATAGATTTCAAAAAATTTTCAAAAAAATCTAGAAAATTATTTTCTATTTGAAATAATGATAAAAATAAGTCAGTATCAGTGACTCATTATTATATATTTTAAAATAATGCAGAAGGTAAGTGGGTGGCATTACTGGTAGTCCAAAAAATAATGATATGTCATTACCGTTTATACACTGGGATAAAGCGAAAAGTTAAAGAATTAGACTTTGAAATGTTATTTTGGTTTTGCTGTTTGCTTTTTAAAGTTATAGCAGGTTTACAAAACGTCATTTTCATACAAAATTTGTTCAATAAACCTCCTATAATTTTACAAAGCGTTTATGAATTTAGGGGTTAGTCTTTGGAAACTAGTTAAAAGTGAATTTTTTGTATATATAAAGAACAGCTTAATTTTATTAAAGCAAGTATTCCTTATTATACCCTACACCACTATGTGGTCAGGGTATTATAAGTTTGTGCTGATGTTTGTAACACCAAAAAATATTGGTCCTAGACCCACCTTATAGTATACCGATCGGCTCAGAATTTTTTTTCCGTCCGTCCGTCTGTCTGTCTGTCCATGCATTCTTGTGCGCACTCTACAGGTCGCAAATGTTAAGATATTTTGATGAAACTTGGTACACCGACTTATGTCGGCCCAAGGACGACGAAGCCTATTTGGTTAAAATCGGTCCATGTTTAGACCTAGTGCCCATATAAGGGTCCCCACCAAAATTGGCCTGGTTACAAACTGCAGGTCGGAAATATTTAGATATTTTAATGAAATTTGGTGCGCTAACTCACATTATAGAAAATTTTGACACAAGCCCCATTTTAACCCATTCGAATTTCGGATCCAAACATTAGTTGGCTTTTAACCAGACTGGTGTAGGATATTGTATAGTCGGCATGCCCGACTTTAACCTTTTTACTCGCGTACTTATTGTATTGTTTTTAAATAATATTTTTTTACTTTTAAAATATTTTAAAAATAAGAATGAATTATATTTTGTTTCAATAAAACTTTTTTTTAATTTATATTTCTATAAAAATGTTTTTATTTAAAAAAAAATAAGTTTTTTCTAAATTATAATATTTAAAATCGCCAATTTAAATCATAATATTTAAAATCGTCAATAACCCAGCAAAACCTTGGTAATATGTTGGTATTACAGAACACATTACCTGGTAATACCATACCCCTTACCATTGCATTATTTCATAACTAAAATGTAATGTCTTACGTATAATGTGTTGCATAACTACTGGGTAGTAATAGCAACTTATTACCAATGATATATTTAAACACCTCAAAGAAAAGAGTTACTTGTAATACACAACATGAGTTCTAAATAATAGCAGCGACTTATTACAGATGGGATATTTTAAAACCGTAAAATAAGGAGTTACTTTTAATGTGATACGTGATCACTTAATAGAAATAGCCACTTATTACCGATGGTGTATTCAAATACCTCAAAATAAGGAGTTATTTGTAATGCGATACATGAATGTTATTGTCTATTTAAAATATTCGATACAAATAATTTATATGTTTTATACATATTGACTGAAATATTTTTTATGTTTTTTGTTAACTTTATATTAATCTGAGTAAATATTAATTAAATATGAATATGTTTCATTTTAGCATTTATAAAAAACCAACACGATAACATCTTATTTTAATTTTTTTTCTAAGAAGTAAGTATATATTTTTATACAGTTAGCGCATAATTTTAATGTGTTATTTCAGACCTGTTTGTAACACATTTTTTTGGCCTTACTTTAAGCTGTTATGTAAGTAGTATTGTGCTCAGTATCGGTTATGAAAGTGGTTACGTAACTCCTAACATGTAACATTAAAGTAACATGTTCTTATGTTGTTATCTAGCCCTCTTTTGGAAAGTACATACCTCCAATGACATGCCCTTGTTAAAATAATAGCTGTTGGAATAGCAAAGTAAGAGGTTACATACCTTAATTTCTTCTTACAAACCTTATTACCAGGTAATAGAAAGTTTTGCTGGGAATATTTAAAATTGCCAATTTAGGTTATTAGTAAAAGCTCATATTAAAGAAAAGAACATTGAACTAGAAGAGCGAACTAGTACATTGACTTGAATTGAACTAGAATGATCGCTCACTTAAACGAACTAGATTGCCCAAGTCTAACTTAAATGTTCACCACACAAATAGTTATAAAAACTAAAAATATAAAATACAAAAATAAAATTTAAAAACAAACACTTTTTCTAATGCCCTTTGAGGGCCTTTTTATAGTATTTATTTTTAATTTTACATGGAAGTGAAAACGACAGATTTTATATTTTATGAAATTTTTAAAGTTATTCTGTTTTAGTAAATGAATGTTCTTTAGTTTGACTCTAGATCATAAATTAATTAAGGTTCAAAGCAAAAAAGAGTAATAATAACAAAGGATAAAAATAGCATTGTTAGATTTCGTTGATATTAGTCTAAGTTGAGTTGTTGATAACAAATTCGATTTGTTTTCAACTGTCACATAAGTAGACAATTATCAATTATTAACCCATTCCAGGCGAATGTCGCTGATGATGGCTTTGTAGCGAAAGCCGAAAATACGTAATCTGGCTTATCGAATTCTTTCAAAATTTTTATTTTTTGTAATTTACTTGTAAAAATTGTATCATCTTTCTTTAATTTGAAAATAATTTAAACAGAAAGTGATATTAATTTATGATCTAGAGTCAAACTAAAGAACATTCATTTACCAAAATAAGAGATCAACTAAACATTCCCCCTGTTATTCTGTTTTCTCAAAAAGTTTTATACGTGTGCGAAAATAAGAAAATAGAGAGTTATACCATTTATTCAAATAAAAGTTTAAAAGTCAATATAACGCAAGTTTTTCTCAATTAAAATTGAATTTTATAAACTGCAGTTAAACACTAAATTCTAGGTACTTTGATTTGTGCAAATTTGTATTGCTGACTAACTAATCTTATTCTCATCTTCATTCAGAGTGTATTGTTACTTTTAAAATAATTATCTTCAAACAGGACGGTTTTAAATTCTTTAAATTATTTTAGGATAAACACATTTTTATGCAATTTTGCTCCAAGGTTTAATATCGACGGCTTAAAGAAGAAATACCCTAACTTCATTCTTAATTTCTATTGAAGGGAAGGCAATAGAAATGTAATAACCTTCGATATAGAGTTTCTCTGAATGAATTTTTTATTAATACAAAAACAATAAAATACAAAGTATAATAATATAAAGTTTTTCAGATTTCCTTTTCCTCTAATGAAATATTAAGTAAAGTTAGGGCCTTTATGTATTCAGCATAAAATTTATTTACGAAAAATTGGAAGAGAACAACATAATCGTTCTTACACTTAGGGCATTTCTTTTAACTTTTGCATTCATGTTTGTTGGGCAATATGAAGTTTATAAAGGTAGATTCAAATAAAATAATTAGAATTATAAAAAAATGTTTATGAAACTGTGGTGAAACGACGTACGTGATGTAACGATTTCATTTTGATTTTATTTGTATTTACCAACACTATCATTTTTGTGTACTTAATGTTTTTACATTGTACAACACAGTCAATTGTCTTGCTAGATTGTTCTCGAACAGACGCTTTGTGTTCGTGATATATAAAGTTAAAAGTTAAAGTTTTTTGTAATTTAGTATAAGTTTTAATGAGCCTAATAAAATAAATTTAAATTAAACAACTCGCTACAAATTGGTGACCCCCGACGTACGGAAATAGTTACAAATAGTGAACACGAATTTTATGATGGGTGGTGAAAACGACGGCAAGGAAATAAAGGCAAACGCCACCACTGCTACCGGCAGCAAAACTACGACAATCAACCCGAGAATTCTACACCCAACGATGCCAACCAAATAGTTAATCACGTAGCTGTCAAGGTTCTACCATTTTGGCCGGACCACGCTGAGATATGGCTATCTCAAGTAGAAGCACAATTTTCTCTCGTCAAAATCACAAGTGATGCATCTGAATTTAACACAGTAGTTGCGGTCATAGAGTCAAATGTCGCAAACAAATAATCAAAAAACTAAGTCTATCTTTTGGTCTAGCGGACAGACCCAACGATAGCTATCGTATAGCTCGCCTGCTAATCAACGATGACAATTCAAAACAACATTTTTTAATTGATACCGGCGCAGACGTGTCCGTGCTGCCAGTTTGTCGCTCAGCTAAAACAAAAACAACAAAATCAACAAATTTGTTTGCAGCTAATAGTACCCCTATACACACATACGGCGAAAAACTGCTACTATAAACTTGGACAGTCAACAGTGCTATCATAGGGTCCGACTTCCTTGAACATTTTGGCCTTTTAGTCGACGTGAAAGGTGGCAAGCTCATTGACAGAACAACTTTACTAGAGTCAAAATGTAAAACAACACGATGTGATGCAGTGCAAGTATTGGCTTACGGTTCTTATGAACGTTATGCTCAATTTTTACATGAATTCAAAGAACTCGCTACAATCAACGCCAAAAGACAACCAACAAATACCAAAGTTACGCATCACATTACTACAAACGGCCCTCCAACATATGCCCATGCTCGTCGTCTATCTGGCGATAAATTAATGGCAGTAAAAAAGGAGTTCGAATACCTGATGGAAAAGGGTATATGCAGACCGTCGAAAAGTAACTGGGCTAGTCCACTCCACTTAGTTAAGAAAACCAGCGGTGAGTGGCGGCCGTGTGGTGACTATCGTGCATTGAACGATATAAGAGTGCCCGACAGATACCCAATACCGTATTTACATGACGTAACTAGCATTTTATATGGAAAGAAAATTTTTTCAACAATCAATCTTCAAAGGGCTTTTCACCAAATACCGGTCGAACCGTGCGACATACTCAAAACCGCTATTATAACCCCTTTTGGGTTATATGAGTTTTAGTATATGACATTTGCTTTGAGGAATGCGGCTCAAACCTTTCAACGCCACATAAACGAAGTGCTAAAGAGTCCCGATTTTTCATTTGCCTATATAGACTATATACTCTGAGGAGGAGCACACAAAACACCATAGTTCTCGAACGTTTACGTGAAGCAAATCTTGCTATAAACTTTGGTAAGTGTCATTTTGGAGAACACGAACTAACCTTTTTGGGACACAAAATCAATTCGAAGGGTTTGAAACCACCCGCAGAGAAGGTAGATGCGATACGTAGCTTTCCGAAACCAAAATTTGTAAAAGACGTCAAAAAATTTTCGATGATGACCAATTTTTACCGCCCATTCATTCCCAGGGCAACTAAAAATCAGCAAGTATTACAACTTTTAATTCCTGGTAACAAAAAGAATGATAAAAGTCACATAAATTGGACTACCGACGCTGAAAATGCTTTTGAGTCCTGTAAAGACGAACTTGCTAACGCTAACCCTGTTGAATTACATGGCTCCAAATGCAAAATTAACACTCACAACAGATGCTTCTGATGACGCCGTGGGCGCAGTCCTGCAACAGATAATAGACGGCCAAACTCAACCGATCGGATTCTATTCGAAGAAACTTACATCCTCTCAGAAGAATTATAGCGCCTATGATCGGGAATTAACTGCTATATATCAGGCAATACAACATTTTAAATACGCACTTGAAGGTAGAGAGTTTGTGGTATTTACTGATCATAAGCCTATCGTTTTCGCATTTAAACAAAAAAGTGAAAAAGCATCGCCTCGAAGGGCTCGTCAACTTGATTTTATTGGCCAATATACCACCGATATCCAACACTTGCCAGGTGCGGACAACAACGTAGCTCACTTGCTTTCGCGCATCAATGAAATACAAGACGACATTATAAATTTTGAAGAGATGGCTATACAACAACAGTCCGACCTGGAACTACACAATCTTTTAAAAGAAGGTAAGGATAAATCGATTACGCCAACAAAATTAGCCATTCCAGAATCAACAAAAGAATTATATTGCCATATTTTACGTGACCGGATAAGGCCTTATGTACCAAAAAGCTTTCGGTAAACTGTAATTCGCAAGATTCACTCTTTGTCACATTCTGGCATCAGGGCAACGAGGAAATTGGTAGCGGCCTTCGATGTCAAAAGATGTAGCTACATACGTTCGCTCATGTATTCCATGCCAAAAATTAAAGGTATATCGCCACACGAAATCACCCTTAAACGATTATACATCAGTTGACGTTCGGTTCGAGCATATTAATATCGACATCGTTGGCCCGCTGCCAATATCGAATGGTTTTCGCTACTGTTTGACTTGCAACGACCGATTTTTCAGATGGCCTGCTGCGATTCCAATGGTTGATATAGCTGCTCAAAATGTCGCCAGCGCCCTTATCGATGGTTGGATATCGATTTACGGCGTTCCATTACGTATTACTACTGATTTAGGAAGCCAGTTCGAGTCAGCTGTTTTTAAAGAATTAATGGAGATGCTCGGAGTTAAACATTTTCGCACTACTCCATACCATCCTCAGTCGAACGGTATCATAGAGCGCTGGCATCGATCATTGAAGGCTGCTATAAAGTGTTCAGGGACTATTAACTGGAGTTCAGCCATTCCATTAATACTTCTTGACATGCGTGCAACAATCAAAAGCGACATTGGGTTAAGTCCATCAGAATTAGTTTTCGTAGCACCTTTGAGAATCCCTGGTGAGTTTTTCGTGCCTCGTAAAAACGCCACCAATGAGACAGAATTTGCAGAATCGCTACGCAAAGCAATGAGCGATTTACCTTTAACGAATCCGCAATGTCATGGTATCAGACAACATTTTGTACAACCGGCATTAAGTTGTTGTAAATTCGTTTTCGTTTGAGTCGATCGGGTACGAACACCTTTGCAACCAAGTTACGAAGGCCCTTTTGAAGTGGTTTCCAAGCAGGAAAAATACTTTGTCGTCAAAATTCATCAGTGAGAGTCGAAAATATCTATCGATCGTCTTAAAGCCGAATACATATTTAATGATGTGCCAGATACAGAAAATACAACGCCTCAACACAATATCAGCGAAGAACCACAACACAATAACGATAGCGTAGATCCTACAGCTCGAGAAGACGAAGAAATTGAGAGCACTAGTCCGAGACGACAAACACGAGTGACTTCATCAGGACGGCACGTCCGATTTCCTCTTAAATATCGTTAGTTGGTAACTAGATGGGGGGTATTGTGGTGTAACGACGTATGTAACGTAACGTAACGATTTCATTTTTATTTTATTTATATTTACCAACACTATTATTTTTGTGTATTTAATGTTTTTACGTTGCACAACACAGTCAACTGTCTTACTAGATTGGTCTCGAACAGACGCTTTGTGTTCGTGATAAATAAAGTTAAAGTAAAAGTTTTTTGTAATTTAGTATAAGTTTTAATAAGCCTAATAAAATAAATTTAAATTAAACAACTCGCTACAAAACTATATGTATCATTACGCTTTGGCTCAAGGGGTAAGGCGATGAACTTCTAAACCAAAGGACGTTTAGAAGTTCATCGAATCGTTGCTGGTGTTGGAACAAAACAAAATTGCTTTGAATTAAAAATTGAAGAAAATTAAATTAAAGAGAAATAAAAAAATAAACAAAGGGAAAGATAAAAGAAGACAAATATTTTTTTTTCGTTTTATTATCATATATTTTCCCTCCAAAAATATTCGTTATTTCGGTGAAATATCGAATCTGTACATCAAGAATATTAGGATCTATGGATCTATATCACCTTGCAAGCTACATAGGAAAATACCCTCATTCTTGGTATTATATCGATATCGATGAAATTTTACGAGAAAATGATTCAGTTTGGATACAAGCTCAACTCATTTTGCATACTGGGTCTGATAATATAAATAAATATTAAAAAAATTCCACTTAAGTAAAAAAGAAAAGTTAAATGAAATACCAATTGTTAACACTAAAACAGCATTAATATTAAAAAAACGTTGAAAATACAAAACTTAAAATTTCTTAGCAAAAAGTTATAGAAATTTGAAATAAAAGCTAAAATAATAAAATCGTAAAAAATAAAGTTAAAAATAAATAAAAGAGTAAAATAAATAAAAAAAAATATTTTTAAAAATATGCCGCGAATTTTGTTTTTTATTTCGGTATCGGTCAAGTTTGTTAGAAGCAACAGCAAATCTGAGTTTGGTTTCAAAGCACGTTTACTTTTTCCACCATCTTTGCTGCAATATCAACATTATCATCAAGAAAATAGAGTTTCCAGTTCAACTTCTAATAAAAATCGTTGAGCTTACCCCAACCAGCCTTTTTATATTATATTCCGAGCGTTTCAAGAGTAGTTTATAGACGCTGCAAAAAAATTGGATGTGCAATGATCCGAATTCCTGAGTGATGCGTATACCTTCACTTCATACTTTTCAGAGTGTGAGAATAGAAAAAGGCGAGCATGTTTTGACATTGCCCTTCACTGCAAGGGATGTGTTCGTTCAATCACTAATTGCGACAGGTCACCATGCGCGGCGAGGAGCTGTTGCCAAGGTTTTGCTGGGTTCATATCAAACTTTTGCCCATCGAAATGTAAAACTATTAATTTTATTTAAAAAACTTGAAATTAAATATCTCAAACAACTACCATCAATAGTTAAACTAAACTACAGATATTTATTTAGATAAAATATAATACAGTAGTTTTGATTTAACTGCCTTTTTCTTAAGTGCACATTTGCTATAACTGCACAAAATGATGGTTTCGTTTCTATTTTACAAAATTATGTACGCAATTGTCTTCTTTAAGTGCACTTTTTGTACGTGCGCATTTAAGATAACTGCCTCATATTTTTGGCAGTTTTACATTATTTTCATAAAAAAGATCACCGCTAGATGCCTCTTGTGTTTTCCTTTGTTTTTCAATTCTAGGATAAAAAAACAGACATAAAATAAATGTGTTGTCAACTTAGTCGTTTTTTTAATCATAAAAATTGCAAGATCTGGTGCAAAGCACAAAGGTGTCATCATTAGCTTCATTTGTTTTGTTTATTTTCAGTCTGTATTGGTATATCTGCACATTAAGGCAGGTATACAATTTGACTTAGCTGCCTTTTTGGCTTACCTGCACAAAAATTCTTGCAAAAGTTGGTTGTGCAGCTAAGTCAAAATTACTGTATATGTAAGAACGAAAAAAAAAATAAATATATAGATACGAGTATCTACTCATCTATGAAGTAATATTGTTTAAGCTTTCATTAAATCTCTGTTGATATCCCAAATCGTCTGCCAATTTGAATGTTTTCTATTTAGTGGTTTGGTATTTACAATTCATTGTTTTTAAGTGAACATATCCTACATACACATACACAAAACTAACAGTATAAATGTGTATGCAATTGTAAAATAATTGGAAAATTGTACACGTATATATATGTACATACGTATTTTATACAATTTTTACTACACTGGAAAGATTCCTCAGTAGTGCTGGTAAATTCGGTTACTTTTGAATATTCGACACTTTTAACGGTTTTTAAATTTGAATTTTTTTTTTTAATTTTTGATAAAATTCTTAGAAAGTGTTTATGTTCATTCAATTATTAAATTTATAAACATATTTTTAAACTTTTTTTTACCAACTACTCATTATGATTTCAGAGTTTCTTAACATAAGTATTTTATTTTTGATTTTTTCTTTTAGCAGAGTTGTAGTTTTGTGATAAATATTTTAGCCGAGTCACATTTTTGTTGTAAATATTTTAGCGGAGTCGCATTTTTATAGCTTTTTTCCGTCCCAATTGCAGTTCTAAAAATATCGAGTAGTAGTTTTAAGTATCGAGTACCCAAAAATAGACCAATACTCGATACTCAGTACCCACTACTCATACTTTTACCAGCACTATTCCTCAGTAACATTCTTCCTAGCAAAATCTCAGTAATACACTTAAAATAATACGTCAGTAGAAATCTGTCACACGGTTTCAAATGGATTTGACTAATTTTTAACAAATTTTTAGTTGAAACACTGATTTAAGCAACGATTTTAGTTATCTTCATTTAACACAATACTAAAAATCCTCAGTATTTAATCTTGAGTGTTAATTTTCAAAATTATTTATAACTAATTTTTAAGAACCCATTCGTTAAATTTTACAAAATTTATTGTTAATATATAATATTTTCATATTATTGTTATAATCCGGTAGATGGCGACACCAATGTATCCAAAGTTTTAAATATGGCGCTATTTCGTTCCCTCCCGATTTTTTAAAATGGTCCATATCTGGAAAACTAAGAGAGATAGAGCAAAATTGATGAAAATTTCGACTACCCCTAACCTTATAATATCCCAGCGAAAGGAGGTATCTCTATCCAAAAATGGACATTGGCAGGGCCTTGGACCCTCGGAAATTTTTAATAAAAATTGTCCACTTAATAAAATGGCCCATATCTCGAAAACTAAGCGAGATAGAGCAAAACGGCCAAAATGTTTGATCCACAGGAGTGCCCTTATATACCCTCAAAAGATATGGACTAGGCCCGGGGAGGGTCCTGAGACCATAAATTTGGATAAATTTTACGACTCAGTATAATTACAGATAAAACTGTAGTTTTACAAATTTTTTACTTGAATTTATATTTGTTAAATTTAACAAAAGAATTTGTTAAAATCAACAAATTTTATTTTAAGCCAAAAAACAGGAATAAATTTTGTTAAAGTAACAAATTTTTCTGTCCAGCCAACAGACGTATTGTTTTGAGTGTTGAATAAAGAGCTAAAATACGTGTTTTACCTAAACACGTGTTTAAGAATTAGGTGTGAATGCAGCCATAGAACAGTTTGGCTAACAAAGTGGGTATTGGTCGATCTATGGTATTGATGGAAATGAGGATTGAATGCGATTTAGGACTTTTTTAGGACACAAATTGTCCTTAAACTTAGAATAACGTAACTGAATTTCAATAAAAAGCAAAATTCAAAACGAGGAAAAGTTGTTTAGAAAAATTTATGCTAATAAACTTGGAAATAGCTGACAAAGTAAATTTTCGGTTTAACTCAACTTTACAAAAATTTGTCGGAACAACTTTTTCTAGTTCAGAGTTTTGTTCTTCCTTATAAAATGTGTCTTTCTTATAAAATGTGTCTTTCTTATAAAATAAAAAAAAAACTCTTTCTAAGTTTGTTTTCTTCATTGTTATAGTGCAATTAAACTTTATAAAATTTTGTATAATTAGATACATGTTATATATTTTGATATAAGATTGTTTATAGAAGCTTATACGCTTATAATAAAGGGTTTTTCAATAAGAGCGCTACAAAAGTTTTTTAAAATAAAACAAAAACGGTTTTGGATATCAATGAAATTCTTTATTCCTGTGAAAATACGTTCGATGCCATTATGTATGGAAATCGATCTCTTTTGCATGGCCACCACGGGCACGCTTGCAGAAGTCCAGACGCTGAACACAATTTTCTTCGGTTTTCAAGCATAAATCGACCGATTTTCGTACGAAGTTCATCAATCGTCGCTGACTTGTTGGCATAGACCATAGATTTGACGTAGCCCCACAGGAAATAGTCCAACGGCGTCAAATCGCACGACCGAGGCGGCCAATCGACTGGACCATTTCGTGAGATAACACGTTCTCCAAACTTGGTTTGTAATAAATTGATTGTGACATTCGCTGTGTGGCTTATGGCGCCGTCCTGTTGGAACCACATGTCCTCCAAGTCCATATCATCCAATTGGGGCCAAAAATATTCGGTTATCATTGAACGGTAGCGATTCCCATTCACAGTAACGTGCCGGTCTTGATCATCACGGAAGAAGTACGGCCCAATGACGCCGTCGGCCCATAAACCTCACCAAACCGTAATTTTTTCGGGATGACTCATGGAATACGTGTGGATTGCTGTCTGATCAATAACGCATATTTTGTTTATTGACGAAGCCATTTATTATGACGACCATAAATTGGACGTAGCGCTCTTAACGTTAAGGCCACTGACTCCGAATGTCGGTAGTAAGTTTTAATAATTTCGACTCGTTGTTGGCTCGTATATCTTTCCATTATGAAATGGCAAACCTTACTAAAGAGAAATGTCAAAAGAGCGGCAAGAAATATGGCGTCGTTTGCTGTCCCTGTCTTTCTACTTTTGTAGCGTCCCTGTTGAAGAACCCTTTATTATGTAAATAATAAGCAATAGAATTGGGGTCTACTGCATATAATTCGGAGTCGAAACTCATTATTTTTATTCGACAAAATCGTTTTTGTAAGTAGTTGTCCATATTCGCTTCATGAAAAAACGCACAAAATTTGTGCAACACTTTCACGATGTCTTACATAATGTTTGAAATAAGCAGTTACCAAAATAGTTATTCATGTGCTGATGCGCAGTTAAAAAATAAGTGGTTACAAGTTGTTCAATAATAAGGCTTACTCATATACTTTCTAGTGGTTTAAAAATAAGCAGTTACCAATATCACATTATCTTTAAAATTAAATAAGTATTCGCGCGTAATCTAGACTGCTTATAAAAACAGCTTCGTCTAACAAAAATAACTAGTACTGCCGCCGAATTATAAGTATAAAAAAATGCAAGCTAACCACAAACTTAGCTGGGAGTTAATTTTCAACTGAGTCTCAGGTGAAATACCCTTTTATTTAAAGTTTTGCTCACAGTACCTACCAACCAGGAAATTCTAATAAAATAAATTTTTGAGTCAACAGCAATTCTTATAATCTCTATATGTGACCTTCTCCGAGAAAAGGGACCTAGTGTGTCAAAAAACGGGAACTTGGGAAAAATGAGAAAAACATTAAAATTTTAAACTTTAAATGCGTTCTTCTCAAAACTTCATTTTCACACCCTAGGTCCCTTTTCTCGGAGAAGGTCACATATATACATATAAAAGAATAACGTAACTGACTGACTCAACATCGCCCAGCCCAAACCGCTGAAGCTAGGAAGTTGAAATTTGGTATGTAGGCTCCCCCTCCGGCGTAGACGTCCGCTAAGACGATATTTTTGAAAATACCTACCAGAACGGGCAAAAACGGGAAAAGTCTCCCCATTGCCAAAACCGCTTTCGCTAGAAACCTGAAATTTAAAATATGTGTTCCTTGGAGTACGGGCTAACTTATCTGGAAAGTACTTTTAGGAATTTTGGACAGGGACGTTGTAAAACTGAGGGTTAAAAATGGGGAAAGTGGCCCTCCTAACGGCCTGCTCAAACCGCTGGAGCTAGGAAGTTGAAATTTGGTATGAAGGTTCCTCCTCTGTCGTAGACAATCACTAGGACGGCATTTTTCGAAGTTCTTACAGGAAGGGGCAAAGAGTGGACAAGTCTGCCCTTTGACGGCCTGCCCAAACTACTAGAACTACGAAGTACGGGCAAAAAGGGAAAAGTCTCCACCTATACGGCCTTACAAAATCCCTTTGGCTAGAAACCAGAAAACTTAAATATTTATTCCCTGGCGTATGAGCTAACTTATATGGAAAGTCATTTTTGGAGGTTCAAAGTTGGAAAAGTGCCCCCTTAACGGCCTGCCCAAACCTCTGGAGGCAGGAACTTGAAATTTAGTATAAAGGTTCCTCCTCTATCGTAACCATCAGCTAAGACTAGAAAGTCTCCTCCTTGACGGCCTGTACAATCCCTTTTGGCTTGAAATATTAAAAATGTATTCCCTAGAGTAGGACTAACTCATCGACAAAGTACTTTTTTTGATTTTGGAACAGGAACATAGTAAAAATGGCGATCGAAAGGGGGAAATGTCCCCAATAACGGCCTGCCCAAACCGCTTAGGCAACGAAGTTGAAATTTGATGAGAAGGTTCCTCCTCTATCGTTGACAGCGGCGAAGACGGAATTTTCGGAAATTCTTACAGGGAGGGGCAAAAAGAAGAAAAGTCTCCCCTAGATGGCCTGTAGAAACTCCTTTGGCTAGAAACCTGAAATTTAAAATACGGGTCCCTGGAGTAAACTTATTAGGAAAGTACTTTTTGAATTTTGGACAGGGTCGTTATAAAACGGGGGCTCAAAAAGGGAAAGTGGTCCTTTAACGGCCTGTCCAAACTGCTGGAACTAGGATGCTGAAATTCAGCACGTAGGTTCCTCCTCCAACGTAGACGTCCGATTAGACGGTAGTTTTGAGAATTCTAACAGGGATGGGCAAAAAGGAAAAGCATGTAGATTCCCCCTCCAGCTTTGACGCCCTCTGAGGCGGGATTTTTGGAAATACCTATTGGGAGGGGTACAAATAGTAAAAGTTTCCCCTTTGACGGCGTGCCAAAACCTCTTTGGCTGCGAAACCTGAAATGTAAAATATGTGTTCCATGTAGTATGGGCTCACTTATCGGGAAGGTAATTTTAAACAGGGACATTACAAAAATGGGGGTTCAAAAGTGCCCGTTATAGGCCTGCCCAAACCGCTGGAGGTAGGAAGTTGTTATTTGTAGACATTCGCTAAGACGGGCTTTTTGGAAATTTCTACAGGTAGGGACAACAACGGGAAAGGTCTCACCCTTGATGGCCTGGCCAAACTGCTTGAACTAGGGAGTTGAAAACGGCACTTTTGGAAATAAATACACTACACAAGTGGAACAAAATGGAAATGAATGGCGAATAAGTGGAATTGAAACAATAGACAGCGGAAATGGAATAGAATATGAAAAAAATGGAAAAATTTTTTTATTTCGATTTAACGATGTCCGTCCGTCCATCCCTCCGTCTGTCTGTCTGTCTGTCCATGCATTTTTGTGCGCACTCTACAGGTCGCAAATATTAAGATATTTTGGTGAAATGGTACACCGACTTATGTCGGCCCAAGGACGACGCCTATTGATTTTGGTTAACATCGGTCCATGTTTAGACCTAGTTCCCATATAAGGATCCCCCCAAAACTATATTGTTTATACGCTGCAGGTCGCAAATAATGAGATATTTTTATGAAATTTGGTACACCCACCTATGTCGGGCCAAGGACGAAGCCAATTGATTTTGGTTAACACCGGTCCATGTTTAGACCTAGTGCCCATATAAGGGTCCCCTCAAAATTGGTTTGGTTACACGCTGCAGGTCGCAAATATTAAGATATTTTAATGAAATTTGGTTTGCTGACTCACATGGTCCCGAAAACAAAGCCAATAGATTCTACATAGAATCGGTCCATATTTGGACCTATCGCTCATATGGGCTATATTTACGATTTTCTCTTCTTTTATAATTATACCCTACACCACAACGTGGAGAGGGTATTATAAATTTGTGCTGATGTTTGTAACACCAAAAAATATTGGTTATAGACCAACCTTATAGTATACCGATCGGCTCTGAATTTTTTAAACCCTACACCACTACGTGTAGGGGGTATTATAAGTTTGTGCTGATGTTTGTAACACCAAAAAATAATGGTCGAAGACCCACCTTATAGTATACCGATCGGCTCAGAATTTTTTTTATTTCGATTCAACGAGGTCCGTCTGTCCGTCCGTCTGTCCATGCATTTTTGTGCGCACTCTACAGGTCTCAAATATTAACATATTTTGATGAAATTTGGTACACCAAATTATGTCAGCCCGAGGACGACGCCTCTAGATTTTGGTTGAAATCCGTCCATATTTAGACTAGTGCCCATATTAGGGTGCCCCCAAAAGTATATTATTTATACGCTGCAGGTCGCAAATATTAAGATATATTGATGAAATTTGGCACACAGACCTATGTTGGCTCAAGGACGAATCCTATTGATTTTGGTTAACATCGGTCCATGTTTAGACCTAGTGCCCATATAAGGGTCCTCCCAAAATTATATTGTTTATACGCTGCAGGTCGCAAATATTAAGATATTTCGATGAAATTTGGTACAGAGACCTATGTTGGCCCAAGGACAAAGCCTATTGATTTGGGTTAACATCGGTCCATGTTTAGACCTAGTGCCCATATAAGGGTCCCCCAAAAATTGTATTTTTTATACGCTGCAGGTCGCAAATATTAAGATATTTTGATGAAATTTGGTACACCGGCTTATGTCGACCCAAGGACGAAGCCTGTTTATTGTCGTTAAAATCGGTCCATGTTTAGATCCAGTGCCCATATAAAGGTCCCCCCAAAATTATATTGTTTATACGCTGCAGGTCGCAAATATTAAGATATTTTTATGAAAAACGAATCCTATTTATTTTGGTTAAAATCGGTCCGTCCATGTTTAGACCTAGTGCCCATATAAGGCTCCCCCCAAAATTGGCTTGGTTACACGCTGCCGGTCGCAAATATTAAGATATTTTAATGAAATTTGGTTCGCTGACTTACATGGTCCCGAGAACAAAGCTGATAGATTCTAGATAGAATCTGTCCATATTTGGACCTATCGCCCATATGGGCTAAATTTACGATTTTCACTTCTTTTATAATTTTATATAAAATTTTGACACAAGTCCCATTTTAACCCATTCGAATTTCGGATCCAAACATTAGTTGGCTCTTAACCAGACTGGTGTAGGGTATTGTATAGTCGGCATGCCCGACTTTAACCTATTTACTCGTTATTTGTATCATAAAGGCTTTTTTCTCATTCCGCCATTATTTTGCAATTTTTTGAGTGCAGTTTTTTAAAATTTGTAACCTTGGGATTATAATTCCCATATATAATGCCGAAGTTTGGTGGTTGGTATGCAAAAAATTTCGCGAAAAAAAATTTTGCAAAAAGGAAAAGTTTTGCATCAACATATTCGTTTGCAGAATGTAAATCGCTGAGTTTTTAAATTTATTTTTTGGACCATAAAGCTATTTTCGCGTTCCGCTATTATTTTTGAATTTTTTTAATGCGGATTTTTGTAATTCATAATCATAATTCATAATATCAAAATTTGGTGGTTAGTAAAAAAAAAAAAATCGGAAAAAAAATGCCCAAAAAGGAATAGTTTTGCATCCATATATTTGCTTACAGAATGTTAATCGCTGATTAATTAACTTTCAAAATTTTTGCGTTCGGTTTTTTGAAATTCATAAATTTGGGACTTAATACCCATATCTTATGCCAAAGTTTGTTGGTTGGTATGCCAAAAATTTACCGGAAAAAATGTTTGTAAAAAGGAAAATTTTTGCATCAACATATTTGTTTGCAGAATGTAAATCGGTGACTGAGTTTTTTAATTTATTTTTTGTACCATAAAGCTTTTTATCAAGTTCCGCCATTATTTTGAAATTTTCTAAGTGCGGTGTTTTAAAATTCATAATCTATGGACTATAATTTGGGTTTTTTCCCGGACTTTTTCATTTCCCGGGACAGCGGGATTTTTTCTGAATTTCCCGGATCCCGGGAATTCCCGCTCATTAGAAAATAAATAAATCCGACATATGTTGTACTTGAAAAACTCGATTTCTATTAAAACACCATCCGACAAAGTTCATCTTTTGGTTGTACCCATGATAAAATCTATTTAATATATTTTGAAAGGAGGGCTAAATTTAAAATATGCATGACTTCCACTTTTTCTAGATCAATAATTCGTTTATCAGTTTAAATCGCGAATTACTATGTATTTAGTTAATAAATTCATATGGAAGGCCGTCTTAATTTTAAAATGAAATATATTAACTAAATATTAATTCGCGGTTGAAACGGTTAAAGGAATTGATATAGAAAAAGTTAAACACGCGGGTGTTTTAATTTCTTTCTTTCAGGATATATTGGAATTGTTAATGTGTCGGACCAGTTTTATAGTCGGAACTAAGATAGATTTTTAGCTTAAGTATTTCTTAAATATGGAATCCAAAAATTTGTATTTCTAAAGATTTTGTTTCTATGCAGATTTTTAGAAGTATTCGTATAGAAGGATTTTATAAAAAAGTCTAAAAGTGAGTATTCTCCACAGAAATTATTACGCAAATTCTCTTAAAGATTTTTATAAAAATCGACACTAGAATATTATTAAATAATATTTTATTCATCTTAACACACTAGATATAGTGAAAAATAAAATTTAATACGTATGCCTAATTGTTTACTCTCAACATGGATTTATGTTAAAAAATAATTATGTAGAATATGCATTCAAAATTAACGGTTCGTTTTCGTTCATAAATCTGTGGTTCATAAGTTGTCGATCAGAGTTGAATTCCATAGGAAGCAGCTGGATAAAAATAAAATTGTTAGTTGATGTTAGTCTTATTGAGTTGTTTTAATTTGCTTATTTGTTTCAATTCAATATAAATATATCATCATCAATTATTAACCCATAAAGGCATAGAATATTGAGGATGGGTTTGTATTGTGGCAGGACCCGAAAATACGTATTCTATCCTGCTGGCCTTATCGAATTTTTTAAATTTTTTTTCTATGTAATTTACTTCTAAAAATTTTATCATCTCTCTTTTAATTTGAAAATAATTTAAAGGAAAATGTTATAATATTTGATCTCAAATTGGACGAAAAACATTCATTAAATAGTTTTTTAACTTTATTTGGTATCTTTTAAATAAAAATTTTTTACGCCACAACTATTTAAAAAGAAATTATTTAATTTGCATAGTTTCATTTTAAATTAACATGTAAAGAAATCCAAAATAATTTGAAAAAGCATGTGCATTAGACCGTACCTCAAGAAAAAAGTTCGCCGTACACCCTCTAAAATGAAGTGTTTTTGAAAGGCGATTTCAAAAAAAAATTTTTTTTTTGCTTTGGCATTTAAAATCGGATTTTAAAGTGTGATATATCGATTTTTTTGCCTCGAGGAGACCAGTGTTTTGCTATATAGTAAAAATCCAATTAAAAAAAATTTAAAAAGGCGACCCCTACGTTCGGCAACCAATATATGAAAAAAATTTCTTCTGGGTTTAGCGAAAAACTTCCTTATCAATAATGATGATTTGCGAGCTTTAATTTTCTGACATTAGGTTGGTAGCAACTAAGATCTGGTGGGTAACTACTAGAACGGGATACTTGAGCTCAAAATGCCCTATAGCAAAACACTGGTCTCCTCGAGAGAAAAACATCGATGTATCACACTTTAAGATCAGACTGTTAATGCCAAAGATATAACGAAAAATGTAAAATACGTTCGGCAAAAAAAAATAAAAAAATAATTTTTGAAACCTCCTTGCAAAAATACTTCACATTGGAGGGTGTACGGCGCACTTTTTTTTTTTTGCCTGTAAGGTGGTACGCTCTAATTTGCATAATATTTAAAAAATACAATTGAAATAAAGGAATAGCAGTTGAAATTTAAATAAAATAATTTGTGAAAAAAACCTCAAAATACTCAATTGAAAATACGAAAATATTATTAATTTTTTAATGCCTAGTTTTTTGGAGGTATTTGGAACTGAGATACGGATGTTGAAATGTTGTATATAAAAAAAAATTTTTTCTTCTGACGAGTATTTGTTTTTGGTTTAATTTAACCAAATGACATATAAAACAATTTGGCCTAAATAATATATTTTTATACTTATTCTGTTTATTAAATTTTAAATCACATTTTTTAATTTCAAATATTTATTATTTAAATTAATTTCAAATCAATGCTTTAAATTTAAATTTATTTAGCTTCCAAAATTGCAATATATAATAGCTAAAACTTCTGTAAAAGAATAAGAAAAACCCGGGAAATCCTTCACAAAATTCCCGGGATTGCGGGATTAAAAAAAGGGCGAAATTGTAAAATATTTAATAATTCAAAGGTATAGTTCATTGGATGCAGAAATGTATCCATATAAATGTTGTTTTAAGAATTTTTACTAAATTTATAATTAAAACTATTAAATTTACAAAATTTTAGTTATACTTAAGTTAATTGAAAATAGTAAATTGTACTGTAAAATCTGCAGAAAATTTTGCTAATTATAAGTAGACTAAGAATAGCAAAAATAAACTGTTATATCTACATATATATTTCTTGCTATTTTTAAGCTAAATTTAGTTGAATGCAAATAGCAGTCTATTCTGCTAAAATCAGCAAAAGAATTTGCTAGAAAATTGTAAACTGCTGTTTTCAAAAGACTCGATTTATTTGCATTAAAAAAAAAATCGAAAAAAAACTTCGACACTAATTATTTAGCAAAATATTTTGCTGATTTTAGCAGGCAAATTTGCTATTTTCAACTAACAAAAATTTAGCTCAAATATAACTCAAATTCTGTATATTTAAAAGTTTTATTTTTGCTTATCCTATATTACTAATGTGTATATAGCAAAAATAATAATATTTTTTTCTGCAGCATCATTTTTAACTAATTTTTAGTAGTTTTAGCAAAATTTTTTACGGACTTTTTTCTATTAGTGTAATCATATGGGTAACGACATATGTTTTGATTTTTCGTATGCTGGTGTGTAAGCAGAAATCATTATTTTTCGCGACATCGACATACAAAGGCAATAATAAAAGTAACTAGTTACCATTACCAGGTATACACAGTTGGGCATCGATTATCCGGGATGGTCGGGACCGAAAGCATTCTGGATAATCGATTTTTCCGGTCAACTGATGTAAAATTTTTTACGCTTTTTAATATAAATGTTTGTTTTATTTAATCAATATACACACTTACAAAATATAATGTTAATAAGTTTTTAATTGCTACGTATGTAAATACTTAAAAAAATTCATTTATTGTGGTTTGTTTCTTTTATTTAACTTTCATATTTTCCGCTAAGAGCTTCTCTTAGATACGGTAGACTTGTATTTTATCTTGTTCTCTAATATTCTATAATATTAATCTTTCTATAATATGTCCTTTGAATTTTTATGACCATCTAAGAAATGTTCATAATGGCAACTAAAACTGCTTTCAGGGAAACACTTCCAAAAAAGGCTTGTTTCCTCTCCATTGTTGATTTTCTTATTTATAAGATTTTCCTTTGATGTGTATTCTTCGAACTGATTTACAAAAATTGTGGCAGATACATATTCGGCAGATGCTTTGTGAATTCCATGTTGTTTTTTAAAGTTCTGTAACTAGACTCGAGAATATTCACATGCTAAGCTTATATTTAATTTTTAATAGAAGAACTTAGCCTTTTCCATTATCATTAAACTGGATATTGGGATCCCTTTAAAACGTTTTTGTCGGAACCATTCGTATTTCGCTCTAATGCACTTTTTAAAGTTTTTCGATTTTGGAAGCGAGTAACTGAATCAGTTTCTGCACAATATTTTAATATTTTATCTTTATTTTTTATTCAGTCATAAACTGTTTGTTTGCCCTTTCCATATTTTTGTGATAGTGTTTGAACAGAAACATGTTTTTTTTAAATAGTCGTTGACTATATCAAATTTTTCTTAAATAGTTTATACTTTTCTTTGCTTTTTACTCGATTCTAAAATTACACATCAACACTTCTTACTACGTAAATTTCGATTGCAACTAAACACCAGAGGAAAAACATGCAAACAAGGGAATAACCTTATTTCGTTTTAGACACATATTAATTTTAGTGTTGCTAACATGGTGAAACCAAATTTCGTCAAAATAAATAGTAGATGTTTTTCAATCCCGGATAATTGATGTAATCACGGTTAATCGATTGAAATAAAAAAATCTTCCTTTCCTTATAGATCCCGGATAATTGATGTTCCCGGTTAATTGAATCACGGATAATCGATGCCCATCTGTAGTTACATAACGACATATCTGATAATTATTTTCTACACTGGGTAGGTTAGGTTACAAAATAAACATATTTTTTATTCGCGATGGTTTCTTTAAAGAATTGTGAAAAATTAAAAATATATATCATGAACTGTATTATTCTTTAATTTTTTTCGTGAGATGAAAAGAAGCAATATCTTCAGTAGCCTTCTATACCTCTCTATATACATTCCCTCTTTTTAATTATTTGTAAACTAGGACAAAGCAAAAACGCAGTATTTTAAAGAAGAAATTATTAAAATAAAACAAAAAATATTCAAATTTAAGAGAAAATAACACAATAAAAGTTGCAATGAAATATTGCAATGAAATTTTTCTATAAGGGAGTTCAGTGTTTGATGCATATGGTCTTGCGAAAGTGCGAATGCAAAATATTGTAGCTTTTGTTTGCAATCCAACAACAAAATTCACAGAATTGCAATTGTAACATCATTGTTTTTGCGCAATACTAAAACTATATAGCTTTTTTTGCTACGTGTATTGCGTTTGCATCATTGATACTCGAACAGCTGACATTTGTAAACAATAATTTATAATCGTCAAACCAAATTAAAGGTATGGAGGCGACAACTCTAAATAAAAAATTTAAAAGAGAAAAACCCAACGAGAAGTGGGCGCCAGATGAAATAAAAATTGTTCTGGATTATTTGGAGGAGGCGGAAAACTAGAGGTAAGTTTTTAAGAGAAGTCTCTAATTTTTCATAAGCACTTCACAAAATAATCAAATACCTTTTTGTTAATTTTTACGATGAATAATTCTGTTTATCAGCTGTTACCTAATTTGCATCTAGCATTGCAAAGTTGCTTACAATACCGCTCACTGTCAATGACAAAATTATTGCAATAACAAGCAGTTGCAGCCTAAAACGCACCAAACAGTGAATACCGCTTATGTAAAAAAATGTTTGCCGAGCCACTTACTATTCCTACCCTACGGGGAAAGGGACCGGTCCCAGATGACACCCAGGATAGGTCCCAAGGGGGCGGAGACCGGTCGTTGATCGGTCTTTTTGTTTGAAAGAGACATATCACTTTAACATGGCGTTGTCATTGGAAATGACCAATTGCCACAGTTTAGACACATTGTGGCAGTAAGGTGGTGTGTCTAAAAATAGCTTTTTAAATAAACTAATAAAAAATTAAGAATTAAAAATAATCTTCTTGGCGTCGAAGTAGGGCTCGATAACACAACCTTCTGCTTGTAAGGCAAAAGCTCTACCGTCTGAGCTAATGTTGCTTATGCGTGATGGCTGGCTGATGGTTAAGTTATATCCCTACGGGAAATGAAGGGTCGATTGATCCAAAGTGACAAATCTGTGACAGGTGCATAGGGGACAGGTTACAAAACTGATGTAAACCCAAATTTCGGTGTATCAAAAAGTGGTAATTGCAGCAAAATATTCAACATCGTGACTATTGAAATGGAGGCCAAACATTAACTAGTTCATTTTGGATATATCCTATAACTGGAGAAAAAGTATCATAACATCAAATTGGCAAAAGTAACTAGTACCTTTGCAGTTGAAGTAGTGATATAACACAGAACAGGTGCAGTATAATTAGATGTGTATGAAAAAATGGCGATCGGTACCGTAAAACCCTATCCCGTGACTGTTACAAAGTTTACATAATACTTAACTTTGTGGCCACAGAAATGAAGACATAATAATAAACTACGAGTAGTTCAAAAATATTGTTCGGATACGAGTATGCATAATAGATTGTCAATGACTAACAAAACAAACTGTTCAGTGACTGACTGAAAGGCTGTGCAACCCTTTTGAATTTATTCTCAAACACTGGGGATGTTATATCCAAAAAGTCAGAATTTTTTATTGGATAATTTGATTTCCGGATCTTTTCTCCAATCGTTGGTGAAAATGTTTTATAATACCGATATTACCATTATGAAATAGAGGAAAGTATTCCAAAAAAATCACTAGGGAAGCTTAAATCACTATGGGGTCGAAATGACCCATTGGACTAAAATAGGTACATCACATCTGTATTTTAATTAAAGAGAAGATTAAATTTATGTTAATAACTAAAACCTAGCTCAAAAAGCCTAAAATGACCCGAAAACCAGTTTAGTGTTGAATTCAGGAATGGTCTTTGTAAATTGCGCACATATTTTTTTATATGTAAACTTAACAGGGTTTTACTTAAAATATGTGCCAAATTCTATAATACGATAGACGATTATCGCACATTTTTCGAAGTTTAATAACTATTATATTACATAAAATTTTTAATTGACTTATTGGCATAGATCAATTAAAAATTTTATGTAATATAATAGTTATTAAACTTCGAAAAGTGTGCGATAATCGTCTATCATAAAATTTTTAATTGACTTATTGGCATAGACAGCGGCCCTATGTTCCACTGGGAATTAAAGGATTAAATATATATATTGGCATAGACAAGCAACTTGATGGAACCTCACAAGAACAAGTCTAAAGCGGTCAATCCGCACGATTTCGGTGACTAGTTTAAGTTGCTTCTGTGTGGGATAACCATGCCCTCAAATCGGTCGTGCAGAATGGCCAGGTCGCTTCAGCTATGTGGCACGTAGCGCCGCCTGTTAGAGCCACATGTCGTTCACATCCATATCATTAAATTTTGGCCAAAGAAATCATCATAATGTGATAATTACATGTGAAAAGGAAATAACGATAGAAATTTTCTTCCGATTACAAAACATTCATTGTGTAGGTTATGATTGACAAGACTTCAATTAGCCACACTCATCGATGTGTCGACCATGGTGTGTCTCGTTAAGAGATGATGCTATGGGTCGTACCCTGTGTAGAGGGTTGGTCGTTTGATTCCCGGTCATGGAATACACAAAAAGTTTTTCATATAGAGGCAATTTAACGATAAAAAATATTTTGATCAATTCACACATAAACTTCTTTTTGTAAATGAATTTTAAAAAATTGTATTTCATATTCGAAACGTATATAAAATTGTTCAGAATTTGTGCAGAAATCCTGAAAAGAAACTTGAAATTTTTAGGGACCTATAAAAGTCATTCCATTTTGCCGAAATTTGGTCCGTATGTATATACGACTTGTTGCGTGCACACAAGGGTACATGGACAGTAGAGCGTACCATCTTACAGGCAAAAAAAAAGTGCGCCGTACACCCTCCAATATGAAGTATTTTTGCAAGAAGGTTTCAAAAAAAAATTTTTATTTTTTTTGCCGAACGTAGAAGTCGCCATTTTACATTTTTTGTTATATCTTAGGCATTTACAGTCGGATCTTAAAGTATGATACATCGATGTTTTTCTCTCGAGGAGACCAGTATTTTTCTCTAAGGGCATTTTGACCTCAACTTTCCCGTTATAGTAGTTACCCACCAGATCTCAGTTGCTACTACCCTAATGTTAGAAATTTAAAGCTCGCAAAAAATCATTCAACTTTTGCTAAGGAAGTTTTTCGCTAAGCCCAGTAGAAATTTTTTTCATATATTGGTTGCCGAACGTAGGGGTCGCCTTTTTAAATTGTTTTTAATTGGATTTTTACTATGTAGCAAAACACTGGTCTCCTCGAGGCAAAAAAATCGATATATCACACTTTAAAATCCGATTTTAAATGCCAAAGCTATAACAAAAAATTAAAAAAGGCGACCACTACATTCGGCAAAAAAAATTTTTTTTTTTTGAAATCGCCTTCCAAAAATACTTCATATTGGAGGGTGCACAGCAAACTTTTTTTTTGAGGTACGGTCTAATGGACAGATAGATAGACTGACGGACGGACATCGCCAAATCGACTCAAAACACGATTCTGAGTAAATCGGTACACTAATAAGTTGGTCTAGGTCCAATATTTTTTGGTGTTACAAACAGCAGTATAAACTTATTTTATCCTGTCGAAGTAGTGGTGTATGGTGTAACTAGTATTTCTTAACTTACGTTAAAATTTATATGTATACTTTCATATATGTATTTGTCAGAATATTGTTCTACCTCAAGTCCAAATTCGAATATGATATTTTGAAGCAACAAATAATTTCTAATATTACAATATTATCGTATTCGAATTTGGACTTGAGGTAGAACAATATTCTAAGTAAATGTATGAAAATCTATTTAGAAAGTCCGAAAAAACTATTTTTGAATTTTTAGTGCAAAAATTAAAATAATTTATATGTATAGCTTATATTGAATTGTAATCATGAGTTAATAGGGGTTTTCATATAAATGCGTATTATACTCGTAAACAGTGTAAAGTTGGTATGTTTATGAGTTTAATATCAATCTCCATACATGAAAAATATGTTTATATTTATACAAGATTTACATGGAATTTACGAGTTTATATGAAAACCCCTAATATTTATGTTTTGGAATTTGGAATAAACTGTTTTTTTTAAATAATTTTTTGTGACTTTGTGATGTTTTAAAAACAGATTCGGTGACTTGTCGTTTTACGTAAGTTCAGTGACTGGATCCTTCTGGGTTCTTCCAGCACCCATACTTATTATGACACATGGTGAATAATAAGTGACATGTTACAAGTCAATTAGTTTCAGTTAGTCCTGTGACTTGTTAACTTAGAGCAGTATAGTGATATGTCACGAAACTATTATTTTGTACTAGTCAGCAACAACACACATATTGACTAATGTGTGACTAGTTTTTTAACAAATATTTTTCTTAAGTTCTGTGATAGGTGCGCTTAAACCAGTCACCTGATATTTTATTTCTCACTAGTTTCGGTACATATCACATAATGTCTAACATGAGACTACTTCCGTATTGGATAATTTTAACTTGTTATATTGCATACTCTCTTAAACCAGTAGTGTGATATGTTATAAACGACAAGCTTTGCGACAAGTTACAAGTAGCTCAAAAGGAGGAAATTGCCACCTCCTATGACAAGCCCATGTTAAAGTTGCCGGTTACTTTCATATAAAAAAACCGAATCGAGGACCGGTGACTCGCACAAAGTTCCAGTCACGTGACCAGCTCTGTGACTGATCCATTTCCCGTAGGGATGTTTTTCGTTTCTGTTCAAATAAAAAAGAGAAAGAAAAACAAACACACACACAGCAAATAAAAAAACATGGAAAAGAAAAAAATAGAAAAGCAAACAACATTAACACACACACAAATATGGTGGAAGTGCCTTGAATATGCCCCCGATTGACCAGTCATGGGATAGGTCCCTTAATGGCAGTTGACTTGTTTTTTGCTTTTGCCATAATTAAATTAAAAAATCAATTAAAAATTAGAAAATTACCTCAAAACCTCTGATAATATAAATAAAAATTTAAAAAATTCCCCTTAAGTTAAAAAGAAAAGTTAAATTAAATACCAATTGTTAAAACTAAAACAGCTTTAACATTAAAAAAACGTTGAAAATACAAAACTTAAAATTTCTTAGCAAAACATTATAGAAATTTAAAATAAGAGCTAAAATGAGCAAATCGTGAAAAAATAAAGTTAAAAATAAATAAAAGAGTAAAATAAATAAAAAAATATTTTTAAAAATATGCCGCGAATTTTGTTTTTTATTTCGGTATCGGTCAAGTTTTTTTAAAAGCAAAAGTGAAAATAACGGATCAGAAAATACTTAGAAAATTAATTAATTTTCTTTTGTTCATATTTGTACTAATTTAGTAATATGCCTTCGGTTGACCGGTCACGGGATAGGTCCTTGGAGGGCAATTGACTCCTCATTCCCCGTAGGGTATATACAAAATATGTACTCTCTGGTTTAACATCAATTTTACACTTGTTAAATCTGAAAAAAACGTATTTTTTCTACATTGGTTTTTCTGTCTCGTTGTTTTTTTTTTCAATAGCAAAAGATTTAAGTTATAAAGTAGGTACTGATCCGCTAATTGAAAGTTTTACGGTTTAAGTTTGTTGGAATACTTTAGAATACTTCCGGTAGTATTGATATATTTGTTTCTAAGGAGAAATTTTTATCGAATATATTTCAATCTCCAATGATTCTAATTATTGATGCCAATTAAATACGGCTTTTATTGGGAAGGAAATGTAAGAATTGAACGCTCCGACATCCGTTCGCCACCAAAATACAGGTTTAAGGTGGAAGTGAACATTTTTTTTTATTGGATTATTAACTAGGTAGTCTATAATAAAATCTGTAATGTGGACAAAGAATTAGGTATAGAAGAGGACCCGAACACCCTACGCGACTGAAAGCTAGTTTCCTAAATGGATACCTTCTACAGCCTTATTGTAATGCGCATTGATTTTTATTCAATGCGTTCAAGAAAAATTTTCCTGTTAAAAGTTGTGGAGTTGAACTCTAGGTTCATTACAGAGAATGGCAAATTGATAATAGGGGATAAGTTATAAAAAAATTAATTAGAAATGCTACCAAAAAATTCGTGGGTCAACTTTTCTCTAAAATGCAAGGTAGATAGTATTCCTTGGAAAATCAATGCCGTAGGGAATTGTACATTTTAAAACAAATATAACCCCGGTGAAATCTAAACTGCATCGTTATAGAAGGGATACCTGTGGATATAATCGACGTGTTTAATTGTAATACATATATTTGTTTTGCATTTTATTTTGTCCTATTTACAGTTTGTTTGTAATTAAAAGTGGTTTATGGTCATTCAAATGAACAAAGCTACAACAATACCACATTAGCCGTCAGTGCTGCTTTTAAAAGCTTATGTTAAGTATAATCCTTTCAAAAGACCAATATTTTGCGGTTTTGGTTGTGGCTGCATTTGCGTGTTTTAAATTTTACAAAAGCATTTTAAACAAAATTTCTTTTTGGAAAAAAAACAAGCAAATTGTGCTTTGTAAAACAAATTTTGATTGATCTAATACAACATTTATAATAAATTTAGACTGAGCAGAAACTAGCAAGTTTTGGTACAAAACTAAATTACAAATTCCAAGTCATTTAGTTTTATTTACCCTTGCAAACACAGTGTAGAGGCGGCATCCTTCGCCAGTGGGGCACATACACTAACCCCATTTTTCACCGATGTTAAGGGGGATAAAAAATTGAAAAAAATAAATTTTGTGCATTTTTCAATTACCTTTCCTTGCCATCGACCGTGAGAAATTTACATCACATGTGTTAGCAGGTGCTACCACATGCCAAACAAATAGGAAGCAACTACATTTTGCAATAACTTTCGTGTTATTAAAAAATAATTTTTCATTATGTTAGACATATGACTCTAGGCTTTCGAAAAATAATAATTTGATTTTAATAAATGCTTAAAAAGTGTGAAAAATATTAATTTTATATTAGTGGTTGGCTGTGGGCCACATTCACCAGATGGCCGCTGGAGCTACAAAGGGTAGGTGCATCACTGCCTAAAATGCTCTTCAAGACTTTTCTATATATGTATGTACATAAAATATGTTTAGTAGTAAATTAGGACAATCGAATTCATTTTTTATATTAGGCTGAAATCAAAAAATGTGATAAATTTTTGGGCCAAATTTGTGAGAAGCAAAAAGTGTTAATATTTCGGTTTTTTCTTAATGGAATCAGTAAGTTTAGTCATTATAAACCTAATTGCAAAAAATCTCATCTACAAGTTGTCGCAATAACTTTTCTTGCACAATTTTAATTTTTTTTGTTGTAACGGAGTTTACATTTCTGCAAGCAAAAGATATAACAAAAAAATTGCGTACGACTTTTCTTCAATTTATTAGTTTTTCGTATTTGGGTTTTCAACTTGCTTTCCAATGATATATAGTTTGTGTTTATGAAATTGTCGGTTTCGCGAATAAAAATACAATTCATTCCGCGAAAAAAATTTTTATTTTTTTTTTTTTAATTTTGTATTTGTGGTCCTTTTAAATGCTTTTCAAAAAAATAAATTTTTTTAAAATCCCAACAGCGGTTGCGCAGTTACAAAATAATATATTAAAAACATAACATTTCGCGATCAAAAATTCTTAAATTGTGTGAAACAAATTTAATTTGTCAAACTAATGTCAGTAATGACTCGAAATATCGATTCAAAACCAATGAAATGCAAAATCAATCGTTTTTCGCTCCAGCAGCTTAGGGTAAAAAACTGATAACTTTTTTTGATTTGAAGCAAAATTATTAGTTGAATCGTCTTTTGACGCATAAATATTAGTTGAATCACCTCTGTTTATAGTTATTTTAAAATATTTTAAACATTTATCTACATTTATTTGAATGATATCTGATGCAAACAATTGCGGTTACGGAGTTTACAGTTACGGAGTATACATTTGGTTACTTTTTTCGTTTTCTTTCAGAAACGCTTTTTCAGAATTTTTTTTTCGAAATAAAATCGCATGATGCCTACAAGGTTAATCCAAATATGACATTGTTTTTCTTACTCGTTAAATAGTTTGGTGTAAAAGTTAGGAACGGAGTTTACAACATTTTTTCAAATCTTATTAAAGACATCATTTTTCACCTCGAGAATGTTACATGCTGCAGAAAAGCTTCAAGTCTGGTATGCTGGATGATTACTTATAGTCCAACGATCATTTGAGTATAAATAACATTATACTTTTCGCAATATAAATAATATATAACTCCAAAATTCTGGTATATGCATTTTTATCAAAAATTATGACGAAAAATCGTTACAGAGTTGAAGTCGTGATAGCTAAGATATACGAAAAAGTTTGTAAAATATATTAATTTTTATTAAAAACGACACTTTTCCTCTTCATAAAAATTCTTACAGTTAGTGTTTAGCTTTATTGGTTATTAAAGTTAAAAAACCTTATGAGTTACTTGTTACGGAGTTTACATTTGGCCTATAAAATTGGTCACAAATTTTATGTATTAACCAAAAATTGGTCAGATTGTTATAAATTTTGTAAAACAGGTGACAATGCGTTGATATATATCGAAATATGTAACTCAAATGTAATCCATGCATTAGAAATTAGGTGGTTACACGGTTTTTATCACATTTTTTGATATCACCCATTAATATTACTGGTTTTTGTAATTTTGAAGAGCGATTTTATTAAAATTTTAAATTATGTTTTTTTAATATAATATATTTGAATAAAAGTCATAAAATTAAAGCTAAGATATTTAGATCTTCAATTTTAAACTAATTTTTAAAAAATAACACAGTACAGCACTAAAAATGCATCGGCCATGCGACATATCAATTCTGATAGATTTTAGGATGAGTATCACGAATGTGAACACCAAATTTTAAAATTAGCTCTAGTTTTTGAAATATTCGCAAATTTAACTTTTAGCAAAAAGTCAGTTTTTTCGTTAAAATTTCTTATTTATTCATATACCTGACTAAACTACGGATAATTTTTAATATGGTTTAAAAGTATAGACTTTGGGCTCTTAGGACCATACCAACTTATTTTTGTTAGATAAAAGATCTAGGATATAATTGCAATTCAAATGAAAACTTCACTTACTTTCCTATTTTGCAAATAAAGTTAAATCCCTTAATCGGATTTGCAAAGTTTTAACACATGACTAGGGTTTGGGGTTCGGGAATTCCCGGGCGGGAAATCCCGGGAAATGTTTGCCGGGAAAATAATATATTTTTTGTGGGAAAACGGGAAATTTTAAAAATATTAAATTTTTTAAATTGAATTTGTTTGGAATAGGATTTTTAATTTTAGTCATAAAAACATTTTAAATACCAAAACAAAAATGTCATTGTTAAAATCTTTTAAAGGGGAATCAATTTATTTGACACAAAAAAAATATTTGCCAATTAATTAGGAGCATTTCAACTAATAAAGAATTTTCGCATAACTTATTCAAAATTTAAGTAGTAAAATCAAAACTTGGTAAAATGTTTAAAAGAAATATGAAAAAAAGTTTTGTTTCTTACAAATAATCGCCCTTACTATCTAAATTTTTCAAATGTATATTTTAGTTAAAGTCGACTTTAGTTAAAATATTGGGTGGAAGTATACCTTGACTTGGTTTATTTTTGGAGCATTCTGATTGGTTAATTTATTTTCAACCAATCAAAATGTTTGAAAATATAAATATTTTTGTAAGGTTTTCATACACAAACTGAACAAAACCGTATGATTAAAAATAAAGTCGACTTTAAATTTAAAATACTCCTTTATATTAAGGGCCAATAATTTTATAAGTAACGTTTTCATTCATAAATTTTATATTTTCAAGTAAGTTTACTTTATTTTAATACACCTACTTTCAAACTAATATATTCTTTTAAATTAAAGAATAAAATGTCAGGAGTATGGAAATACTTCACAAAAAAGGAAAATGCAGAGCAGTGCAATATTTGCCCTAAAAGACTAATGGTTAACGGAGGTATCTAAATTTGGTTTTCCGACATCTAAATTTGGTTCACAAAAATAAAAAATTGATGGTCATGCAATTTCTCTTGAAGAAAACAACAACATAAATAACGTTCCAGCTAAAATTAGCAAAGTACCCGAAGAAAAAAGTGTAAGCTGAATAGGGATTGAACCGTTTTATGGTTGGGCAAAAATTTCCTGAAATGGTATCCAAATTAGCCGCAGTCGACGGAATGTCAATCGGCACCATAACTAGATCTTCGTTTATTCGAGAAAGTTTTTATAATAAAAACCTGGCATTGCCAAAAAACGAAACCGATGTAAAGAACATTATATTAAATCATGTAAAAGATATTATGATAAAAGAAAGAAGAGATTTACTATAATTTTAGATGAATGGACAATAATTTTAGATGAACATATGTATAAACGGAAATAATTCATTTTATAACCTGGGGTTGGTTTATATATCAGGAAGATGTAATGCTGATGAAATAAGAAGAATTGTAGAAATAAGACTAGAAGAGTTTTATTTGTCTTTGGAAAATAACATTGTGGCCACCAGATCTAATCGACCAAGTGTGATGAATTCTCACTACACAGACTGAATTTGTACTGAAACAGTGTTTTTTTTAACAAAAATTACTTATATAGGTGGTTTTCATTAACAATTTTGTTCAGAATTATTTCCCGGGAATTCCCGGGAATCAAATTTTTTTATTCCCGTTTCCCGGGAAATAAAAAAGTCCGGGAAATCCCAAACCCTACACATGACGAAAATTCATATTCCACTAAATTCTTTTTGTCAAAAAAATCACAACTTTTGCATCAACATTTTCCGAAATTCAATCTGAAACATAAATTTTATCGCCAATTTACAAAAATGTATATATTTGTTAAAGTCGATTTCATTTAAAATTTTGGGTGGCAGTATGCTTTGACTTGGTTTGTTCTTGAATAATTCTGATTGATTAATTTATTTTCAACCAATCAAAATGTTTTAAAATATAAATATTTTTGTAGGGTTTTCATACACAAAATGAACAAAACCGTATGTTTAACAATAAAACGGACTTAATTTAAAATGCTCGTTTATAGTACTTTTTTGAACATTCATATTTTAAAATCGTTATTTCTTTGAAATTTGCACTTAAATTATCTAAAACTTTGTTGAAATTGATTAAAAAATATGTGTATAACATATTTCAATGGTTTTATCTGAGTTTTTTAATTTCTGATTCGTCGCAGACTCCTTAATTTTTAGCTATTAAAAAAAAAACAATCTTTTTCAGCTTTAGCCAATTTTTCCTTAAAATTAAAATATAATATTCAAAATTTTTTTAATAAATTAAGTAACATGAGATGCTTAGTAATGGTATAAATTAAAAAATTGGATATTCTTTTCATCGCAGATTAATTATTAACGAAATCGTGAAAAATGAGAAATTTCAAATTTAAATGCATATGTAGTGAATTTAATCGCAGCTCTCAAAATATGCGATATATCAAATTAAAGGACATATCTCATCCTATTAAAATTTTGCAAAGAGAGGCGTTCATACTTTTAATTTTGCATTTTTTTGCAAAAAGTTTATTACAAAATTGAAATTTTCTGCAAATACGGTTTTGTAAATATTTCTTAAACTATAGCTAACTTTGAAATTCTAAGGCCTGGTATCTTAAGTAATACTAGCGGGCGCAGCCCGCTACGTTGTTAGCGTGCCTTAAAAGTTAAGGGGCTGCGCCCCCACAATTTTTATTAAATTCGTTTTTTTATTTAAAGTCTTCACCCAGCCACCACAAATAAATAATTCTGCACAACAATGGGTTTAAAATAAATAAATATTTGATCACTTTTTCTCATGAAAGTGGATTGTTAGTAATGAATCCATAATAATTTGCAATATACGTGTGTATGTCAAGATAATTTGGTAAAGTGCGAACTTAGGTAGATATACCCGTAAGTAGTTTTGTTCATTTGTGTTTTGAATGAAAATAAATAACGTAAAGCAGAGTTGGAAAGCATTTTATAATATTAAAAATAGCGGGCAAAGCCCGCTATGTTGTTTATGTAAAAGTAGACCTGGCAATTCAAGTAAATTCACAAATTCAGTTGGAAAATTTACTGCGTCGGTTTCTTCCACCGGTGCTTCGTTACATGAAGTTTAAATATCGGAATATATAAGTTCCATTCCTTTTCTAAGGTTTTTTCTCTTTTAGAAAATTTGTTAGACTTTTTGGAGAGTAAGTTTCAATGCTACATAAGTTTCATATTCCGTGGATAGTGTTTGAACAGGTAATTCCCTCTTCCAATCCATTTGCATTCTCTATAATTTCAATACTACTCGTTCAACGTTTATATCCATTTCATTCCACTTGTGTAGTGTTTCATTCCACTCGTTTCCTATTTAGTTTCTTAATTTTAGTGTTTCATATACACTTGTTCTTTAAGTTTTAGGTTTCTAGCTAAAGACGCAGACGTTAAGGGGGGGGGGGCAATTTTTTCACCACCACCATTTTTCCCACGTTCCTGTCCAAAGTCCTAGAAATGCCTTGTCGATAAGTTAGCCCATACTCCAAGGAAAACATATTATATATTACAGGTTTCTAGCCGAAGGGTTCGGTTAGGCCATCAAGGGGGAGAATTATTCCGTTTTTACCCCTCCCGGTAGGAATTTCCAAAAATTCCGTCTTAGAGGACGTCTGCGTTGGAGAAGGAACCTACTACATACATAATTTTAGGTCTCTATATCCAGCAGTTTGGCCAGGCCGTCAAGGGGGAAGTTTTTTCCCTTTTTACCCCTCCCGGTATGAATTTCCAAAAATACCATCTTAGGGGACGTCAACGTTGGAGAAGGAACCCAATTTAAGATCCCTTGTTCCAGCAGTTTGGCCAGGCCGTTAAGGGGGAGACTTTTCCTGTTTTTGACCCTACCTGTAGAAATTTCCAAAAATCTCATCTTAGCGGATGTCTACAATAGAGGAGGAACTTTAATACCAAATTTCAACTTCCTACCTCCAGCGGTTTGGGCAGGCCTTTAACCGGCACTTTTCGCTTCATTAATCCCCATTTTTGCAATGTCCCTGTCCAAAAAGCACCTTCCCGGTAAGTGAGCCCATACTCCAAGTAACATATGTTTTACATTTCAGGTTTCTAGCCAACTTTTACTATTTGTGCCCCTCTCGGTAGGAATTTCCGAAAATCCATCGACAGGGAATTTCAGCTTCCTAGTTCCAGCAGTTTGAGCAGGCTGTCAAGGGGGACACTTTTTCCTTTTTTGTCCCTCCCGGTTGGAATTAGGCTGGAAGAGGAACCTAAGTACCGAATTTCAGCTTCCTAGTTCCAGCAGTTTGGACAGGTCGTTAAGGGGCAACTTTCCCATTTTGAGCCCCCATTTTATAACGACCCTGTCCAAAATTCAAAAAAGTATCTTTCTAATAAGTTAGCCCTTACTCCAGGGACCCACATTTTAATCTTCAGGTTTCTAGCCGAAGGGGTTTTTACAGACCCCCAAGGTGAGGCTTTTCTTCTTTTTGCCCCTCACTTTAGGAATATACAAAAATTCCATCTTCGCGGCTATCTACGATGGATGAGGAACATTCATACCAAATTTCAACTGCATTGCCTAAGCGTTCCTGTTCCAAAATAGAAAAATTACGTTGCCGGTGAGTTAGTCCTACTCCAAGGAATACATATTTAAAATTTTAGGTTGGCCAAAAGGGATTGGGCAAGCCGTCAGGAGGAGACTTTTACCTTATTTCCCCTCCCGATAGGAATTTCAAAAATTCCGTCTAAGCGGACGCCTACACAGAAGGAGGAACTCACATACCGAGTTTCCTTTTGGGATATCCTGTAGGGAATTCCAAAAATACAAACTTAGTCGATGTCTACTACAGTGGAGGAACCTTTATACCAAATTTCAACTTCTTACCTCCAGTGGTTTGGGCAGGCACTTTTCCAATTTGTGAGACTGTTTATGGGGAGACTTTTCCCCTTTTTGCCCGTTCCGGTAGGAATTTCCAAAAATCCCGTCTTAGCGCACGTCTATGCCGAATATCAAGAAACCTTGTTTTAGTGGAGATATTCGTGGGAGGAGGAAAAAAAGTAGTTTTTTTGAAATTATATATTATTTTAAATGGTACTTTTTGGAAAAACGAAATTTTTTGGAAAAAGATACTTTGTTTTTACAAAGTACTTTATTTGTACTTTTTTTGGAAAAGGTATTTTTTTTTAAAAGGTGTTTTTTGTTGGAAAAATGTATGTTTTTTGGAAAAAGGTACTTTTTTTGGAAAAGGTACTTCTTTTGGAAAAGGAACATTTTTTTAGAAAAAGGTACTTTTTTGGGAAAAGGTACTTTTTTTTGGAAAAGGTACTTTTTTTAAAAAAGGTATTTTTTTGAAAAAATGTATGTTTTTTGGGAAAAGGAAAATTTTTTTAGAAAAAGGTACTTTTTTTGGGAAAATGTACTTTTTTTTGCAAAAGGTACTTTTTTTGAAAAACGTATTTTTTTGGAAAAATGTATGTTTTTTGGGAAAAGGTACTTTTTTTGGAAAAGGTACTTTTTTTGGGAAAGGTACATTTTTTTAGAAAAAGGCAGGCTTAGTAAAACTCTAATTGAAATCATAGTTTTGTTTTTAGCTACTGCTACAATTACAAAACATTTCGATAGCACACACAGAAAAAAAACAGGGGGAACTTTATCTAAGTGCTATGTAATTATACAACTACATAAGTTCGAAGTAAGTTTTACAATTTTCTAGCAAAATATATGCATTTTTTCGGATATTTTCCACTACACATGTAAATATTTTGCAAGGATTGTATAAATTTTACAAAAAAATTTGCATACTTTACAAGAACTTTGTAAAACTAACTTGAAAATTATGTAGTTGTATAATTACATAGCACTTAGATATTATTCCCCCTGTTTTTTTCTGCGTGCAGTAGCAAACATAACTGTGTAGTTTTGTTTTTAACAAAAAAGCGAGTCATTGTTTTTGAATAGTTTTGTTTTTCTTCTGCGAGCTTTTCTTACTGCTACAACCAGTAAACACAAACGGAGTTGTAGTTATAGCTAAAAACCAAAAAGAAACAACACACAGAGTCATAGTTGTAGCTAAAAAACAAAAACCCACAATCGAGTTTTGTTTACTTGTTGTATGTATGTAGTTATTAAATAAAACCATGCGAGTCTTTGTGAGAGTTTTTCTGGTAGCTTTTTGGGAGTCTTTCTGGTAGTTTTTGTGGTAGTTTTTTGCGAGTTTTTCTTTCTTGTGTTTTTTGTTAAACGATGGGTAGACACGTAAAATACAAAGGTGCTATTGGAAAAAAGGAAGTAATGTTATAATCATTGATTGTACATCTTTGTACAATTGAGTTCAATTATATAAAACTCAATGCAAATATGTAGAAAATGTTATAATTTTTTGTAAATTAAATTGATAAAATCTTATCTATAAAACACAAAAATAAAAATTTGGATCATATTTAAAAAAAAAAATCTCCCGTTTTTTAAAATAGTGCTGGTAAATTTAAACTCTTAAAAATTTTTAAGAAAATGTTTACGTCAGGCACGTAGCTAGGAATTTTTTTCGGGGGGAGTGGGGGGGCTTTTTAAATTTAAATAGACTAAATACACTAAAACTTTTAAAATAAAAATTCCAAAAATTTGCGAATTTTAAATTTCTAAAATGAAAATCAAAATTTAGGGAATTTTGTTTTTAACAAGTGTTTGAATAGTTATTTGATCAATTCAAAATAAAAAAGAAATAAAAACCTAAATACCTACAACAAAAAATATTAAATACACTAAACTTGAAATCAAATAAGCAATTTCGCATTTTATTTTTTCTTCAAATTTTTCGGTGTTTGCAAATTTTATTAATAAATTAATATTTTATATGGCGTCTTATATGCGAAATTCGCAATTTGTCAAAAATAACTCTCTCAATAATTTTGTGATGGATTAACTGAATAAAAAATAATTTACAATAAAAAACAAAAATACAAACTTTATAACTAAATCCGCTATTTCGCGTTCTTTAGTTTTTATGGTGTACGCAAATTTGATCGATATATTAATACCTTATATTCAAAACGCGCAATTGTGGAAAATTGTATATGCTTTAAAAAAATTAATTAAAAAACTTAATCAGCGATTTACATTCCGCAAACGAATATATTGATGCAAAAATATTCCATTTTGCAAAATACATATATTATTTTGCGAATTATTTTTGCAAACTAACCACTAACTTTTTTATAAGAAATGGGTATTATATTGTAGTTTCTAGATTATGAATTTAAAATAACCGCACTTAAAAATTGCAAAATAATAGCGGAACGCAAAAAAAGTCTTTATGGTACAAAATATTTATTACAAAGCTCAGTCAGCGATTTTCATTCTGGAAGCTTATATATTGATGCACAATTTTTTTTACAAACTAATTACAAAAAATAATGGCTAAATGTGAAAAAGTATGTTGTGATATTATTGTACGAAGGGAACCAAATGTTCGGAACTATTCTTAATATAAAATTTTGTTATTTACATGCTAATCTTTATCAAAAATTTAAAATTTTACCAATTTTAAATACATGTATGTATATTTTTTTGTAGGAAAATAAAACTCCATAAAATTCAGAATACTATTCATTGTAGATTTTTTCAATAGAGAGTTTTATCTTTAGAACTCTTTACTCTATCATAAAGTTTTATTTAAAAGTTATGAAGAATTTTTTTCAAAAAAATACTTGTAGAGTATTATCAATAAAGGTTTTTGAACTTTTCTTTTGTCTGATTACTATGATTTGTGTTAACTTTTTTTTTTGTTGAGTGCATATTAAATATTTTAAGAAATAATAATAATTATACCAATTAAATTCATTTTCAACAGATTTTTTATTAAATAAATTAAAAGTTTATTTTAACATAACATTTGAATCAAAACATTAAACACAAAATTTTAGTCCTTAAGATAATAAAAGAAAATAATTTATATTATATATTATATTATTTAAATAAATAAAAATTCAAGTGCGCGCTCCTTAGGAGCCACAATAAATACACATGCATATTTACAAAAGCGATTTTTGGATTTTTGCTGCTCCAGTATACTTTATTTGTTATACGTACATAATCTAAGAAGTTTCTGGTGAAAATTTTAGCCAAAGTCGGTGAAGTCTTCCACTGGCGCAAACGGGTTAAATTTTGGAACTTTCGGTCAAAATTAAAGAAAAAATAAAAAAAAACACTTTGAAATTTGTGAAAAAACTAAATTTTTGTCGTACACTAATAGTAGAAAAGGCTACTGAAAATTAGTTAAAAATAATCTTGCACAAAAAACTGCTGAAATTAGCAGATTTTAATATGCTAAATACTCTAAGATAAGAACAGTAAAAATTGAATGTAAATAGCGGTCTATCCTGTTAAAGTAACAGAAATATTTTGTGAGAAAAGAAAAAATTGTGAAACGCTGTTTTTAAAAAGCTCGATTTTTATTTGCATTTAAGAAAAAAAATAATCTCCTAATTTAGTATTTTTTTTCCGCAGCATCATTATTATTGAATTTATGAATTAAATCTTTGATGCTCTGACCAATATAGATTTTCTTTCTTTCAAAAAAAACACAAAATGGACTAAAAAAAATACTTCTAGGATTTTATGCATATTTTTATATTAATAACAAACTTATTATTTTGGGTGTTGCAACGCATTGCAATAATTATATTTACCAAAAAACATTTCACCGTTATCATCAGGCTTGCCACATACTTTCATTCGTTGTCCCCAAACAAATCTTAAAATATTCCCAAAAAATCCCATTTATAAAAAATGTTGAAAAAGCTATTACAGTTTCTTCAATTTGCTCAAACTAACCTTATCCAAACTAATTTTTGATTTTTAAGATTTTGAAATTATTTAAAAAAAAAATGGAGTTTTTCAAGTTTGTTTTTTAAATAAAGTAGTAAGTAAAAGTATAATTCTTTAATCTGATTTTTAAATCCAATTAAATTTTAAACAAAAAGATTCATTTTGTTGATTTAATTATTTTCTACTACAATCATTCAATATCTTTTTAAAGCATCAGTTTGACTTTTGCTGATTCTTTTCATAGAATCAAAGGAAATGATTTAATTTTAACAAATCAAAGTAACCAAAGTGGTTGCCTTGATTTATAGTTCGGGAATAATATCATAAAACAAATAATTTAATGATGATATTGCAATAAAATTTAAATTAATTGCCTTCAGAATTGATTCTATTCAAATTTTAATAAATGTCATCCTCACTTTATTCAATTTGAAATCATTGATTTAAAGTGATAATTTATTATTCACTAACTCATAAAATTAATCAAATTTAATGCCAGTTTATTATTTCTCAATATTTTAGATATTTGGACATTAATCCTATAAAAATCCTAGGCATAAAGGATTTATTCATGTCAAAAAGCTTTGAAGTGTTACAGAAAATGTATAAAAGGGTAAATTTTTACCTTCGAAATTACGTGCAAAAAACTTTACTAAATTTTTTTGAAAACTATACAAAATTAGTATAATCTTCAAAATTTACGAAAGATTTTAAATATCCCCAAAACATTTTTTAAATGCCCAAAAAGATTCTCTGTCCCCAAGACCAACAAAAAATTCCCAAATTTAGAGACAAAACAACAAGTCTGGCCAGCTTGCTTATCATGTATGTATATTACACATTTTTTATTATGTAGGCATTAAGTAGTTTTTCTAATATTTGATTTTAAAGACTCCCATAAAACTCGCACAATAACTCTCACAATAACTACCACTTTTTTTCTGTTGTGCTATGTTGTTATTAACTTGTGTGTGTAGCTTTTCTTTTATTTCAATAACTCGACTACAGAGTTTTTAATTATGATTTTTTTGAGCTATTGCTATTTCACAAAAGCTCTCGTTGTAGTTTTTGCTTTTTTTCAAAACAAAACTATTGCTACTGCTCTAAAAATAAAACTTGCATGTAGCAGTAGTGGTAGTTTTGTTTGAAAATAAAACTCTTCGATTTTAAGCTAGAGTTTATAGTTAAATTTCGTTGCTACTGCTACAATTGCCGTAGCAATTCTAACCCTGGAAAAAGATACATTTTTTGGAAAAAGGTACCTACTTTTTTTAAAAAAGGTACTTTTTTTGGAAAAAGGTACTTTTTTTTGGAAAAGGGTACTTTTTTCGAAAAAGGTACTTTTTTTGGAAAAAGGTACTTTTTTGGAAAAAGGTACTTTTTTGGAAAAAGGTACTTTTTTTGGAAAAAGGTACTTTTTTTGGAAAAAGGAATTTTTTTTGGAAAAAGGTATTTTTTTTGGAAAAAGGTACTTTTTTTGGAAAAAGGTACTTTTTTTGGAAAAAGGTACTTTTTTTGGAAAAAGGTACTTTTTTTGGAAAAAGGTACTTTTTTTTGGAAAAAGGTACTTTTTTTGGAAAAAGGTACTTTTTTTGGAAAAAGGTACTTTTTTGGAAAAAGGTACTTTTTTGGGAAAAAGGTACTTTTTTTGGGAAAAGGTACTTTTTTTGGGAAAAGATACTTTTTTGGAAAAAGGTACTTTTTTTGTCCCCTTTTTGCCCCTCCCGATAAGAATTTCCAAAAATGCCGTCTCAACGGACGTCTACATAGGTCGAGGAACCTACATACCAAATTTCAACTTCATAGCTCCAGCAGTTTGAGCAGGCCGTCAAGGGGGAGACTTTTTCCCCTTTTTGCCCGTCCCTGTAAAAATTTCCAAAACTCCCGTCTTGGTGGATGTCTACGATAGTGGAGGAACCTTTATACCAAATTTCAACTTCCTACCTCCAGCGGTTTGGGCAGACCGTCAAGGGGGGCCTTTTTCCCCTTTTTAACCCCCATTTTTACAACGTCCCTGTCCAAAATTCCAGAAAGTACTTTCCAGAAAAGTTAGCCCATACTCCAAGGAACACATATCTTAAATTTCAGCTTTCTAGCCAAAGGGGTTTTGGCAGGCCGCCAAGCGGGAGACTTTTCCCATTTTTGCCCGTTCCGGTAGGAATTTCCAAAAATCCCGTCTTAGCGGACGTCTACGCCGAAAGAGGAACCTACATACCAAATTTCAACTTCCTAGCTTCAGCGGTTTGGGCTGGGCGATGTTGAGTCAGTCAGTCAGTCATTCACTCAGTCAGTCAGTCACGTTATTCTTTTATATATAGAGATTAAACAATGATTAAGAAGAAAATCATTGTTTAGCACTTAATTACAGTAAGTCGTCAAATTTTAACCTCTGATTTTACTCTAAACATTGATTAACCCAGTCTAGAAACGGTAATGATATATCATTATTTTTTGGACTACCAGTAATGACACCCACTTACATTCTGCATTATTTTAAAACATGTAATAATGAGTCACTGATAATGACTTATTTTTATCATTATTTCAAATAGAAAATAATTTTCTAGATTTTTTTTGAAAATTTTTTGAAATCTATTTTTAGACTCAATATTTTTTAAATACTGGTAAGGATATAAGTAACCACATATTTTTTGATTTTTGTATGTTGGCGAGTAAGCTTACTTGTGTGCAGCAGCTCAATTGTGTTTTTATCTATTAAATATTACATGTCGATATAGCTCAGATGGTAGAGCTATTGACTGGCAATCTGTAGACCCAGGTTCGATTCCCGCACCAGCAAATTTTATTTAAAAAAAAAAAATACAATAAAAATTATTTTTTTTTATATAATTTATGTTTTTGAAAATCTATTTCTAGAATCATTAGTTTTGTCAGTACTGGTAAGCACATAGGTAGCGATATATTTTTTGATTTTTCGTATGCTGGTTTGTAACCATAACTCATTATTTTTCGCGACATCGCCATATAAAAGTAATAAGAAATGTAATAACAAAAGTAACTAGTTACCATTACCAAGTATGTAGTTACATAACCACATATCTGGTAATGCTTTTCTACACTGGGAAATTTAATTACACACGCTGAAAAAAAACGGCCTGTCCGAAACATATTTTTGCTGGTAATATATACTTATATATGTGGAGAAATTGTTAAACATATTCGCCGTGTTTTTACTAGAAACAATATATATTTGCATTCAAATATATTATATTTGCCTGTAAATATATAGTTTTGGATGAAATGAAATGACGCTATCGACAAATATTATATGTTTGGCAGCAAACATATAATATGTGTGTAATAAACAAATTATTTGTCCATGCAAATACTATATATAAATAATATATTTAGTTATAAAGCAATTATTAATATATGCCAAACAATAGGCGTATTTATTCTACTCTCCAAATTTCTCTATATTTTAATGGAGAAACATAAAAAGTAAAATTAATACATCTACTGTTTGGCGATTATTTAATAACTAAATATATTATAAATCACATTGAATTTTACATCTAATACAAATCTTTCATTGAAAAACAATAACTACAATCTCTTCATTTATTTTTTATTTATTTTTATTAACAAATATTAATTAAAAACTCTTATAATAAGTTAATACTTTAATATACACAATTAAATATATTTTTTTTCTTTTTAACACAATTTTATGTTTTATTTATACTAATTTATTTTATTTTTTCACATCTTTCACAATAAAATTAATAAATAAAGGAAAAATATCACAAAATTTTCTGATTAGATGCAGTCTAGCTAAACTAAACGATTATTACCAACTACAAAAGTTATAATGGCTACATACAACTTTATATGTATCAAGAATGGAAATTCGCCGTTTTTCCAAATATATGTTAATTGTATCCACAAATATAATTATTACCGGGAAATATATGTATAGTAACTATAAAAACAATATAATTGGAAGCACACTGCAAATACATATATGGTAGTTTGTAAACATACATTGACTACCTCCAAACATATACAAAAACGTCTTTTTCCTCCGTTCAGAAATTTCTGTGATTAAGACCTTAAACATAGGTTTTCCACCCTACAAATCATGTTAGTATTTACATTTTTTTCTAATGTTGGTAACTTTATAAAAAGTTTTACGTAGACCAATTAATTTGTAAATAAACAACTTACAACATGTTTATGTGCCATATAAATAATAACTCGCGTAGTAATGCACATATATGTATGTATCTTGTCTAAAAATACCAATTCGAATTAAGAAAATATTTAGGGGAAATTTTAACAATATAATTTTGATCTTTATTTAGTACGTTGGAGGAAAATTTTACCAAAAAATGTGTCTCAGAATAATTTTTTTAATTCTGCCGTTTTTAATTAAAAATAATTTATATTTTCGAATTTTCTGGAAAAATATGAGATATATTAATATGTAAGACATACTTCACTTGCTCCTGCTAAACCCTTAATTGCAGTTAAAGAGTATAGTTTTTAATAAAATTTTTTCTTATTTTGCATTTATTGAACCAATTTTTACTATTTATTAAAACTTAATCTACCACATTCTATTAAAAATTATTCAGATGTCGGACAGAGTCAGTTAACAGAGATTAAAATTAGTTAGTTGTTTAGACCATGATTATTTCTCGGAAAAAATACAGTTACATATTGGCATACTTTAATATTTCCTGCAGTATAATTTTTAAGTACTCCATATATTTTTTCCTCAGAGGAATAATTTTGGATTCATGTGTTTTATTTTCCACAAAATTCGCTATAAAGTTTGGATGGAATGTATCACTAAAAACTACTAAAAACAAATTTATAATTACACACACTTATCCAATGAAAAAAATTAAGATATGCATGTAGCATGCAAAAAGACACTTCTTATTTGAAGCATTTAGCGATTGCAGATTTTAAAAACAACAATTTAGTCATCTATTTTATAATTTTAAGTAAGTTTAAGGGCTAATCAATGATTTCTAAATCAATAATTATAGTAAACTAAACATTCCCAGCAAAACCTTGGTAATATGTTGGTATTACAGAACACATTACCTGGTAATACCATACCCCTTACCATTGCATTATTTCATAACTAAAATGTAATGTCTTACGTATAATGTGCTGCATAACTACTGGGTAGTAATAGCAACTTATTACCAATGATATATTTAAACACCTCAAAGAAAAGAGTTACTTGTAATACACAACATGAGTTCTAAATAATAGCAGCGACTTATTACAGATGGGATATTATAAAACCGTAAAATAAGGAGTTACTTTTAATGTGATACGTGATCACTTAATAGAAATAGCCACTTATTACCGATGGTGTATTCAAATACCTCAATATAAGGAGTTATTTGTAATGCGATACATGAGTGTTATTTTCTATTTAAAATATCGATACAACCCTATAAACAATTTCATTGGAATTCAAGTTGAAAACAAGTCCAATTCCAGCCCTGTTTTCCAGTTTCAAGGCTTGAATAAAACTTTAATTACATTTTATTTCAATAGCATCCCAGCAAAAAATTTTCAAAATAGGGAATCGAGTTGGGAATCAGGTATTTTTGGTAGAACGCCTTCCCAATTGGATTACCAACTTGTTTCTTTTAACAAGGCGTGAGACTAAATGCAATCGATTCTTTGGAATCGCAATGGTAGCTAGTTACTATTTTTCTTACAGAACACCTTTGATTTTTAGTAAAAGAAGGTGTTCTAATAATAAAAAGAATAAGCGAGTTTCTAAAAATAGATATTCTCAAAATAGAATTTACGAATTAAATTTTAAAATAAATAAAAAAAACTTACACATGTGTTTCGTTGGGATTTGATCCCTGGCTTCCTGCGTGTCAGGCGGATACTCTTCCACTGAGCCACCGTCTTGCATGATAATTTATAGCTTAAATCAGATTTTATTTTTTTATAATTACTTTATACTTTTTAGCACAAGCTTGTTTTTTTGATAAAAGAGGTAGTTCTTTAGAATTTATATATAAGGCCTTACAATACACCTTGCAAATTACAGAAAAGGGAAGCGAATATTAAAATCGCTTTATGGTTATGGTTAATAGAATTCGACTTATACTAAATTAGACAAATACTAAATAGCATATCAGGTTTAGTGTATATTTATTATATTAGCTGTACTTCCACTCTTACTTATCAACATTAAATAAATAAAATATAATAAAATAAAATAAATCAAATAAATTAAACTAGATAAAATGAAATAAATTAAATAAATAAATTAAATAAATAAATTAAATAAATCAAATAAAATAAATAAATTTTAATGAATTAAATAAATTAAATAAATCAAATAAATTCAATAAATTAAATAAATTAGATAAATTAAATAAATTAAATGAAAAAATTAAATTAAATAAACTAAATAAATAAAATAAATTAAATAAATTAAATGAATTATGTAAATTAAATAAATTAAATAAATAAAATAAATCAAATAAATTAAATAAATTAAACAAATTAAATAAATTAAATAAATTAAATAAGTTAATAAATTAAATAAATTAAATAATTATTATTAAATAATTTATTAAATAAATTATTAAATAAATTATTAAATAATTTATTAAATAAATTATTAAATAAATTATTGAATAAATTAAATACATTAGATAAATAGATTTAATAAATTAAATAAATAAATTATAAAATTTCAATTGTCCTAACAACAATATCTGAATGTTTTTATGTGGAAATTTCGAAAGGAAAAGTTCCCAGAATCAGAGGGGTTTTTCGATAGAAAAGGTTCCCAAAACCTTAAAATTGTATATAAACCATTTTTAATGGAAAAAGTAGTCAGAATGTGAACGTTTTTCTATGGCAGAAATAAATCAGATATTAGCAAAGAGAAAACATATTACACTCACTAAAGTTTGTCGGTAGAATCTACTGAAAATGTCAGTTAAAACAAAGATATATGCAGTTAAAAAGGCGACAAAGGTATTTACATTTAAAATAACTAAAAATTGTGTTATTTTTACCTCCTGAAAAATAACTAACAAATGCATTAAAAATAACTACTAATGTCGTAAAATTAACTGAGAAATTTTTACTAAAAAAATTTCAAAACAACTGACGAAATCGGTAAAAACTGCTGTTTTTTATAGTCAAATGTTTTTGTTTATAAAAGTTATATTTTAATAAAAAAACTATTTTTTTTCTTTCGATTACAAAAATATCACAAAAATATATTACAAAAACTCGAAGTAAAAATTCCAAACCGTTCTCCAGTTTTTATGCTTTATGCATTGGAGATACAATACAAGTTTCTGATTTTTATTTGCAAACTAGAAATATATCAATAATAACAAATATAAACTAAACAAGAATTTTTAAATAAAAAAAATCAACGACATTTTTTATTTTTTAATTAACTACCAAAAATAACTGTTTGCTGTAAAATTACTGTTTTGGTAGTTGTTTATTATGATATTAAAAATAACTGCTTTAAACAACTGTTACAAAATTACAGTACTTTTCGTTAGTTGTTATCTTAAATAACCGTCATAAAAGTTGTTTTGAATTTTTCTGTAGAAAAACAACTGTAATTTCCGTTAAATATAACAACTACTGATTACTATACAAACAACTGTCAAAATTTTTTGAGTGTAGCCAATGGATTGGTTCGGTGTACTAGTGGAATATTTCGTTTGTATCTATCAGAAAATTAGTTTTTAGAATGTAATTTCCCTACGGGAAATTTTAACAAACTGTCACCGAACTGGCCCCTTTATATGGAATAGACTGGTCACTTTTAAATGGCGTTGTCATAGGACCCCTTGTGACATGTCACAAGACAAATCCCAGGACAGGTCCCTGAACTTTGTTTTTTATGAGAGTTCAGTAACCTGTCCTAGGATTTGTCTAGTGACATGTCACAAGGGTTCAATTTCCCCCTCCCATGACAACGCCATGTAAAATTGACCAGTCTATTTCATATAAAGGGGCCAGTTCGGTGACAGTTTGTTAAAATTTCCAATAGGGTTATTTCCGAGAACGGAAATTCGCTGTCCTAAACAAAAATTCGGTAGTATTATCCGAAAAAATTTGTTGCAGCAACTGAACCATTATATTGGCATTATAATTGTTTTTTTTGGTTATATTTTAAAAAATTTGTACTGATTTCAAGTCAGAAAAAAATGGTATGTATCAAATGAAAAAATATGGGGTTTTGTTGGCCTTTTTAAACTACTTTGCCAAAAGATTTGTTTTGCACGTTTTGCAAAATACAAAGCAATAAATTAAAATTAATCGATTAACTGACAAAATTGCAAAAGACAATAGATTTTCCTTTTATTTTAATTCTCAATATAATAACTTAAAAGAAATTTTAGTAATTTTTTATATTTTGTTTTGAATAACTGCTAAGAAAAATTAAAAAATATATTTCTTTGTAATGTTACTATTTATTTAATCGAAAACAACTTTTCTGGTTTACTTTTTTAATTACAATTGAACATTTATTTACTCTTCATGCAGTGATTGTGTATATCAAAAATAATATTTGTGATAAAGCGCAAATTTATTGGGAAGAAATGGGAAATAGTCCTTTAAATATTAAAATGCCGTATTAGCACAAAATTTTTAAAATAATTTTTTCACTGTTATGTTTAAAACTAAATAACTTCTCTTTTCAAAATGTGGAACTACTTCTTAATTTGTTGTTTTACTACCAAAATGTAAACGGTTACTTTCTAAGATCAAATAATTTAAAAAGTAAATTATTAATTTTTGAAAACTTTTGTTAGTAAATAATTATATTTGAATGACTTTCATGAATTGTTTGTTTTGATTTTTAGAATTGATTACAATACCTCTTGCTTTTTTTACGATCTTGTTAGAATGTGTTTGGTAATGCAGTAAAGAAATTTGGCAATGAGATTTGTAAGCGGTTATATGGCAATGCCTTGTTAAGGTAATGGGTAATTTTTTCCTGGGATACTCCAGCAAAAGGGAAACAAAAATTCAAGTTTGATCTATTTTTTTTAAATATACAAATGCTAGAATTTGAAATATACTTTACTTCAAGCAAAATTTAAAGCACTTGAATTTTTAAAACCAATGTGCTTATTGGGAAATAATTTATATGTTTTATACATATTGACTGAAATATTTTTTATGTTTTTTGTTAACTTTATATTAATCTGAGTAAATATTAATTAAATATGAATATGCTTCGTTTTAGCATTTATAAAAAACCAACACGATAACGTCTTATTTTAATTTTTTTTGTAAGAAGTAAGTATATATTTTTATATAGTAAGTAAGCGCATAATTTTAATGTGTTATTTCAGACCTGTTTGTAACACATTTTTTTGGCCTTACTTTAAGCTGTTATGTAAGTAGTATTATGCTCAGTATCAGTTATGTAAGTGGTTACGTAACTCCTAACATGTAACATTAAAGTAACATGTTCTTATGTTGTTACCTAGCCCTCTTTTGGAAAGTACATACCTCCAATGACATGCCCTTGTTAAAATAATAGCCGTTGGAATAGCAAAGTAAGAGGTTACATACCTTAATTTCTTCTTACAAATCTTATACCAGGTAATAGAAAGTTTTGCTGGGTTGGAGGTAAAGTACCAGCCCTAAGGCCATATTCGTGATCTACGTTCCAATATATATTAGAAATGATGTGTCGCAATCCCGATGCATCAAATTTTTCTTATTTTGTTGTACTGTGTAATTAGCAGAGAAGACAAAATTGCTGTTTTTGCTTTTTATTGCTTGTTTTACTCATATTTGCTTCTTTTTGCTTTTTTTAGGTTTTCCGTTTTTTAGCTTTAAAATAGCTTTTTCTTAAGATCTTTGAGCTTTTAATTGCTTTTTTTAAAACTTTTTGTCCAAAAATACTTTTTGTGCTCACAAAAAAATATTTTTTCTCTTAACTTTGAATTAAAAAACTGTTGTTTTTTAAATTTTTTTTAATTCTGCTGTTTTGCTTTTTCTACAATATTTTTTTGCTTTAAACACATCGGATTTTGCTTTTTTCTCTCTTCTCTTGTAATTAGTAGTTAAGAAATCGCCGTGCATTGAAGAAAAAGTGGCGAAGAATCCCCCCTTTACCTAAAAAAATATGATTTGATTTATTTTTTTGACTATCCCATACGAGTATAACAAGATTTATATCAGACCTTTAAATAAATAATTCAGTCATCAGTGATAATTCAATTTCTAAAAAAGAATCAATAAAATTTAGAATTTTATCTGGATTTATTTGATTCGCTCGAATTATCATTTTATTTTTTGATTCGCGATTAAAATTGTATTTTTATGACCCGCGAATCATTTTTAGTCATTAATATATCTGGTAGAATTAACCTTTAATTGAATACATTAATTTAACAATCACTTTAAATCAAGGTTGGTTACCGGAACTAATAACAGTAGAGGTATCGAATTTTGTTTGTAACGTTATCGAAACAGTATTACCGGTACGTACCGGTATTAAAAATAATATTAAAAACAAGCAAAAACATAGCATATTTTTAATTTTAAGTATTAAAAATACAGATTATGAGCTATAAATTCAATGTTGATTATCAATCAAAATGATTATCTACAAATTGTTTTGTAAAAAAACTCAAGATTATAAAATAAAAATGGTAAAAAATTGTCAGTTTTTATATAAATTAATAAATACCGGTAAAATACTGGTAACTACATCTAAAAATGACGGTATCGGAAACGATAACGGTATTTGAAATTCGTTTAGAGGTATTGGTAACGGTGTTCAATTTGGAACGGTAGCGATAACGGTATTTTAACGATAACGATAACCAACCTTGCTTTTAATACAAAATTTAATTTACTTCTAATAAATAAATCAATCCTTTAAATTGTAAAATAATTCGTGCGAATTATCTTTATGTCCTTTGATTCGCGAATATATAAATCACAATATAATCCTCCAAATTAATTCTTTTTGAATCAATTCTTCAAAGCTCTGATTTATGTCTCATGATTACAATATGGGAATTTTAAAAAGTTAATTACATATCATTGTCTTAGTCGGCAAATATGTCAAGTCAGTTTTTTTTTAATTTTTCAGGAGAGTCCATGGTGGACTCCGGAGCTTAAGACACTTAGGATGAAGAGGAGCAAAGTCTTCAATAAGGCTAAGAAGGACGACAGACCTGAGGATTAAGAGCGGTATCATCTCAGTTTTAATGCCCTTTAAGAAAGCGACTCGGAGGGCAAAAAGGGAATCGTGGTCTGGATTCTGTGAGGAAGTAGAGGGCACTACGGAAGCAGCGAGGCTTCGTAAGGTTCTTTCTAAGGCATCCAGTTCACCTGGATCCCTTATGAGGCCTGATGGTACTTTCACGGAAAGTAGTCGGGAAACCATTGAGCTCCTACTGGAAGCTCACTTTCCGGGTTGCAGTGATGAGATGATGTAGAATGTCCCGTTGGACGCATTCTGATTGACTGCAATTCACAGAGGTGAACACATCTGGTCAATGGTAGATGAACGCAAAATTGCTTACGGTCGATACGGTCCCGGCACTTTTCCAGGGGGTGTCTGGACATTATCTTGCCATGGCTGCTTCGTATTTTTACTGGTAGTTTGGCATCGGATGGAGAGAGGTCAGGTGGACTACAGGCCTATTAGTCTCTCGTCGTTTTTATTGAAAACGCTGGAGAGACTGGTAGATGTTCATGAGAGGAGCATCCTCTCTGCAGACAATTTCAGCAATGCCCAACACGAATACCTCAAGGGGAGCCCGGTGGAAACGGCTCTGAATGAGGCTGTCGGCACAATTGAGGATGCTCTTCATGCCCGTGAGCATGTGTTGGCGTCCTTCCTGGATGTAGAAGGAGCTTTCAACAACGGGAGCATATCATCGATCATTAGTGCTTTAGAGAGTATTGGCACTGACCCGCAGATAACCCTATGGACGGGCAGTATGCTCAGGAGTCTTGTGATCAATGGAATCCTCGACTCGTTGGAGAGAACAGGGACGAAAGTTGTGGCATAAGCCGACGACGTTGTGCTACTGATCAGGGGGAAATTTCTCCAGACGGTCAGTGATCGAATGGAGTCGGCTGACTTGTCTGGGTATCACGGGGGCGGCCCGTTATACACCCCAGGCAAGTATGGAGGTGATGCTTGGCATCCCACCACTGGATATTTTTATCAGGACCACGGTGGCAAAGGCAGCTCTCAGACAGAGGGAAATGAAAGAACTGACGCAACACACCTGGGGCACAGTACCATTCTGCATGGGATTGGTGGTGAGCGCCTGAATCGTGATGGTGAGTACCGATCACGAATTTCCAGAGAACTTTTGAGGTGATAGTATCGACCAGGGAAGACTGGGCAGCCGATTTCGTTATTCGGAGTGGTGATATCTCAGTGTATACAGACGATTCCAAGATGGACATGGGGACATGGGTCGGAAGTTTATTCCGGCGAGGTGCACCTTCGAATCTCCATACAACTCCCGGGAGACTGTAGCGTGTTTCAGGCGGAAGTGTATGCAATTGACGTAGCCGCACGGATGATAATGGAACGGTCTGGACATTTTGCAAATTTTTCAAACCATCATAATCTGCGCTGGATTATCCATCACTTGTAAAGCAAGGGAGACTACAACAGACAAATTTAGAATGATTGGTGAAGAAGAGGTGAGTCATAAAGAAAACAATTCTGAAGTTATTACCATTAGGGACTTAGTTAATCTGAAAGAAGAATCTGGACACCGTACCATAGTGAACGGAAGATCAAGAGAAAATTAAAGAATTTTTGGAAGCTGAATTGCCTAAATTTCAATCTCTCCATGGACTATCAAATATTGCAACACATAAAATAATCATGACCGACGATCGCCCCATTAAAATACGATACAGTCAACGAAATCCTGCTATGCAGACGCTGAATAAACTAATCGCCCGTGGGTGTATAGAACCTTCTAATAGCCCTTATAGTTTTCCAATTTTTTTTTTATTTATTTAATTTAAAAAGATTTACAATTCCTATATACCTTACAAAGCCATAGTGGCTTATCTGCAGTTAAACAAGTTAAACAAGTTTGTAGTAATCTACTTAATAAAGTTAGTATTCATTGCAAGTTCAAAAATGTTTTATTAATTATTTTTTTAATTTTATTTGTGTTAGTAGTATTTATGATGTCTGGTGGCATCATGTTAAAAATTGTGGGTAACATAACGTTAAGTGTGCTTTTGCCATAATGGTTTTTGTACTTCCGGACGCTGTATCTTCCATCAGCTTTTCTTCTGGTGTTGTATTTATGGTCTATCTTGTGTAGAAATCTAGTATCGTTGTAAAATTCGATGTCCACTGTAGTATAATAGATACTTTTAACATTCAAAATATGTTCTTCAGTAGCTATTTTTTTGTTGTTGACATTTGTTAGGTTGTTTCTCGAGATGTTGTTGTTATTACTTAGCGCATTTGCGGTGTTATAATTGTTGTTGGTATTGTTGTTTGTGTTGTTAACGGTGCTTTCATTGTTTGTGGTATTTGTTTGATGAATGTAGTTGGCTGAGTTGTTTTCTGATATGTTGTTGTTAGTATGGTTTCTGATATTTGTTGTGATGTTGTTCAAATTTGTTATGATAGTTTGTATAGTTGCAGTATTGGGTTGCATCGTTTTTGTGGTTTTTTTTAAAGTATTTTAAGAAGTTTGTTTGGGTCTCTTGTAGGATTCTACAAAGTTTTGAATTTCCCCATGCAGTTATTCCATGACGTATATGTGATTCCACGAGTGAGTAATAAGCTTGTCGCAGTACAGCAATACTAGAGCAGTTTTTTAATTGGTATAGCATATACGCAGCTTTCTTACTTCATCTATATGTACATTCCAAGTAAAATTATGATCGACATGTACTCCTAAATATTTGTATGTATTAAAAAGTTCGATTGTAGTAGAGCATTCACCACTTTCGCATAAAATATCGTTCAATTTGTTTTTGTGTAAGCATTTCGTTTCATGGAATTTCAACTCTATGTCCGTATACAGTATACAGTATGAGGTGGTTTAATATGCATGACTTTAGTCTTTGTAGCGTTTATTACAAGTCCGTGATCATGACACCATTTAGTTGCCATATTCAGTTGGTGTTACGTTAGCCAAGAAAAAAATGGTACGAGGAGAACGTGTATGGACTTCTGGCAATTAAATATCAGGTCAGTACCCGATGCTTACCCTTTAGCCCGTATAGACACAATATTAAATCGTCTCCGAAATGCCAAATATGTAAGTAGCTTAGATTTGAAGGGTGGATATTGGCAGATTCCAATGGGCAAATATAGAAAAATACACCGCATTAGGTGCAACCGGTCGCGGTTTGTACCAATGGCGGGTGATGCCCTTTGGTCTTTACTCCGCCCCTGCAACCTTTCAGAGAGCATTAGACAGTGTAATTGGGCCAGATATGGAACCTGATGCCTTTGCGTACCTCGACGACATCATCGTAATTGGAAAATCACTAGAAGATCATCTGCCAAATCTACGGGAAGTTTTTCGACGACCACAGGCCAACCTAAAAATCAATCCGGATAAATGTGAGTTTTTTAAACGTGAAACCAAATATTTAGGCCATGTTGTGAGTGGCGATGGTATAAAAACTGATCCAGACAAAGTGTCAGCCATCGCAGAAATGAAGCCACCGAAGAATATTAGAGATATAAGAAGCTTTGTTCCAGAATTTTCAACTATTTCTCAACCGTTAACTCTGCTTTTGAAGAAAGGGAAACATTGGAAATGGGGAGAGGAACAAAAAGTGCATTTGATACATTAAAAATTAAATTAACGGAAACACCCGTCCTGGCTTGTCCTGATTTTAACAAAACATTTACGCTACAGACCGATGCTAGTGAATATGGATTAGGAGCAGTACTCACTCAAGATTTGGATGGGTTTGAACGCGTCATTGCATACGCCAGCCGCCACCTAAACAAAGCCGAGGAAAATTATTGTACAACAGAAAAGGAATGTTTAGCAATAATATGGGGTATCCGTAAAATGAGATCATACTTGGGGGGTTACAAATTCATTGTACTCACTGACCATTTATCACTGAAATGGTTAAATTCTATCGATAGTCCAACGGGAAGACTAGCTAGATGGGCATTAGAACTACAGCAATATAATTTTTCTGTACTATACCGAAAAAGAAACCACAACGTAGTAGCGGATGCTTTATCTCGTCAACCTAGAGTAGTCCTTGACTTAGCCAACGTGGAAGCTACAACCACACCCGAGTGTCCCTGGATAAAAAAGAGAAAGAACGAAGTACGGAAAAATACCCAGACTATATCATCGCACATTGGGTTGAATCGATTAAAAAGTGGCGCTTAATTGATTATTTATAATTGAGTTTTTGTTATAAAATTTGGTACCGGGTGAAAATAGATTAAATTCTAAAATACTTTTAGTTAAAACCGTACTTCTAGGTTAAACACTTTTTCTGTAGTGTTCTGTCAAAGTACAATAATTTTTCGTGTTTTAGCTTAAAGTGGAAAAAGTTGAAATTTAGCAGTTTTCAAGTTCCTTTTTTTTAGTTAAAAGTTTAAAAACGAAACATTTTAAGATGGAACCGTCAACTTCAGGTATTTTGTTACATTTCTAAAAGTTTTTGGTTAAATTTGTTGTTGTTGAAATACCTTTGTTGTTGTTTTTTTAAATGCTCTAAATATAGAGTATTTTTAGTATTTGATGGAATAGAACTAAAAATGCTCGAGTTTGCCTGTTCTAATATTTTTTTAAAATAAAATACACAATTTCAGATTTCATATTCAGGAAAAAAACATTCCGCGTTTAATGCCGTTTTTTTAATATTTTTAATTTTATGAAAAAACTCGTGTGGCTTAAAATTATTGTAAAAATAATATTTTGCCTTTTCTTATTTATTTTATCTGTTACTACTGTTGTTGTTGTTATTGATAATATGTATTATGAAATTAATTAGATATGGGTACGTGAGTGATATGAAGTCACGTTCACGCACTTAAAAATTGCAATCAGTCACGTTATAGCAAACAAATTAGTTTTGAATCAGATTTATATACAATTAAAGTATCGTACACTGAGGGAATTATCTGCATGATATCAATGAATTTTTGCATTAGATCTATGAATTGTCACTGAAATTCGTCCATTGAAACTTTTCATTAAATTAATGCAATTTTTCATAAAAGTTACTGATAAATTCCATATTATTTATTTAAAATTTAATACGACTAATGAAAAAGTTTCATTAAAAATATTTTCATTAAAACTATGAAGCTTTTTCATAGAGTTTAAGAAATTTTTTATTCCTATTGTGAAGTACACTTCATTAGTTTAGTGAAAAAATTTCATTAAAACTCGTCCAAGGAATTCCCTCTGTGTAAGTATAAAATAAACACCGCACTTAATTAAAATTGTTAATTTTTGTTATTATTTACTTACATTAGCTTTACTGATCTCGCGTGATTAATAAAAATTCGTTTCACTCCACATCCCTATTATTATTGGTTGATAATGTATACCCTACAAACAAGTGTAATTATTTTTTCGTTTTTAACTGATTTTATTTCTAATAAGGATTACAAATTTTGTGCAAATATGTGAGTTTATTGAGGAGTAGAGTGTTTTAAATTCAGCCAAGTTGACTTTTCCTGTTGTGGGTTGTAATATTTATGTGTGTTGTGTTGTAATATACATTTTGACCTCTTTGCAATGTGATGCTCTTAAGTTGTTGGAAGTCATGTACATTTTGTTCGGTAATCGGTATATGATAAAAGACAAGCAATTAAAATTTTATAACTAATTACACTGTGAGAAAAATGGTAGGGGTCAGTTATATCGGTAAAAAAGAAAGTTATACGTGTCCCGGCGTTTCGCTGGGTCACCCCTAGGAATCGAGATATATCGATTTGACCTTTGGTGGTCTTTTTTTTTGACATAACTCGAGAACCACTAGTCCGATTTTGCTCAAACAATTTTAAAAATTATTATTATATATAATACTAGCGGGCGCAGCCCGCTACGTTGTTAGCGTGCCTTAAAGTTTAGGGGGGGCTGTGCCACCCCCCCCCCCCCCGACAATTTTTTTAAATTCGCTTTTTATTTAAAGTACAGTTTTTATAATAAAAGCCTTCACCCAGCCACCACAAATAAATAATTCTGCACAACAATGGGTTTAAAATAAATAAATATTTGATCACTTTTTCTCATGAAAGTGGATTGTTAGTAATGAATCCATAATAAATTGCAATATACGTGTGTATGTTAAGATAATTTGGTAAAGTGCGAACTTAGGTAGATAGCGGGCAAAGCCCGCTATGTTGTTAGCGTGTCTTAAAGTTTTTTTTTAATTCCAGTTTTTTTAAAGGTAGACCTGGCAATTCAAGTTAATTCACAAATTCAGTTGGAAAATTTACTGCGTCGGTTTCTTCCACCGGTGCTTCGTTACATGAAGTTTAAATATCGGAATATATAAGTTCCATTCCTTTTCTAAGGTTTTTTCTCTTTTAGAAAATTTGTTTAACTTTTTGGAGAGTATGTTTCAATGCTACATAAGTTTCATATTCCGTGGATAGTGTTTGAACAGGTAATTCCCTCTTCCAATCCATTTGCATTGTCTATAATTTCAATTCCACTCGTTCAACGTTTATATCCATTTCATTCCACTTGTGTAGTGTTTCAATTCCACTCGTTTCCTATTTAGTTTCTTAATTTTAGTGTTTCATATACACTTGTTCTTTAAGTTTTAGGTTTCTAGCTAAAGACGCAGACGTTAAGGGGGGGGGGGGGCAATTTTCCCCTTTTGAACCACCATTTTTACCACGTTCCTGTCCAAAGTCCTAGAAATGCCTTGTCGATAAGTTAGCCCATACTCCAAGGAAAACATATTATATATTACAGGTTTCTAGCCGAAGGGTTCGGTTAGGCCATCAAGGGGGAGAATTACTTCGTTTTTACCCCTCCCGGTAGGAATTTCCAAAAATTCTGTCTTAGAGGACGTCTGCGTTGGAGGAGGAACCTACTACATACATAATTTTAGGTCTCTATATCCAGCAGTTTGGCCAGGCCGTCAAGGGGGAAGTTTTTTTCCCTTTTTACCCCTCCCGGTATGAATTTCCAAAAATACCATCTTAGGGGACGTCAACGTTGGAGAAGGAACCCAAATACCGAATTTAAGATCCCTTGTTCCAGCAGTTTGGCCAGGCCGTTAAGGGGGAGACTTTTCCTGTTTTTGACCCTACCTATAGAAATTTCCAAAACTCTCATCTTAGCGGATGTCTACAATAGAGGAGGAACTTTAATACCAAATTTCAACTTCCTACCTCCAGCGGTTTGGGCAGGCCTTTAAGCGGCACTTTTCGCTTCATTAATCCCCATTTTTGCAATGTCCCTGTCCAAAAAGCACCTTCCCGGTAAGTGAGCCCATACTCCAAGTAACATATGTTTTACATTTCAGGTTTCTAGCCAACTTTTACTATTTGTGCCCCTCTCGGTAGGAATTTCCGAAAATCCATCGACAAGGAATTTCGGCTTCCTAGTTCCACCAGTTCGAGCAGGCTGTCAAGGGGGACACTTTTTCTTTTTTTGTCCCTCCCGGTTGGAATTAGGCTAGAAGAGGAACCTAAGTACCGAATTTCAGCTTCCTAGTTCCAGCAGTTTGGACAGGTCGTGAAAGGGCAACTTTCCCTTTTTGAGCCCCCATTTTATAACGACCCTGTCCAAAATTCAAAAAAGTATCTTTCTAATAAGTTAGCCCTTACTCCAAGGACCCACATTTTAAGCTTCAGGTTTCTAGCCGAAGGGGTTTTTACCGGCCCCCAAGGTGAGGTCTTTCTTGTTTTTGCCCCTCCCTTTAGGAATTTACAAAAATTCCATCTTCGCGGCTATCTGCGATGGATGAGGAACATTCATACCAAATTTCAACTGCATTGCCTAAGCGGTTTGGGCAGGCCGTTAGTGGGGACATTTTTCCCTTTCAACCACCATTTTTACTATGGTTAGTCCTACACCAAGGAATACATATTTAAAATTTTAGGTTGGCCAAAAGGGATTGGGCAAGCCGTCAGGAGGAGACTTTTACCTTATTTCCCCTCCCGATAGGAATTTCAAAAATTCCGTCTAAGCGGACGCCTACACAGAAGGAGGAACTCACATACCGAGTTTCCTTTTGGGATATCCTGTAGGGAATTCCAAAAATACAAACTTAGTCGATGTCTACTACAGTGGAGGAACCTTTATACCAAATTTCAACTTCTTACCACCAGTGGTTTGGGCAGGCACTTGTCCAATTTGTGAGACTGTTTATAGGGAGACTTTTCCCCTTTTTGCCCGTTCCGGTAGGAATTTCCAAAAATCCCGTCTTAGCGCACGTCTATGCCGAATATCAAGAAACCTTGTTTTAGTGGAGATATCCGTGGGGGGAGGAAAAAAAGTAGTTTTTTTGAAATTATATATTGTTTTAAATGGTACTTTTTGGAAAAACGAAATTTTTTGGAAAAAGATACTTTGTTTTTACAAAGTACTTTATTTGTACTTTTTTTGGAAAAGGTATTTTTTTTAAAAAGGTGTTTTTTTTTTGGAAAAATGTATGTTTTTTGGAAAAAGTTACTTTTTTTGGAAAAGGTACTTCTTTTGGAAAAGGAAAATTTTTTTAGAAAAATGTACTTTTTTTTGGGAAAAGGTACTTTTTTTTGGAAAAGATACTTTTTTTGAAAAAGGATTTTTTTTTGGAAAAAGGTACTTTTTTTGGAAAAAGGTACTTTTTTTTGGAAAAAGTTACTTTTTTCGGGAATAGGTACTTTTTTGGAAAAAGGTACTTTGTTTGGAAAAAGGTACTTTTTTTGAAAAAAAGGTACTTTTTTTGAAAAAAGGTACTTTTTTTGGAAAAAGGTACTTTTTTTGGAAAAGGATACTTTTTTTTGGAAAAGGGCACTTTTTTTGGAAAAAGGTACTTTTCCAAAAAGGTACTTTTTTTTGGAAAAAGGTCCTTTTTTTGTGAAAAAAGGTACTTTGGAAAAAGGTACTTTTTTTGTCCCCTTTCTGCCCCTCCCGATAAGAATTTCCAAAAATGCCTACATACCAAATTTCAACTTCATAGCTCCAGCAGTTTGAGCAGGCCGTCAAGGGGGAGACTTTTTCCCCTTTTTGCCCGTCCCTGTAAAAATTTCCAAAACTCCCGTCTTGGTGGATGTCTACGATAGTGTAGGAACCTTTATACCAAATTTCAACTTCCTACCTCCAGCGGTTTGGGCAGGCCGTCAAGGGGGGCCTTTTTCCCCTTTTTAACCCCCATTTTTACAACGTCCCTGTCCAAAATTCCAGAAAGTACTTTCCAGTAAAAAAAAATGTATGAAGAAAAAAATATTTTTTGCCTAAAATATTAAAAAAAAGTAATAAACAAAAGGTTATTGATTTTTATGGTAGCGGTAACAAACATTTATTTTTACCGGCAAATAAAAATCTAATATGACAATATCATATTAGAATTTGGACTTGAGGTAGAAGAATATTCTAACTAAATATATGCAAAACTGTTGAGTATATAGAAAAACGTTATATGAACAGATTAAAGGAATTGTAATTTTTAATTTTTTTTAAATTGTTTGAGCAAAATCGGACTAGTGGTTCTCGAGTTATGTCAAAAAAAAGATATATCTCGATTCCTAGAATTGACCCAGCGAAACGCCGGGACACGTATAACTTGTTTTTGACCGATATAACATTTCCCGTTGGTTTCATCCCATCCCGATTTTGACTGTCGCATAGTGTTATTAATGTTAAATATATATTAGGATCCCAATTAGGCTTTTTCTTTTCCCGGCCTTTTTCATTTCCCGGGAGAGCGGGATTTTTTTCTGAATTTCCCGGGATCCCGGGAATTCCCGCTCATTCGAAAATAAATAAATCCGACATATGTTGTATTGGAAAAACTCGATTTCTAATACAACACCGTCCGACAAAGTTAATTTTTTGGTTGTACCTATGAGAAAATCTACTTAATATATTCTGAAAGCAGTACTAAATATAAAATATCCATGTCTTCCACTTTTTCTAAATCAATTCGTCTAACAGTTTAAATCGCGAATTAATATTGAGGTAATATATTTATATGGAAGGCCGTCTTAATTTTAAAAAACTCTTAGAAATAACTGAATATTAATTCGCGTTTTAAACGGTTAAAAGAATTAATAAAGACAAAGTGAAAGACACGGGTATTTTATTTTCATCTCTTCTTTTAGGACATATTGGAATTGACCAGTTTTATAGCCAGAACCAAGATCGATTTTTTACTTAAACATTTCTTAAGTATGGATTCCAAAAATTTCTATTTCTAGATATATTGTTTCTATGGAGATTTTCAGAAGAATTCGTTTAGAATTATTTTTATAAAAAAGTTTAAGAGAGTATTTTTCACACAAATTTTTAGGTAAATTGGTTTAAATCTTTTTATAAAAATAGAAAATAAAATATTATTAAATAATTTTTTAACTTTAATTGGTATTTTTTGATAAGAAATTTTTAAAAATAAATTCCCAGCCAGCAATTTCGGAGCGCTCATAAATAAGATACTTAAATGGCTCATAGAAATGATTATTGTTTTTTTGAAAACACTCTTTTTTTGGTAGAAAATATGAACCCTCAGAAAACAACCCAAAAAGTTGTCTTTACCATCTAAAAAGCTGTCTCAAAATGAGGGTTAATTTTTCGGACTCAAAGAATATTCCACAATTTTTTAATATTATGAGGAAAATTTGGATTTTATAAGTTATTTTTTCTGAGTCATTTCTGAGTACACAGGGGACTCTTTTGGACGGACCACTTTCATAGGAAAAAGTGGATAAATGTTTATGTTTTTTTTATGAGTCATTAATGATCATCTTTGTTTGCTTGGTTTATTAATTTTCATAGTTGCATTTTAAATTAACATATAAAAAATCCAAAATAATTTGAAAAAGCATCTGATGCATTATTTAAAAAATATAAATAATTTTTAAAAAATACAATTAAAATAAAGGAGTATCAATTGAAATTTAAATGAAATTATTTGAAGTAAAAAACACTCAAATTACTTACATCAGCTGAAAATACGAAAATAGGAGTTCATCAGCAATTTACAGCCCCATACACACCACAGGAAATCCTACAGAAAGGGCTAACCGCAGCACAAAAACGTTTATTTCACAGTACTCCAATCATCAACACAATAAATGGGATGAAAAGCATCCAGAAATTATGTTAGCAATCAACACCAGTGTGTCAGAGTCAACGGGATATTCTCCAGCATACCTAACACAAGGTCGAGAACCTCGTTTACCGAAGGCACTTTATGATGAAGTCACCGTTGGGACAGGAGCTAGAAACCCAAGTCCTGATAAAAGAGCTAACGAATTAAAGGAAATCTTCAAAATAGTCAGAAGAAATTTGACGAGGGCCTCACAGGATCAAAGACGATACTATAACTTACGCCGAAGAACTTGGAAACCCAAGACCGGTGATTTGGTCCTAGTGCGTCAACATCCACTGTCGAAAGCGGTTGATAGTTTCACGGTTTAACTTGCACCAAAATATGGGGGTCCGTATGCGATTAGCTAATATGTGTCACCAGTGAGACTCGTACTGCCCATTTTAACCTTAAGAATACTAATTCCATTCCCTAACTAATATCTTTTTTCTCTTTTTTTTTATTTTGTTTGGTCTCGCTAAGATATACTGGAGAAATAAAAAGAAAAACAAAACAGCAAGATGGCAGATAGATATGCAGAGTCGGCATAAAAATTCCGAAAGAACTCGGAAAGAGAACAGGCAAAAAGAAGACGCACGTTGGTTATTGACGACGATGATATACCTACAACTAGCACCGGAAGACGGGGAAAATATGCCCCAACAAAGGACTCGAATCACTCTAAGGCATCCCAGAACAAAAAACGCAAATATGCCACCGTGTATCGCATGGCAACGCAAAAAGGTGCTAGTTCCAAAATTGTGACGAAAAAAAGGTGCTAGTTCCGAAAATATTGTGAAGAAGGATGATGAAAAAACAACGACATCCAAACAACCATCAACGTCATCCAAACAAGCTCAAAGGTCATCCAAACAATCATCAATAGCATATAAATTGTCACCAAAGTCAACTAAACCAACAATACCTTAAATGTCAGCCAATCACAACAAACATCGACATCCAACCAACCATCAACGTCATCCAAACAGTCACCAAAATCAATCGTACAAACAACGACGGCTAAAATACCACGAAACCGAGCCTCCTCTCAACAACCAGTCTCACCACCGAACCCAGATACACAAACCCCACCACAACCAGAAGACAATCCAACTCCAGCATTACAAAAACTAATAATAAATATACACACACGTTCTACTCCTTTACCACCAGAAAGGGGTGTAGCTTCATTTTCAACAAAACTATCGGTGGCTGAGCCGATTGACGAGTATTTCACTCCAATAGAACAAAACCCTTCCACCGCTTCCTCACCACCACCGGCACCATATATATCATTGTCCCCATATACCCAGAAGACCTTCCCAAGAACTTTGGCGAAGACGTTTTTCAGTCTAACACATCACCGCATACAATCTCAGCAACCTGATATTCCCCGTTTTCACAATACGAACTTCTGAATCCGGAAACGCCATCACCGGGTCAGAATAAGTTCTACCGATCACCAACGCCAGGAAGACCAACGAAGGGGAAGAAGACGAAAAGTCACAGATAGTTATGGGGAGGCACGCCCAAAACTGGATAAGGAAGAACATGGAGACGATTGGAGTTATGAAAATAACACTAATGTTTGAAGAAGCTTTTGGACTGACTGGAGGAGAATGGATCTGGGGAAATGATCCTCTTGTGGTGGAGACACGACGTTCGTTTCTCGGTTGTTTTGATCGAACAACAATGCTACGTCCACCATCACCATCCTCACCTTGGTCACATTCGTCGTTAAACTCTGAATAAACCAAATATCATTCTCCAACGCCTCCAAGCAGAAAAGGCTACTGTAGCCTGGATTTCAAAAATCGTAAATATCGTTACATGGGTTATCCTTGTTATGAAGGAACCTTAACGGTAAAAATTGTAATCCCAACCGCCAAAAGAGTAGAAGAGATAGAAGGCTCGAAACCCCATGGACCACAAAAACCAGATAACACCAGCTCCCCAGGCTCACCAGATAATTTGTGCGATGAATATGATAGGGACATATTGATGAGTAACAGTAATTTTACCACCCCAACCAGTCTCTCAGAAAGTTCTGATTCATCGCCGCTGTCTCTACTAAATAGTCCACAATTCAGCCCGCTCAAGTTTGAGGATATTAATCTGTCCATGGAGACAACGCCAGAAGTCATTCAACCCACGGAGTCAAAATTGGCTCCAAATTTGGGTATATCCGCATCATCTTCGTCACATTTATCGTCGTTGGTCACACCTAAAAGAAGATCTAAATGCACAAGTCGACAGGTCAAGTCGCCTTATATAAAACATCATGTTGACGATGATGAGCCAGAGCTAGCAATAGAACGGCTTAATCTCCGGTTACAATCATCCGAGATGCAACATACCACAACTGTCGCAAGACCATCTGCACAACAACACAATGATGATGAGTGCTTAATTACCGACATACCACCCACTCTTAAACACATCATTAAGAAAGCGCTACAAGATAAACCGGGAAAACAACTCGGTTTCAAAAGGGCGATTGAAGGACAATGCTATCAGATAAAAATTTCCCGATCTGGTACAGTCCGCGTATTTCTTTTAGGCCCGTGAAGAGGGGAAGTATTGAGACGACCAAAAGTCATTATACTCGTTTTGGGTGCTCAACGGTTAGAAATTTCTTTTTTTTGTTGTATTAGAAAACCTGAAAATTTTTAATTTAACTATGTAAACATAATGAAATATCTTTTTTATATAGAATCTGTATTTTGTTACCTTTATCTAACCTTAACATATATATGAAATGAATTCCTGCCTTTATTGAAATTCTCTACTATTATTTTGTTCTCCACTGTAAATTGAATTGAATTTTAGTATAACGTAATGGCAACACCATGAAATTAACTACTACCCCAATACAACACTATAACGTAGGTTAGTTGCGAAATATTACCACTGAGTAATGGTTACAGCTGTGTTATTTTCATATGTTAGTGTGTCTGTGTGTAACCGATCAACAGTATAAAAGGCTGCCTGTTGAATGTTTTGAGTTAGTTAGCCAGCGGACGGCCACAAGGTAAGACCTTATTTAATTGATAGAAAGTTTATTTCTTCACTTGAATATATCTTCTCAGTGGGAACGAAAGTGGCTGCTTCTTCAGCGATCTTGCACAAGTTAGAAAGTTTATTTCTGCTCCGACTTTTATATCGCTTTCACGAATTTTGCTCACGAGTTAGAAAGTTTATTTTTGCACTGACTCTCACACCGCCCCTCGACTTAACATATCGCTCCGGAGTTAGAAAGTTTATTTCTCCTCCGACTTTTATATCGCTCCCCGGAATTACGCTCCCGAGTTAGAAAGTTTATTTCTGCTCTGACTCTCATACCACCCCTCGACTTAACATTACGCTCCCGAGTTAGAAAGTTTATTTCTGCTCCGACTTTTATTACGCTTCACCGAATTACGCTCCCGTGTTAGAAAGGTTATTCTGCTCTGACTCTCAATACCGCCCCTCGACTTAACATTACGCTCCCGAGTTATAAAGTTTATTTCTGTTCTGATAACTTTTCCTGTTGATACACTGAGAAGATTTATTAACAGACATTGAAAGTTGTAATTTTTCCTCACTAGAATTATCGTAAGGTAATCCAAGGGGAATTCTCTTTTATCACGTGGAGAGGCTGTGAGGACGATTTTTTTTACACACATTTTTGTTTGGGAGTAAATATTTTGTCATCACTAAAGTTTATCGTTTTAAAATTTGTTTGAATTTCAAATTTCAATTTAAAATTTAATCAGGCTTTTCAGTACGTGTCATAGACATAAAAATTTTCCTTCATTCGGAAAAATAAAATTGTGTAAAAAGATGCAGATTGGCTTGTGTGATTTGTGCGTGGCTTTTGTCGGTCTTTATAAAAGGAAAGATTTATTTTAAAGAATACTGATTCTTCCAATTAATCGGTAAGGTTTTAATACGATAGTAAATAATTTCTAGCGGAATCTGTCATCAATTGCTCTATTTCGAAAATCGAAAATTTGCATATGAGACTTCGAGACAAACAGTAACCAAATCATCAATACATTTGTATAAAGTTTTATTGAGTCCCAGTTACAACGTAAAAATAACCCTCACAATCAGGAAAATTTTAAAGAACATTGAAAAGTTGTTCAAAATAACTTGGCACAAAAAGAAAAATTTTTTTTGATTAACTACGAGCATTGTTATTGTGCAAACAATAGGGAGAGCTATATTTATTTGAAGATGTCGATATTAGGAAAATTACTACCACATACTAAAAATTATTTAAAGTTAATCGGAAAATGTCAACTCTCTTCAAATTTCCATTCTCTTTAAATTTCAACTCTCTTCAAATTTCTAATCTCTTAAAATTTCAACTCTTAAAATATCTATTCTATTAAAAATTGCTACTTTCTTAAAATTTTGAGCATATTCAGTATTAATTTTTTTTTATTTTAATTTATCATATTTTTTTTTGTATATTTTATTATCTAAAAATGCTAAATACTCAGCTAATATTAATTAAAATTCACATATTCACTCCCTCTCTTCACTGATGATTCACTCCATTTCTCTCAATTTATACTTCAAATTATTCTCACCATATCCTACTCACATATTTGAATACATCAAGTAATATTTCAAAATGGTAACTGCAAGAAAAGTCTCTAATCATCAGGCGCCTGCTGTTCACGAGAAGAGTTGCATGTAAGTCAAATTTTATTTTTTTTATACTTAATACCTAACCTTACATAGTTTCTCACATTGAATGGAATGATAACCAAGAATAAGTTTTTTTTTTATATATAATAGACTCAATTGCATAAAACAGGGTTACCATTGAACCTTTGTAAATGAAATACAAGGTATTCTCGTTTATCATTATACAATTCAAATTAGTAATTGAAATATTTATACACTTAATAATTAATCCATATATGACTTTTATTTTCAAATAGAAAAATAAGAATTTTGCTTTTATTTAAGTCGTTACATAATTTTCTTTAATATACATTTCATAAATAGGGCATATTGATTTTTTTTATTGTAATTTATCTGTGGATTTTTTTTTATTTTTTTTTTTTTGTTTACAATGATTGTTTTTTTTTATAAATTATTTTTAGTCCTAATAATCTTTTTTCTAAATAAATGGTATTTAAATTAAATATGGATATCTAAATTTCCTTTTATTCCACGAAAAGTTTAGGATTAACAGATAGGTATAGGGTTAAGTGGGCTCACTTGAAACTTTAAGTGGTTAGCATTGGTTGGGAGGGTGCCAGATAACAAAGGGCTAATTTCACCTTGCTTCTTCGCATTATATATTCACACGTATATTTTTTTGTTTTGTTTATTTCCTTAATTTTTTTTGTGTGTTCATTTGGTTTTGATTTTTTTAATGTCATCTAAATAAATTTTGGTAGATTTTTTTGTTTTTTTTGTTGACATGGAATAATTTAATTAGCTACCTACTTTAATATATTATAGTAATGTGCTCGGCCTACCTTTAAGGAGAGCGAACACCCCCCACTTTCACTGAGCACGGTCGGTTCGGTCAAACCCAGTTCGCCTTCCTTTACCTGCTAAAGCAAGCAAGAAATTAAGTACTCATCCTTCGTGATTGGACCAAGGACCGTTTTTCCCCCCTCTGGCTAAGGTTGTGTGTTCGTGTTAAATATCGTATGTGTCGTGTTGTGAATAAAGGAATAAATAAATTTTATAACGTTAACCGAAAATTTAAAGTGTTTCATCTCTCTTCGTCAAATATAAATGGTTTGCGCATACTGAGGAACCATTTCTTTAAGAATTGTAGCCTGCAAGAAATTGAAATACACAATAAAAAATTACAACTTTTGCATCAAATTTGAAAAAACGGTATATTGAATGCTCCATAGCAAGGCAAAGATGTACAAACGTCACCAAGACTGGTTATTAAAGGAAATAATTTTTGAGAGTTCATCTACAACTGCCAACGAAAGTGGAAAAATGGGTCGACCAGCAAAACCAATTGACGAATGTAGTGAAAGATCTTGAAGGCGCAAGCTGGAGAATATCAATGAAGAAATTTCTCGAAGAATTATTAAGGATTCATTTTTTTCACCAAATTCAACCAACACAAAATAAGAAAAATAAAATTTAAATAATTGAAAAAATAGTAGAAGAGAGCCCAAGGCGAACAAAGAGGATTTTGAAAAGCATTCCTTCTCCACTTGAAGACAAGAAATTTACTCCAGAAGAAGCGTTCGCCCTATTTTTGGAATTGTGGAAGCGAACCAATGAAAAGAATTGTGGGATTTGCCCAAAGTATCGAGATGCTTACCTTCACAATCTGCTATAAGTGTCACTTCAAGTTCAGCAGAAATAAAATTGCAAGATCTCCTTGAACATACTACAGAACGATTGCTAAATACGCTTGATACTGATCATTTAAAAAAATATTGGAAATGTCAGCATTACTTTAATTTCTAAATGGGGATGTGATGGATCCTCTGGTCAGAAACAATACAAGCAATTTAATGCCGAAAATTCATCAGATGCTAATTTGTTTATGGTATCTTTCGTTCGATTGCGCTTAACATAAATTTATAGCGGCTCAGAGTATGGAAAAATGAAATTCCTTCTTCAACAAAGTATTGCAGACCAATAAAATTTTCATTCAAAAAGGAAACCAAAGATGTCATAACTGAAGAAGTTCAAAAATAAAAGATCAAATTAAAAGACTTCATTGAAGTAAATTTTAAAATGTGTCTCACAATGATTGATGGAAAAGTTGCACAAGCTTTAACCGAAACAAAGCCATCGTCAAGCTGCATTATATGCCAAAAAACATCAAGTCAATTAAGCCAACCCCCACCACAAAACGATAGTTTCAAGGAAGGGAACAAATAATTCAAGATAATATGCTACCAATAGGAGATCTATCTGAAGAAGCGAAAGAACAAAGACTACAGATTGTTTCGCGAGCACAACACAAGAAAAATGTCCAGATGTTGCACTAATGAACAGTGTTGCCATTTCAGTGCTTTTCGGGTATTTTTTGGTGCTTTTTTCCTTCCCGTACCCGGTGATTTTTTACAAATACCCGTTTATAAAAAGCGGGTATTTGCAGTGCTTTTTCAGATTTCTGGCAGTGCTTTTTGTACAGTTTATATTTTTGGTATTTGTTCTCCTTTCTTCAATTTTTCTTGAATTTTCTGTCAAAGTTGAAAAAATAATACGAAATATACAAAAAATACATTTTTTCACAATGTTTGTAGTACAATTTTAAATAGCAACTTCGTTATATTTAAACTTCAAAGTTTTGAAATATTAGTTTGGTGCTTTTTACCCCTTTTTTGGTTATCTTTTGAACCTCTTTTACACGATTTTACAAAGGTAAAATGTGTTTTTAAAATCTTGACTTAAATTTTTAAAAAAATTATTATCGTGCTTTTTTACCCCATTTTTGGTAAATTTTTACCCGTTTTCAAAATGCTCACGGTGCTTTCTTGCCTTCAAGAGTTGGCAACACTGCTAATGAAGACCTTATCACTATTTTGTTGTGCACTTCAGATCCATATATGTGCGCGATTTAATAAAAACCACGTACAGATTGAATGTTTGTAAGACACTGAAATTCTTTATTTGCTTAAATTCTTTATTTGATAATAATTAAATATGAAAAAATATCATACAAACACACTAAACAAAATGTAAAAAATAATGAAATGAACTTTTGGAATGACAGAAGCATTAAAAAACGAAATTTTTTAATCTAATGTAAACATGTTAAAACAAGGCAGGAAAAGTAGAAAAGAATTTATGTTAAGTAGGGCATACACGTTCAATATTATTGATAAATTTTTGATTGTTGGCAAATTAATTGAAGGTCTGTACCCTGTATTGAAAATTTATCAATTAAATTGAATAATGCGAAATGTTTTGGATTTTTGTTTTTCAATTTAATATTATTGAAAAGTGTGTGCCCAATATTGAAATGTTGGTCTTTTAAATTTGTTTTTTTTTTGTTGTTGGAAAATAAAGAAATGAAATTAACAGAACATATAAACTATTGCAAAATAAACAAATAATCACTATAAACATGGTTTCATTTTAAAATCCGCTAATTTTTGCAATTTTTTTAGGATTGAAAATATTGATCAATTTTAATTTCATTTGTATTTTTCTAATAACATTGAAAGTTTCAATAAAATTTAAATAATTTATATTGACCGTGTGTGCTCGGCTTTTTATCACGGTTGTCATATATAAGGTCTGATAAGATAAATTAGCAGAGCGGACATTTCAATTTTGCAACAAGTTTTGGTGTTTATTTTTCACTTTAATTATTTGTAATTTCATGCACTTTTATTATAAAAATTATTAAAGTTCTAGAACAAGAATTTGCTTTATATATATTTTTGTGGATAGCATGTCGAGAGCGTAGAATACAGTTAAAAAATATGCTTATATTTTTAAATTTTAGCTTAAGGTTTAGTCTTAATATATTTTTGGGTAAAATTTTCTCTATACAAACACAACGAAGCCTAACATATTGCAATGATTGATAATTTGGGACCTGTGATTAGCGGCAATAGAATGTTTAATTCTGTTTTGAATGGATCGGGTTTAAAGGTAGCACAGTTGAATGCTCAAAGTCTTGTACCAAGCCAAAGATCAACTAAGTTTGATGAAGTAAATAATTTATTTCTAAACAGTATTATAGATGTAATTGGAGTCTCTGAAACATGGTATACGAAAAATGTTACAGATAGGTCAGTTAGTATTCCGGGTTATAATATTCATAGAATCGATCGTGAAATAAGAAAGGGGGGTGGTGTATGTTTATACGTATCTCAAAAATTCAAATCTCGCGTAGTTTATGAGAAAATGGTAGAGCGTGTATTTGAAAGCCTCTTTATAGAAGTAATGCTTGGATATGGTCAATCCATTTTAATTGGTGTTGTCTATTTACCGCATCGTAATTTTAATGTTTGTGAAAATGAAATTTGTGATATAACTTCGCAGTACAGTAACGTAATTGTAATGGGAGACTTTAATGTCGATATATTTTCTAGGGCTGAAGAAGTTCATAATCTTTGTAACCTCTCTTCTCTGTCCGTGGTTCACAATCGCAACCTACTCAATACTGTGATGATAGGCGTAGTACGTCTCTTATTGATTATTTTTTGGTATCTAATATTGAAGATGTGACACACAAGGGGCAGCTGCCCGCTTTGAATTCGAATCATGCTTTAATATGTATATCTTTAGATCTGGCAACTAGCGCAGAAAGCGAAAGTATTTTCTACAGAGATTATAAATCCTTTAATCTTATTCTATGTGTTTCAGAAATAAGGTCTCTTGATTATTTACCTATATATGAAAGTCACATGCCTGATATACAAATATCATTTTTTAATGCCATGATTTATGATTTGTTTGATAGTCAAGTCCCCTTACGACAATTTAAAAAGCAAAATTCTTTTAATTGGATGAATCATCCTGAAATTAAAGTTGCTAGGGATAATAGAGATTTGGCTTTCCGGGCCATGCGTGAGAATTGATCAGAAGATACTGTGAGAGCTTACTGCACGTTACGAAATAAAGTTAAATCTACCATTCGGAAAATAAGAAGAATATCTTATATAAATTCGTTTGGGAACTGTAATCAACAACAAATGTGGAAAAGATTGCGATCAGTCGGAGCCTTGGGGGACAATCCAGTTAATTCAGTAATTGATCCGAATGTTTTTAATGAATATGCTAGAATGCCACCAATATTGGGTCCTACGATATCATTTGATCAAAATGTACGTGATAATTCAACCGGTTTTTCCTTTAGAAATGTAAATGAAATGGAAGTGTTAAATGCAATATCAAGGCTAAAATCAGATGCTCTGGGTGCAGATATGATACCTTTAAAATTCCTCAAACTAATTTTTCCTGAAATAGTATCTCACTTTACGTATATCATTAACTTATGTATAACAAGATCTTATTTCCCTTTGGACTGGAAAGTTGGTAGAGTTGTTCCCATACTTAAGGTTAAAAATCCGAGTTTAGAAGATGACTTTCGTCCTATTACAATTTAACCTGGTGGTTCAAAGATATCTGAGATGTTATTGAGAGATCAAATGCAGTCGTTTTTAGATGAAACTAGTATTATCAGTTCATATCAATCGGGATTTTGGAAAGGCTTTAATACGTCAACCTTGATGTTAGATATTGTAGTCTATTCGGTCGCAATTAGATAGGCATTTGGTAAGTGTGTTAGTGTTTTTAGATTTCCGAAAGGCATTCGACTCCTTGTGTCATGAACTATTAGCTAGAAAATTGATTGATCAATTTGATTTTAGTATGTCGTCTAGTAAACTTTTATATTCTTTTCTAAAAAACCGATCACAATATGTTAAAATTGGAAATCAATGCTCTGATCTGATCTGAGGTGTACCTCAGGGATTCATTTTGGGGCCAATGCTTTTCTTGTTATATATTAATGATATATTTACTATTTTTTCTACTTTTAAGTGCTACACTTACGCGGATGACATTCAGTTGTTAGGAAGCTCTCAATCTGATAACTTAGTGGCATTTGAGAGGAATATTAATACTGATTTAAATGAAGTTTGTAACTGGTCTCGGGAAAATTTCTTGGACCTTAATCCTGCAAAATGTAAAGTTATGTTTTTTTTCAGGACACACATATTGTCAACTTAATATTTTCTTAAATGGGGAGCGTATTGAGTCGGTTAATAATTATAAAACGCTTGGCTTCTATATTGATAATAAATTAGATTTTTCCCGGCATATTAACTCTATTATATCCAAGGTGTCTTGGACATTATGAAGGTTATATAATATGAGTTGCTATTTGCCACCTATGATAAGGCGCCGAGTAGGAGTAGCTCTTTGTCTCCCATTGTTTTTATATGGTTTAGAAATTTATAGCTGTACTTCTCGAGATAACGTAGCGAGACTTAAAGTATGTTTTAACAGGGTAGTTAGATACATTTTTGGTTTTAAAATACGAGAACATGTGTCGGCTTTTCGAATGCAATTATTGGGATATGACTTTGATGATTACATAAGCTCTCGTCAGATCATTTTATTTTTTAAAATTATTAAGTACAATTGCCCTTCATACTTAGCTAACAAATTTGTCTTCGGAAGTTCTACTAGATCAAGTTCGATCGTTTATCCAATGCATTCAACTCTTATTATGGATAGGTCGTTTGTGGTAAAAGTGGGGAGATTATGGAATGAGGTAATTCTGTATGAAGAGAGAAGATTTTCGCAGACTGTAGCACAATTTGAGAATACATTTAAGACAAATATTTGAATAAAACTTGTCGCTAGTATTAAATTTTTTTTTAGTAAAAAGTTTCGTTTACTACTTATATCGGAATCTGATTCTTAAACTCGAATTTAGGATTCATGTTGCTGGTCATCGTTTTTGCGGTCAAGTTGTGTTTGTATAGAGATAATTGGGGGGAATTAATAATAATGAAATTGTTACATATTAAGTTTTTTATAATTATGTATATTCAAATTTATCAAAATATTTATATATAAAAATATGTGTCAAATTTTGAAATTAATCTGCAGCTATTTGGCCCTGTGGGCTTACAGCTTGCGTGTAAATAAATAAAATAAATAAAAATAAATAATAACTAAAAATCCTTAAAACTAAACTTACAACTAAACTACCTGCATATGTCCTGATGACATGCGTACATCATATACCTAAGTGTGTGTATTTCCATGAAATAAACCCTTATTATCACTGTGTCCTTCATTTGTTTACCTGGTGTGATATCCCAAACAAACAGTAATTACTGATAATTATAATCCATGTGTTTATAACATGGAATATCCATAATTATCAGTGGGTAAAAAAGTACGGATCATTAGGATTTTCCAAATAATCCTTATATTGAAAACGCATACACAGGTAAAAGAAAACCTTATCTATGCCTAGCTTACACACACTTAGTAATTGCCAATTATTCCCCATTCACGTAGATCTAAAAACAAAAACATGTTTAATGGATTTAAACAATCTGCCGGGGAAAGTCAAACATAGCATCTACCCTCTAGTAGTTTTTCTATAGTATCTTATCGCTAAATTGCTGCACGTTCCACTTGGGCGAATAACGTGGACATCTCTTCAAATGTTAACTTAGCTTCGCCGATTTCACTCCCATATTCTTCCAAAGTGAGGAGCTCCTGGGGGAATAAAGTGCCAATTTATAATTTCAGCAGCTAAAACTCCCGCTATTGCCATTTTCCTTGGATCACCAAGTTCGCAATCCGCTTTAAATGGCAATTTTACCACAAATCGATCTTCTTCGTCCAATATTGTTGTTGTTGCAAAAACATTTTGACAGCAATAATCGTCTTCATTATTCGAACTATCTTCGGCGATTTCTTCTAATTCCCAAAAGCGTTTTATACCTTTCCTCATAGACATCACTACTTTATGTTCTGAACATGATATATTTAGCACTTCGGAGATTATCCAGCCTAAAGTTGTTTCTTATGCTAATAGCTTTCCTTTCTTTGCCACTCCAACAATCACTATATCCTGATAGAGCTCCACGCCTATTACGACATCAATTCTATCCGATATGCAGAAATTGGTATCAGCTAAACAGTAGTTGTTCCATTTACACATATCTTCTTTAAATGATTTTTCTGGAAGGGCCGATGTCACCGTACTAACTACCAGTGCTTTCGAACAGTGTCACTTTTAAACCTTGGACTTATAGCGATTTCAACCTGTGCCTTAGACACCCCAACCATCGTATCAAACATACCATATATTTCCGTCCTTATTTTCTTTCTAGGCAATTGTTGTGTTTTGTGCGCCTGGATCAATTAATGCCCTTAAAATTATCTGCTCACCAAGGGCAGACTTAATTTTTATCTGCGCTGATGCCAACAATTTAAGTGATGCACTATCTCGTGTAACCATATTTGTAGACCTCTGAACTTCTTGTTGATCTGGTTTTCTTTTATCGAACTCTGTATTATGCAACATAGCATTATGTTTTCCTCCACATTTGCCGCAGCTGTTTTTGTACTTATAACATTTTTTATATGATTTGTGTGATAAACATATTTCACACAGCTTCTCCTTTACCCAGCTTTTTCTTGAGAGTAGAGGTAGGGCCAAGAATTCTCTACATTCCTCTATACTATGGCTTGCCATCGAACACTATTTACAACTTAACTGCATATTTTGAAAGGAGTTCGAATATCTTGTAGTAGCCTTTACCGGAGCGCTGCATCTTTTTTGGTTTTAATTGCTTCTTGAGCTAAATATTGTCGCTCTAAGAAACTCATCACATCTTCTAAGGTTTGTATTTCTTTGGTTTTTTGCACACTTTGCTCATACCAAACCAAAACTTCAAAGCTTGTAGACATTCAGTTGTTGTATCTAACAACTTCTTTATACTAGCCACGTCTTGGCTATTTATGCTTGGCTGATCGAATAGCTTATCTACTATTGTTGAAAACAGTAATCTTCTATTGTCAAATCTATTCTTAAGTATTGTCCAAGCCGCTTTATAGTTTTCATCAGTTACCTTCAGGTGCTGAATCATAAGGCCTGCATCTCCTTTCACAATAGTTTTCAATCTGTATAGCTTTTTCACATCAGGTAGAGGCTTTGCATCCACCATTTGTAGAAACAAGTCATGGAATGCTGGCCACTCATTTATAACGCCAGTAAAAATTGGAATTTTTACACGTTCCAATTCTGTCCGTGATGTACCAGCTATATTTTTCCTCTGATCAGCCTTCAATGCCAACTTTTCAATCAAGGCATCATATTCGTGCCGTACTGAAATGTAGTCATCGTGAATATCGTCATATTCAGGATCTTCTATCAAAACGTCATACAGCTTCTTCAAATCCTGAAACTCCCTCGTTATCACTTGTCTTCTTACTTCGATTACCGATTCTGACAATGATTCTAGAGTTTCATTTATTGTCTAATTTTTTAAATGCGGTCCACGCCTCCTCTATCGTTGCACCATATGATGTCACCTTTTCACTCTAGATTTCTTGGACATCAATTTTCGGTAGCACGATGGATATCTTATTTGAAGATTCTTCAACTGTTCCATAACCTTTTCTATTTTGATCATTTTTTCTCTTCTATTCCGACGGATGAACTTCGTTTTTTGATAACATATTTTCAATGACACAGTTGGGAAATCAAATAATAATAAATTTATTTTAATACTACATTTATACTTGTGCAAAAACCACCTAGTTTTTGCACAAAACTAGTTTTGATTGTTTTTTTGTATGAGTTTTGACAAGTTAAAAACTTCAAGAGCCAAAAACCAGGTAGTGTTTGCTCAGGTATAAAAGTAGTATAAAGGACTTTTGAACTTTTTTTACAAGAATCAACTTTTGAGTTGTTTTTAATTTATCGTTTATATAATTTTAGTTAATAAAAATAAATGAATTCACGACTATAGATGACTTATTTTCAGTTTAGTTGTAAAAAGTCACTATAATACTTTTTTTTATTTTTTTTAACAAATTGAAACATTTTTTTATAAAATTTTTTTTACCATATTTTTTCTAGCATATTTTTTTAGTTTTTAGCATTTTTATGAAAAAAATCTAGCATTTTTTCCTAAATAAGTTTTGGTAACACTGCTCACGTTATTCTTTTATATATGTGACAGCGCATAGAGAAAGGGACCTAAGGGTAAAAAAATTTTTTTTTTTTTTTTTGTGGACACCATCTGATCATCGAATGAGACCGATCCCATGCTCTCCTGACCATAGGTCCCTTTCTATCCTTAGGTCCCTTTCTATTTTGCGCGTCACATATAGAGATTTCAATCTATGGATACATTATTATCCTTACAGACTAGCAACTTAAAACTAAAAAAATTATTATAATAACAACCCGAGTAAAAAAATTATATATGGGTGAAATCAAAAAATGTGATAAGTTTTTGGGCCAAATTTGTGAGAAGCAAAAAGTGTTAATATTTCGGTTTTTTCTTAATGGAATCAGTAAGTTTAGTAATTATAAACCTAATTGCAAAAAAATTCTTCTACAAGTTGTCGCAATAACTTTTTTTTGCACAATTTTAATTTTTTTTGTGGTAACGAAGTTTACATTTTCACAAACAAAAGATATAACAAAAAAAATTGCGTACGAATTATCTTCAATTTATTAGTTTTTCGTTTTTGGGTTTTCAACATGCTTTCCAATAATATACAATTTGTGTGTATCAAAATGGCGGTTTCGCAAATAAAAATAAAATTCATTCCGCGAAAAATTTTTTATTTATTTTTTTTAATTTTGTATTTTTGGTCCTTTTAAATGCTTCTCAAAAACATAAAATTTTTTAAAATCCTATCCGCGGTTGCGAAGTTTCAAAATAATATATTAAAAACATAACATTCGCGATCAAAAAATTCTTAAATTGTGTGAAACAAATTTAATTTGTCAAACTAATGTCAGTAATGGATCGAAATATTGATTCCAAACCAATGAAATCAAAATCAATCGTTTTTCGCTCCAGCAGTTTAGGGTAAAAAACTGATATCTTTTTTTGATTTGATGCAAAATTATCGGTTGAATCATCTTTTGACGCATAAATATTAGTTGAATCACCTCTGTTTATGGTTATTTTAAACATTTACCTACATTTTTTTAATGCAATCTGATGCAAACAATTTTGGTTACGGAGTTTACATTTGGTTACTTTTTTCGTTTTCTTTCAGAAACGCTTTGTCAGAATTTTCTTTCCGAAACAAACTCGTATGATGCCTATAAGGTGAATCCAAATATGCCATTGTTTTTCTTAATCGTTAAATGGATTGCTGTAAAAATTAGGAACGGAGTTTACAACATTTTTTCAAATCCTATTAAAGACATCCTTTTTCATCTCGAGAATGTTACATACTGCAGAAAAACTTCAAGTCTGTTATACTAGATGATTACTTACAGTCCAACGATCATTTGACTATAAATAATATTATACTTATCCCAATATAATTATTAAATAACTCCAAAATTCTGTTGTATGCTTTTTTATCAAAAATTATGACGAAAAATCGTTACAAAGTTGAAGTCGTGTTAGCAAAGATATATGAAAATGTTTGTAAAATGTATTAATTTTTATTAAAAACGTCACTTTTCCTCTTCACAAAATTTCTTACAGTCATTAGTTATTAAAATATATGCTATTAAAGTTAAAAAACCTTATGAGTTACTGGTTACGGAGTTTACATTTGGCCTATAAAATTGGTCACAAATTTTATGTATTGACAAAAAAACTGGTCAGATTGTTATAAATTTTGTAAAACACGTGACAATTCGCTGATATACACTCGTGCTCACGAAATTAAGTCAATTCAAGTTTTTTTTTAATTTTATTGTTGTTGCCTTTCTTTTTAAAGAACAAAATAGTGGCTAAATTCGCCACGAAAGGCAAGGAGATGGTTCAGAAAATTATACAGAATTTTAACGTAATGTTTGTTTTTTCATCTTGTCACTTGTTTTAAGTGGGCGTGGCTTTCAACGAAAAATTTGCGATATCAACCTTTTATCAAATTACATAGTAAAATTTAGGCAGAACTGATCGGTTCTGTACAAACTGTATATTTTTGAAATTCCTATAAAATTTCCTTAAGTCTTGCATTATTTTTATCTTCAATTAGTCGCCAGACTTAAAATTGCAGCACTTTAAACATGACCAAATTTTTCCTTGTTTTTAGCGATTTTTAATAAAGTTAACAGCACTGAAATTTAAAAAAAAAAAACGTAATAACTGGAGAACCGTATGCAAATTTGACTCCAAATTTCAAGTACGATACGCTTGTTACAATCGAAAGAAAAAAAGTATTTTTTTATTAATTTTTTTTTTAGATTTTAGAGTTTGTTTATTTTTTAGTACACTTTTTTGGTAATTTCAACAGATTGATTTTAAATTACAGTTTACAACAATTTACTGAAATTTAGTAGTTGCAACTAATTATTTATACCAATTTCATTGTACTAAAATTATTGATAATTAGTAAGTTTTTTAACTGATTTTAGGAAATCGATTTTAAATTGCAGTTTACAACAATTTTGCTAAAATTTAGTAGCGACTACTAATTTTCTCTACTAATTTTGTTGTACTACAGATCAGCAGACATGTGTTGCTAAAATTAGCAAAAAAATACCGCTGGGCTCAAAACAGTTAAATTTCCCATAATAACAGCAAAATTTTCAGTAGCCATTACAGACTTTTTTGATTGAGTGTATGCACAGCGCATGCTACGGGGACAGTTTTCTCCTGTACGGAGACATTTGGTTAGTTTGGGGTTTGGGGTCCTCAAATTCTTCCTAGGTCTTGCGAATAGTTTGAAGACATTTTTGACTAATATACCGCATAGTTTGGCCACTTTTTTGGCTATGTCCCCGAACTATGCGCTGTGCATACATATTTAATTATATATGGCTATTCATGGCAACATTTAAGATAACACACATATTATAAGATAACAACAAATAGACTATATTGTCGTTAAACCTAAGAAAACAGGTAAAAATTTTAAGGAGGAGAGCAACAAAACACCTTTATTGAGCGAAACTTTTTATAAATTATTTTTTTACACATATGAAAACAAAACTCCAAACTTTCTATTTATAAAAGAATTACTTCCATAAAACTTAGCCAAGAGACAAAATATAGCCCTACTTTAGGTGCAGCAGAAATAGTTTTTGTTAACAAATAGCTAATTTCTTAGGTGCAGCGATGATATTCATGGGAACTGTAATGGGATTTAAAACTAAATGAAATTGCAGTTAATTTTACCGACATAATTCTCTTAGTGTAGAAATATACTGACTCTGAACTTAACTCTGAACTCTGAAACTTAATTTGCTCTTACGTTCAAAAATTGCGCTTCAAAGTTAAAAAAAGTGATTTTTCACAACTCTCCTAGGCTTTAGTCGTACTAATTTAAATAAAATTTACCAAAAAATTATTTTTTTATTACGTATAATTTATAATAATTATTAAGGAATTTTTATTATTTTTTTGTTATTTCTATAAATTATAAAATCTAATTTCTAATAATAATTATTAAAGTCCTACTGTTTTTTATTTATATATTCACGTACATTTAAAATTCATTTCAATACAGTAGACGCTCGCAAATAAGAACCGCTTTGTTTTTGAGGCAATTCTAATTTCTGAATTATTCTAATTTCTGGACGTTTTTTTTCGAAAAAAAATTGAGTAAATTAAATGTTTAAAAGAAATATGAAAAAAAGCTTTGTTTCTTACAAATAATCGCCCTTACTATCTAAATTTTTCAAATGTATAATTTAGGTAAAGTCGACTTTAGTTAAAATATTGGGTGGCAGCATACCTTGACTTGGTTTATTTTTGAAGCATTCTGATTGGTTAATTTATTTTCAATCAATCAAAATATTTGAAAATATAAATATTTTTGTCGACTTTAAATTTAAAATACGCCTTTATATTAAGGGTCAATAATTTTATAAGTAACGTTTTCATTAATAAATGTGAAAAGAAAAGACTAATGGTTAACGGTGGTATCTAAATTTGGTTATCCGACATCTAAATTTGGTTCACAAAAAAAAAAAATTGATGGTCATGCAACTTCTCTTGAAGAAAACAACACGAATAACATTTCAGCTAAAATTAGCAAAGTACCTGAAGAAAAAAGTGTAAGCTGAATAGGCATTAAAGGTTTTATGGTTGCCCTACCACACATTTCCTGAAATGGTATCCAAATTAGCTGCAGTCAATCCGCACCATAACTAGATCTTCGTTTATTCGAGAAAGTTTTTATAATAAAAACCTGGCATTGCAAAAAAATTAAACCGATGTAAAGAACATTATATTAAATTGCTACAATCATGTAAAAAATATCATGATAAAAGAAATATCGAGAAATATTTCTAACAATAGGAGATTTACTATAATCTTAGATGTATGGACGAGAATATCACAAAAGGGATATTTGAACATATGTATATTTGAACATTTTATAACCTGGGGTTGGTTTATATATCCGGAAGATCAATGCTGTTGAAATAAGAAGAATTGTAGAAATAAGACTAGAAAAGTTTTATTTGTCTTTGGAAAACAACATTGTGGCCACCATATCTAATGGGCCAAGTGTGATGAAACGGTTTGTTTCCGACAGTCCAGTAGTAGGTGCCTGCTGGAATCATACAATTCATTTGGCAGTGCTGCGAGTAATTTATGTGAAATCAAATGTTCAACATTCTGATATTTTTTACTTTGAATTCTCACTACACAGACTGCAAATAGTGTTTTTTTTAACAAAAATTACTTATATAGGTGGTTTTCATTAAAAATATTGTTCAGAAATATTTCCCGGGATTCCAGGGAATCAAATTTTTTCATTCCCGTTTCCCGGGAAATAAAAAAGTTCGGGAAATCCCAAACCCTAGTTGTGACACACGATAGTTCGCTACCATAACATAGCAATTAGTACTTTGACCCAGTGTTTAAGTATCGCAATGAATGCTATGGTGCGATGGTGTGTTGTGTTATAATATGTAGGTTTTATAAAACGAAAAAGTATAAATGTACACTAGGGTGGACCTTGTGTCGATATTTTGGTAGATGAGGGCTCTATTCCGTGCCTTTTTGAAAAAAAATGACAATGCCGAAAAAAAAAATTAAAAAAAAAAAAAAATAGGGGTTGCGCACGAGCCGAGAAAAAGGTCCACTTTGCCAAAATTAGGGGGGAAATTGCCATAGGTCATCAGGGGTCACCCGTAGGGGGGAAGAATGTATGGCCGACCCCCATTAACTTTTTACCGCCAACATTTTCCCCCAAGCCACCCACCCCCTAGCTCCTCCCCTTAGGGGGGTCACCATACAAAAATGGAGGTTGCTCAGTATTTTCGAAAAACACCATAGGTCATCAGGGGTCACCCCTAGGGGGGCAAAATATATGACCGACCCCCATTAACTTTTCATCCCCAACATCTTTTCCGAACAAACTTACCCTCTATCTCCACTCCTTGAGGGACTCCCCATACAAAAATACTGAAAATCTATGTATTTACAGTTGCACAATATCGAGATTTTTTTGATTTTTTTTGATTTTTTTACAGAAATTCCACCAATATTCCACCAAAGTTAAGATGACAACACAACTTAGATCGCGCGACGATATTTTTTTGATTGGTTATCCAAGCATGAATATTACGGGGAACAAATTACCGTCGAAGAAGCAAGTGCTAAGAATGCATTTCTTCAACATTCGCAAACGAAACATGTCGAAGAAAAATAGTGCGGTTATAGTCGCGGACGCAGTGATGATTTTTTGGCGCCAAGCAGCTATTCCGACGAAAGCCAGAGGAGATGTTACAAGAAAAATAGCTGCGCTGCACGATGAGTGGGATGCTTTAAGAAAGTCATCTCACAGAAAGACTGAGTCCACTAGAGAAAAAGAGAATAAGTTTTCTGATAGCTTGGATAATCTTTTCGACATCGCACACGCCAACGCCCTTGAGAAAATGACAAATACCGAAGACATTGAGTTTCTGCTAAAGCAAAGAGAAGATGGCCGGCCAGGAACTATGGGAGGTGTGGACGCTACTGATACTCGAACGAGGAAAAGAAAAGCTGAGCGCGAAGAACAAGAAGAGTTGCGACGCAAACGTGCAACGGAATCTAGTAGAGATCAGTTCGCTAAAGGCGGTAAGTTATTTCGCGCTTTGTGTGTTCGTCCAATGTTTATATTCAAATGAAATTCTTTCAATTGCAGTGGTTAAATTCTCAAGCAGTGATTCAAGCGATGATAATGGGAGACAGGACGAAAACTTCCCGGCAGAAGCTGGCCCATCAAATGTTGGTGACATAAGAGGTTACAAACAATGTTTTACTGAACGAGTCCTATCAGCTTTGGACAAGTGCAAAGTGACTGACCGAGACGCGGTCGGCATTATGATAGCGGCGGCAGAAGCATTTGGACGCGATCCTCAACAATACACAATAAACCGTACGTCGCTTCGGAGATGTCGGCGTTCAAATCGAGAGAACATGCTGAGTTATGTGAAAGACAATCCAGAAGTAAGATCGCATAGATTTATTTGCTCTCATTCAGAATTCTTATTCTTCAACGCGTTTCATTTATCTCCAGCTTGTCGCAGCTAAATCCTTCGTAGTCCATTGGGATGGCAAAATGCTTTTGGATTTTGTGGGTACAAAGAAGGTGGACCGTCTACCGGTAATTGTCTCGTACGGAGAAAAAGAACAACTTCTTGGAGTTCCCAAAGTAGAAGATGGGAAAGGAAAAGGCCGGAGAATAGCACATGCCGTTTATCAACTGTTGGCATCTTGGCATATGACACATCGAATACAAGGACTTTCTTTCGACACGACATCAACGAACAGTGGCCCATTCTCCGGAGCCGCAGTTGCTCTTGAGCGGCTGTTGGAGAGAGAAATCTTATATTTACCTTGCAGACACCACGTATACGAACTGGTGCTAAGGGAAGTTTTTGAGACAAAAATGGGAAAGACCAGTGCACCAGGCGTTCCTTGCTTTGACCGTTTCAAACAGGAATGGGACGCTGTAAAGGTTAAACCATTCCATTCTGGCTTGATAGACGATCAAGTCGTCAGAAAAATTCCTGTGGCAATGCAAGTCGGCATAAAGGAGTTTTGCTTAGATCAATTGAAGGAGAAACACCCTCGCGATGACTACAAAGAAATGCTACAATTAATTCTTTTGTTTCTGGGTGAAAAACTTGAGAATTACCATTTCCGAGCTCCAGGACCCGTTTCCCATGCTCGATGGATGGCAAAAGCCATTTACAGCCTCAAGATGTTTTTGTTTCGGAGAACTTTTCACTTATCTGTATGTGAATTGAATGGTATTCGACACGTTTGTATTTTTGTGGTGCGACTTTACGTCAAGGCATGGTTTGGTTCTTCTCGAGCAGCTGAGGCGCCGAATCAAGATTGGAAGTTTTTGAAGGACATCGTCGAGTACAAGTCCGTTGACCAGGATTTATCTCGGGTAATGATAAAGAAATTTATCGGTCACCTATGGTATCTCGCCGATGAGCACATAGCCCTTGCCTTTTTCGATGACAAGGTTTCAAATGAGTTGAAGGCCAAAATGGCCCAAGCATTGCTAGAAAAGGAGAATGACGAAGGTGAAGAAGATGAAGAAGACGAAGAAGACGAAGAAGGTGAAGAAGATGAAGAAGACGACCCGGTTCCCCCAGCTCCTCGCGTCGTAATCAAAAGCACCAGCGTTAAAAAAATCGAGGTGAAATTCAAAGATGTGAATGAGGAATTCTTGGCTAAAGACTTGAGCAACTTCGTCTCTCATAATACCAAAAATTTATTTGTACGATTTGGAATATCGCAAGATTTCATTCTAGCAAATCCAGCAACCTGGAAATCTCGCGCAGACTATCAAGAAGGTCGTAGAATTGTAAATAACTTGCGCGTTGTGAACGACACTGCCGAAAGAGGAGTAAAAATGATACAAGATTATAATAGAATACTGTGTCAAGGCGAAGAAGAGAAACAGTATTTACTACATGTTATCGATTCTTACCGCAAGAAATACCCATCAGCGAACAAAAATATGTTAATTTGACTATATTATATTAAAAGTGCTTAGTAGTACTACTCAATTACAGCTTCTTTTATTTTTGTATGGGGAGTCCCTCAAGGAGTGGAGATAGAGGGTAAGTTTGTTCGGAAAAGATGTTGGGGATGAAAAGTTAATGGGGGTCGGTCATATATTTTGCCCCCCTAGGGGTGACCCCTGATGACCTATGGTGTTTTTCGAAAATACTGAGCAACCTCCATTTTTGTATGGTGACCCCCCTAAGGGGAGGAGCTAGGGGGTGGGTGGCTTGGGGGAAAATGTTGGCGGTAAAAAGTTAATGGGGGTCGGCCATACATTCTTCCCCCCTACGGGTGACCCCTGATGACCTATGGCAATTTCCCCCCTAATTTTGGCAAAGTGGACCTTTTTCTCGGCTCGTGCGCAACCCCTAATTTTTTTTTTTTTTAATTTTTTTTTTCGGCATTGTCATTTTTTTTCAAAAAGGCACGGAATAGAGCCCTCATCTACCAAAATATCGCAAAAATTTCATTTCAAGGTCCACCTTAATGTACACTCAGATAAAAAAGTTAGTAGTTAGTTGTTCTTTATTTTCAATTCAATGTTTGTTTTACAATTTTTATATTATTATATAAAAAAGTTAGTAAAAAAATAAATTAATAATGTTAATGCATAATAAATTATAAAAACAAAGAAAAAATAATTTATATTAATTCTTATTAAATACAAGAAAGTTAAAAATCTCTGCGTTGTAATTGTTTTTAATATAAACAATTATAATGCAGAGATTTTTAAGTTTTATACATACATATATTTTAATTTCATTGGTTGTTGCAAAATATTATCTGTGTACTTATTTTGTCAAACAAAGCGACATAGACCTACTCTGTTGACAGGATTTTTTTTTGTTCGACTTTCGAATTGTTCTTCATAAAGCTTTTTGGCGATTTTTTTAATGTCGATGATTTTTTTAATTTTGATGATTTTTTTCTAATTTTCGACGATTTCTTTAATTTTGCCGATTTTTGTTTTTTTTTCTAAATTTTGCTATTTTCAAAATTTTGGCGTTTTTTATAATTTTTTCAAATTTTGACAATTTTTAAATTTAAACGATTTTTTTAATTTTGGCAATTTTTAAAATTTTTAACTTGGTTGGCAAACACTAACCGTAAAATACCGTTAACGATTCGAAGCCCTTTCAACGAACTATTTTTAACCCTAAAATACCACTAACGAAATAACTTAAAATACCGTTAACCTTAAAATATCCTAACGAAATACCGTTAACCCTAAAATAACTTAACGATATAACTTAAAATACCGATAACCTTAAAAAAACCTAACGAAATTCTATAAAATAAAATTTACCAAATTCATTCCAAAAAAAACATTTAAAAAAAATCGGTGGTATAATTAAACAATATTGGAAAATAAAATTAAAAATAAATAATATAATAAAACCAATACGTAGTAGAGTTTGCTAAAAACCCTACTCAATGTTGCTTAATGTATTCGCTCCTTTAGAGCTTTTTTTTGGTATCATTAGAGTATTTCACATATTAAATAGTTGAAATATTCATTACGATCAACTAAAGAATTTTTTTGGGGTAGACATTTGTCTATTTTAGTTTTTTCATTATATATATATCAGTGGTCGTCACCCATAGCCAGTGTTACCATATATTTTTTTAGAAAAACTCTAAAAAAAACTGTTTCTTTATAGAAAAACTATTTTTCGAAAAAAATTTAAAAATCAGAAGAAATTCTGTGATCCCGAAGTATCCTGGGATTAAAATATTATCCCAGGGTCTCAATTTTCAAAATATCGAGATTTGAATAATTTAATTGCCTGTGGCAGCCTCCTAATAAAACATTTTTTTAAGAATATTAGTCTCCTAGGCCCGAATCTGAAGTTAAAAAAAGTTAATCGAATCACCCTTCCGAGATGTGAACCATTTTTATTAAATCTTGATTTAGGATAGAATACTTTATTGGTCAATGTTGTAACTCAAAATATTCTATATGGATTTGCATTCCACATAAAACTACCATTCATTTGATTGAGTATTGTGTTATGTAGGGAATTGTTTGTTTGAAAAAATTACTTTTTTTGGAATTTTCCTTGATCAGAATTGAAAAAATAATAGTAAATTGTTATCCAGAATTGGCAAATATTTATTAAAAACAAAAATAAAAAATAAATTTCGGCATTTTTTGATTTGACATTGTTTTAAAAATTTTTTCAAAAAAATATAAATTTCTAAATTATCCTTCATTTAGAAATGATCTGAAAAGTTCTGCTAAAAAATGTTCGTCGGATCTATGATGTGTCAGATATGGTTTAGCCAATTTTATTTTAGTGCTAATTTTTGATGAAATTTGTTATAAAACTGTTCATTTATCCAGTAGGCATATTTTGTAGTATTATATTCGCATTTTTAAATTAATTTATGTTTCCATTTGTACCTAATTTTTTACAATATGAAACTTTTATTGTAATTTTTGGGTCATATGCATAATCACTTTCTAATGGCGTTTTCTTTTCTGGAAAAAAATGTTGCCTTGTTAAAAGGCAACATTTTAAAAATGTTGCCCTCACCCCATTAAAATGTTACATTTTTTCAATCAGAATAGAACACAATAAAATCACTGTTGCATTTTTCTAAACATAAGTATGTCTATTGTATACTCGTATGCAATATTGCAATATTTTTACGCAAACTATTACTAATTGTAGCCTAGTGGTTGTGATGCCTGCCTTTGACATGGGCTGGACGGGTTCAAATTCCAGCCAAAGTAAAAAAAAAATTTGTATGTATTTTCTTTTTTCAATTATAAATTTTTTTTTTCATATTTAAAACAAATTGTATAATTTTTTATTTATTTTTAGCCTAAAAAATTGTTAAATACTAAATAACAGCAAAACTATAAAAATCTAATTAAAATTTTATAAAAACAAAAAAAAAAAAAAAACCAAAAAAAATATTGTGCTCCAACCGGGGTTTGAACCTGCGACCTACTGCATCAGAAGCCATGCTATTACCCCCTAGGCCACCAAGTTGCGAGTTAGCTGGCAAAAAACATTACAATATATACACATGGCGTTGACATAAAGAAAAAAACAGGGCAACACTCTACCCCATAAATTTTTTGAGGGCGAAAAATGTTGCACTTTTGCCCTTTATTTAGGCAACATTTTTAGAAAAGAACACCTAGCCCTCTTAGAATGTTACCCTTAATTTAGAAAAGAACACAAAAAAGGCAATTCAAAAGCAAAGTGCAAAAAAAAGGTAACATTTTTTTCAGAAAAGAAAACGCCATAAGTTTATAAATGGCTTATAAAACAAATATTTTATACAAAATTCATACTTATAAACGTGTTATAAAGTTTTCAAGTTCCTATGCATAAGCACTTTTATATTTTAATTCTTAAATTTTAGTTAAAAAAATAGAAAAAAATTGTAAATGAAACAAATATGCCGATTTAATATGAAAAAACTGTAAAAAAATCCTTGAATTAAAAAAAAACTGGATTTTACATGAAAAAAACTGGAAAACTGTTAGGCATCCCAAAAACTGTAAAAAACAGTTAAAACTGGCTATATGGCGACACTGCCCATAGCCACTAGTGGCCGATCATAATCAAGGTTGCCAATTTAGCCATTTTCCGGCTAGATCTAGCCATTTTAATTTCATCTAGCCATAAAAAAATGGCTAGATTGTATCTAGCCGGAAGATTTAGCCATTTTATTTTTTCCTAGCCATTTATTTATATTAATATTTTGCAGTTAATTTCATACAAAAGCGTTTGAATTTTTGTGATTTTCGAAATTTTGGAAAAAATTTTAATTTTTTCACAATTTTATTTAGGTTTAGAGCCATACGTGTAATTTTTACATTCGATTTAAAATCATGTTTTTTGTAAAATTTTAATGAAAATATTTTAGAAATTCGGAAAACATTAAGATCTAAAGGCCGATTTCACTGGTTTATAGGTCATTCACATGAACGAGATAACTAAATCTCCTCATTTGTGTTCTTTATTCTATACTATTACCATATAATACTATTACCATATAATGTTAAAATAAGATGTTATATGGTAATAGAATAAAGAACAGAAATGAGGAGATTTAGTTATCTCGTTCATGTGAATGACCTATTACATTAAAATTATTGAGTTTTAGCATTCTTTTCCAATTTTAGCCATTTATAGCCATTTTTTTCACTTCAATCTAGCCATTTTTTCACTTCAAGAGTTGGCAACCTTGATCATAATCGGCTTTCATACGTACATAACACGAATGACAACAAAACTCTCAACTAAGAGAATAAGAAATAAAAATATTCCGTAATTAGCATGATAGCTTTCAACAAAGTAGGTACGTATTTCGGTTACATACGTTATTGTTGCCAGTTTTTTCATACCTTATCCCCAATTTCCAATTTGCCGTCCCAAAAAATCCCCAACTTTTATTTTCTGGAAAAATTCGTTTATTTTTTCGAAAAATTAGTGGAAAATACCATATTCGTTTATTTTTTGCGGTAAGTTGTACACTCAGACTCAATAAATTTGTGCTTGCAACAAATTATAAAAAAGAACAAATAAATTTAAATAACAGCAAAGAAAATTTGAACCAAAATTTTTCATTTTAAATATTTAAGAATAAAAATTGTATGATTCATCAGCTTCAGACATTTTGTTGTGCATGGTACTGCATTAAAAAGTTTTAGCATTTCAGCAGATGGATTAAACTTTTGACAATTGAGTAACTTGTAAAATATATATTTAATTTAAGAAGAGCTTCTTATAACTCTTATTAAATTTAAATAACTTTAAAAAAATTATCAGGATTAAATTCTTAAATTCATAAAAATATGAAAAAGCAATAATATATTTTATCCCCAAATGATCCCCTAAAATTTCGTATCATCCCCAATAATATACCCAGTTCTACAAAAGGAAGTTTTTATCCCCATTGATGATACAATTCCCAATTTGGGGATAAATCCCCCAAACTGGCAACACTGTTATACATAAGTTTTCAGTAACACTAAAACGATGGTGTTGATATTGTGTTGGTTGCTTAAGTTCACAATAATATGATGTGGTAATGTACTGTTGTCATCCGTGATAAACGATTCATGATGTGATTCGTCTCACTATCCATATGCTTTTTTGCCATGTTGGTTTTTTTTTGTTGTTTGTACTGATTCAATCGTTATAAAAAGTAAAACCACACAATTCGTTATGGCTTGTAGGCTATCATGTGTCTTGAAATCTCATTTAAGATGAATCGTTCAGCCCTTTATTCGCTACCATAACATAGCAATTAGTACTTTGAACTAGTGTTTAAGTATCGCAATGAATGCTATGGATGCGATGGGGTGTTGTGTTATAATATGTAGGTTTTATAAAACGAAAAAGTATAAATGTACACTCAGATAAAAAAGTTAGCAGTTAGTTAGTTGTTCTTTATTTTCAATTCAATGTTTGTTTTACAATTTTTATATTATTATATGAAAAAGTTAGTAAAAAAAAATTAATAATGTTTTTAATGCATAATAAATTATAAAAACAAAAAAAATAATTTATATTAATTCGTATTAATATAAATATATATAGCTTTTTGGCGATTTTTTTAATGATATATTTTTAACGAAATATTTTTAACCCTAAAATACCACTAACGAAGTAACTTAAAATACCATTAACCTTAAAATAACCTAACGAAATAAATTAAAATACCGTTAACCCTAAAATAACTTAACGATATAACTTAAAATAGCGATACCCTTAAAGTAACCTAACGAAATTCTATAAAATAAAATTTACCAAATTCATTCCAAAAAAAAAACATTTAAAAAGAATCGGTGGTATAATTAAACAATATTGAAAAATAAAATTAAAAATAAATAATATAATAAAACCAATACGTAGTAGAGTTTGCTAAAAACCCTACTCAATTTTCCTTAATGTATTCGTCGCTTTAGAGCTTTTTTTTGGTATCATTAGAGTATTTCACATATTAAATAGTTGAAATATTCATTACGATCAACTAAAGAATTTTTTGGGGGTAGACAATTGTCTATTTTAATTTTTTCATTATACCATTGGCCGATCATAATCGGCTTTTCATACCTACACAACACGAATGAAAACAAAACTCTCAACTAAAAGCATAACAAAAAAAAAAAAAAATTCATTAGCATGATAGCTTTCAACAGAGTAGTATTTCGGTTACATACATCAGTGTTGCCAGTCTTTTCATACCTTATCCCCAATTTTTAATTTGCCATCCCAAAAAATTTCCAATTTTTATTTTATATAAAAATTTGTTTTCGTTAATTTTTTCGAAAAATTAGTGGAAAAATACCATATTCGTTTATTTTTTGCGGTAAGTTGTTTACTCAGACTCAATAAATTTGTGCTTACAACAAATTATAAAAAAGAACAAATAAATTTAAATAACAGCAAAGAAAATTTAAACCAAAATTTTTCATTTTAAATATTTAATAATAAACAGACATTTAATAAATAACAGACATTTTGTTGTGTATGGTACTGCATTAAAAAGTTTTAGCATTTCAGCAGATGTATTAACTTTTGACAATTGAGTAACTTGTAAAGTATACATTTAATTTAAGAAGAACTTCTTATAACTCTTATTAAATAACTTTAAAAATTTTAGAACCAAAACGAATTTGAATTTTCACCAAGAGGAATTATAGTTTCTAGGAACATTACCTTGCCGGACTCAAATTTTTGTAGCTAAAAATCATTCACTATTATCATCATTCTTAGAAAAAAATATAAATATTTAGAATTATCAATATTAAATTCATAAAAATATGAAAAAGCAATAATATATTTTATCCCCAAATGATCCCCTAAAAATTCGTATCATCCCCAATAAATCCCCAGTTCTACAAACGGAAGTTTTTATCCCCATTGATGATACAATTCCCAATTTTGGGATAAATCCCCCAAACTGGCAACACTGTTATACATAAGTTTTCAGTAACACTAAAACGATGGTGTTGATATTGTGTTGGTTGCTTAAGTTCACAATAATATGATGTGGTAATGTACTGTTGTCATCCGTGATAAACGATTCATGATGGGATTCGTCTCACTATCCATATGCTTTTTTGCCATCGTGTTTTTTTTTGTTGTTTGTACTGATTGAATCGTTATAAAAAGTAAAACCACACAACTTGTTATGGCTTGTAGGCTATCATGTTTCTTGAAATCTCATTTAAGATGAATCGTTCAGCCCTTTAGTATGTAACGAATAGTTTGACTGCATGCAGAACTTAATATAAGTACATATGCGAAGCATATTTTTTAGTAAATGCGACATAACCACATCTTGATTTTAAAATCTCATTGATAATATTTTCAAAATAACAGAAAATTTGGAAATAAAGCCTTTATTGTAATGAGGAAATTGCTAAACTGGAAAAAAATATTAGGAGAAAAGTACAATCACTTATTCTGGTTTTTTATTCCGGTTATTTGGTGATCCGAAATTTAAACCATTTTTAGTTTTTCGTTGATAAAATAATAAAATAAAAGGGTTAAATATGCTTTCAATTAAAAGGTTTTTACTGTAACCAGGATATAGGGAAAACTTAAGCCAAACCAGGTAGTGATATTGCTAATGAAGGGTGGAAGATCTGTCAAACTTTGTTTTTCAATTTCGCGTAAACTATTTAATATTTGAAAGAACTTCTTATTAAATTTAGTTTATTTAGAATTTATTATTTATAAATACTGTCCCACTACGGTAAAACCCTGTCTAGAATGCGTTCATCTGGTTAAGGCTTTATGCTTGTGTTTTTTATAGAATAAGTTCGTGAGTAGCACAATTTTTGGCACTTTGCTTCGTATAAAAAATTTGGCTTTGAAAAATGAAAAATTAAAATAAAAAACAATCCAAAGATTAAAAAAATCTTTCGTCGCAAAAAATTTGCTTTAAAACATAAAAAACGACTACGTTACGAACTGGGCGTTTAATTTCTTAACAATATAAAAAGCCTCAAAGAAATCGGAATTGTGGTTACTGTTTTTGAAAATAAGGTTTCGAGAAAAATCGGTTTAAGGTTTGCAAATAAATGAAAAAATAAATTTTTTTACAGAAGTAATGTATGTTAAACTGTAGATTATTAAACCATCAAATTAAAAATTAAGTAAAAAATCTCAATCAGCAAATCTAACTGCTAGCATAAATCATTCACAGTAGAGCTATTTACAGTTTTCTCTCTAGTGGAAATGTAATTTTAGGTAAAATGTATGAGTTAGGTAAAATTTGTTTTCACTAAAATGGTTTTGTGTGTGTTAAAACAAATTCCACCTAACCCTGCTATAATTTAAAATTGCAAATATCTCATAAACTACTAATGCTAGAAGCAAGAGGACGTTTATTTGGTTTTTCGCCTATATCTCGAAAATTAAGCGAGATAGAGCAAACCGGTTAAAATTTTCGACCTATGGGTGTTAATACACCCACAAAACTCGTTTAGTGCAAACAAATTCCACCTAACCCTGTTAGAATTTAAAATGCAAATATCTCAAAACTACTAACGCTAGAAGTAAAAGGACGTTTATTTGGCTTCTTGCCTAGAACTCGAAAACTAAGCGAGTTAATACACCCATAAAACCTCTTTAGTGAAAACTAATTTTACTTAACTCAGCTAGATTTTAAAAATGCAAATATCTCATAAACTACTAATGCTAGAAGGAAAGGACGTTTATTTGGGTTTTCGCTTATATCTCGAAAACTAAGCGATATAGAGCAAAACGGTTAAAATTTTGGCCTGTAGGTGTCAATACACCCATAAAACTCGTTTAGTGAAAACAAATTCCACCTAACCCTGTTAGAATTTAAAATTGAAAATATCTCATAAACTACTAACGCTAGAAGGAAAAGGACGTTTATTTGGCTTCTTGCCTATAACTCGAAAACTAAGCGAGATAGAGCAAAACGGTTAAAATTTTTGCCCTTGGGGTGTTAACACACCCATAAATTTTTGCCTATGGGTGTTAATACACCCATAAAACCCCTTTAGTGGAAAAAAAATTTTACCTAACTCAGCTAGATTTTAAAAATGCAAATATCTCATAAACTACTAATGCTAGAAGGAAAAGGACGTTTATTTGGGTTTTCGCCTATATCGCGAAAACTAAGCGAGATAGAGTAAAATGGTTAAAATGTTTGCCCTATGGGTGTTAATACAAAAATTTTACTTTTTTTGTAAAATTTCACCTTTTCCCAAAAATGGTACTTTTTTTGTTGAAAAATTGTTCTTTTTCATAAATGGTACCTTTTTTTAAAATTTTTTTTAAATGCGCCACATGTGTAGGGTGACCATTAGTACTCATTTGATCAGTACATGTACTGATTTTTGGTCACGTGTACTGATGAAAAAGTCGTGTACTGATTTTTTAAAATTTGTACTGATTGTACTGATTTTTGGCATTTAAAAAAACCCCTGAAAAAAAATTATTCGGTAGCAAATCTTTTTTTATTTGGCATCATACTAAATTATATAAAATTTTATCCGGAAAATGGATTGATTAATTAAATTGTATATAAACGAATAAAAAAGATATTTGAATTGATATAATTTCATTCAATTTTATCGGAGTTTTGGTCTTATTTAATTGCATTAAATTTTGTTTGTTTATATGAATATGTATAGTGTAGGAAAACAACCAATTAATTAACTGAGAGAATTATCTGAATGATATTAATAAATTTTTGCACAAAACCGATGAATTTCACTAGGCCTCGTCCATTGAAACTTTTTATTAAATTAATGGAATTTTTGATAAAATATTGTCAAAATATTCATTTTATTTATAAGAAAACTTTATTATTTTACTAAAAAATTTCATTAAATCTGGTCCAGCAAACTTCTCTCTGTGTGGGTTATATAATCCATTATCAGTTAGTAGTAACTACAGAGAAGAAAAAAATTTAAATCATACAGAAACAACGTTTACTAAGATAGAAACAGCTTTGAAGTCCACAAATCTCAGGTTTTTTTTTATATAAAAAATTTAACTACCCAGGAAAGTTTTCTGTTCCAAAGAATCGGTTGTACAATAGCTGCTTTTCATTCACAACCCCTTCTACTGTCGATTCTAACACCGATTCTTTTTGTTTGAAATTGTCCCAAAAGCAACCCCTTCTATAGCTCCAAAGTGGAACCGGTTGCTCTAGAATCAGTTCTGGAACTAGTTCTGGAACTGATTCTACGTCACCCACACCTTCCATATAGGATCCCCGGAACTGGTTCCAGAACACGTTCCATGGAATCGGTTGCGGTGGAACCAGTTGTAGAATGGGTGTGGTTGGCTACCGGTTGTAAAAAATTTTCCTGGGTAGAATTATATTTACTTTTATAGGGATAAGTATTATAGCCACCAATTATAAAATTTCGTTTTAAAGTTTCTTACTTAAATAAAATATCCTACTAAGTGACGACTATAACACTGGCCCTAATATTCATACTTTATTTACAAAGTGTTCGTAAAAATTCAAATGTTAATTAAAATCTGATATAGTATTTGATTTAACTAAAATTTTTTCTCTGTGTACTTACTTTTCTTATTATTTCTTTCGTTAGATTTAAGATTAGATATTATAATTAAAAAAGTGCGACATACCGATGTCTCATTTATCCCAGAAATTAAAAAATTATGGGTCATTAGAAACCCTAGATGCAACATAACATATAAGCTCAGCTTTTTACAATTACCCAGGAAAATTTTTTACAATCGGTAGCCAACCACACCCATTCTACAACTGGTTCCACTGCAACCGATTCCATGGAACTGGTTCCGGAACCAGTTCCTGGGATCCTATATGGAAGGTGTGGGTGACGTAGAATCAGTTCCATAACTAGTTCCAGAACTGATTCTAGAGCAACCGGTTCCACTTTGGAGCCATAGAAGGGGTTGCTTTTGGGACAATTTTAAACGAAAAGAATCGGTGTTAGAATCGACAGTAGAAGGGGTTGTGAATGAAAAGTACCCAGGAAAATTTTTTACAATCAGTAGCCAACCACACCCATTCTACAACTGGTTCCACTGCAACCGATTCCATGGAACTGGTTGCAGAACCAGTTCCTGGGATCCTATATGGAAGGTGTGGGTGACGTAGAATCAATTCCAGAACTAGTTCCAGAACTGATTCTAGAGCAACCGGTTCCAGTTTGGAGCTATAGAAGGGGTTGCTTTTGGGACAATTTCAAACAAAAAGAATTGGTGTTAGAATCGACAGTAGAAGGGGTTGTGAATGAAAAGTATCGATTGTACAACCGATTCTTTGGAACAGAAAATTTTCCTGGGTAGCTATTGTACAACCGAATCTTTGCAACAGAAAATTTTCCTGGGTAAGTATATAATTTTATTTAAATCCACTAGGGTTTTTCTTTTCCCGGACTTTTTCATTTCCCGGGACAGCGAGATTTTTTTCTGAATTTCCCGGGATTCCGGGAATTCCCGCTCATTAGAAAATAAATAAATCCGACATATGTTGTATTGGAAAAACTCGATTTCTATTACAACACCGTCCGACAAAGTTAATTTTTTGGTTGTAACCAGTGTAGAAACGGTAATGACATATCATTATTTTTTGAACCACCAGTAATGACACCCACTTACCATCTACATCATTTTAAAATATATAATAATGAGTTACTGATAATGACTTATTTTTATCATTATTGCAAAAAAAAACAACAATTTTCTAGATTTTTTCTTAAATTTTTTGAAACCTATTTTTAGACTCAATATTTTTTAAACACTGGTAAGGATATACATATGTAACCACATATTTTTTGATTTTTTATATGTTGTCGAGTAAGCTTACTTGTGTGCAGCAGGTCAATTATGTTTTTATCTATTAAATATTACATGTCGATATAGCTCAGATGGTAGAGCTATTGACTGGCAATCTGTAGACCCTGGTTCGATTCCCGCACCAGGAAATTTTATTTAAAAAAAAATACAATAAAAAATATTTTTTTTTTATAGAATTTAGTTTTTCGAAAATCTATTTTTAGAATCATTATTTTTATCAGTACTGGTAAGCACATAGGTAACGATATATTTTTTGATTTTTCGTATGCTAGTGTGTAACGACAACTCATTATTTTTCACGATATCGCCATATAAAGGTAATAAGAAATGTAATAACAAAAGTAACTAGTTACCATTACCAACCCAGTGTAGAAACGGTAATGACATATCATTATTTTTTGGACTACCAGTAATGACACCCACTTACCTTCTGTATTATTTTAAAACATATAATAATGAGTTACTGATAATGACTTATTTTTATCATTATTTCAAATAGAAAATAATTTTTTAGATTTTTTTGAAAATTTTTTGAAATCTATTTTTAGACTCAATATTTTTTAAACACTGGTAAGGATATATGTAACCACATATTTTTTGATTTTTTGTATGTTGGCGAGTAAGCTTACTTGTATGCAGCAAGTCAATTGTGTTTTTATCTATTAAATATTACATGTCGATATAGCTCAGATGGTAGAGCTGTTGACTGGCAATCTGTAGACCCAGGTTCGATTCCCGCACCAGCAAATTTTATTTAAAAAAAAAAAATACAATAAAAAATATTTTTTTTTATATAATTTATTTTTTAGAAAATCTATTTTTAGACTCATTATTTTTGTCAGTACTGGTAAACACATAGGTAACGATATATATATTCGCCATATAAAGGTAATAAGAAATGTAATAACAAAAGTAACTAGTTACCATTACCAAGTATGTAGTTACATAACCACATATCTGGTGCAGTAGACGCTCGCAAATTAGAACCGCTTTGTTTTTGAGGCAATTCTAATTTCTGAATTATTCTAATTTCTTGACGTTTTTTTTCGAAAAAAAAAATTTAGTAAATTTACTTCCAAAAACTTAAATAAAACTCTTTTTAATATTTTTTAATTCAATTTTATTTGATGAAAACAAGAAAACAAAACATAACAATTCAGTCCAATACATCAAATGTATTTTTTTAAATTAAAAATATGAATATAAAAAAAAACGAATGGCAACAAAACATAGCAATGCAGTCCAATTACATCACATGTATTTTTTTTAATTAAAAACTAAAAAACTGTATTTAAAAAAATTAAACAATTAAAATTAAACAATGGCCAAGTTAACAACTAATCATTGTTTGACATATAATCAGTTATATTTGTTTTGTTTTTTTGGTTTCTTTAAATCCGAAATATCATTACGGGGAGCCAAAAGATTACTTATGTGCTTAGTTGAAAACAATTCACTGTTATTGCACCATTTTATTAAATTATTTACGCTTTCAATGGCTGTAGTATTAGAGACAACTGATGATACTGCAACAACGTCGTCTTCGCTGCTATCTGAAGACTCACCATCGCTACTGAGAACATAAACAGATCCGTCATCAAACATATCTTCATTCCATCTGTCGATGTCTTCTATACCGATGCAATCGTTGGGAGCTATTTCTTTTAAAAGAGCTTGAGTTATCTGAATAACTTCGTTGCAGTCCTGATCTATTTGCAACAATTGTGCTATTGGCACGTCATCGTCGCTGTCGTATTGGTTAGAGTCCCAATTGGACAACTTTGACCAAGATTTCTTCATAACACTTTGTGGTACCGCATCCCAAGCTTGTTTCAGTAATAATATAGCATTGCGGATCGAATGGGATTTCAAATGATTCTTCAGTTCACCACCTTCAGCAATTAACTGAGAAAGAAACATACTTCTGTAATTGAGCTTTGTTAACTTAATAGGGTTTTGATCAATTGGTTGTAAAGCTGCTGTCACATTTGGTGGAAAGAATAATGCAACTATGTTTCCATCGTCACTTTTAAGTTTCTCAATGGGTGTATGAGCGGAGCAATTATCTATAAGCAAAATGGCTTTCGGAGGCAAATTATTTTCCTGAGAAAAGCGGATCACCTGTGAATTGAAAAAAATTTTAAAATTATGTACTGAACCTGAAATCAATATTTTTGTTTACCTCTTTAATAAATATTCCGTGAAACCATTCGTGAAAAATCCGAGAAGTCATCCAAGCAAGTTATAATGCAGAGGATTATTGAAATTTTTAAAACACCTGGGTTTTTTTGCTTTTCCAATTACCAATGGAACTAATTAGTGTGATCCATCAGAGTTTGCACCAAGTAGGACTGAAATTCTGTCTTTTTGAATTTTATGTCCAGGGGCGTTCTTTTCAAAAGCAGAGACATAGGTTCTGTCTGGTAGGCAAAGAAAAAATAATCCGGTTTCGTCGACGTTATATATTTGTGACTCCATTAAACCCATCTCAGCGATCTTTCCACGACATCGATGAATAAAAGGAGTGACTGAAGCAACATCACTGGAAAGAATCTCGCCACAAATTTTTAAAAAACGGATACCGTGTCGCTTCTTAAATTTGGTAAACCATCCATCACTTGCCCGGAATGCATTTTCATCTTTATCGGGATATTCCTCTCTAAATATTTGTTTAGCTTTCTCTTTTAATATTGGCCCAGTCAATGTATACTTTTTTTCTCGTTGATTTAAAAACCACTCATACAGACGACTTTCCATTTTTTGATATTCAGCGCTGTGCAAAGATTTATTGTTTGCCTCCTGATATGTGTTTGAAACAGCATTTAATATTGCTGTTCTATGTGATTTGATGTAGCTGATTGAAGATGTTGTCACATTAAAATCTAGGGCTAACCGGTTCCCTTGAACGCCTTTGTCAAGCTTTTCTAATATTTTGACTTTAGTTTCCAATGATAAAGTGTTTTTTTTACGTTTATTTAACATTTTAAATGATACACTTTCACTATTTAATAGAGACTGCCAAATAATATGTACACGCGTATCAAATTTTACAAATAAACTAGCCAAAAATGTACATAAATGCGACAAAAAAAAAAAAAAACAAATAGGGAAAAACATATATAATTTGGTGATTCCCCTTTTTAGTTTTACTTTATTCAAACAGAATAAAAATAAATTGGGGATTTCCTGTGTATTCAAATAACCAAAAAAAAAAAAAAAACGCTCAGAAATTAGAATTTTAAATTCGAATTTCAAAGCGTTTAATGTATTGCAAACATTGATTCTAATTTCTGGACGTTCGAATTACTGAAAGCTCTAATTTGCGAGCGTCTACTGTAATGATTTTCTACACTGGGAAGTATGTAGTTACATAACCACATATCTGGTAATGATTTTCTACACTGGTTATCTATGAGAAAATCTACTTAATATATTCTGAAAGCAGGGCTAAATATAAAATATCCACGTCTTCCACTTTTTCTAGATCAATTCGTCTAACAGTTTAAATCGCGAATTAATATTGAGGTAATATATTTATATGGAAGGCCGTCTTAATTTTAAAAAACTCTTAGAAATAACTGAATATTAATTCGCGTTTATAAACCGTTTATAAACGAATTAATATAGACAAAGTGAAAGACACGGGTATTTTATTTGCATCCCTTCTTTTAGGACATATTCGAATTGTTCATGGGTGCAAACTTGTGTCGGACCAGTTTTATAGTCAGAACTAAGATCGTTTTTTGATTAAACATTTCTTAAGTATGGAATCCAAAAATTTCTATTTCTAGATATTTCGTTTCCATGGAGATTTTCAGAAGAATTCGTCTAGAATTATTTTTATAAAAAAGTTTAAAAGGGAGTATTTTTCACACAAATTTTTAGGCAAATTGGCTTAAATCTTTTTATAAAAATAGAATATAAAATATTATTAAATAATCTTTTAACTTTAATTGGTATTTTTTGATTAGAAATTTTTAAAAATAAATTCCCAGCCAGCAATTTCGGAGCGCTCATAAATAAGATTCTTAAATGGCGCATAGGAAAAAGTGGAAAAATGTTTGTTTTTGGAGCTAATTTCTGAGTCATTAATGATAATTTTTCTTTGCTGGGTTTTCATAGTTGCATTTTAAATTAACATATAAAAAATCCAAAATAATTTGAAAAAGCATCTGATGCATTATTTGGAAAATAAATAATTTTTAAAAAATACAATTAAAATAAAGGAGTAGCAATTGAAATTTAAATGAAATTATTTGAAGTAAAAAACACTCAAATTATTCATATCAGCTGAAAATATGAAAATATTACTAATTTTTTAAATTTTAATGCACAGGCTTTTTGGATGTATTTGTAACTGAAATAATGATGTTGAAATGTTGTATATATTGCTTTACTTGAACAAAGATCATCGTTTTAAAGAAACCATTTTTTTCCGAAGTACGGGTATTTTTATTGGTAACTAAACCAAATTCAGCTGACATTCAAAAACAATTTGGCCTAAATAATATTTTTTTTTATATTGTACTAATTCAGTTTATTAAATTTTAAATCGTATTTTTTATTTTAAATATTTTTATTTAAATTGATTTCAAAAAAATCAATGCTTCAAATTTAAATAAAGCTTCCGAAATTGCAATATATACTAGCTAGAACTTCTATAAAAGAATACAAATAATCCCGGGAAATCCCGCATGAAATTCCCGGGATTGCGGGATTGAAAAAAAGGGCGGGATTCCCGGGAATTCCCGCGACATAAACCCTAAAATCCACTTACATTTTGTTCGATTCGAGATAGTAAATAATTTTATCTAAAATATTCTTGGGTCACATTTAGTTTTATAAAGTGTTGTTCGAAGCAATATACAAATTTATCTTTAGCGAGATATAATTTCATCAAGGACACTTAAGTCTCTTTTTATGTGGTTTTTTATGCGGATTTGAAGTTATGCGGTTTTAAAATCGACTTGCGTTGCGTTTTTTAAAATTTTTATATTACTTTTTATTTAATTTAAAATAAAATAAAAAAATTCGTCTTATTTTTTAAAGGGTTTCTTAAAAGAAATGATAAAACCAGAGACTATTAATTATAGAGATAGGAAATCAAAACTTACACTACTCACCGGTAGGGGGCGCTGAAATTTAGTATCACCTGAGGAACTATTTAGTATCACTTTAGTATCAGCTGAGCCTATATTTAAAAACTCAAACTTTGCTGAAAACTGCGCAAAATAAGAAAATATCAACGTAAAATATGTTCAAATAATAAAATTTGAGAATTCCTTTTTTTGTTTTGCTTTTTTATTTGTTATTATTTCAATTTAAATAAAAAATGAAAATTGTAAATTTTTTGAACAAAGTGCCATCTAGTGATAACGATGTCGTTATAACTTTTGTTTTTGGTGATGCCATACCCCTGGATAAAACCAAGAAAAAAAGACAGTAATTTCGTTAGAAACAAAAATGGTAATTTTAGACCGCATAGAAAATTGTGATAGATATGCCTCTATTGGAAAATATTTTAAACTTCGAGAATCTTCAATAAGCGCAATTAAAATGAATGAGTCTCAAACAAGAAAATCTGTTATTTCTGGCTCACAACTGAGTTTAATATTGTCATCGAATTCTCGGGAATACGATCGTATTCTCATTAATACACAAGTGTGGACAATGTCCACTGGACATATGTGAATGCATGTATGGAGATTTATGTATCCATGTATGGAAAATCATTCATGATTATGGTCATGCACGAACTTACATTAACTGGGTGTTGTTATAAAAAGAATCAGACGAATTCGTTAACAAATTTGTATGAAAAACACTAATTTAAAAACGTTTTTGTTTAAAATGTTTTGCACAAATTTGTTAAGACAGCTATGTATGTAGAACAGATGCGGCTTAATTTTTTTAAAGAAAGATGTTTTTAAGTTTGTGTTTTTTAGGCAAATGTTTTAAAGAATTCGTCTGATTTTTTTTATAAAAACAGGAACTAAACCTGTATGAATCCATATACATATGTAGATTTTTAGCCGGGGTATTATTTTTTATTGATTTTTTTTTGGTATGTACTTTATGAATACAAGTGTTATTTTGTATTAAAAGTAAAAATAAACGAATAATTTTTTTCTATATATTTTTTTAAAGCGATTTTAGTTATTTTAAAGTTATACGGTTTTTGAAATATTCGGAACGCATCTCGCATTTTTGTATGGAAGTAGATTTCTTTTTTATGCGGATTTATTTTATGCGGTTTCTGGAACGCATCTACCGCATAAAAAAAGACTTAAGTGTATATGTATTTGTATATGGCATATAAAATGATATAAGAGGAAAGATATTTTAAGATATGATTATATAAGGCAACGAATAAGAAAATTTTGAAAATCGGAATCGCAGATAAACTCATATTTAATTTTATACGTTGTTATTCACCTTCTAATATGAATGGATACAATTGGATCAAACCTAACTTGATCAAATCTAATCGTTTTTTCACGGGAAGATTACATTTTTTTTTTGTAAAAAAAATGCAAAATGCAAGAGATTTTCTCTACCAGAACGCATTCAATATGGCTTTTTGAAAATTTCTTAATCTAATATGTAGTTTCATGCACAGAGACGATTCGTGGTGACAACCGAATTTATAAAGCGGTTCCAATGCGATAATAGAAAATCAGTTGATACAACAGTTTTTTGACTGTGATAAAAATATTTTAATTATTCGGTTGTCAGAATGATTCTGTTTTCTGAGTGTAGGAAACGACATCAAAAACTGAACATTTTCCGTACAAAAATCCTTAAAATCTGAAGAAATATATGTGAAAAAAAATCCATGGAAAAATTCTAAAAAGAAAAAAGTACACAAAACCTTAAGATTTTCATTTTTAAAAATGGAATGTGGTTTTGTACAAAAACGTAGCCAAAGTGTGAAGATTTTCTATTTCAGAAATCATGCAGAAATTAGCAAAGAGAAAATAGATTTGTTCTGACAGCTAAATTTGTACTATAGGTAATCTGACCCATTTTTGTGGCGAAAAGTCATTTTTCAAACATTCAATAATGAATTTTTTTTTTTGGTGTTCAATTAAGAACACATCAAAGCAAATAACGGCAAGTTTTGTTTTTGTAAAAAATTAGCAACGACTGCTTAGCAAGTGGTCAAAATCATTGTTTGTGAGAAAAGTGTTGAACGCAGTATATACAGTGCAATTTGGTCGAATTTTTAAATTTATTTAAATAGTTTAAAAAAAACACAAATTTAAACTAAATATGGAAAACAAAAGTGATAGTAAGTGCTTAATGGTTTAAGAGAAAGATTTTATTAAAAAAAAATTTTTTTCGGCGAAAAAACTCATACTACTGACATAACTTTTAATTCAAGTTTTTTTTTATGAAAAACTTTGAATAAGCTTTTAAAAAGTTTGCCGAATTTGGCTGTGTTTAAACAATCATAAACGTGTTAAATGAAGAGTTTTGAGTTTAGTTTGTCAATTTCATGTTGCGATTTTTTGCGTGTTTTGAGAAATATCATTTTTGGTAGGCAGCCTCCGCTTGCAAAATAGCGAACTTGCGGAAGTTTACTTGGATGAGCAAAAGAAAGAGGAGAAGAATACTACTGTTTACAATTGTATTGTTGGTAATGCTGAATGCGGCAATGTTTTAAATGAGGAAGCGGCTTATGGGAAGGGTAAAGTGCGATTTTTTTTGTAAGAATATCTCAGCTAGATGGGAGAGTTATCATAGGAAGAGAAACATATTTCAGATGCAAAGCGAACTCTGTCTAAACGCTGAATTTATTTTGGCAATTAAAATTAAGCCAACTGCAGCTTCAATAGGGCTTCCAAAGAAAGAGTATCCTGAGAAATCTGAAAGAACAATGAGGAAATTTTAAATAGATTTATTAAAAAATAAAAATGAAATGAAATTACTTTAGATAATGAAATGTAAAGCAAAATTTTAAATTTGAAAAAAAAATTGTTTCTACAAAAGTTTCCACTTGTTCAATTTTCTGCTATAATATGCCCCAGATTATTTATATATATTTTTTATTTTTTTTGAGATTTTGGACAAAAAAAGTTTGTATTTTACACAGTTAACATTTTTACCCAAGCAAATCAGAAGAAATATTAAAATTTACGCCTCCATATTGGATCCGCCACTTTGAATTTGTAAAATTTTACCTCAGATTTAAAATCAGCAACCTTGAAAACCCCCGTATACCAATTTTCATGCAAATCAGAAAAAATTTTAAAATTTACGCTGCTATATTGGATTCGCCATATTGAATTTGAAAAATTTTACCTCAGATTCGAAATCAGCAACCTTGAAAACCCCCGTATACCAATTTTCATGTAAATCAGAAGAATTTTTAAAATTTACGCCGCCATATTGTATTCGCCATTTTGAATTTGAAAAATTTTACCTCAGATTCGAAATCAGCAACCTTGAACACCCACGTATACCAATTTTCATGTAAATCAGAAAAAATTTTAAAATTTACGCCGCCATATTGGATTCGCCATTTTGAATTCCATATTCAGTGATTCCTTCTAGTTTTGGCCAGAAAATGGGGTAATTTTACCTATAGTGGATTGGTTAGTTTGTATCTACTGAAAATTAGTATAGACAATGCAATTTGCTCGTGACAACAGAAATTCGTTGGCCTGAATAAAAATTCGGAAGAATTAACATTCATACTATCCTGGGGTCATATTTGGATCCATTCGTAGCTTGGTTATATTTCAAAAAACTTTTACAAAAAAAATTAGAAAAGGAATGGTAACAGATCATTGAAATTTTTTAAATAATGTGTCCGTTTCTTGTATTTAAAAAACTGGATTTTTTTCATGTGAAAAATATTTTTGTCTTGGGGTGTGTATGGGGAGTAGGGTTTGGGGTTCGGGAATTCCCGGGCGGGAATTCCCGGGAAATCCCGGGAAATCCCGGGAAAAGTTTGCCGGGAATTCCCGGGAAAATAATATATTTTTCCCGGGAAAACGGGAAATTTTAAAAATATTAAATTTTTTAAATTGTTTTTGTTTCGAATAGGATTTTTTAATTTTAGTCATAAAAAACATTTTAAATACCAAAACAAAAATTTCATTGTTAAAATCTTTTAAAAGGGAATACATTTATTTGACACACAAATAAAATCTTTGCCAAGTAATTAGGAGCATTTCAACTAATAAAGATTTTTCGCATAACTTATTCAAGATTTAAGTAGTAAAGCCTAAAAACTTGGTAAAATGTTTAAAAGAAATATGAAAAAAAAGCTTTGTTTTTTACAAATAATCGCCCTTACTATCTAAATTTTTCAAATGTATAATTTAGGTAAAGTCGACTTTAGTTAAAATATTGGGTGGCAGTATACCTTGACTTGGTTTATTTTTGGAGCATTCTGATTGGTTAATTTATTTTCAACCAATCAAAATATCTGAAAATATAAATATTTTTGTAAGGTTTTCATACACAAAATGAACAAAACCGATTGATTAAAAATAAAGTCGACTTTAAATTTAAAATACTCCTTTATATTAAGGGTCAATAATTTTATAAGTAACGTTTTGATTAATAAATGTGAAAAGAAAAGACTAATGGTTAACGGTGGTATCTAAATTTGGATATCCGAAATCTAAATTTGGTTCACAAAAAAAAAAAAATTAATGGTCATACAACTTCTCTTGAAGAAAACAACAACAAGCTAAAAGTAGCAAAGTACCCGAAGAAAAAAGTGAAAGCTGAATAGGCATTAAAGGTTTTATAGTAGGGCAAACATTTCCTAAAATGGTATCCAAATTAGCCGCAGTCAATCCGCACCATAACTAGATCTTCGTTTATTCGAGAAAGTTTTTATAATAAAAACCTGGCATTGCAAAAAAAGAAACCGATGTAAAGAACATTATATTAAATTACTACAATCATGTAAAAGATATCATGATAAAAGAAATATTGAACAATAGGAGATTTACTATAATCTTAGATGAATGAACAAGAATATCACAAAAGAGATATTTGAACATAAGTATAAACAGAAATAATTCATTTTATAACTTTGGGTTGGTTTATATATCAGGAAGATGTAATGCTGATGAAATAAGAAGAATTGTAGAAATAAGACTAGAAGAGTTTTAATTGTCTTTGGAAAATAACATTGTGGCCACCATATCTAATGGGCCAAGTGTGATGAAACGGTTTGTTTCAGACATTCCAGTAGTAGGTGCTTTCTGCTGGAATCATGCATTTCATTTGGCAGTGCTGCGATTAATTTATGTGAAATCTAATGTTCAACATTCTGACATTTTTTACTTTGAATTCTTACTACACAGACTGCATTTGTACTGAAATAGTGTTTTTCTTTAACAAAAATTATTTATATAGGTGGTTTTCATTAACAATTTTGTTCAAAAACATTTCCCGGGATTCCCGGGAATCCCGGGAATCAAATTTTTTCATTCCCGTTTCCCGGGAAATAAAAAAGTCCGGGAAATCCCAAACCCTAATGGGGAGATATGTGTAAGGTTTTTTAAGATGTTATGATGGTAAACGAAAATTTTTGTTGACTCAGCCAAACCATTCAATTGACAACAAATTAGGTTGGCTGCATAATAATTTTTTTCGATAATAATATTTTTTGAAATTTGTACTGATTTGAAGTCTGAAAAAAATGGTCACCCAACACATGTGCCATAACCCGTTGTTCGTTTTCATTTGTCTGAATATTTTGTAAACAAGTGGTTTTTAATAAATTGTAATTAGTTTTTTTAGACCTTAGTGTAATTTCATTACCATTAGTTATGATTTTTTTCATTGTCATTAGTATGAAGGGATGCCAATCGGGATTGATATTTGAAAATCCCGGTATTCCCGAAATCGGGAGTACGGAATTTTTCGGGATCCCGGGATTTTACGGGATTTTTCGGGATTTAAATTTTCCTTTATTTGTAAAAATTTGTATGTTATGTAACTAATTTTTTTATAGAATAAAGCGTTTTATAATTATTTAATAGTTGTTAATTAACAATGTGGTAGATTTTATGAATATTGAAACATCTCAGTCAGAAATTGACAGTCAGAGCTTTAAAGAATTAATTCCTTTTTGGAATGAATTCTCAAAAATTTAATACAATTCTTTAAACCAAGGAATGAATTCATCAATAAGACATAAGCAGGAATTAATTCCTGTGAATGAATTCAAAGAATTCAAATTTGACCAAAGCGTAAAGAATTAAAATTATTTTTATTAAATATAATTTCATTCACTAAAGAATTCATTCAACACTATTTAATTCAATTTGAAATCAAGGAATTCATTCAATTCTAGTTAACTCAACTTTTGGCTAAGGAATTCATTCAACTGTGCACTTAATTCAACTTTTGATCAAGGAATTCATTCAATTCTAGTTAATTCAACTTTTGGGAATTAAACGAAATAAATTTAATGCCTTGACTAAAAGTTGAATTAACTAGAATTCAATTAATTCCTTGACTAAAAGTTGAATTAACTAGAATTGAATGAATTCCTTGACCAAAAGTTGAATTAACTCGAATTGAATGAATTCCTTTACCAAAAGTTGAATTAACTAGAATTGAATGAATTACTTGTTGAATGAATTCATAAAATTTTATGAAGGAATTAGAAAAAAATTAATGAATTCCTTTAATATAAATCGAATGGAAAAAAAGGAATTCATTCAATTCCTTAAGTTTGGTCAGGGAATTCATTCCCAAAATATAAATTCAGTTCAAAAAAAGGAAATTAGGGAATTAATTCTTCGAAGCTCTGTTGACAGTGGTACAAAAAATCAAGTACCTACTTGCATGACTGGCAGAAAATCGTTTTGCCAGTATTTGTTTTACAAAACATCACCGCAGGGAAAGAAAGATATATATGAACTTTTTTTAAATTTTATTTTGGAAAATATAATTCCAAACCACCTATTTATTGGGTTTGGCAGCGTTTTTCCAAAGTTAAAAATTTTGTTTCTCCAGTACTTTTCCGGCGCTTTTTGAACTGCCGGTCCTTTTGTCTATTGACGTTATCATATTGGAAATGGGAAAGCAATTTTTGTCAGTACTTGTACCACCTGTTAAAATACCTTGCCATCGCTTTCCCGTTTGTAGTTTTCTGGCTGGGATAATCAGAGATAGGAAATCAAAACTTACACTACTCACCGATAGAGGGCGCTGTAATTTAGTATTACCCAGGGGTATGGCATCACCAAAAACAAAAGTTATAACGACATCGTTATCACTAGATGGCACTTTGTTCAAAAAATTGACAATTTTCATTTTTTATTTAAATTGAAATAATAACAAATAAAAAAGCAAAACAAAAAAAGGAATTCTCAAATTTTATTATTTGAACATATTTTAAGTTGATATTTTCTTATTTTGCGCAGTTTTCAGCAAAGTTTGAGTTTTTAAATATAGGCTCAGCTGATACTAAAGTGATACTAAATAGTGAGTAGTGTAAGTTTTGATTTCCTATCTCTATAATTAATAGTCTCTGGTATTACCTGAGCAACTACCCAGCAAAAAATACTGCTTGCTTGGAAGCAGGTTCGTCAGGGAAAGAAAATAGTGTAGCGCTTGCATTATTGCTGATATAAGGCATGATTTTTGTTGATGGCACTTTGTAAAAAAAATTGACAATTTTCTTTTTTTATTTAAATTTAAGTAATAACAAACAACAAAGGAAAAAATACAAACAAATATTTAAAATTTTATTATTTGAATATATTCCGCATTTGTTTTTTCCTTTTTTTGAGCAGTTTTTCAGTTTTTAAATATAGGCTCAGCTAGTGATAACGATTTTTTTATAACTTATTTTTTTGGTGATGCCATACCCCTGGGGATAATATATGAAGGCCTGTCATTAAGTACACTTGTGCCCAGTATTTTGTAAGCAGATTTTAAAACAGATTCGTAGCGATAACCTTGCCCACTAATTCGTGTAATTACAGCAACAAAGTTATTTGGCTATCGTTATCAAATGTTTTCAAGGAAGAATTCAAACTTATAGTCCCAGGCAAAACTTACAGTACCAGTTTCAGAAATCGAATTTCGCTTGGAAGAATAAATCGGTAAAATAACAAACAAACTTGATTTTTCGCATGTATTACTCAAAAACTTAATATTGTTTACCAAAATTTCAAATTTTTCTGCAAAGTCTTTGCATAGTTTACTCGAATAATCTACTTAATTTATGACATCAATTTCTTGTCAATATGAGAAAATTCAAGAAAAAATATAGGTAATCTAAAATTGCTCATTTTGTTTATTTGCGTTTATATTAATTTTAAAAAATAAGAAAATCCCGGGATTTTTGAGAAATAATCCCGGGATTCGGGATTTTGCCAATCCCGAAAATCACGGGTTTTCCCGTGTGGCATCCCTAGTATGAACTATGAAACTATGAAATTTCAATGGTAATGAAAAATTCCCATGTATGCTTTGATACGATACTGGCGGTCTTACCGGACTGGTGATTAATTTTTAAAAAGTCCTTTAAGACCAAAGGTATGCTGTAGAATTGAAATTTATTGCTGTTCCGTTTTAAAAGAGCCTAAATGTAGGCAACAGTTTTTATAACTTTCCAACCCGTTTTAACATAGCTGTTTAAGCATTTTGCATGGATGGTAACCGAAACGATACGGTTATCGGTAAGGTTTACAACATATTTGAGACTAATTAATTATTTGGACAAATTAATTGGTGATTTCATTACCATTAAATTGAAACTAATGCTAATAAAATTGTTGGCATTATTATTACTTGGACTAATGCTAATGCTTTGAAATACATCGATTTCATTACTAATGTCAATTGTATAGTAAATTCATTACGATTACTAATGCCTCAATTATAAGAAAGAATTGGCATGTGTAAACGTCATTTTATAGATTTCAAATTCATTTCTGAGCTTGCAAATGCGGAATGCGAAAAGGGTTTTGTGGTATAAAAAATTAATTAAAATACTTAATCAGCGATTTACATTGTGCAAAGGAATATATTGATGCAAGAATTTTACTTTTTGCAAAATTATTTTCGCAAACTTTTTTTTTAAAACTAACCACCAGTCTTTGGTATGAGTTATGGGTATTATAGTAACCAGATTCTAATTTTACAAAAACCACACTTAAAAAATTACAAACTAATGGCGGAACGCGAAAAAAAGCTTTATGGTACAAAAACTTTATCAGCGATTTTCATTCTGCAAATAAATATTTATACTGATTTAAGAATTTTCCTTTTTGCAAATTTTTTTCCGCGACATTTTTTCGCGATTTTTTTTTTCAAAAGTTAAATTAAAAAACTAAATCAGCGATTTTTATTCTGCAAACAAACATACTGATGTAAGAATTTTCCTTTTTGGATTTTTTCCGCGACTTTTTTCGCGATTTCTTTTTTTAATTAATCACCGAACTTTGTTCTATAAATTGGGTATTATAGTCCCTAGATTATAAATTTTAAAAAACCATATTTAAAAAATTGCAAAATAATCGTGGAACGCGAAAAAATACTTTATGGTACAAAAGTTGCATTTTTGTTTGCAGATTGTTAATCGCTGATTAGGTTTTTTATATATTTTTGTGCCATAAAGCCTTTTTTCGCGTTTCGCGATTATTTTGCAATTTATTACTTGTGGTTATTTAGAATCATAACCTAGGGTCTATAAGCCCAATTCATAGAATAAAGTTCGGTGGCTAGTTGCAAAAAATGCCGCGCAAAAGAAATTTTGCAAAAAGGAAAATTCTTACATCAGTATATTTGTTCGCAGAATGAAAGTCCCTGATTAAATTTTTTAATTAAATTTTTGTAGCATAAAATCTTTTTTCGCGTTTCACGATTATTTTACAATTTTTTAAGTGCGGTTTTGTTAAATATATAATCTAGGGACAATAATACCCAATTCATAGAACAAAGTTCTGTGATTAATTGAAAAAAGAAATCGCGAAAAAAGTCGCGGAAAAAAAATGTACAAAAAGGAAAATTCTTACATCAGTATGTATGTTTGCAGAATAAAAATCGCTGATTAAGTTTTTTACTTCAACTTTTGTACTATAAAGTCGTTTTTCCCGTTCCGCGATTATTTTGCAATTTGTTAAGTGTGGTTTTTTAAAATTTATAATCTATGGACCATAATACCCAATTCATAGAACAAAGTTCGGTGATTAATTGAAAAAAGAAATAGCGAAAAAAGTCGCGGAAAAAAAATTTCTAAAAGGAAAATTCTTACATCAGTATGTTTGTTTGCAGAATGAAAATCGCTGATTAAGTTTTTTAATTAAATTTTTGTACCATAAAGACTTTTTTCGCGTTCCGCGATTATTTTGCAAGTTTTTAAGTGCGGTTTTTTAGAATTTATAATCTAGGGACTATAACACCCATTTCGTAGAACAAAGTGCGGTGGCTAGTTGAAAAAAAGCAATCTATCCATCCCCCTTTTTTTTTGTAAACAAATGCTTTTTTTTCATTTGTTCATAGTTTTTATGGCATTAGTGCGATTTCATTAGCATTAGTATTACAAATTCTAATGCCAGAAAATTTCAGTACCATTAAATGGTAATGAAATTTTTTTGCCATTAGCATTAGTCAACTAATGATAATGAAATTTCAATGCCAATGAAAAAATCCCAAGTATGGTTTATAACACTATTATCGCAGGTAGAAATTGCCGACTTTACAAAAAACATTGTACTGGGAGAGCACGGTTTTTGTCAATATGCCGATACTACTCGAAACGTGCTTTACCGGTACTGTTTTCTATAAATTAACGACCTTTGTTTTAATTTATAAAATATAACAATTATTTTGTATGTAAAAAACAAACCTTAAGCTCAAGAAAACTGTGAAGTTAAATAACAATTTTATTAATTTTACATATATTACGCAATTATTTATGTAAGACAGACATTTCTTGTTTGTTTGTTTTAATGAAATTGCAGAAGAATGCATTAAAAATTTGTCATATGCACTAAGAGTACAGTAAAGTATTAACAAACTACTAACTAGTTATTAAATACACTGGGATATACCAAAAATTAAATCCCAAGGCTGTGCCAATGTTGGCAAATAACTACGGCCAAGCGTTTATTGGTGCTATAATTTCGACAACATGCCAGTAAAGTGAAAGCAAAAAATCATACGCATTGCCATACTAGGGTTCTATAAGTCGACTTTCGACTAATCGATTAATCGACTTTTTGCGAAAATTTTCGACTTTTTGAAAGTCGACTTTCTTGTGATGTAAAAGTCGAAAAGTCGACTTTTGCTTTCGACTTTTCGACTTTTTTACTTATTACCAAATGGCTAAGAAGTAAATTTTGTTTTTGCTGATATAACACAATAGAAAAAATTCAGCAAGTGTTGCTAATCTATTGGAAAACAAAACAGTGAAATATGACATAAAAAACTCTAAAATGTCTACGACACACAGTGGTTTTAAACTGAGAGAAGTGGTAATACATTCACAACTTCTAAACTAATCGTCCGATTTGGACAAAGTTTATAGAATATTGTAGAGTAGAAATAAAGCTTTTGGTCAACCTGTTTTATTAATAAGGCATTTATTTAGCACCAGCGTGCAATGTAGACCACCTCGAGTGATAACAAGCTTTCGGAACCCTTGGCTTCTTAAATTGTCAGTCGATTTCATTATACTTAGGGCAAGTAACTTTTTTCCAATGTAACCATGGTTAAACGTTAACCCCAGATATTTTCATATAAATTTGAGATTCAAAACTATGGTTAAGCACTAAACTCAGTTTATTTTGGGATAAGTTAGCAGGTCTTAATTAACAATTTTTCAACAAAACTTTTCGTTAATTTCAGCAGGATAGAATATAATTGGCATTTAACTAAGTTTAACTTTTAACAAAAAATTTATAGAAATAACAGTTTTTTCATTGTGTTTTGTCTACTATTGAGATAATTGTTTTGCTAATATGAGAAGGGTAGTTTTATCTAACTAAAATTTACTAAACAGATTCGGCAGTTATTTTCTGCAGGGCCATTTTTATCCATATTATCTGCTATTTGCACAGATTTATTTCTATCAGTGTATTAGTATTACTGGAGTAAGTCATAAAATCAAAGTGAAATTTAAACAAAATGTAAGCATTAACTTTGATTTCACTTAAATTTTGGTAGCGCTTATTGTGTAAAGCTTAAAGCAGAACTTGTCAGAATAGGTGTCTGCCGATAGCACTGATGATCATAATGAAAACAGAGGAACCAAAAATTTAAAAGGCTATAGCCCCCCTAGAAAAATGGTCTACCTACGCCGGTGTATGCAATCTACGCTCATCATTTGTTGAAAGCAAGAAAATTTTTGAACTTAATTTTAAGTTTTCACAGGTGCGTAAAATATAGCTCCCCAATTTTTTTAGACAGAGAAATTATAGTAAATACTTGATTACAATTAATCCAACATTTTAACCTACATCGTTTAAACCTGCTTTTTTTATCAGTTAAAAAATTAACTGGACAGTTAAAAGTTTAACTCTGCCAGTTTAAAATACCAAAGTGATGCTCAAAAAACTAAAAGAACACTGTCTATAGAAGGGGCTCCAAAGCCCTAAAATGCAGTTTTATGCATCAAGTGAGTTTTTTATTAAAAAAACTGGTATGTTGCCATATGGCTACACCATGCATTTAAATGTATAAGAATAAGGGGGTAATTTTCTAAAACACTTCGGTGAAGTGTTGCGTTATTTCTATAGAAATTGTTTTTGTTACAAAGACAATTTACATTGAAAATTCCCTTCACTTCACCCAAGTGTTTTACCAAATTAGGTAATTAAATAAGCCTTAATGTATATAAGTTTTGTGCTACATTTTATGTTTAAAACCACTGTGCGATGACAAAAAACGAAAAAAAATTTTATTTTATATGCATAAAAGTCGAATTTATGCTCATTATCAACAAGGTGGAATTCTACGTTTCGAATCTAGTTAACTGACCCCCAAATAAGCTAAAAAAATATGATTTTTTGCTATTTAGAAATTTTCATATAAAAAGTCGATTAATCGACTTTTACCTATAAAAAGTCGGAAAGTCGAAAAGTCGACTTTTCAAAATTTGAAAAAGTCAAAAAGTCGATTAATCGACTTTTACCTATAAAAAGTCGGAAAGTCGACTTTTCAAAATTTGAAAAAAGTCAAAAAGTCGAAAAGTCGACTTTTTGTTGCAACTATATAACCCTATGCCATACATACCGTCTCCAATATACGGCCGACATTGTGCCGTTTGTATTTCTATACCTGGGATATAATAAATAAAGATAAAGCAATCAGTGGCACCACTCTAGTTGCATGATTGTACAATTGCTGGCGCTGTTTCCAAATCTCAAGATGGCGAAAGTATACACCCACTGGAATTCGAGATTTCCAAAATTTCCATAAAGCTCTGCAATACGAAACAGTGCTGCACATTAATATTTTATTAATTTAATTTAGGAATTTAAACGAAAGAACTTTGTGCCATAAATAACCTTGTTAAACGAACTATTAGTGTTAATAAGTGACTGTTGCTTAAAAGTTTATTGTCTATAATAAGAGATTTAGTGGTTTATTTTGCAAAACGCAATGCCTTGCGCTGCGTTGATTTTTGTGTAAATTGTTATTGTTACAAAAACAATTTGTATTGAAAACAATGCAACGCAAGGCGTTGCGTTTTACAAAATAACCCATTTAATTTTAGTTAAAAGGACTTTTGGGTAATGAAAAATATGTTCTAATGACTTTTTAGTACTTTTATTTGAATATTAGAAAATATTAAAAGCTTTAAATACAATTAAATTTTGTTAAAAAATCAACATTTTGTTAAAATTGTACATTTTTGTTTAAAAATAGCTGCTGTCGAAACGCAGTTTTTTGCCGCTCCAATGTGTTATTATCCCAGCAAAAAAAAAGTGAGGAAAAATAAGTAGTTAAACACCTGCAACTGTTAAATTTGAATTTGTTCTAATTTGGATTTTTCACCGATGAATTTAACATTGCCTTGTCATAGGATGGAAGTTGTTCTTTTTAAAAACAAATGATATATATTTGAACCAATGAAATTCTATTTCACTTATTTTTATTTTAATTTAATAAAAATAAAAAAAAAATCATCATGCATAGTGTGGGGTTTGAACCCACACTTGTTGGCATTTCAAGCAGACGCACAGTGGGTTCGATGACACCCAAACTGGCGATTAATTCAAGGAAAAGGTTTGTTGAAGAGATATTTTTTTTTATTAGCTATGTGTAGGTTAGTTTTGCAAAAATAACCTTTTTTATTTTTCGTTGGGTACTTTTTTTATTTAAAAAAAAAAATTTTTTTTAAGTATTAGGAGCATCCATGAAAAAACGCGCAGCAGTTGGATTTATCGATTTTAATGAAATTCACAATTAATATTACAAGATATCAGAGTTCATAAGATCAGAAATTTTCCGATCCGAAATCATTTCGGTTTCTAAAATATGGCATTTTGAAAATTGGATAAACATAAAAAATTTAAAAAGTGTTTTTATAAAGTCACTAATAACTATTAAATTTTACATCTAAAAACTTTAATTTGGGTTCTATTTTAAAGACGACAATATTACCTTTCAAATAATATTGCATACCTTGAAATATATAGAATGAAACTAAGAAAAATTAGCACAAAAACGAAATCGTAAACTTTCTTAATTGTTTTAAAACTTTTTTAATGTGTTCTCCTAAATAATTTTGCTTCTATCAAAACGCTTAGAGCTTTGTCTGCAGTCAATTATTTTGTTTAACCTGCTTAAAAATTTTTCTCTACCTTGAAGCTCTTGTTGCTGTCGACGTTGTTATTTCTTTAACCAGTTTTGACGACTCGACTTTTCCGGAAGCTCTTAAACCCATTTGTGTGGCATGAGCTAATAAAGGCAATGGAGTATATCCCTCATACTTGGGATTTTTTCATTGGCATTGAAATTTCATTATCATTAGTTGGCTAATGGCAAAAAAATTTCATTACCATTTAATGGTACTGAAATTTTCTGGCATTAGAATTTGTAATACTAATGAAATCGCACTAATGCCTTAAAAACTATAAACAATTGAGCATAGTTGTACCATAAAGTCTTTTTTCGCGTTCCTCGATTATTTTGCAATTTTTTAAGTGCGGTTTTTTTTAATTTATAATCTAGGGACTATAACACCCATTTCATAGAACAAAGTTCGGTTGCTAGTTGGAAAAAAAATCGCGAAAAAAGTCCCGAAAAAAAAATTTGCAAAAACGAAAATTCTAACATAGTATATTTGTTTTCAGAATGAACATCGCTGATTAAGTTTTTTAATTAAATTTTTGTACCATAAAGTCTTTTTTCGCATTCCACGATTATTTTGCAATTTTTTAAGTGTGGTTTTTTAAAATTTATAATCTAGGGACTATAATACCCAATTCATAGAACAAAGTTCTGTGATTAATTGAAAAAAGAAATCGCGAAAAAAGTCGCGTAAAAAAATTTTACAAAAAGGAAAATTCTTACATCAGTATGTTTGTTTGCAGAATAAAAATCGCTGATTTAGTTTTTTAATTCAACGTTTGTACCATAAAGTCTTTTTTCGCGTTCCGCGGTTATTTTGCAATTTTTTAAGTGTGGTTTTTTAAAATTTATAATCTGGGGACTATAATACCCAATTCATAGAACAAAGTTCTGTGATTAATGAAAAAAAGAAATCGCGAAAAAAGTCGCGAAAAAAAATTTACAAAAAGGAAAATTCTTACATCAGTATGTTTGTTTGTAGAATAAAAATCGCTGATTTAGTTTTTTAATTCAACTTTTGTACCATTAGGTCTTTTTTTCGCGTTCCGCGGTTATTTTGCAATTTTTTAAGTGTGGTTTTTTAAAATTTATAATCTAGGGACTATAATAACCAATTCATAGAACAAAGTTCGGTTATTAATTAAAAAAAGAAATCGCGAAAAAAGTCACAGAAAAAAAATTTTCAAAAAGGAAAATTCTTACAGCAGTATGTTTGTTTGCAGAATAAAAATCGCTGATTTAGTTTTTTAATTCAACTTTTGTACCATAAAGACTTTTTTCACGTTCCGCGATTATTTTTCAATTTTTTAAGTGCGGTTTTTTTAAATTTATAATCTAGGGACTATAGCACCCATTTCATAGAACAAAGTTCGGTGGCTAGTTGAAAAAAAAAATCGCGAAAAATGTCGCGGAAAAAAATTTGCAAAAAGGAAAATTCTTACATCAGTATAAATATTTATTTGCACAATGAAAATCGCTGATAAAGTTTTTGTACCATAAAGCTTTTTTTTCGCGTTCCACCGTTATTTTGCAATATTTTTAGTGTGGTTTTTGTAAAATTAGAATCTGGTTACTATAATACCCATAACTCATACCACAGACTGGTGGTTAGTTTGAAAAAAAAAAGTTTCCGAAAATTATTTTGCAAAAAGTAAAATTCTTGCATCAATATATTCCTTTGCACAATGTAAATCGCTGATTAAGTATTTTAGTTAATTTTTTATACCACAAAACCCTTTTCGCATTTCGCATTTGCAAGCTCAGAAATGAATTTGAAATCTATAAAGTGACGTTTACACATGCCAATTCTTTCTTATAATTGAGGCATTAGTAATCGTAATGAATTTACTATACAATTGACATTAGTAATGAAATCGATGTATTTCAAAGCATTAGCATTAGTCCAAGTAATAATAATGCCAACAATTTTATTAGCATTAGTTTCAATTTAATGGTAATGAAATCACCAATTAATTTGTCCAAATAATTAATTAGTCTCATGTATGATATCTCTTATGGTTTTCTCATTACTTTCTACAAATGGAAGTTCCTTAAGCCTTCGATTTTTTGGTGGGGGGACAACCGAGATAGAAACATCTAACTATTCCTCCGACTTTTATTATAACGAATCTGAAATTCGCTAATAAATGTGCTAAATCATTTATATTGGACGGGTTAATGCGTTTAATGATTTTCATTTTTAAAGTACTGGTTTTATCTTTCCATTCATTTACATCTGTATTTTTCTTGAAATTATAACGTTCTCGTCGAGGGATACAAATTGTGTTGGGGCTTGTTCCTAAAAAAAGTATATATATTTTTTTAAAGAAGCGAAAGTTTCATTCATTTACCCATTTACCAAATACCGAATACCAAATACTTCATTTAATACTTTACACATTTTAAAAACACTACACATTTTAAAACAACAAACAATAGGGTATTCATATAACGCGTTATATGGTAAAGTGTGTATAAATATACATGTGCTAATTCATAAAAAAAAATTATTTGGTATTTGAAGCTTGCTATAGTTAAAGTGCATATTTCGCTTAATAAAGAGTTATTAGAAATCTTGATTCATAATCGTATTTTAACTATAAATTAATTTTTCGATTTGATACTGGCAACACTATTGTTTATTTTCTCTCTTCTCCCAAATAAGTCGTAAGTGATTTACAAATTTAGTAAACGATTGACTCGGTAATCGGAAGTGAAAACTTTATTTCCTTATGTGCTAAGATAAATTTAAAAGCCACTAAAAACATTTTTTTTTATTGATAAAGCAAATCAATGGAAATGTGTGTAAAAAAAGTAATTTTTTTAGAACATATTATTCGAAGCATACAAAAGTAATCGAATTTCGAATAATGTTTTGACAGTCTGTACATCACTATTGTTTTGTTTTTCTTTTTAATTTTATTTTTACATTTTTTTTGAATTTTTTTCGAAAAAGGTCATTGGCTACGCAATTGTTGTAGCTTTTTTCAGTTTGATGGATGCAAGTTGTTGGAAGCCACACATTCTAGGGATGGGATGGCTTTAATAAATCATTTCATGCCTGAAAATGAAATAATTAACAATTAAATGGTGGCTTCCTCACTCCAAACTTTATAAAACGTTTAAAGTTGAAGAGTACCAACTATAAACCTTTATTATTTTCTTCGTTATTAAGCAAATATGAATACTGTTTTTCACAAATTAGCTTAAAATCCTGCAATAAAGCTATTGTAAAAGTTTATGAATTAGACCAACAATGTGTAAATGTATAAATATACTTAATATATTTTAAAATTGTTGGCATATTTGGAATATTGTTCTTCCTAAATTACAAATATTATATATTTTGATTATTTTGATATTTTTCAAATGTACAAACAAAAATAAAAATAAATTGTAGAATAAATTTATCAGGGTGCGTTTGTAGTTTTTAAAATAGATATAACTTTACCAGGCTTATACAAAAAAAAAACAATTGCAATAGAGATAAGCGTGTGACACAATTTTTTTTTTTAAATTTAATCTTTGTCGTATAAATAATAAAAAATCAAATTGTCAAATTGTGTTACTGTCATTTTATAGATGTGACTAAAATCTTACTGATGTTCCACTTTTATTAGACGTTCGTTAACATGGGTAAACAAATTCGTGGGTGGCAATAGTTTTTCAGTACAACAATTATGGTACGTGGGAGGGCTTAGGTGAGCGTAAGTGAAACATTCGTTGTAGTGACTGAAAATAACCACTTATTTTTTCTGCAAAATTTGAGTAAACACTTTTTTTCGGGCGTGATAACATTTCTGTACGTGAGCTCACGCCCCCATCTCCTAAAAAAAACCAAAATGCACTAACAATAACACCAAAATATAGAAAAATACAACATGAAAACGAAGAAAAAAAAACAATAGTTTTGTTCAATAATTATATTAAGACAAACAGACTTTTTATATAAAATTAAAAAAAACAAACGGTGCAACAAATGAGCAATTTTTATACCCTACACCACTACGTGGAGAGGGTATTATAAGTTTGTGCTGATGTTTGTAACACCAAAAAATATTGGTCCTAGACCCACCTTATAGTATACCGATCGGCTCAGAATCACTTTTTATTACGATTCAATGATGTCCGTCCGTCTGTCTGTCTATGCTTTCTTGTGCGCACCCAAGGACGACATATGCCTGGTTGAAATCGGTCCATGTTTAGACTTAGTGCCCATATAAGGGTCCCCCCAAAATTGGTTTGGTTACACGCTGCATGTCGCAAATACGAAGATATTCCAATGAAATTTGGTTCGTTGACTCACATGGTCCTAAGGAAAAGGCCTAGTGATTCTAGATAGGATCGGTCCATATTTGGACCTATCGCCCATATGGGCTATATTTTCGATTTTCTCTTCTTTTATGATTTTATAGAAAATTTTGACACAAGTCTGTTTTAACCCATTCAAATTTCGGATCCAAACATTAGTTGGCTTTAAATCAGACTGGTGTAGGGTATTATATAGTCGGCATGGCCGACTTTAACTTTTTTTACTCGTTTTTTTTTACTATACAACCCAAAATGTTCTACTTTTCCAAAATCTACAAATCAGAACCCAGGACTGCCCAGAAAAATAACCCTGGGCCTTTAAATATGAAAAACAACCCAAAATTGGTAAATTTAAGAAAAAAAATAATTAAAAATATTTACACATTATTATTTTTTAACAAAAAGGTGTTAACTATATACTTAAATAACTAAAGTTGAAGGTTCCATCATAAAAAATTAATTTTTCACAGGTTAAATAGAAAAAAATAAAGATTTGAATCGTATCAGTTTTTGCCACTGTATTCGAAAACACTAATAATTCTCTAACTTTGAGAGCCCACTGTAGAATAAGTAAGCAACATAGACGATTGATTGTGACAACTAGTGATGCAGAATTTTATCTACTTTTACCCGGTACCAAAAATTATTTTAAAATTTCAATTAGTCGCCACTTTGGCATCACTTGAATCCAATGTGAGACGCTCTACCCCCTGTGCTATCGCTTGTTATAAATTATAGCTGACTTTTAGCAGTCTTGTTGAGTAAAGTGTTGTTATCTTCCTTTCTTTAATTTTTTATTGACAAAAATGTAAAACATATAGGAAAAATATAGAAAGTTGTTTTCTTTAATGTGCTATTTTTTATAAAACATATTAATACACTCATAAAAGAAATGAAGCTATAAAAATAGGCGAAAAAGGTACTAAAAATTAATTCAAAATTGCCTTGCAGAAAATACTGCTGATATTTGCAGATTTTTTGCTAAATACTAGTAAGATAAGATGAGGAAAAATAAAACTGTTAAATTAACAAAATTTTAGTTATATTTAAGTTAACTTTTAATTAATTAAAAATAACAAATTTTGTTACCTTCATTTGCAGCATATTAGTAGATAAAAAATAGTTTTTTCTGCAAGGTAATTTTTAACTAATTTTTAATAGTTCTAACTAAAATGTTTACAGGCTTTTTCTATTAGTGTAATAATAAGTACCCAGCAAAAAAATTGCAAATAGTGCTTTACAAACTACTTCTTTTAATGCTTCACAAGTCTCCTTTAGTGTATTTTTACTGCTTTTTCAGAAGTTATTCTGTATAACTTCCAAAAATTACTTCTTTCATTGCTTCTAAAGTATCCGTTAGTATATTTTTACAGCTTTTTTAGAATTACTTCTGAACAACATCCAAAAAATCACTTAAGTATTGCTTCTAAAGAGTAATTGCCCTATTAAAAAAAATTAATATGGAGCTTCATATGGTAATATATAGCATAATGTGATCCATATACCATTTCATCCGAAAAATGGCCCGATATAATTGTGTCAGTTGGCTATCACATTTTATCTAATTGTATCAGTTTAGATCTTAACTGATTAGATTATATATTAAGCAGATGAAATTTTATCTGATTTATGACCTGATACAATTTTATGGGTTTATGTCGCATGGTATTAGTTTAGATCCAAATAGATACATTACTATACAAACTTATATAGTTATATCTGAATTTTGACCTGATGCAATTATATCTGCTTTAAAACTTTGAAACAATATAAGGCAAATGTCGGATACAAATATATTTTATTTATATATATAAACCGGTAAAATTGTATCAGGTCAAAATTTGGATATAATTTCATCTGAATAATGCATAATTTCATTAGTTGAGATCTAAACTAATACAATTAGATAAATACTGATCAACAACTGATACAATTACATCGGGCCATTTTTCGGATGAAAGAGTATATTTATATAGATATAACTTCATCGCATTTTATACGAGTATATGTAACTGTTTTTACTCGGGTGCTCTAAAAGTGATCGTAAAAAGTGATTTTGTTATCATTTGGCATTTCCAAACAGAGGGTCCCGGGTTCGATTCCCGGCGGGACCAATATTTTTTTTTTATTTTTTTTGAAATTTTTTTTTATTCTATTAATTTTTTTAATATTTATAATTAAGTTGTTTAAATTCAATATTTTTTTAATTTTTACATTTTTAAAAATATGTATATATAAAAAATGGTGAGAAATTGCTTTTAATGCACCTGTAAAAATAGTACTGAAAATAATATTGAATTGGAGTGCACCTTTTACATTTGTTTAATAAGTACTTTTATTGAAGAGAATAAGGAATAATATCTCGCTGTAACAAAGTGGTGTTTTTATGCCAGTCAACTTTCATATCAAAGAATAGCTCAGCGGTTGAGCGCTAGACTAGCAATCGCGAGGTCGCAAGTTCGATACCCGGTAGAGCCAAAAAAAAACTTTTGTAAAATAAAAAAAATATAATTTTTTTTTTAACTTTTAATTGGTGAAAAAGAGTTTCCTTTGCACTCGTTCAAAAAGTACTGAAAAGATGTTGAAGTGGGACTACTCTTCTGCTATGACAACTCAATGTTAAAATCATTAGTGTTTATGTTAAAAAAGAAGTACATATAGATCATCAATTGTAGTGCTTTTCCACTGCTTCGGCATCTCTTTTTTTTGCTGGGTATATTTAGTAAGTATTTGATCAAAATGGATTTTTTAAATTACAATTTTTTAAATACAAACATAATTTCAATACTTACCTTTTTGGTATTTTAGCAAAAATATTTGAAAAATTAAATTTTTATTTGAAATTTTTATATTTTTATAAAATTTAATAGAAAATTAAAAAAAAAATTAAATGGTTTCAAAAATTAATCGAGTGGACAAAATTAAAAAAAAAATATTGCAGTAAAAACAATAAAAAGTTAATAATTGTGTAAAAGAAGTTCTAAAATTTTTTTTCGACCTGCCAGGATTCGAACAAGCAAACCTCTGATTTCTGTTCCAGCAAGTTTCCGTGCAATCCCCATACAAAATATTGACTTCTTATCACTATCAAAAAGAACTTTTGACTAGCAACACAGATATTATTTCCATATATACGCAGAGCTTTTAATGGAAGTAAAAAGAGCTTTTTCGAATATGTCTTGAATTGAGATAACTTTCTAAATATTGGTTTTCGAATTTATCTCTTTTATTCAAAACGAACAGCGCCATCTTTTCAAGTTAGGTTAAGCGCGTTTGCAGGTGTTTGATTTTATATTATTTCGGTCAACGTATTTTAAGGCTTACACTTTTTAATTTCGGTATCGATATTTTAAGGATAAGAGTATTTCAGTTATTCCGGTAACGGTATTTAAAGGTAACCTTAGTCAGGTATTTCGGCGCATATCGCATTTCTTTGCAAAAAATAATCTAAAATAAAAACAAAATAAATTTATCAGCTTAATGTATGAAAAATACTGAGCAACTACGTGCAATTACAAAAAGAAAAGTAACGCTAACGGTATTCCAAGGATAAAAATACTTAATTTATTTCGGCATCGATGTTTTAAGGTAACGGTATTTCAGTTACGGTGTTTTAAGGATAACTGTAGTCAGTTGAATGTGTTTTAAATCGATAATGGTGTTTTAGCGGTATTGCCAGTGTTGCCAACAAATTTTCAAAATAAATAGCTAGATCAGACCCAAAAATCGTTAGAAAATCACTAGATTTATAGACAGTGCAAAAATTTATCGATTTTGGCGGTCTGTCATACAAAAATTTATCGATTTTGGCGGTCTGTCATATTTTCTTCAGAGAGTTCTGGCAACACTGCCCAGGTAGAAAAATACGAACGGCACAGTGCTGGCACGACGCTAGTGGCGGTAGTACCTACATGTACTACCAACGTTGGCAAATAAATACGGCCCAGTGTATATTGGTGTTATCATTTCGACACCATCCCTGTACTGCAAAAGTTAAAAATCCGACACTTCGCCAGTACATGCACTACCGCCTCCAGCGTCGTGCCTGCACTGTGCCGTTCGTATTTTTATACCTGGGCAGTGTTGCCAGAACTATCTGAAGGAAATATGACAGATCGCCAAAAAATTTCTGCTAACATCTGGTAAATCCTAAAATAAAAAAAATATATCCTTAAAATTCGCTAAGTTAAAAAATCTTAATTCTTTTATTATATTAATTATGCTTAAAATCTGAAAAATTTAATAATAAAAAAATATGCTCAAAATGTGCTAAATAAATTTATCTTGATCAGCATGGGTTGACTCTTCACTAAATCTACAATTCGGACGAATCCGGTTTATATTATAGGATGTTTCCAAATCACACTGTTGTCACATGTAATGAAAAAATGGCTTTGGGAAGAAAAATATGTAAAGAGCGAATAACTTTTTTACCCTGTTCAAATGCGAATGGCACAGACAAACTGAAATTATTGGTTGTTGGAAAATCGAAGAACCCACGCGTCTTTAAATGCTTTTTCAATAATCCTGTAATATACAAGTCCAGTAATAACGCCTGGATGACATCATTTATATTCAAGGACTGGTTCCATTACGAATTTGTTCCCCACGTAAGTTAATTTTCACCAATTAGTAAAAGTAAGTTGTTTATAAGTAAACATTTCTTAGGTTCGAGAATTTTTGGCTTCAAAAGGTCTGCCATAAAAAGCAGTTTTGCTTTTAGATAACGCTACGTGTCAGCCAGTTGAGGAACTAAAAAGTAATGACGGTTTAATTATAGCAATGAATCTACCACCCAATTTCACTTCGCTTATTCAACCGTTAGGCCCAAACTACATAGTGAAAATGCCAGTGGACAGTGGCAGTGCTGTCAAACTTTGCTCTTGAATTTCGCGAAAACGATTTAATATTTTTAAAAAATTCTTATTGCGTTTTGTTTAAAAACAGCTCTTGTTTATTTAGAAACTTTTCTAGTTTCTCGGCAGTGACAAATAAAGAAAATAGAAAAACTGCTTTATCGACAAAATGTTGCACTGTGGACGACACTGCGTTTATCTGGTTTAGGCTTAAGATCAAAACGTTATCAACTTGGTCAAATTAAACTATAAAAAACAGCTCAAACTAGCAAACTTCAATCTCAAAAATGCAGTTCAGATTCTATCTACGTCCTGGCATAAAATATCAGTGTCCAATATCCAAAAATCCTGGAACGCCTTGCTCGAATTCGGTAGTGAATGGAGTGAAGAGGATAACATGCCCTTAAATATTTTACAAAATATAATTCAGGAAGAAAACGAAGATCTTTCAACTATTGGTTAACTTGTAGCTCAAATTGTTACGGAACATCTTTTCACGAATGCTGACATAAAAAACAGGATTCAAGAAGAATTTCATGTGTTGAGTTATGAGCAGCAAATGGAATTATCAGATACGGAATCGGAGGATTTATACGATAGTGGTCATGAAGAAAACAAAATTAAAGTGGACGATGCGATGCTATAACATCGATAATAATATGCTTTGGAAAATGATAAGCCGACAACAGCACTATATGAACTACGGGATTCAGCTGTTATTTTAAAAAATAATTTGCCAAAAAAAGGAACTCAAAATCTCCAATTTCTTTAAAAAATTTTAAAATGTAAATACATATATGGGTGAAATCAAAAAATGTGATAAATTTTTGGGCCAAATTTGTGTGAGCAAAAAGTGTTAATATTTCGGTTTTTTCTTAATGGAATCAGTAAGTTTAGTCACTATAAACCTAATTGCAAAAAATCTCTTCTACAAGTTGTCGCAATAACTTTTTTTGCACAATTTTAATTTTTTTTGTTGTAACGGAGTTTACATTTCTGCAAGCAAAAGATATAACAAAAAAAATTGCGTACGAATTTTCTTAAATTTTTTAGTTTTTCGTATTTGGGTTTTCAACTTGCTTTCCAATGATATATAATTTGTGTTTTTCAAATTTGCGGTTTTGCGAATAAAAATACAATTCATTCCGCGAAAAAAATTTTTATTTTTTTTTTTAATTTTGAATTTTTGGTCCTTTTAAATGCTTTTCAAAAATATAAAATTTTTTAAAATCCAAACATCGGTTGCGCAGTTACAAAATAATATATTAAAAACATAACATTTCGCGATCATAAAATTCTTAAATTGTGTGAAACAAATTTAATTTGTCAAACTAATGTCAGTAATGAATCAAAATATCGATTAAAAACCAATGAAATGCAAAATCAATCGTTTTTCGCTCCAGCAGCTTAAGGTAAAAAACTAAACTTTTTTTGATTTGACGCAAAATTATTAGTTGAATTTTCTTTTGACGCATAAATATTAGTTGAATCACCTCTGTTTATGGGTATTTTAAACATTTATCTACATTTATTTGAATGAAATCTGATGCAAACAATTGTGGTCACGGAGTTTACAGTTACGGAGTTTACATTTGGTTACTTTTTTCATTTTATTTCAGAAATGCTTTGTCAGAATTTTTTTTTCCGAAACAAAATCGCATGATGCCTACAAGGTGAATCCAAATATGACTTTGTTTTTCTTACTCGTTAAATAGTTTGGTGTAAAAATTAGGAACGGAGTTTACAACATTTTTTCAAATCTTATTAAAGACATCCTTTTTCATCTCGAGAATGTTACATGCTGCAGAAAAGCTTCAAGTCTGTTATACTCGATGATTAGTTACAGTCCAACGATCATTTGAGTATAAATAACATTATACTTTTCGCAATATAAATAATAGATAACTCCAAAATTCTGGTATATACATTTTTATCAAAAATTTTGACGAAAAATCGTTACAGAGTTGAAGTCGTGATAGCTAAGATATACGAAAAAGTTTGTAAAATGTATTAATTTTTATTAAAAATGGCACTTTTCCTCTTCATAAAAATTCTTACTGTTAGTGTTTAGCTTTATTGGTTATTAAAATATAAGCTATTAAAGTTACGGAATTTACATTTGGCCTATAAAATTGGTCACAAATTTTATGTATTAACCAAAAATTGGTCAGATTGTTATAAATTTTGTAAAACTGCTGACAATGTGGTGATATATATCGCAATATATAACTAAAATGTAATCCATGCATTAGAAATTAGCTGGTTACACGGTTTTTATCACATTTTTTGATATCACCCGTATAAATAAAAACAATTCTAATTTTAAAAATTAGAATTGTTCTGTTATCGCGAAAATTCAGTTTTCGCGACAGGTCTGGTTAGTCGCTAAAATCGAGCTTGCACTGTATGTGGAAAAATATTACAAAATGCGCATATCGATATTCTGTTATTATAAAAAACAACTTCTTAAACGATTTTATTAAAAAAAAAACTTTCTAAAAAATACACATTTCGGTCAAATATGTGTATGTAGCTTTTCACCGAACAACGCCCTCTATTGAGTACTTTCAATACTAATATTAATTCAATGAAAATCGGGATTCATTATTTGAAGGTTAATCGTAAAATTTTTCATTATTTAAAAGTCTATAACACTTCTTATGAACATACCCAGGAAAATTTTTTGTTCCAAAGAATCGATTGTAGAATAGATACTTTTCCTTTACAACCCCTTCTACTGTCAATTGTAATACCCATGATATTTGTTTGAAATTGTCCCAAAAGCAACCACTTCTATAGCTCCAAAGTGGAATCGGTTGCCCTAGAATCAGTTCTAGAACTAGTCAGTCATACCTGGTTCCGGAACCAGTTCCATGGAATCGGTTACAGTGGAACCAGTTGTAGAATAAGTGTGCTTGGCTACCGATTGTAAAAAATTTTCCTGGGATATTAAATAAATTTTTGACTAAAAAACTCTTTTAAGTACCATTTTTCAACAATCTAGCGATAAAATCGATAAATTTTTGAACTGTTTATAAATCTAGTGATTTTCTAACGATTTTTGGGTCTGATATAGCTATTTATTTTGAAAATTTGTTGCAACACTGGCAATACCGCTAAAACACCGTTATCGATTTAAAACCCTTTCAACTAGAGTTTGCATTCAACTGCAGTTTTGCTTAACCGCGGTTACGGTTAAAATTGGTGAGGTTAATCGCGGTTAACGGTTAATCGCACTCATAATAAAACATTTGTTAACTTACTTGATTAACATAAAATTATTTAATTACCAAAATTAATAACTGCAAAATTATTAAAATCCAAAGTAAAAACTTAATAAAGTTAAAGCCGGGCATGCCTACTTTATGACAACCTACACCAATCTGGTCGAAAGCCAACTAATGTTTTGATCCGAAATTGAAATTTATTGAAACGGATTTAAGAAAAATTCGTCTGTAAAAAATCCATTTTTGTTATACTGACACTAAGTCTAAACATGGAGCGATTCTTAACAAAATAAACAGGCTTTGTCCATGGGCCCATGTGAGTCAGTGCACCGAATTCCATTAAAATATTTTCGTATTTGCGACATGTATCGTGCGAACAAGCCAATTTTGGGGAGACCTTTATATAGGTACTTGGTCTAAACATAGACCGATTTTAACCAATTGTCCTTGGGTCGATATAAGCCGGTGTAATTTATCAAAATATCTTAATATTTACGACCTGTAGCTAAGGTTGCCATCCGTCCTCTTTTCCCCGGACACCGTCCTCTTTTTTAGGGCGTACGGGGGAGTCCTCCTTCTTTTTCTGTGAGTATCCGGGGTTGTCCTACTTTTTACACTTTTCTCCATAACTTTTTTTATTGCTTCTAACCTTTTGAATTGTTAGCATCGCTGTTTTGTTGCTGTTATTTCAATTGACTTGGCATCACTTACTTTGATTGCCTAATTTGAAGCTTATCAGCAGTGAGCCAACTGCTGAATTAAAAAAAAATTAACATTGCTTTTAATGATGAAAATTTATTTAATGAATTCCTTATCCTGAGAAATTATGTAAACAACTTAAATTCAATTAACACGACTGAAAATAAGTTTTGATTCGATTTTTTTTTATTGAAAGTGATGTTTGCTATGAAATGAGAAAACCTGTTGAGTTCATTTTTACTTAGCAGCACATAATGCCAACATAGAACGTACATACATACATTTTCTTTAATGAAGAAAAAATTTAATCCAGAATTAATTTCTGATATTATTAGTCAAATATAATTTTGATATGAATTGTCAAGAGTTTTATGAATATTTGAAGAAATGCGACAGTAATATAGTATTGCAATAAATAGTATTGCAATAAATTATTAAAAATTATAATTTTTTTTTACTAAGGAATATTTTTAGGTTTTTTGTCTTTTTTACGACAAAATGCTGCCATGTCAAACAGACGTTTAGTCACGACGTCTAGTCACGAGGTGTCATCCGCTTTTTGTGCAAACAATTCCTCAAGACGTCTTAAGGATATGTCATCATTTAATCCGCGTTAAGACCACTTGATGATTTGTCGTGATGACATTTTTACATTTGTACGAAAATGTCATCAGGTGTCTTAAGGTTTTTGTATGGGACCGGATCAGCAACTCAGCAGTGACAGCAACATTTCATTAAGCCGTCTTGATGATATTTCTAACTGGGATATTAATTCAAATTGGAAGCGTTGAAAACTATTCATGAAACTCTTCATAAATAATATCAAGAAATTATAGAACTGTACATTCCTCAAAATGTATGCAATGAATTGGTTAATCGTTATGTCTTTTTTGCTTATTTATGTAACACTAATTTAAAGTTCAGAATTATTTTTTTGTTTTTTGTGGTTTTTTTTTAGTAGGAATAAAAACTGTTTTATTTATAAAATAAATTTTAATTTCTTTATTTGATAGCCAGTTGTTGATTTTTGTAAAATAAATTTATTAAAAAAAAATGTCCTCTTTTTTAAGACAAATGTCTTCCTTTTTTGAGGTTGACGTCCTCTTTTTCTCAAAATCGAAATGGCAACCCTACCTGTATTGCACAAGGCTTCATGGACAGACATACGTATGATTCTAAGTCGACCGGCACACTGAAAGGTGGGCCCAATATATTTTGGTGTAACAAACATCAGATCCCGTGCTAAAATACCCAGGAAAATTTTTTACAATCGGTAGCCAACCACACCTATTCTACAACTGGTTCCACTGCAACCGATTCCATGGAACTGGTTCCGGAACTAGTTCCTGGGATCCTATATGGAAGGTATGGGTGACGTAGAATCAGTTCTAGAACTAGTTCCAGAACTGATTCTAGGGCAACTGTTTCCACTTTGGAGCTATAGAAGTGGTTGCTTTTGGAACAATTTCAAACAAAAATTTGGCTGTTCAAAAAGCGCCGGAAAAGCACTGGAGGAACAAAACGTTAAACGTTGGCAAAACGCTGGCAAAACCAATAAATAGGTGGTCTGGAAATATATTTTCCAAAATAAAATTAAAAAAAAGTTCATATGTATTTTTTTTGGTCCTGCCGTGATTTGAACCCAGGCCGTCAGATTGGCAGACGATTGCTCTACCCACTGAGCTAACGAGACATATAATATTTAATGGCTAAACACAAAAATGAGTGATAATAGCTGGACAACTACTGGCTGTGCCAAAATGCTAGTACTGGCAAACAATTTTTTGTAACTAGTATGCCAGTGTTGGGAGGGTAAAAAAAAAGTTGGTCTTGAAAGAGCTTTCCCACAAACAAAAAAATTGATTTTATAAAACAAAAAAAATTTTAAATTAAAAAAAATCAAAAAAATTTTTTTGCTTACAACCGGATTTGAACTCGGAACTTTCCGACTACAAACATTTTTTAACGAAGCGTCAGCATTTTTATAAAATCATTGGTCTACCAGTGAATTGATTTTTGTACGCCTGGTAGCATTGGCTAGGTAGCACTGGATAACCACTGGTTGCAAACCTTGGCATATCACTCTAAGCCAATTCTTTGCCAGTGGTTTTTTTTATAAACCACCGAAATTTTTGTAAAACAACCCTACGGGGAAAGGGACCGGTCCCAGATAACACGCAGGACAGGTCCCAAGGGGGCGGAGACCGGTCGTTGATCGGTCTTTTTCTTTGAAAGAGACATATCACTTTAACATGGCGTTGTCATTGGAAATGACCAATTGCCACATTTTAGACACCTTGTGGCAGTAATGTGGTGTGTCTAAAAATAGCTTTTCAAATAAACTAATAAAAAATTAAGAATTAAAAATAATCTAATTGACGTCGAAGTAGGGCTCGATAACACAACCCCCTGCTTGTAAGGCAAACGCTCTACCGTCTAAGCTAATGTTGCTTATGCGTGATGGCTGGCTGATGGTAAAGTTATATATTTTTTGTTTCTGTTCAAATAAAAAAGAAACAGAAAAAACAAACACTACAAGCAAATAAAAAAAATGGAAAAGAAAAAAATAGAAAAGAAAACAACACTAACACATACACAAATATAGTGGAAGTGCCTTCAGTATGCCCCCGATTGACCGGTCACGGGATAGGTCCTTTAATGGCAGTTGACTCGTTTTTTGCGTTGGCCATAATTAAATTAAAAAATCAATTAAAAATTAGAAAATTACCTCAAAAACTCTGATAATATAAATAAAAATTTAAAAAATTGCCCTTAAGTTAAAAAGAAAATTAAATGAAATACCAATTGTTAAGACTAATACAGCTTTAACATTAAAAAACGTTGAAAATACAAAACTTAAAATTTTTTTGCAAAAAATTATAAAAATTTAAAATAAGAGCTAAAATAAGCAAATCGTAAAAAAATAAAGTTCAAAATAAATAAAAGAGTAAAATAAATAAAAAAAAATGTTTTAAAAAATATGCCGCGAATTTTATTTTTTATTTCGGTATCGGTCACGTTTTTTAAAAGCAACAGTGAAAGTAACGGATCGGAAAATACTAATTTAGTAATATGCCTTCGGTTGACCGGTCACGGGATAGGTCCCTGGAGGGAAATTGACCCCACATTCCCCGTAGGGAAATACTGGTAAAACGCTTTTCGCAAACGCTGGCAAAGCGTCCCAAATGAGTGTTCTGCCAGTCATTTATTTTTAATACCGTGGTTACCCAGTGGTATGCCAGTGCTTTGTTTTTTGTACCACTGGCGATTTCTGACTGGGATGTAACAATTTAACCGTAACCGCACGGTTTTTACATGCCGTTACTGTTAATTAGTGCCGTTAACCGCGGTTACGGTTACGGTTAAAACCGAAATGCAAACTCTACTTTCAACTGACCTTAAAACATCGATGCCGAAATAAATTAAGTATTTTTATCCTTAGAATACCGTTACCGTTCTTTTTATTTTTTCTTTTTGTAATTGCACGTAGTTAGTCAGTATTTTTCACACATGAAGCTGATAAATTTATTTTGTTTTTATTTTGGATTGTTTTTTGCAAAGAAATGCGACATGCGCCGAAATACCTGACTAACGTTACCTTTAAATACCGTTACCGGAATAACTGAAATACTTTTATCCTTAAAATATCGATACCGAAATTAAATAGCTTAAGCCTTAAAATACGCTTACCGAAATAATCGTTTTAAACCACATCTGATGCTAGAATAAACATATTCTAGTCAGAAGTTCTTTTTGATAGTGATAAGAAGTCAATATTTTGTATGGGGATTGCACGGAAACGCGCTGGAACAGAAATCAGAGGTTTGCTTGTTCGAATCCTGGCAGGTTGAAAAAAAAATTTTAGAACTTCTTTTACACAATATTAACTTTTTATTGTTTTTACTGCAAAATTTTTTTTTTTTTTAATTTTGTCCACTAGATTAATTTTTGAAACGATTTAATTTTTTTTTTAATTTTCTATTAATTTATAAGAAATTTTATGAAATTCAAAATAAAAATGTAACTTTTTTAATATTTTCACTAAAATACCAGATTTTGAGCATATTTTTTATTATTAAATTTAGCAGATTTTTAGCATAATGAATAGAATAAAAGATTTAGCAGATGGTAGCAGAAATTTTTTGGCGATCTGTCATATTTCCGTCAGAGAGTTCTGGCAACACTGCCCAGGTAGAAAAATACGAACGGCACAGTGCCGGCACGACGCTTGATGTGGTAGTACATGTACTGGAAAATTGTCTGATTTTTAACTTTTGCAGTACTGGGGTGGTGTCGAAATGATAACACAAAAATAGGCTTGGCCGTATTTATTTGCCAACGTTGGCACAGCGCTGGGATTTAGTAGGTTGCCAGTACTTTAGATAAAATAATTCAGTATGTAGCCAGTGCTTTGAAATGTCGGTCTTTTAGCAAAAGTACGGAAAATGCATTATTTTTAATACTTTTTAACCAATAGTAATACTTTTTAACCAAAGCTTAGATATTCTAAAGGGTGTAAAGGTTTTTTTCCGATATGGATTTTCTGACAGATAACGCGTGGGTCGTGTCAAATTGGCATGATATTTTTATGCAGTACTGTTTGACGTTTCATTGTGGAAATACAAAGCTTGTCTATAAATTTTTTAGCTGTATTTCGAAAATCGGCGGTACAGCTTTGAGACGCATTTCAGGCTTATTGGATACGTCAATAAACTAAATTGCCGAATTTGGATTAAAGAGCCACAAGGAGAGGTTTAACAGCTGCCATTGAACTGAAGGCCGTGATCTTGACAATATTTGGTTTCAACAAGATGGCTGTGGTTACTCTTTATTGCGAGAACAATTCAGTGAACAGTTAATTTAAAGTATTGTACCAGTGCAAAAGCCGAATAGATTATGTGATATCATACATCTCGACTTTTTCTTTGGGGCTTCAGAAAGTCCAAAGCAAAAAATATCTTTTTTGTTCCAAAGTAAATATGTTTTTCGTATGATAATAAAATTCACCCTATAAAAAAATTTTTTCTCTTTTAAAAAAGTATCCCTACCGCTTTTTTATAAAAATATTTAAAAAATTCAAATGGGGTGCTTATTTTGTTTTTTATTATCTGATATGTTGTTCTTTAAAAAAAACTTAAAATTTTAAAGGATGCATTAACTTTCGCTGAAGCTAGGAAGTTGAAATTTGGTATGTAGGTTCCTCCTCCGGCGTACACGTCCGAACCTCTTTGGCTAGAAACCTGAAATTTATAATGCGTGTTTCTTGGAGTATGGGCTAACTTATCGGTAAGTTATTTTTTGGAACTTTGGACAGGAACGTGGTAGAAATGGGGGTTTGACGTTTGCCTCTTTGGCTAGAAACCTAAATTTTAAAGAACGAGTGTATTTGGAATGCCAAAATTACGGAACAAAATGGGGAATGAAGGGAGATGAAACACTACACAAGTGGGATGAAATGGAAATGAACGGGGAACGAGTGGAATTAAAGCAGTGGACAATGGAAATGGAATGGAAGAGGGAATGAAATGGAATGGACCATGGAACAAAATGGAAAAGGGAGCGAGATGGAATGGAATGAGTGGAATTGAAACAGGTACAAAGAAATGCAATGGAAAGAGGAACGACTGATATTGAAACACAAGACAGTGGGAGCGAAATGGAAAAAAACGGGGAAAGATTGGGATTGGAACAATAGATAATGGGAACGAAATGTAATGGAATGATGAAGTAAATGGAATCTAGATTGGTACGAAATGGAATGAAACGGGGAACGAGTGAAATTGAAACATTAGATAACTGGAAGGAAATGGAATGGAATTTGATTGACTCAAAACTGTTGGAGTTTGGAACTTGAAATTTCGCATGTGATTGAGGCAGGATTATAATATTTGGGTATTTTTACACGGAAGGACAAAAAGGGGTCAAGAACCCCTATTTGATATTTAAACTGCACCAAGCGAAGCATCGGTGGAGGAAACCGACGCAGTAAATTATCCAACTGAATTTGTGAATTTACTTGAATTACCAGGTCTACTTTTACATATAGTTTAATTAAATAAACTTTAAGACACGCTAACACGTAGCGGGCTTTGCCCCCTAGTACGAGTTACTTATGTTATAAAATGCAGACTAAAGGGCAATTTACCTATCAAGCTATCTACTAAATCCCAGCATAGGGGATAAGAGTTTGCCAAATTTTTGTGAATTCTCTTTTCGAAATAAGATTTAGAATCCCTAATACTGAGAAACTGGATGGGTGATTCAATCTTAATTAAAATGAAACGTCAAAAGCCTCAATTGACATCAAACGTTTTGAAGTTGAAAGCTTTGCAATTAGGGTTTCTGTCCCGGGAATCCCGCCCTTTTTTCAATCCCGCAATTCCGGGAATTTTGTGCGCGATTTCCCGGGATTTTTTTTATTCTTTTACAGAAGTTTTAGCTATTAAATATTGCAATTTTGGAAGCTAAATAAATTTAAAGCATTGATTTCAAATTAATTTAAATAAGAAATATTTTATATTGAAAAATGCGATTTAAAATTTAATAAACTGAATTAGTATAAAAAACGTATTATTTAGGCCAAATTGTTTTTGGATGTATGTAAGTGAAATTTGGTTAAGTTAAACCGAAAACTTCAGAAAAAAAATTTTCTTTAAAATAGTGATCTTTGTTCAAATAAGGCAATATACACAACACTTCAATACCTATATCTTAGTTCTAAATACCTCGAAAAAACACCAGGCATTAAAAAGTTTGAGGAGTATTTTGAGGTTTTTTACTGCTATTTCTTTATTTCAATTGTATTTTTTATATATTATGTAGGTGCTTTTTCAAATTATTTTGGATTATTTTAAAATACAACTATCCAAATTAAATAATTTCTTTTTCAATAGTTGCGGCATAAAAAATTTCTATTCAAAAGATACCAATTAAAGTCAAGAAACTATTTAATGAATGTTTCCTTTAAATTAATTTGAAATCAAAAGAGAGATGATAAAATTTTTACAAGTAAATTACGTAGAATAAAAATTTAAAAAATTCGATGAGGCCAGCAGGATAGAATACGTATTTTCGGATCATGGTACAAACCCATCCTCATGGATTGAAACATTTATTGAATTGAAACAAATAAGCAAATTGAAATAACTCAATTAGACTAACATCAACGAAATTCTTACAATATTATTTTTATCCAGATGCTTCCTATGGAATTCATTTCTGATCGACAACTTATGAAGCACAGATTTATGAACGACAACGAACCGTTAAGATGAATAAAAATCTTTAAGAGAATTTGCGTAATAATTTTTGTGAAGAATACTCACTTTTAAACTTTTTTATAAAATAATTCTATACGAATACTTCTGAAAATCTGCACAGAAAAAAAATTTTTAGAAATACAAATTTTTGGATTCCATATTTAAGAAATCCTTAAGAAAAAATATATCTTTGTTCTGACTACAAACCTGGTCCGAAAGAAGGGAGGAAATTAAAATACCCGTGTCTTTCACTTTTTCTATATCAATTCGTTTAACCGTTCCAACCGCGAATTAATATTTAGTTAACATATTTCATTTTAAAATTAAGACCGCCTTCCTTATAAATATATTACCTAAATAGTAATTCGCGATTTAATCTATTAAACGAATTGATCTAGAAAAAGTGGAAGTCATGCATATTTTATATTTTTTCCCTTCTCTCAGAATATATTAAGTATATTTTATCATGGGTACAACCAAAAGATGAACTTTGTCGGACGGTCTTTTAATAGAAATCGAGTTTTTCAAGTACAACATATGTCGGATTTATTTATTTTGTAACGAGCGGGAATTCCCTGGATCCCTGGAAATTCAGAAAAAAATCCCGCTGTCCCGGGAAATGAAAAAGTCCGGGAAAAGAAAAACCCTATTTGCAATCCATAGTGCGCCCGATCGAATTTTTTATGAATGAAGGCTTATAATTAAATTACAACAATGATTATAATTAAATTACAACAATTATTTTAATTTTTGCATTAAAAAATACAAAAATTGTTTATTCGGACTTTCTATATTTTCATATATTTAGTTAGAATATTGTTCTACCTCAAGTCTAAATTCTAATATGATATTGTCATATTAGATTTTATTTGTTGTTTCAAAAAACATTTGTGTTGTCTATCATGAAAATTATCAGCCTTTTTTGAAACAACAAATAAAATCTAATATGACAATATCATATTAGAATTTGGACTTGAGGTAGAACAATATTCTAACTAAATATATAAAAATATGGAAAGTCCGAAAAAACAATTTTTGTATTTTTTAATGCAAAAATTAAAATAATTGTTAAAAAATTAGCACACCACGGCTAAATCTCATTCAAAATATTTATTTTGTTTTAAGGTAAAGGTCGTTGTTTTTACAAATTTATTGACAACGAACACACATATATACATATAAATAGTACCCACAGGGTACTTTTATGTAATTGTTGCTTTCAAAAGGAGGTTTTACCAAATATACGAAAGTACAAAATTCTCGTCCCGTTGATTTTTTGTACCTTCATCATCATTTTCTTATTGCAGACAACTGAAGAGTAGTGTGATGGCTACGAAACAATTGTATTGTCTATCATGAAAATTATCAATCTTTTTTGAAACAACAAATAAAATCTAATATGACAATATCATATTCGAATTTGGACTTGAGGTAGAAAAATATTCTAACTTAATATATGATAATTAAATTACTTTAGGGCGAACCCTCAAATACGAATAAAATTTTGATATTTATAGGTATAAGAAAATAAGAAGACAAATGCATGTTTTTAAGTTTAGTCCGGGAACATCATTTGTTAGGGCATATTTTAGAATTTTACGCTAAACATTTCTGTTCTTTACATTCTTTGCAAAAACTAAAAAAATAATAATAATTCATTTCGGTGTAAGGTATAAATTAGTTATGTCACAATGGGTTAATTTCTTTCTATTTCAGCAATTCCGTGGTACACAGAACAGCCTCTTTCCCTCCAGAAATTTCTATAAATTTACCGTACGTCCTTATATTTTCGTTAATGTTTTTGTGTTTAAAATTTCGTTATATGTATAATAGAATGAGTCTGCATCATAAGTTTTCGGTCAGTGAACAATTTTTGTTCTTACCCAGCAAAAACATGGTAATGACAGGTCATTACCATACGGATTACCAAGCAATGATAGGTCATTAGCTTCTGCATTACTTTAAAATAAAAAATAATGATTTAATGATAATAAGTTATAGAAGTACTTATATATTATTGCAAAATAATCACTTACTGGTAATTGATTAAGTAAGTACCGATTTAGTTTTTTTTTATATTATTTTTTTATTTATTGAATTGTTTTGAACTAAATAGGACATTTTTCAAAAAAGTTATTTTGCCAATATGACCAACTATTTCACAATGTGTGGTAACGACTTATATTCTAACTTCTGAGTAACCACTTATTCTATCTTTGTGAGTTACTACTTATTCTTTCATTATGGGTAACTCATTATTTTGGCTTTTTTTTGTAAGCGAGACGGTAATGACCACCGATGAATTTTTGGACATCGCGAACAAAAGTAATGTTGCGAGTAACTACCCTACGGGGAAAGGGACCGGTCCCAGATGACACGCAGGATAGGTCCCATGGGGGCGGAGACCGGTCGTTGTTTGGTCTTTTTGTTTGAAAGAGACATATCACTTTAACATGGCGTTGTCATTGGAAATGACCAATTGCCACAGTTTAGACACCTTGTGACAGTAAGGTGGTGTGTCTAAAAATAGCTTTACAAATAAACTAATAAAAAATTAAGAATTAAAAATAATCTACTTGGCGTCGAAGTAGGGCTCGATAACACAACCTCCTGCTCGTAAGGCAAACGCTCTACCGTCTGAGCTAATGTTGCTTATGCGTGATGGCTGGCTGATGGTAAAGTTATATATTTTTCGTTTCTGTTCAAATAAAAAAGAAAAAACAAACACTACAAGCAAATAAAAAAATGGAAAAGAAAAAAATAGAAAAGAAAACAACACTAACAGACACACAAATATAGTAGAAGTGCCTTCAGTATGCCCCCGATTGACCAGTCACGAGATAGGTCCTTTAATGGCAGTTGACTCGTTTTTTGCGTTGGCCATAATTTAATTAAAAAGTCAATTAAAAATTAGAAAATTACCTCAAAAACTCTGATAATATAAATAAAAATTTAAAAAATTGCCTTTAAGTTAAAAAGGAAATTAAATGAAATACCAATTGTTAAAACTAAAACAGCTTTAACATTAAAAAACGTTGAAAATACAAAATTTAATATTTTTTTAGAAAAAAATTATAAAAATTTAAAATAAGACCTAAAATAAGCAAATCGTAAAAAAATCAAGTTCAAAATAAATAAAAAAGTAAAATACATAAAAAAATATTTTAAAAAATATGCCGCGAATTTTATTTTTTATTTCGGTATTGGTCAAGTTTTTTAAAAATAAGAGTGAAAGTAACGAATCAGAAAATATTTAGAAAATTAATTCATTCTCTTTGGTTCATATTTGTACTAATTTAGTAATATGCCTTCGGTTGACCGGTCACGGGATAAGTCCTAGGAGGGCAATTGACTCCTCATTCCCCGTAGGGTAGCCTGATAACAAGTGAAACCCTTTGCGTGCTATTTACTTGCTTAATTACTTGGTAATGTCTGTTTTTGCTGGGTAAATTCATAATAAATGGCCCAGTCAGAAATCGCCAGTGGTACAAAAAATCAAGCACTGGCATACCACTGGGTAACCACGGTATTAAAAATAAATGACTGGCAGAACATTCATTTGGAACGCTTTGCCAGCGTTTGCAAAAAGCGTTTTACCAGTATTTGTTTTACAAAAATTTCGGTGGTTTATAAAAAAAAACCACTGGCAAAGAATTGGCTTAGAGTGATATGCCAAGGTTTGCAACCAGTGGTTATCCAGTGCTACCTAGCAAATGCTACCAGGCGTACAAAAATCAATTCACTGGTAGACCAATGATTTTATAAAAATGCTGACGCTTCGTTAAAAAATGTTTGTAGTCAGAAGGTTCCGAGTTCAAATCCGTTGCAAGCAAAAAATTTTTTTTGGATTTTTTTTAATTAAAAATTTTTTTTGTTTTATAAAACCAGTTTTTTTTATTTGTGGGAAAGTTTCTTTAGGACCCACTTTTCTTTTGCCCTCCCAACACTGGCATACTAGTTACAAAAAATTGTTTGCCAGTACTAGCATTTTATCACAGCCAGTAGTTGTCCAGGTATTATCACTCACCCAGTCAGAAAAATACAAACGGGAAACCGGGGCAAAGCACTTTAATAGGTGGTACAAGTATTGGCAAAAAGTGCTTTCCCATTCCCAAAATGATAACATCATTAGACAAAAGGACCGGCTGTTCAAAAAGCGCCGGAAAAGCACTGGAGGAACAAAATTTTTAAACGTTGGCAAAACGCTGGCAAAACCAATAAATAGGTGGTCTGGAAATATATTTTCCAAAATAAAATTAAGAAAAAGTTCATATGTATTTTTTTGACCCTGCCGTGATTTGAACCCAGGCCGACAGACTGGCAGACGATTGATCTACCCACTGAGCTAACGAGACATATAATATTTAATGGCTAAACACATAAATGAGTGATAATAGCTGGACAACTACTGGCTGTGCCAAAAATGCTAGTACTGGCAAACAATTTTTAGTAACTAGTATGCCAGTGTTTGGAGGGCAAAAAAAAAGTTGGTCTTGAAGGAGCTTTCCCACAAACAAAAAAATTGATTTTATAAAACAAAAAAAAATTTAAATTAAAAAAAATCCCAAAAAATTTTTTTGCTTGCAACCGGATTTGAACTCGGAACCTTCCGACTACAAACATTTTTTAACGAAGCGTCAGCATTTTTATAAAATCATTGGTTTTCCAGTGAATTGATTTTTGTACGCCTGGTAGCATTGGCTAGGTAGCCCTGGATAACCACTGGTTGCAAACCTTGGCATATCACTCTAAGCCAATTCTTTGCCAGTGGTTTTTTTTATAAACCACCGAAATTTTTGTAAAAAAAATACTGGTAAAACGCTTTTCGCAAACGCTGGCAAAGCGTCCTAAATGAGTGTTCTGCCAGTCATTTATTTTTAATACCATGGTTACCCAGTGGTATGCCAGTGCTTGATTTTTTGTACCACTGGCGATTTCTGACTGGGCATTTATGTGTTTAGTCATCAAATATTACATGTCTTGTTAGCTCAGTGGGTAGAGCAGTCGTCTGCCAATCTGACGGCCTGGGTTCAAATCATGGCAGGACCAAAAAAATACATATGAACTTTTTTTAAATTTTATTTTGGAAAATATATTTCCAGACCACCTATTTATTGGTTTTGCCAGCGTTTTGCCAACGTTTAAAAATTTTGTTCCTCCAGTGCTTTTCCGGCGCTTTTTGAACAGCCGGTCCTTTTGTCTAATGATGTTATCATTTTGGGAATGGGAAAGCACTTTTTGCCAGTACTTTTACCACCTGTTAAAGTGCTTTGCCACCGCTTTCCCGTTTGTATTTTTCTGACTGGGGGGCTATGTTGATCTCGCATCTCTGTGGTACATGACTTTATTTGTCATTCATAAAGAGGTATTTGTTAAAATTATACATACAGTTGCGAGCATAAAAATGCAACGCTACGCTAAATCATTTTCTTTAATGCTTTTTTATTTGCGCTTATCTTTTGTTAATATATTCGTTGATGTGTATTTTCATATTTTAAGTCGTTTAATTTGCATTTATTTATGTGAATTAGTTTTTTGAAACTACTGCAAAAAAAATGCAACGATAGAATAATATGTAAGTATAAAAAATTTTATTATTCACGAAATTCGAACTGAATTAACCAAAATTTACTAAATTGCTTTTTTTTTTACAAAAAACAACTATCAAGTGATAGCCGTGCAGCTATTATTACAGCGCTTTGGGAAGGAAAACATGTACTTGAAATCGGAACTATCTTTCAAGAAAACAAGTCTACGGTGTCACGTATTGCAACTCGGCATTAGGCTCGCGGTTATATTTATAGGAAAATAGGAAGTGGAAGACCCCGGAAAACAATTAAAAGGCAGGACAGAAATATCATCTCTATTGTTAAAGCGACCCCAATACGACCGTCGCAGATGTTATGCAGTATGTTTCAGAACATTTGGGCGCAACCGTCGGAGTTCATACCGCACATAGACGCTTAAAGGAAGCAAACTTGTTAGCGAGACGTCCAGAAGAGAAACCCTTCATAAGTAAAGTGAAACCAAAGAAGTGTCGCGATTTTGAAAAGCGCCATAGGCATTGGGCAAAAGAACAATGGGCAAAGGTTTTATTTAGTGACGAAACTAAATTAAATTTATTTGGATCCGATGGATTGAAGTTCATCCGAAGACCATCAAATAAACGGTAATCTCCTAGATACTAGAAACAACGCGTTAAATACGGCGGAGGATCCCTTATGCTGTGGGGTATGAAATCGTTGTGTTAAATATAACACACTTGTTTAAATTTGTATTTTGAGGTGCATTCTCCCGTGATGGTGTTGGACCAGAATTAAAAATAGAGGACAGAATAAACAGAGAGGGTTACTACAAGAGCACATGCTTCCTCACATGCAGGAAAAAATGGCTGCTGAAAGCATATTCCAATACGACAATGACCTTAAGCACACCGTTCGCTTAGCTAGGCAATTTCTAAGTAACAACGGTGTGGAAGTTTTACAATGGCCCGATTTAAACCCCGATTTAAATCCCATAGAGAATCTATGGGAGCTTGTAGACATCGAAATACGAAAGAAAAAGCGTTCAAATTTAATGGATTTCGAAATTGTTGCGAAACAGGTTTTAGCAAGGCATACCTTCACAAAAATGTTTGCGCTCGTGGATTCTATGCCTTTACGAATGAAAGGAGTTATTAAAAATAATGGCTATTCCACTAAATAATAAAATTCTAATTAATATGGTGAATTTTTTAACAAATAAAATCGATTAAATATAAAAAACATAAAAGTTGTATTTTTTTGCTCGCACAAAATGCTAGTGCCCATTCATAAGAAAGTTCGTAAAAACTAATTCACATAAATAAATGCAAATCAAACGACTTAAAATATGAAAATACACATCAACGAATATATTAACAAAAGACAAGCGCAAATAAAAAACCATTAGAAGAAATCAAAGATGATTTAGCGTAGCGTTGCATTTTTTATGCTAGTAAAAACCAACAAAAATAATAAATCATTAGACGAATATCTGCTCGAGTGCATTCGTTCAACATCTATTTTCCCTTTTTCATTTTGGCTCATATTTATCATGTAATTGGGGCGCGTACGCAAATGCACTTTTGTTTTAATTGTTTTCAACACGTTTGTAGTCATAGTTCTGAATTACGTGCGACAATTCGTTGAAAAGTATTGTGTGGCATAAGTGCGTGTACGTAAGTACGACGTACTTAACTACTTACTATGCAAAAACGCTATTGTCTATTTCATATGTAGTAGAATGTGTAACTGTGTGTTGGAAAGTTTTGTGGTGCATCTGAACATCACACGTCACTTTCATTTGAAACGTTTCCAAAAGAATAAAAATAATTTCATAAACTATTTGTACGTAAGCTACATATAAATATATATACTTTAAAACCCATGAGTAACTCTTTCAAGAATGAGTGAAAGTGTATATTAGATAGATAAAAACGTATGTTATAAAATACAGACTAAAGGGCAATTCACACGTCGACTAAATATCTACTAAATCCTGTCGAATATATCTATCTACCAAATCTATTTTTTTTTTTGTTTTTGAAAACGTTAACCCCTACCGAAAGTTGGCCGAAAATGGCCAATTTTGAGAAAAAAAAGTGTATTCCCGAGTAAAAATAGTTATATATTGTCATATATAATGTGATTGGGTTATATCTGACAATGAATGGAGTCATGTTAAGACACATATCATTATATACAACTACATCTGATATTATTTTCTCAACTAATTTTTTGTATGGTAAATGATGTTATTACATATCCCCAAATCTGACTCCATATATAACTACATAAGCCATATAAAACTAATCAAAATATATGTAGTGACCGGTATGATTATATATGGTTCGATACTAAGTTATATAACAATGTATGTGTCGTCATACTAAAAATATATTCCTGTAATTTTATATAACTTTCTATATAACCTCGTAGAAATTAATATATAGTTCAACATCAAATTTAGCAATCTGCAAATTAAGAGTTAATTACTCCATAGCCAAATAATTTTCACGTGATTTTTTTTCATGTAAAATCATCTTAAAAATGATGCATAGGATTTAGAAGACAAAAGCATTCAACAAAATTTTTATTTTATGTTATAAAATTTGGGCCTTTAAAATTGTTCAAACAATACAAATTCCAATGTCAATTTAATAGCTGTTATGCATAAAAAGCAGGGTTGGTTACCGTTTCATTTTTAAAATAATGGTAATTATCTACCATGCCGAAACTAAAATTGATTTGAATATTTTATATCCTCTATATCAGTTAGGGCAATTGTCTTCATATTTTGGCGTTTTTATTTTCTTGGTTTGCCGCTTCAATTTCTTATTATTCCCAAATTACCGTTATAAATTGCTGTTTTGGCATTTTAGCGATATTATAACGGGAATATGCATATATTACGCAATTAAACCAATAATATATCGAAATAAAAATGGGTAAATATAAAGACAATTACTTTTAATGGTATCAGCATTTTAAAGCGTTGATATGCAGTTTGGTTTAGGCGTGGTTGACAATTACCGTTATATTAAAACTGAAACGGTAACCAACCTTGATAAAAAGTATACCTACTATCAGACAAAATTATATAAAATCAGATATTTTTATATCGAGTTAGATATAATATGATGTCCCGGATATGGACAAATCTCGGATCAAACTGTATCAAATTATATCTAATTTTATATAATTATATACATGTAGATGACCCATTTTTCGGCTAAATCTGTATGTGGTTGTATATGGGGACTTATCAAATAAGATATAATTATATATGACACCATATTAAGATTTTTACCCGGGTTAGTAAACATTTTCAAAATTCGAAATTTCGAAAAAAATGTTATTTCATTTATTCATTTAATATACTCTGATAAGGAATCCTGACTTAACCGGATAACATTAACCCACTTTAGCCTGAAATCCAAAATTACCCACGAATTTGATAAAAATTCAAAAGCGTGTTTTTTTTTAAAATTAATTTTAAAGATTTTTTAAATCAATTGCTATTTGTATCATATATAATGGTTGATATTAAAGAAAAATAATAAATTGGAGAAATGATAATTCGAGTTTGTGTTTGGAGCAAATCCTTTGCAGGACTTTTTATGAAAATTGCTTATTTTGTCAATTATTGAACAAAATTTTAATGTTTTCATCAAAGTTTTCATAATTTTCGTAAAAATTTGATTAGTCTATAATTACATTTACTTTTATTTAAAAAATCTTTAACCCTTAGTGGCCTGGGGACAAAAAAAGTTACGTGAAAGATTGACAAAAAAAATCTCCACTTGATAAAAAAATAATTATTTTATGTAACGTGATCTATAAGGGCAGGCACGTAGCTAGGAATTTATTCCGGGGGGGGGGCGGGTCTTTTAAACAATTTTTTGTTTAATTTTTCCGGTTTTTTTTGCTTGTAAAATTAAAAAAAAACTCGTTATTTTAAGTTAAGTGTGCTGCTTTACTTTTTGTGTACACCCGTGTAAAAAAGATCAGATCTGGCCAGATCTCAGCACATCTTACCAGATCAAATTAGATCTCAAAATTGGGTACAAATTTGAGATCTAATTAGATCTGATCAGATCTAGGCATATCTGGCCAGATCTTCGTAGATCTTACCAGATCTAATCAGATCTCAAAATTGGGGACAAATTTGAGATCTAATTAGATCTGATCAGATCTAGGCATATCTTGCGCATTTGTCCAGATCACTTTAGATTTGAACAAATTTGGCACTAGATGTTATCAGATCTTGCCATAAGGTATTATCACATATGCCATATCTGATCATATTTGATGTGATCTGGTACAGGATCTAATTAGATTGAATCATATCTATTGAGAACCAAAAAGATCTGGTCAGATCTAAACTTTTTTACACGGGCAGTTCAATAAAATGACAGTAATCACAAAATCCTCTATCTAAAAGTCAAAATTACCCAAAAGTACGCGAACGCACAAAATCACTTTTCTAACCCAAACTATTTAAAAGAAAAAAATTAAAATGCGTATAGTCTCGTATTAGTCTCAAAAATCGCACAGAAACACATATTTTTTGCATTTAAAAGTTTTTTTTGGCTTCGTTCAGTTAATTTTTATATATAGAAGTTTTATTTTGTGTATTTCTTTGCTTAATTAAAATTTAGAATTTTTGCATTAAAAATACAAAAATTGTTTTTTTGGACTTTCTATATTTTCATATATTTAGTTAGAATATTCTTAAGTGCTACCTTAAGTCCAAATTCTAATATGATATTGTCATATTAGATTTTATTTGTTGTTTCAAAAAAGGGGGTTGATCATTTTCATGATAGACAATACAATTGTGTCATAGGCATCACCCTATTCTTCAGTTGTCCGCAATAGAAAATGATAACTTTCTTACTCAAACCAAGACATTACATAAGGTACAAAAAATCAACGTGACGAGAATTTTATACTTTCGTATATGAACTGTCTGATTTGGTAAAACCAGTTATAAATCAACTCCTTTTTGAAAGCAACAATTACATAAAAGTACCCATTTACCCATTTTCTGACAAGCATGGATTTTATTTTTTCGGATTTTTTTTTTTTTTTGGCTCTACAAATTAAGGAATGTAGACAGACATGACAACCTTTTCTCTGCACCGCCATTCAGTGATTATTTTCTGACAAAACTTCGTAGAAGGATAGGTAGACGTGTCTTTAGGGATATGTTGGTAAAAAATGGATTAAACAATTTAAATACTGTTTCTCATAGTTTTGTTACTTGATTTTAATAGTGAAATTATCTTTTAATACTTTTTGGACAAAGGTCTTTTAAAAGGTCCCATCACTTGGATGTAATGCTTTACAAACTACTTCTTCCACTGCTTCACAAGTATCTGTTAGTGTATTTTTACTGCTTTTTTAGAAGTTATTCTGAACAGCATCAAAAAATTACTTCTTTCATTGCTTCTAAAATATCCGTTAGTATATTTTTACAGCTTTTTTAGAATTACTTCTGAAAAACATCCAAAAAATCACTTAAGTTTTCCTGCTAAAGGGTAATTGCTCTAAAAGTGATCGTAAAAAGTGATTTTCGTATCATTTGGCATTTCCAAACAGAGGGTCGCGGGATCGATTTCCGGCGGGACCAATAATTTGTTTCCATTTTTTTATTCTGTTAGTTTTTTTTAATTCAATATTTTTTTAATTTTTAAAAATATGTATATATAAAAAAATGGTGAGAATTTGCTTTTTATGCAACTGTGAAAATAGTACTGAAAACAATATTGAATTGGAGTGCACCTTTTGCACTTGTTTAATAAGTACTTTTATTGAAGAGAATAAGTAACAATATCTCGCAGTAACAAAGTGTCGTTTTTATGTCACTCAACTTTCATATCAAAGAAAGCTCAGCGGTAGAGCTCTAGAATAGCAATCGTGAGGTCGCAAGTTCGATACCCGATGGTATCGAACTTGTAAAATAAAAAACACATAATTTTTTTTCCGAAGAATGTTGAAGTTGTAATACTCCCTACTATGACAACTCAATGTTAAAATCATTAGTGTTTATGTTAAAAAAGAAGTGCATCTCGATCTAGATTATAGTGCTTTTTCTACTGCTTCGGCATCTCTTTTTTTTGCTGGGGTTTTATTACAATTTTACAGATTATCGGAAAAGTTAAATATTTAAAGTAAATTACATCATTATTATTTTGATTTCCAATGGAGTGCACCATTCCAATATGATCCTAGACTAAATTCAAAGCACAACAATAATTTCAAACGCGAAATGAAAGTAAAATTCCAGAGGATTTTGCAAAGTTAGCTCGGGTTTTTATTTTATGACCTCTTGAAATATCTGTGTGGCGCGAAAGCCCAAAAATGTTGCACATTTTAAGAGTTAGGAGCTCTCTCGCGTTCACGAAAAAGTTAAATTTCAACTGTTCTTTTCGGTTCTTTTATTTTATTCGGAATTATCAAACAAACCACTGACATAATATAATCTTATACTGAAAGAAGAATTCTAAAAAAATAGCAAAAAAAGGTACTCAAAATTAGTTAAAAGGGGCCCTGCACAGAAAGCTTTTGAAATTAGTAAATCCTTTTTGCTAAATATTAGTAAGATAAGTACAGCAAAAATGCAAATGTTTTAGTAATATTTGAGTTAAATTTCGTTTAATTGAATTGAAAATTTAGCTTGCTATTGGCTAAAAAAATATTGCTGAATATTAGTAGACAAAAGTCAGTAAAGAAATTGTTATATATTCAAAAGTTAATTTATCTTTAAATTTGAGTTGAATACAAATAGCGGTCTCTCCTGCTACAATAAACAGAAATATTTGCTAGAAAATAGTAGACTGCTTTCTGTAGTGCAGATTTTTATTCGCATTAAGAAAATAAAAAAAATACTTAAAATTTAAAATTCTTTGTGATGGTTTGTTTGGTCGACTAATTTCCATGAAATTTTTTGCTGATTTTAGCAAGGTTATTTGTCATTTTCGATTAACTAAAATATAGCTGAAATTTTGTAAATTTAACAGATTTTTTCCTGCTGTTTGTATCTTTCTAATGTTTAGCAAAGAGATTCTGCTAGATTCAGCTTTTTTCAGCAAAAATTTTTAAAGACTTTTATATTAGTGTATGAACAACTGAAAAAATTTCTCGAATGATCAAGTGAACTAGAAGAACACACTAGTTTAAAAATAAAATTGATTGAAATGAACTGTGAACTATAATGCCAAATTCTAGTAATTTTTATTCCGATTATTTGTTTGTATAAAATGTTTTAGTGAAAATTTCCAGGTGTGCTCACATTTTTACTCACAATTTCTAATTTTTTTTACGATAGACTAAAACTTAGGGGATGCCCACTACTTATGCGAGTGCATTGTGTTAGAATTAGGAAAATAGAATAGATTTCGACAATTTCTAACACCAAACTGCTAATAACAAACAATATGAATAAAAAGCAACTCATAGTGCGTCTTTGTGGCAAAAACGTGATTAAAATGGACACATGTTTCAAGAGGCCATCAAATTAAAAACCGAGCTAGATTTGCATAACACTTTGAGGGTTTTGTTTTAGCAACAGTGTACTTTCATTTCGAGTTCGAAACATTGAATCTTACCGCGATGATCATTTTGCAGAATCTTTAAAAACCGCAGAATATAGTTTTGTTAAATATACTGCAAGAAGCTTCATGAGACAAATCCGAATTTATATATGTATTTAATTTACAGTCACTTCCAGAAGAATTTCTTGTTTCTCCTAAAGTACGCTTTTTCACGGACAGTTAATAATTTTAATTTAAAAAAAATTATGAAAATCCAACATTATAATTCTTAACTTAGGGTGGGAAAAAATTCTAAAATGTCGAATTATGCCAAATTATCACCCTATAGTATTGTGCCTGCAAGCAGGAAACCTGGAATTTTAAAGGAAAATCGAAGGTTAATTTGTCAATTTTATGTTTATCTTATAATAAATATGACGAAAGCTATCAATAGTAACAATAAAAAAAATAGCCACTTATCAATTAAAAGTTGGGAAAAAAAATTTCTGTTTCCTATTTGCAGTCACATTTTATAAATTGTTTCTCAGTAAAAGAGGGGATTGCAATCTATTTATTTTCTAACCTCTTTGATTAAGCCTAGCACACATAATTATTCAAGATTTTTACAAAAAAAACCATAAAAACAGTTTCTATGGCCACCAAAAAGCTTAGAAAAAATTTTAGAAAGCAGTTTTCGCAATTGGATTTAGAGTCTATTTTATTTATGAAAACTTAAGAAACTTGGCCATTTGCTATTTGATTTCAACAAAAAATAAATATTCATATATTTAGTTAGAATATTCTTCTACCTCAAGTCCAAATTCTAATATGATATTGTCATATTAGATTTTTATTTGTTGTTTCAAAAAGGGTTGATCATTTTCATGATAGACAATACAATTGTTTCGTAGACATCACTCTACTCTTCAGTTGTCCGCTAAGAAAATGATAACTTTCCTACTCAAAACGAGACATTACATAAGGTACAAAAAACCAACGGGATGAGAATTTTGTACTTTCGTATATGAACTGTCTGATTTGGTAAAACCAGTTATAACTGGTAGGAAAGTTATCATTTTCTTAGCGGACAACTGAAGAGTAGAGTGATGTCTACGAAACAATTGTATTGTCTATCATGAAAATGATCAACCCTTTTTGAAACAACAAATAAAAATCTAATATGACAATATCATATTAGAATTTGGACTTGAGGTAGAAGAATATTCTAACTAAATATATGAAAATATAGAAAGTCCGAAAAAACAATTTTTGTATTTTTTAATGCAAAAATTAAAATAATTGTTAAAAATAAATATTTTTATTACATTTTTTAAAAAATGTTGTTGTTTTCGATGTATTTTGTTACGTTTCAAAATTTGTCAAATCATTTTGGGGGGGGGCTCGAGCCCCCAAGCCCCTCCCCCCTAGCTACGTGCCTGCATAAGGGCTTAATTTTTATAATTTATGGATCAAAAAAAATTTTTAATATGATAAAGAATATTATTTTTCATATAGTGTTAATGTTTTAATTTTTCACAAAAAACGACCTCCCGAGTAAAAAAAATTATATATAATCATATGTGGCATATATTACAATATATAATTAGACATGTGGTTATGTATATCCATATATAATTATATATGACGTTTTTTCAGAAAAATTTTCCTTATACTATGCCATATATAATTTCATCTAATTAGATATCGGCCTTCATAATATTAGATATGGCATATATAATTATATATTACATAACATGGTTGATCTTATTGCATATATAGTTACCCTACGGGGAATGAGGAGCCAATTGCCCTTCAAGGACCTATCCCGTGACCGGTCAACCGAAGGCATATTACTAAATTAGTACAAATATGAACAAAAGAAAATGAATTAATTTACTAAGTATTTTCTGATCCGTTATTTTCACTGTTGCTCTTAAAAAAAATTGACTGATACCGAAATAAAAACAAAATTCGCGGCATATTTTTAAAAATATTTTTTATTAATTTTACTCTTGTATTTATTTTTAACTTTATTTTTTCACGATTTGCTTATTTTAGCTCTTATTTTAAATTTCTATAATGTTTTGCTAAGAAATTTTAAGTTTTGTGTTTTCAACGTTTTTTTTAATGTTAAAGCTGTTTTAGTTTTAACAATTGGTATTTCATTTAAATTTTCTTTGTAACTTAAGGGGAATTTTTAAAATTTTTATTTATATTATCAGAGGTTTTGAGGTAATTTTCTAATTTTTAATTGATTTTTTAATTTAATTATGGCCAACGCAAAAAACAAGTCAACTGCCATTAAGGGACCTATCCCATGACCGGTCAATCGGGGCATATTCAAGGCACTTCCACCATATTTGTGTGTATGTCAATATTGTTTTCTTTTCTATTTTTTTCTTTTCCATGTTTTTTTTATCTGCTGTGTGTGTGTGTGTGTTTGTTTTTTCTTTTTCTTTTTTATTTGAACAGAAACGAAAAACATATAACTTAACCATCAGCCAGCCATCACGCATAAGCAACGTTAGCTCAGAAGGTAGAGCGTTTGCCTTACAAGCAGAAGGTTGTGTTATCGAGCCCTACTTCGACGCCAAGTAGATTATTTTTAATTCTTAATTTTTTATTAGATTATTTGAAAAGCTATTTTTAGACACACCACCTTACTGCCACAATGTGTCTAAACTGTGGTAATATGTCATTTCCAATGACAACGCCATGTTAAAGTGATATGTCTCTTTCAAACAAAAAGACCGATCAACGACCGGTCTCCGCCCCCTTGGGACCTATCCTGCGTGTCATCTGGGACCGGTCCCTTTCCCCGTAGGGTATATATAGAACTATATCTTAATATATATGGTGGCATTTTAGCAATATATAATTATATATGGTATCATTTAAACAATATATAATTATATATGGTGACAGTTAAACTAGATATTATCATATATGGTGCCATTTAAATAATATATGGTCATATATGGTACCTCATAAACAAAATCTTTAATTCAGTTCCAGATATGATAATATATGGTACTATATATAGTGCGATATATATTTATATATGCTGTTATTTAAGCTATATATTATCATATATGGTGCCATTCAAACCATATATTATCATATATGGTACCATTTAACTCATATATTATCATATATGGTGCAATTTCTTTCCATATATGATAATTAATTAATTCAGTTCCACATATGATAATATATGCTACCATATATAGTGCCATATATTATCTTATATGGTACCATTTCAACAATATATGCTCATATATGGTACCTCATGAACAACATTTTTAATACAGTTCCAGATATGATAATATATGCTACTATATAGTGCCATATATGTTTATATATGCTGTTATTTAAGAAATATATTAACATATTTGGTGCCATTTAAACCATATATTGTCATATATGGTGCCATTTCAACAATATATGCTCATATATGGTACCTGATGAACGACATTTTTAATACAGATGCAGATATGATAATATATGCTACCATATATAGTACCATATACTTTGATATATCGTATCATTTAAACAACCCGAGGAAAAATAGTTACATATAGTCATATATGTGATTAAGTTATATCTGTATAAATATATAGTTTCATCCGAAGAATGGCCCGATATATTTTTATCAATTGTTTATCAATTTTTATTTAAATGTATCAGTTTAGATCTGACCTGATTGAATTATGTGTTAATCAGATGAAATTGTATCAGATTTTTGATCTGATACAATTTTATCGGTTTGATCGTAATTGGTTCAATTTTATATAAATAAAATATAATTCTATCCGACATTTACCTTATACAATTGTATCAAAGTTTTAAACTGATATCAGGTCAAAATTGGGATATAACTATATAATTTTGTATACAAATATATCTATTTGGACCTAAACTGATACCATGTAATATAAACCAATAAAATTGTATCAGCCCGAGTAAAAAAAATTGATCTCGCGCAATATCTAATTATATCCAATTTGATATTGTTTAAGATCTGCTGTAATATCTAGCTGATCCAATTAGATCTCAAAATTGGGTGTATCCAATCATATCGTATTAGATCCCATTGTATATATGGGGATAAACTAAGATCAAGTTATATCTCAAAATTGGGAGGTCCAGTGATATCTTTGGGGATAAACCTAGATCTATTTTGATCCGAAAATTGGCGGATCCAGCTATATATTTGCGGATATTTTTAGATCTAATTTGATCCGAAAAATGGCGGATCCAATTAGATCCAGCTATATATTTGGGGATAAACTTAGATCTAATTTGATCTCAATTTTGGCAGATCAAATTAGATCCCGCAATATATTTGTGGATAAACGTATATCTAATTTGATCCGAAAAAGTGGCAGATCGAATTAGATCTAGCTATATATTTGGGGATAAACTTAGATCTAATTTGATCCGAAAAATGGCACATCGAATTAGATTCAGCAATATATTTGTGGATAAACTTGGATATAAATTGAATAGAAAATTGGCAGATAAAATTAGATCCAGCAATATATTTTGGGATTTAGTAAGACCTAATTTGATCCGAAAAATGGCAGATCGAATTAGATCCAGCTATATATTTGTGGATAAACTTATATATAATTTGATCCGAAAAAGTGGCAGATCGAATTAGATCCAGCAATATATTTAGGGATAAACTTGGATGTAAAGTTATCCGAAAAATGCCAGATCGAATTAGATCCAGCAATATATATGTGGATAAACTTAGATCTAAATTTAACCGAAAAATGGCAGATCAAATTAGATCCAGCAATATATTTGGGGATAAACTTGGATCTAAATTTATCAGAAAAATGGCAGATCGAATTAGATCCAGCAATTTTTTTCGGTATTAAAATTGCAGATCGAATTAGAAACAGCAATATATCTAAATCTAAAAGTATCCATAAAAATGACAGATAAAATTAGATGCCGCATTATATTTGGGTACTACGTAAGATCTCCATTTATTTGGGATTAAATAAGATCCCAGACATATATTGCCAACTGTTCAAAAAATAATAGACTGGCAGAGCACTGATTGTATAAAAATTACAATATTTTGTTAAAATAAGGTTTAAACTCAGAAGGTAACGAGTTCAATATGCATTTCTTTTACAAAATTAATTTCTTTATATAAAATTAAAATTTTTTTTTCTATACATTTTTTTATAAAATTATATATTTATTTTTTTATTAAATTGAAATCTTTGAATAAAATAATTTTATTTACATCTTTTTGACGCTCTACACCATTTCCAATTGTATTAATTGTTTTAAGATTTATCAATTGTATTTCAGAAATAATCAATTGAATTTCAGTTTTATCAATTGTGTTTCAGAACTCATCAATTATTTTTCACATTGTATTTCAGAACTAGTCAATTGAAGTTCAGTTTTATCAATTGTGTTTCAGAAATTATTAATTGTATTTCCGAAATTCACAACTGTATTTCAGAAATTATTAAACTGTATTTCAGAAATTATCAATCGTATTTCCGAAATTATGAAATGTATTTGAGAAATTTTTCTCTATTAGCTATGAAATTCTGAAATAGATTTCATTATTTCTGGACACAACTAAATAAATAAATAATTAAATTTGCGTAATATTGTAGTTTCTGAAGTGCAAATAATATTTTGTGATATACAATTAAAATTTTCTAAAATACATTTAATAATTTCTGGAATACCTTTTTTCGATGCTTATAAGTTAGCTCGAAATGCTTTTATCATTCATTTAATTTGTAGCTATCACACATCTATAACAAGTCTCGTTAAATTAGAGTGTAGAGGTCTTGGCTGACAATCTGGTGGACTGGGTTAAATTTCATGTTTTTAAAAGCAAATATTAAAAAAGTTTTCTGAATCTTTTGAAAAATGTTTTTTGAAATCTATTTTTTTGCCAAGATAGTTAATGCAACGTTCTGCCAACGCATAACCGACCATCGCCAACGGTTTTCCAGCATTGTATATTAACATTAATTAACACTATATTTTTATTTTTAGGAAATACATTTTTATTTTATTATAAGTTAAATAAAAATTAAATTGAATTTTAGATAATGGTACCAATTTGTAGTTGTAATTATTATATATTAAATCGTATATTCATAAACATTCTATACAGTTAGACGAGGTTTATGGAACTATTTAACTTTATAAAGTGTTTATAAATTATAACTTAAATGTACATATATATATGTTAAATGTACGTGAACAAATTGTTGATATGGACCCACAAATTGTATCTCAACTGATATTGGAATTATTGTACCATTACCATACATCAATATATATTAAATGATATACATATATTACAATATATGACACTGTATTATAAATATTGTTAATGAAGTAACATATCTGATAATATTTTTTATAGCGCCATACATAGTTTTACATTATTCAAATTAAACCATATATGGAATTGTATTCAAAATGTTGATGTGGTACCAAATTTGACCATATATTGTTTAAATTGTGCCATATATGACAATATATTGTTTAAATGATACCATATATGTCTATATATTAATATTGTTTAAATGACACCATATATCAATATATATGGGACTATATATGGTAGCATATATTATCATATCTGCATCTGTATTAAAAATGTCGTTCATCAGGTACTATATATGAGCATATATTGTTGAAATGGCACCATATATGACAATATATGGTTTAAATGGCACCATATATGGTAATATATTGCTTAAATAACACCATATTTAAATATATATGGCACTATATATCGTAGCATATATTATCATATGTGGAACTGTATTAAAAATATTGTTCATGAGGTACCATATATGGGCATATATTGTTGAAATTGCACCATATATGATAATATATGGTTTAAATGGTATATGATATATAAACTATATATGATAAACTATATATGATAATATATGGTTTGAATGGCACCATATATGATAATATATACCCGACTAAAAAAGTTTTCATATAATCTTATATGATTTGATATAATTATAAATGTTTATATGCGTGGCTTTATCTAACCATATACATTTATATTAGCACTTAGGTTTTATAAATATGTTTGATATGACGTTATATATAATCATATGGGATTTGGTCTCCAGCCATATATTAAGAGATCTGCGATATAGTTTATATATAATTATATATAATGGCGTATAAGCTTCTATAAACAACCTTGTATGAAAATATATAACAAAGTAAATAGAAAATTGTATTAATTTTATATATAATTATATATGAAATGATATCTAATTATCCAAAGTTTAATTGTACTACAAAAATTAAGAAAAAAACTTAGAAATTGTGGATCTGGTTTTGAATTTTGCACTTTGACGTATACATAATTGAAATTAACATCTATTTTTCAAATATTTGACAAAATACTATTTATTAAAAAATTATTTTAAAGAAATAAACAAGGAAAAAAAATTTTTCGTTGTGGAATTAAAGTTCGAAAGAACTATTTTTATTTTTAAATTTAAAAAGAAGAATTAGACAAACTTATGTTGAAATAAATACGGTTTAAGCAGGCGGTTTTCATCGCCTCTTTCGAACATTAACAGTTTGTATCGAAAAATGTTAGCCTTTGCAGCCGTGTGTAATTCTTATGGCTGAATTTTTCGATACAAATTAAGAAGAGAGTGATTTAACAGAGGTAGGGAGAGTTGGGTAGTTTTTTAATTATTTAGTCGTTGGTTTAAGTTCTGTTATTTTTTCCGTAAAAAAAAAATAATTGTGAAAGTTAATTTTTATATTTTATAAAGAACGACACACATTTTATAAGAGAGACCAAATTTTTGTAATGTGGAGTTAATCTGAAAATTTATTTTGTCAGCTATTTCCAAGTTTATTAGGAAAAAATTTGTCTAAACAACTTTTTGTCGTTTTGAATTTTGGTCTTTATTGAAATAAAATGAAATTAACCACATTTTAAGAGAAGGATTTCTGTTACAAGCTGCGTTATTCTAAGTTTAAGGAAAATCTGCGTCCTAAAAACGGCCTAAATCGCATTCAATCCTCATTGAATACATCTTTCCATCAATAAAATTTTTCTGTATTGCGTCAACATACGAAAGATCGTCCCACTTTTTTAGCCAAACTGTTCTGTCGGGAATTAGTATTTAATATGAATGAAAATAAGTGATCTCAACAATATTTACTAAAATTTTATTTGAAAATTTTCATAAAATTATATGTTTTTATATATAATTTGATGCAATTAGATAGACCCATTTTTCGGATCAAATTGTATCAGGTTAGATAACATACTTATCTCGCTTGATATAATTATATATTCCAATATTCGGATCAAATTAGATATGAACATATATATGGGTTTATATATGGTGATATATGATTATATAACATCTTTTTTAGTCGGGTAGCTTAAATAACACCATATATAAATATATATCGCACTATATATAGTACCATATATTATCATATCTGGAACTGAATTAAAGATTTTGTTTATGAGGTACCATATATGACCATATATTGTTTAAATGCACCATATATGATAATATCTAGTTTAACTGTCACCATATATAATTATATATTGTTTAAATGATACCATATATAATTATATATTGCTAAAATTCCACCATATATATTAAGATATAGTTCTATATATAACTATATATGCAATAAGATCAACCATGTTCTGTAATATATAATTATATATGCCATATCTAATATTATGAAGGCCGATATCTAATTAGATGAAATTATGTATGGCATAATATAAGGAAAATTTTTCGGAAAAAACTTCATATATAATTATATATGGATATACATAACCACATGTCTAATTATATATTGTAATATATGCCACATATGATTATATATAATTTTTTTTACTCGGGAGGTCAAAAATCTCATACAATTTCATCTGATTAACACATAATTTAATCAGGTCAGATCTAAACTGATGCAATTAGATAACAACTGATACAAATAAGAACTGATACAATTTTATCGGGCCATTTTTCGGATCAAATGGTATATGGATGAATCTAAGTTATATATTACCATATAAAGCTCCATATTGGTGCCATTTAAACAATATATTGTCATATATGGTGCCATCATATATGGTAACTCATCAGCAACTACAATATTAACTGTATTTCAGAAGCTATTAATTGTATTTCAGAAATTTTAAATGTATTTTAGAAATTATGGAATGTATTTCAGAAATTTATTAATTGTATTTCAGAAATAATCAAATCTATTTCAGAACTTGTTGATGGTTTATCATAGTTAATAGAGAAAAATTTCTAAATTACATTTCATAATTTCTGAAATACAATTGATAATTTCTGAAATACAGTTTGATAATTTCTGAAATACAGTTGTGAATTTCGGAAATACAATTAATAATTTCTGAAATACAATTGATTAAATGAAATTCAATAGATAATTTCTGAAATACAATTGATAAATCTTAAAAACAATTGATACAATTGGAAATGGTGTAGAGCGTTAAAAATATGTAAATAAAATTATTTTTTAAAAAAAATTCAATTTAATAAAAAAAAATATAATTTTATAAAAACATTTATAGAAAATAAAATTATAATTTTATAAAAAGAAATTCTTTTGAATGGGGTAATGTTTTTAGTTGATCTGTTATTTTTAAGTAAATAAATGTTATTTTAGTTTGACTCAAGATCATAAATTAATATCACTTACTGTTTAAATTATTTTCAAATCAAAGAAAGATGATACAATTTTTACAAGTAAATTACAAAGAATAAAAATTATTGAAAAAATTTCGATAAGACCAGCAAGGAGAATGCGCATTTTTATAAAAAAAATGCATAGCCGTGAAAGGTATCGACTCGAGACCTTCTGAGTTTAAACCTTATTTTAACGAAATATTGTAATTTTTATAAAATCAGTGCTCTTTCAGTGTATTATTTTTTGAACTATTGTCAATATCTGTCTGGGATCTTATTTAATCCCAAATAAATGGAGATCTTACGTAGTACCCAAATATAATACGGGATCTAATTTTAGCTGTCATTTGTCTGGATAGTTTTAGATGTCAATCTCCAAATATATTGCTGTTCCTAATTCGATCTGCAATTTATGGGATAAATTAAAATCCTACCAAATCCCCAAATATATCACTGGATTTAATTCGATCTGCAATTTATCGGAAAAGTTAAGATCTTACGCAATCCCGAAGTATATTACTGGATCTAATTTTATCTGTAATTTTTTGGATAAATTTAGATCTTACTTAATCCCCAAATATATTGCTGGATCTAATTTGATCTGCCATTTTTCAGATCAATTTATATCTAAGTTTATCCACAAATATATTGCTGGATCTAATTCGATGTGCCATTTTTTGGATCAAATTAGATCTAAGTTTATCCCCAAATATATAGCTACATCTAATTCGATCTGCCACTTTTTCGGATCAAATTAGATATACGTTTATCCACAAATATATTGCGGGATCTAATTTGATCTGCCAAAATTGAGATCAAATTAGATCTAAGTTTATCTCCAAATATATAGCTGGATCTAATTGGATCCGCCATTTTTCGGATCAAATTAGATCTAAAAATATCCACAAATATATAGCTGGATCCGCCAATTTTCGGATCAAAATAGATCTAGGTTTATCCCCAAAGATATCACTGGACCTCCCAATTTTGAGATATAACTTGATCTTAGTTTATCTCCATATATACAATGGGATCTAATACGATATGATTGGATACACCCAATTTTGAGATCTAATTGGATCAGCTAGATATTACAGCAGATCTTAAACAATATCAAATTGGATATAATTAGATATTGCGCGAGATCAATTTTTTTTACTCGGGCTACTAGGAAATTTACAGAATAACATCTTTTAGATTTTTATTAAATGCGGATATGTGATAGAGGGTACAAAACTAACGAACAAGCGCAATTCTTTATAGTCCTAATCTTATTTTTAAGGGTTAAGAACATGGGGTCCAATATTAATAGCAAATTTCGTTGTGTAATCGTATTAGATTCTTATTAAAAGCTTATTATGCATTTATTGTTTTCTAATTGGAAAGGCGTTATTCTGTAAATTGCCAAGTGGGTATTTTTTGCTGGAAAGTGAAAACATTAACCCTATATGGATCTAGTTACACAAAATAATAATTTTTATTAAATGAAAAAAAAATTTTTTTGATCAATTTAACCCATATTCTTCTGAATTAAGAAATAAGTGTGCTGTGTTTGAAACTTACATGCCCAGCAAAACCACACATTACTTATTAATGGGTAAAGTAATGTATCGCCATAGTGTTGCACTGATTAATTTACACCTTACTTCACTGATGAATTTTATAGGCAATGAGTCTCAAAGTAATGTGTGCATTGTTGCCAGTATAAAAAAATACATTGTTGCCAGTACAAAAAATAAAGAGTAATGGGTTACTTAGTTGTAGATAGGGAATGAAAAAGTAATTGGTTATTTGCTTTTATCCTACATGGGATTTGAATAAATATTTCCGTTTTAAGAATAACCACCACATAAAAAATATCAACAAATACAATTTTATGAAAAAAATATTTACAAAATTAAAATAAAAAATTATCGAAGCAATTCATTTTTAAATTGAAATAATAGGTTTTTACGAGTACATTTCTAGTAATACTAGTAAAAGAGAAAAAATAGTGAAAACGTTGTCAAAATATTCAGAAGTACTCGAACAAAAAAATTTTTAAAATACAAGTGGGATATTTGGAAGAGGGGGCGTGGCACATCTAATACAAACCAATGTTTAAAATCGGTTTAAACTCCCCTCATGCTAAACGTATTTGTTCAAATTTAACCCTCTAACCGGCCTAAGCTTTTTTGCAATGAAATTTATACCATGTGTTCCTCACGAAAAATAAACAATAAGTTCTTCAAAAAAAAAATTTTTCGTTGCCTACTTTAGGCGATATGGGCCAAAATAGTTTAAGGGTGAATCTCAAAAACTAGCGCATAAAAATTACTAGGTTTAGGCACAAATTACTTCTATTAGCAAGATGTAATTGCAATAAAAAAATTACATTTTTTGTGCTGTTACTTAAGAGCATGTAGCGATTTTCGTTTTTCGAAAAACGCGAAATTGAGCGAAAACGCACCAAAACTTTAATATATATTATTTAAACTTATAACCTTTGCTACCTATACCAAATATATTATTTTTACTAAATTTCAGAAAAATCCGTCCATTCATTTTGAAGTTAAGGCGATGTCCTTTAAATGTATCCTTATGAAATCCTGTGAATCCTTGGACCAAAGTAAGGAAGTTTTTGAATAGCTTAAGCTCCAATCTTACTTCATGGTCACTATCAATTGTTTTAGTCAATTTAAATATGTTTTTTAGATTTTTGAAAATTTTGGTTGTTTTAAAATATTTAATTTTTGAAATTTTACGAAATTTTATCTTTGACACTTTCTCGCTTCCAAACCGTGCATTGTATATAAAAAAATTCTTCACAAAAAATTTAATAAATTTTGTTTTCTGTTGAAAAAGCATAATTCCTTATTATAAAATACTCCTTTGGCGCATTTCTGGTCAATTTAATATACCCCGCCTGGAGGCGGGCTTGCCGGTTAGAGGGTTAAGGGAGTGCTTTAGCAATCATTTTAAGCATTGAGCCAAAAGTGGGCGAGCTGGGACGAGAGTCGTGGCACCTGCCATACAACCCAACATTTTAAGTCACTTCAACTCGGATCATTGAGATTTGAGGAGAGGTTGTTTTTTAACAATATTTTTAAGCACCACCTTAAAAGAGGGTGGGATGGGAAAACGGGTAGTGGCACATCTCATATAACACAAAATTTTTCAAGTGCAGTTCCTCTTTTCCTATTGAACAATTTCGAAAAAAAAATTTGTACATTGTCTTTTAATCATGGTTGGCAACCTAAACGAAAAAGTTTAGATTAATTGATTTACATAAACATTTTAGTGTCATCGATTTTACATATTTAAGAAGATTTGGTTACTTATAAGCACTAATTCGCACAGCCTAAAAATATACACCGCTTAAATTCTCTTCATGTGTGGGATTGGACGAGGTAGCTTCTATTCAGCACTAGACTTAACAAGTCAAAAAATTATTGATTCGACGAGGTAGCTCCTATACAACATTAGACCTAACAACCCGAGTAAAAAAGTTTATATGAAATTATATATGAATGCATATATTTGCAATATGTTACTGGATATAATTTCATCCGAAAAATGGTTATATTAAATTGTATCAAATCGGATATAATTATATTTACAAGGATACAAAGTTATATCAAATGATCAATTTATATCTGATTATTTTAATATGGAGACATATGTGATTTTATATTATTACATATAATTGCATGTTCTATATATAAGTACATAAAGTAACATATTACAGATATAATTACATATACGTTTATATATAATTTAGTATGACACTATACATAATAATATAAAACTATATGTGGAGCCATATAAGAAATATTTCATAATTTGTATTAGATATGATTATATATTGATGAATAAGAACCCATATATAACTTAATATGGTTCCATATCTACAATATTTCATGATTTCTTTAATATATAACAATATAACGTTCTTTATAAAATCATCTATAATTATATATCAACGGTGGGCAAATGCGGCCCTTTGTTAATTTTAGTGCGGCCCTTGCTAGAATTCAAATTTAATTTTTTTTATTTTTTAAATATTTTTTTGCACAATTTTCGTAAAATATTTTTTTACAATTTTCATTAAATTTTTTTTTTATATGTAAAATTTTAGATAAAAGCTTTGGGCCAGTTTTATAGTCAGAACTAAGATTTTGATTTGAAATTTTTTTCACTTAAGAAATATTCAAGAATCAAATCGACGTTAGTTCTGGGGGGTTATTACGTAAGCGGATTCGAAAAATATTGTTCGAATTCGGAAATTTTAAAACTCTTGTAAAAAGATATCCGTTCTTGAAAGTCCAATTTTTTTTAACTCTTCACTTTTACTAGACATTGTCTACACGTTTTCAACATTTTTTTTCACTAAAAACTATTTTCTGTTACTGAATTTTTAATGTGAAAATTCTGTTCGAAAGTGTTTTCTTTTCGAATCGAATTACATAATAACACCCCTGACTATTATAAAGTTAAAGTTAAAATTAAAATAGCAACTATAGGGACAGTTTTATAGTCAGAACTAAGCACCACTTTATACTCAAATTTACTTAAGTAGGAATTTCGTTTGAAAATTGTTTACTTGAGTTTTAGTAAAAATTCGTAATTAGTTCCGACTATAATACTATTTGTACTAAATTTAGAACTGTATGAAAAGTTAGTGTTCTAATTCATCAAAAAGCACTTAAAATATTGGATTGGATTTTGTAAACTGGTTTATAAAAATTAACAGAAATGGAATCACTATGATGTCACAGAACTTTTTAAATATTTATATTCCAGAAATAAGAAATAAATAACTAAATATTCAAAATATGTTATTTTAGGAAAAAAAATTTAGTCAGGTCTGAAATTTCCTCATTAAATCCGTAGAGTTGATTTATAGAATTCAACAATCGGAAATTTCCGTAAGAAAAATGTAGGAGATTTCCTAATTTTTGTTTGTACGTTACTTTTTAAACGGAAATTTCCGATATTGGGTTCTACAAATCGTCCCAGCGGATTTGATGGGGAAATTTCCAATCCGATTAAAATTGTCTTCATTACATTAATTAATTTTAATAAAAAATTTTAAGCGTTATATATTTATTATGTTTTGGTTTAATATTTTAAAACTTAAACATATTAAAAATTTTATGACGTCCTTGTAATGCCATTTCCGTTAATTTTTATAAATCCGTTTACAAATTTGAATACGTTTCCAATCCAATTCCGGTGGGGATTTCATAAAGACCACTAAAATTTTTAGTTTGTAATCACCATTTAAATTAATCCTTTAGGGAATGGTGTCCCTTCAAAAATTGCAATTTCTTTTGCTCTGCGCAATAAAATTATTTAATAAAAATTTAATCAAGGAGGCTATTTCTTATAACTCATTTAGTTTTAGATTTTCGTTTGTCGGATTCCGGAGATCAAAGAAGCAAAATTTTAAAAAAATATTGCCAAAATTAAAAAGTCACTCAATTCGAAACGAAAAATATGATACTCCAGTCTGGTTGAAAGCTATGGTATGGTAAAGCTATAAATTTGGTTGAATGTTTGGATCCACCATTTGAATGGGTTGAAATGGACTTGTGTCAAAATCTGTCTATAAAATGATAAAAAAAAGAAATAGGAGAACGATAAGAAATTTTGGTTTTACCTAATTTTAGGTACATTTAAAAGAAAATCGGAAATATAGTCCCAATGGGCGATAGGTTCAAATATGGACCGATCTCATCGAGAATCAGTCGGCTTTGTGCTTGAGCACATGTCAGTCAGCGTATAAAATTTCATCAAAATATCTTCCTATTTGTGACCTGCAGCGGGGGGAAATCCAATTCTGGGGGACCTTTATATGGGCCATTATAAGTAGGTGTACCAAATTTCATTAAGATATCTTAATATTTGCGACCTGTAGCTTGCGCATAAGAATACATGGGCAGACAGACAATCGAAACAAAAAGTGAGGCGATCGGTATACTAAAAGATTGATCTAGGTCCAATATTTTTTGGTGTTACAAACATCAGCACAAACTCATACCCTGTAGTTGCAAAAAGTTGAATTTACAATAGGTTCTTGTGGAACCAATTTTGGAAAAGATGGAGCTGAGAACCAAATTTTTATTAAAAAAGTTAAGCAGTAGTTCCATTTAGTTTAGTAGTTTTACTTTTTTTAAATGTATGGTGCGGCCCTTTATAATTTGTGAAAAACTATAAATTGGCCCTCGACGACAAATCCGTGCCCACCCTTGTTATATATCATCCCACATAAGCAATTATTTCAAAGTGATTTTATATAAAAATATATAAGGTCCATATAAAACCGTATTATATTATATGTGGTTCTATGTTAACAATGATTTTGAACTAGTTTTAGATTTAGTAATTACTAGGGATTGGCGCGTGACTAGAAATGTTCGTGAGTCACGTTATTCACACGTGATCGTGAGTAATATGAATAAGAATATATAACCCGTGCATGATTCGTGTGCGAGTTTATTTTTTTGCATTATATATTTTTAGTAATTTTTACTAATTTGTAATATTTTACTATTTTTTACTATTTTTCTTATAACTTGGTTGTATAACATAATCTTATTAACTTTAAAATTTCAGTCTTGTTAACTTTATTTCAGGGTTGGCAGGCAATACCGCTAAAATACCGTTATCAATTCAAAACCGTTTCAACTGACTACCGTTACCCCTAAAATACCGTTACCGAAATACCCGGAATACCGTTATCCTTAAAATAATGTTACCGAAATAACTGAAATACCGTTATCCTTAAAATACCGATACCGAAATAAATGAAATATCGATACCCTTAAAATACCGTTACCGAAATAAATGAAATACCGCTATCCCTAAAATACCGTTACCGTTATTTTTAATTTTCTGGTTTTGGTAATTTCACGTGGTTATTGAGTATTTTTTTGTACATTAAGTTGATAAATTGGTTATGCTTTTAATCTCGTTTGTTTTTTTGTAAAAAAAAATTCTGGGATGCATCTAAATAACTGACTACCGTTACCCTTTAAATACCGTTACCGATATAACTGAAATACAGTTAACCTTAAAATATCGTTACCGAAATAACCCAAATATCGTTATATTTAAAATACCGTTACCGAAATAACTCAAATACCGTTATCCTTAAAATACCGATACTGAAATAAATGAAATAGCGACACCCTTAAAATACCGTTACGGAAATAACATAAAATTTCGTTACCCTAACGATAACCGCATTCGTTTCGGTTACCATCCATGCTTTATTTTAAAATTACTAAAAATAAAGAAAATTTTGTTCATGTTTAATGCACTGTCATGGTAAATCTGGCTAAAAGTAATGGAAGATTTATCGAACTTATAGGATCTCCAGCAGACCTTTGGGTTAATCATTATATTTGGAAATTAATTACACATGCAATAACACAATTACACGTAATTGAAAAAAATTCAATTACAATTACATATTATTTGTAATTGTAATAAAAAAAAACAAATACAAGAAATTTGTAATTGAAAATTTTCAATTATACATTACATATAACTGTAATTGATAAAATGTCAATTACAATTACATTTTTTTCGGAAAAGAAATAATGACAAAAAGCACAAGTGTGGGGTCAGCCCAACATGACGTATTCTTTTTATACCACGCCTATCCAACCTATCCCAGTCAGTTTTTTCTAAAAAATTTTAACAAACAACACTTTAATTCTAAATGCAATTGAAATTTGTAATTGAAATCACTTTCAATTACAATTACTTGTAATTGAAAATTTTAAATTACAGTTACGTGAAATGTAATTGAGTTTTTTTTAATTTCAATTACATTTATTTGCAATTGTAATTGAAATCCCCCAGGTCAGATCTCCAGATATTGCATATCTTTTTTATTTGAAAAAATAATTTTTGTATATTGTTAGATGTGGTCATATATAATATGAGTATAAGGTAAATTTTTAGATATAATTGTATCAAACTATGTCAACTTTTATAACATTTTATATTATATATTTGTTCCTTTTACTCCTGCAAGGAGCATAGGGCCGCTACGGTTTCGGTAATCATGTTTGGTTTAAGATGAATGGCTGATTGGGCCAAAGCATCCGATCCTGGTGTTGGGGCTGCCAACATTGCCTCCAGGCCTGCAGTGGTTGCGCAGGGATTTAATCCAAGCGCCAATAGGGTTATACCGCCCTTGGTCGGTTGGGATATTGGTTTTTTGGTTGGCGCCAATTGCTCGCCACGACGTTACAAGGATCATAGGCAAACTCGGGACTTAGTGGAAGCTCGAAAGACCCTCCGAGACTCTCCCCTTGTAACCGCTGACTGTCCGCGGCTGCCATTGGCAGCTACTCCACATTTCTGCGGAATCACTATCGGCAACCTGTGACGCGTCCGGTAGCACTCAGCTGTGCTTCCCATAAGCAAATAATATATCATACATCGTCATAAAAATGACAAGGTGTGATATACCATTCGCAAGGGCGGACATTTTATATTAACTTATACAAAAAGATATAATTTGATGTAATTGGATGAGGACAAAATTTGGATACAATTGTATCGAATTGCATAAAATTGTATACAATTGTATACAATTCGATACAATAAGATGTTCTCATTTTTCGGATATAATTATATCTAATTACATAAAAGATTATATATAATTAAATATAACTTCATATGGCTCCATATCATTTTTTTTACTTGGGGTGGGTGTTTTTACAAAAAAAAAAAATTGTGTGAAAAACACTAATTTAAAAACGTTTTTCCTTCAAAATTTTTGCACAAATTTGTTAGGACTTCCATGTATAATAAATGAGGCTGAAAAAATTGTAAGATAAATCTTTTTAAGTTTGTGTTTTTCACACAAACGTTTTAACGAATTTCTCCGATTCTTTTTATAAAAACAAGCAGTTAAGTAATAGGGATTACTTTAATTACACTATGGAACATTTTTGGGATTATTGTCTGGGGGGTGAGAAATTCGAAGTCAGGGTGATGGTACTAGGTCAGTATAGTAAAACCCTCAAAGGGTTTGGCGTTTGTATGTGTCATGTATGTGGCGTTTGACCTTTTAAATTTTTTCCTTATCTTGATGTTTTTTCGCTTAGTTGTAACATTTTGGCAAAAACGTAGTTTAACATAACTCGAGAACCACTTGTCCGATTTTGATGAAACAAATTTAGAAAAATTTAGAATTACAATTTCTCTAATCTGTTTCTATACCGTTTTCCTATATGTGCAACACTTTCGAAGTTAAAAATGAATGTATGAAGGGAAAAAAGTATTTTTTGCCTAAAAATTTAAATATTTTTTTTTAAAAATTCATAAAAAATCCAAAATGGAAAAAAGTGCCAAAACTAATTACTTTCGCGTAAAGTCACATAACTCATGAGCAAAAAAAGGCATAGATCATGAAAATCGATGCACGCGTTTCTCATTTATTCACAATTAGGTAAATGTATGAATTTCAAAAATTTGCTCAAGATATGCACAACATTATTTGGAGAAAATATTGACACTCACAAGCCGAACTCTCTCATATTTTTCTACTGTACTAAAAGAGAAATATTGATGTGGCAACACTGGTTCTGTAATGTTCACATAAAACATGCATTGTCATTATACTTCTTCTCTTTCTCACACTGGTTCTGTGATTTTTGTCATTCAACAAGTGCCGACGAACGCGAACAGTAAAAGTGATTTTTCTCCAGTTTTTTAAAAGTGAACAAAAGAGAACAGAATATGGAACTGTGCAAGCCAGATATAAATAGCTTTTGCTACTGCTGTGGTCAATATGTCTCAACACATAAAAAAAGGGGAAATTTCAGTACTGATTTTGTTCAAACATACGAGATGTACTTCAACCAAAATGTTATAGTGAACGAAAATTGGGTACCAAATATAGTGTGTAAAAGCTGCTACAACCGTCTAATGGATTGGAAAAATAGAAGACGTGAAAGTATGCCATTCGGTATCCCAATGACTTGGACTAATCCTGGCGAAGGTCACAATCCATTGAATTGCTATGCATGTGCGAATAAAGGAGCCGCAAAAAGGATAAGAAAATCGTATAATTACGTTGGTGTTGCAAGTGCCGCAACACCATTGCCTCATTCGGACCACATTCCTGTGCCAAAAGCTTCTAGCCCATATATTTTCTCTTCTACGACTGCTCCGACATATCATGCACGTGATGATTCCCCATATGAGCCATCAGTATCCAATGAGCCAATTTTAATAAATCAAAATAAGCTTGATTCAATTGTTGCCAAGTTGGAATTAACACAGCATAAATCGGAAGAGCTGGCTTCCATTTTGAAATCAAACAATTTGTTGGCACCCGGTGTAAAAGTCACAGCTTATCGAAGTCGTCAGGCAACACTCCAAAGTTTATTCCTTGTGAATGATGAAAAAACTTCTGCATATTGCCCGGATGTAGGAAAATTGATGGACGCAATGGAAATAAAATATGAAGCAGATGACTGGAGATTATTTATTGACAGTTCAAAACTCAGCTTGAAGGCGGTTTTACTGCATAAGACCAATAAAAAACCTTCAGTTCCAATCGCCTACAGTACAGAAACGAAAGAAACATATGATGCACTGGAAAATATTTTAAAAATGGTTAACTACGCCAAACATATGTGGCGCATATACTGCGATTTAAAAGTTGTAGCAATGCTTTGCGGTCTTCAAAGCGGCTATATAAAATATATGTGCTTTCTGTGCGATTGGGACACACGATTTTCCGGTGACCAATATGCATGCCACGGATAGAAACTCAGAGAGCACAGCAGGTTACAAACGGCCAATATTATTCGTGAGCCTCTAGTGCCGAAGGAGAAGATATTGCTGCCTCCACTGCATATTAAACTTGGAATTGTTAAGAATTTTATCAAAACTGTCGCCAAAAGAGATGAAGTTTTCTTGTGTTTGAAACTAATTTACCCGAGACTCAGCGAAATTAAAATTAAAGAAGGTAAGTTATAATATCACATTCATTTCCCATGATTTTCCATCTTAACAAATTAATTTTTTCCAATCAGGCGTACTAAATGGTCCAGATATACGAAAGCTGATTAAAAGTGACGCATTCAACAATATTTTGATTGACGCTGAATTGAATGCATGGCAGGCAATCAAAGAAGTAATAGAAGGCTTGTTGGGAAAGCATCGTTCTAACAACTACGATGTTTCTGTCGCAAGGATGTTAAGAGCATTCTCGGAAATTGGTGTCCACATGTCCTTGAAAATCCATTATTTACATCATCATCTGGACTACTTCAGCAAACAATTGGCTACCGAATCTGATGAACAAGGTGAACGCTATCATCAAGTTGCTATGCCATTTGAAATGAGGTAATACTGATTTTTTATTTTTTCAAACTCATTTTAACAAAACAAAAACTTACAGATATAGAGGCAAAAAGTGCAATAATTGCGGAAATTTGCTGGTGGAGTAAGTTAGTGTGGCAAGACAAGGATGATCTTGATGATAAAGAATTTTCAGGAGATGCAGAAGGGCCAACAGTGGAGTCACACATTGACATTATGTGTGGTTCAGAAACTGATGATAGCGATGAATGCGATGCCACTAGTCCCGAACAACCACCATCGAAAAAGTCTAGGCAATATTTATTAAAATAAATAAAAATAAATAAATAAAATAAAAATAAAAAATTATAAAAATGTTTACTTAATTTTTTTAGTAGTTTATGGCCAGAAGTCTGGAGTTATTGGGGAAAATTTATGAAAAAGGCGATAAATGACACTTTTTTGAATAAAAACAAATATCAATATTCTTGTCAAAATGGGATACCTTCACTTAATTGTAAATAAAAGCAGAACGCGTTAAATTTTGTTTATAGGTTATGTGACTTTACATGAAATTAATAACACTTGATCCTTTTTTCCGTTTTGGATTTTTTATGAATTAAAAAAAAAAATTTTAATTTTTAGGCAAAAAAATATTTTTTTTTCTCCACAAATTTATTTTTACCGGCAAAACCAGAGTTCGTATTTGCACACCATGAAGTATTCATTTTTATTCTTTCTTGTATCAACGTACACGAAAGAAAAACTAAGAATTTGTTTCTTTCTTATTTATGTTCATTTCTTTTACATTACCTATCTCATTTTCATAATGGTGTTAGGGAGTGTGTGGTGGCTTTGTTTATTTTCATGATTTGAAAAACGAAATGTAAACTATTTGCTCTCGTTTTGAATATGAAGCGAAGAAGTGTTTTTCTTTTCTTTTCATGAAAAGAAAGAAATAAGAATTAAAAATGATAATGAAGGTTCAAACGATACTCTTCTTTAAGTCTCATGAAAGAAATGTGAATGAGAAAAAAATTAAACATTCAAAAAATACTTCTCATGAGACTTATGGTGATACTTTTATTATATTTTTTATTTTTCACAATTCTTTGAAGAAACCTTCGCGAAGAAAATATTTGATATTTTTATAACACTAGGTTAGTGTGTAAAAATGAAATTTTAAAATATTGATTTTATTGCTGCTTTGTGTATAATTTGCAAAATTTTATAGCATTTGAAGATACTACACTCAATAAAAAACGTCAGTAATGGGTACTGAAAACGTTGCTGTTATTATGGCAAATTTAATTACTTTGAGCCTTGCGGTATTTTTTTTTGCTAATTTTACCAACGCATATGTACTGTTTTGTAGTACAATGAAGTTATTACAAAAATTTTGCTACAATTGATGTAAATTCGAATGTAAAATTTATTTGCTAAAACTAGCAACAAATTTTATTAATGTTAGTATCAATCAAGGTTGCCAACGCTTAAACTGAAGAAGTGGCTAGAAAAAATGGATAGAAATGGCTAAAATTGGAAAATAATGCTAAAACCTAATAATTTTAAAATGAATCAGTGATAATAAAGAGTTTTAACACGACTTTCATAAAAGTGGCCTTTAAATTTTAATGTTTTCCGAATTTCTAAAATATGTTCATTAAAATTTTACAAAAAATATGATTTAAAATCGAATGTAAAAATTACATGTGTCTTGTAAACCCAAATAAATGTTTCAAAAATTGAAAATTTTGCACTAAAATTTTTAAAATCATAAAAATTCAAGCATTTTCGTTATCTTCATTTAAGTATTCCAAGAAAAAATTCTTCACATATTTGTTTTGAAGAATTTTGTTTAGAAGACGCAAACAGTTTTCAAATAGACACACACATTACAACAATAGCAATAAATGCATAATGATTGGAAAAACCAAAAAATGCAATTATTTTCCGCGAATTTTGTTGCATTTGGGTTTTTTTATGAATGGTATGGAATGTGAAAGGGTTAAGAAAGCCTTTAGTTCTAAAGCGATTGTTTGTAACGCAACATATGACCGCATATTTGCATATCGTCACCTTAAATGCAAACGGACGTAACTACACAAAAATTCGAAATCGAGTTTTTTATTGATTATTCGTTTTATCAAACTACATGTTTACACAAAATTTTAGACTTCTACGATCAAAAATGGCGACTTTATTAAAGAAATTCAAACGGACGTAACTACAAGTGCATGTATTTCTTAATGCAAAAAGACGTAACTACACTCTTGAATGAAAAACATACAAACACATGTAGTGTGTAAGCTTGTGTCAGCGTTGCCACAATGGGAATTCAAAATCTACAAAATTTTGGTTATATTTTAGTACAATGACAGTGACAATTTACCCTGCTTAATTCAGAAAAACCTTCTGTGAATATTAGTAGACAAAAAACAGCAACAAAATGCTGTTATATCTCTAAATTTTAGTTATATTTAAGTTAAATTTAGTTGAATGAAAGTAACAATTTTCCAGTTAAAATAACAAAAAAAAATAAAAATATGTGCTTAACAATAGTAGAGTCCTAATTTCAGTGCAAATTAGAAAAAATATGTAACATGTTTGCCCCCTCCCCCTCCTATCCACCAAAAATGACGTTCGAAAATAGATTTTTTGGAACTTCTCATCCCCGTTTTGCCCCTTAAACATTCGAATAGCCAAAAATTCTTTGGTTGATTTTCTTTTCGTCATAAAACGAAGCAAATTTCAATTGTCTATCTTCATTAGTTTATAAGAAAAACCAAAACCCCCTTTTCTGGGAGATTATGATGTATTAAAAAAATTAGACTTCATTAACAAATACCACGATTATATCGCTATGTTGAACTGCTTATACATATAATGATTTCTCTTTGAAGGCCAAGAGCCACATCATATAAAAACTTATTGAAGAGAACTTTTTTGGTTATTACAACTCTCCCATTTTTAGAGGCGTTATTTTCTGCTAAATTAGAGGCGTTAAAGATATATATTTTGAAAGAGAATAGTCCTTTTGGAACTTAAAAAGTTCTCTAATAAGAATAAATTATGATTTCAAAATATGAAGGATATAAAAATTATAATATCATAATTTATGTGCACTTAGAAATATTTTACTGATTAAAGTCTATTATCTTGTTCACTATATTCAAAAAATTCCGTTATTTCCCCCGAGTCTGTTAAATTTTTCAATAAAATTCTTCTTATTTCCTACAAAATAGCACATTTGAAAATCTATAATTTTTAATGGAGATTGGCAGACGTTTTCACAAATTTAAGAAAATATTAAAGGACTACACAGAGAAAAGAGATGGATCTACCGACATATTTGTTTGTGGCAACAGAAATTCGGTGAATACAATAGAATTTCGGTTGAAACAATATATTTAAATTATGTCAGGAATACATTTGATTGCAACAGCCAATAATTCGGTTACTGCCACCAAACCATACAGTTGGCAAGAAATTCGGTTGTCACAATGAATTGGTTTTCTCTGTGTATAATAAATTACAGCAGAACTTCTAATTTTTTTTAATGAATTATCTGAAAAATCAAATTCACTTCATTTGAATTGGAACTGTCGGAGTTAGTTTTACTTTATTCAACTAACTAAAAAATCTGAAAATATCATTTATCCAATTCATGCATTGAATTCTTTTTTAATTGTGTAAGTCTTCTTGTTTCGGAAAAAAGCGAGCCAAAAGCACGTAACTAACTTAAAAACTTAAATATATGAAAATAAAACAAAAGTTGTTAAAAAATAAATAAATCTCTATACCATAAGTAAAATTTGAAAAAACTGCAAAGAATACTTTATTATTATTGATTTTATAACGTTTTTTGCTTCTCCTGTAAAAAAAATAAAAGTGTAGTTACGTCCGTTTGCATTTAAGGTGACGATAGCTGTATTTTCGACTTAACTATATCCGTTAACTTTCAAAAAAGCACAAAGTGCGTAAAAACGTTTTTAGACGTAAACTAACATATTACCTTTCGTATGCACGTTAACTTACAACGTGGATAATTATCAACGTTGAAAACTCAACGTTTATACATTTTCACACCTAGCGTAACTTCTTCGCGTTACTACCTAAAAAGTTTTGCTGACGCACGTTTGATTATACCGGAACTATCATAAATACTCACTATTTAAAAAAAGTTGATGTTCCAATCAGTTTAACGTAGATTTGCTATAAATACTTAACGTTGATAGGTATGAACGAAAATACAGCTGATATGTATGCTTACCCTGTAGTTTTTTTATTATTGCAAAACACTAACGGCGGGTCTCATACTGCAGGTTTAACTTTAACTTAACTATAAACAAAAGAAAATGTCAAAAAATGTACACAAAACCAGAGCTTTGAAGAATTAATTCCTTAATTCAATTTTTCAATTCTGAATTAAAAATTCGATGAATTAATTCACTAAGCAATATATATTGAATGGAATTAATTCATATTTGCTTTAGTTCGATTTATTTTGTTACGAATTAAATCAATTGCAATAGTTCTTTTTATTAAATCAAATGAATTAATTCACTGGTGAATTAATTCCTTACTGAATTAATTCACTACTGAATTCGTTCAATTTCATTTTCGTTCAGTGAATTAAAAAAAATAAAATTACGTTCAGTGAATTAAAAAAAAATAAAATTACGTTCAGTGAATTAAAAAAAAAAATAATAAGTTCACTGAATTGAAAAAAAAAAAAAATAAGTTCACTGAATTGAAAAAAAATAAAATAAGTTCACTGAATTCAAAGCCTGTTTTCTGCCGTTCAGTAGAAGAAAACAATAATGTACAAACAAAATTTTTAAATAAGCAATTTTACAGCGTGTGCTAGTAAAAATGAACAAAATAGAAACCGGATGCTGTTTATCAACCTACATGATTCAAAAATAAAGCCTTTTACTATTAAAAATAAAAACTTTACAGATATAGATAAATTTGGAAAAAAATATAACTATTAATTTTTCAAACTAGTTATATAGTTATATTTTTTTTCCAAATTTATCTATATCTGTAAAGTTTTTAATTTTAATAGTAAAAGGCTTTATTTTTGAATCATGTAGGTTGATAAACAGCATCCGGTTTCTAATTTGTTCATTTTTACTAGCACACACTGTAAAATTGTTTATTTAAAAATTTTATTTGTACATTATTGTTTTCTTCTACTGAACGGCAGAAAACAGGCTTTGAATTCAGTGAACTTATTTTATTTTTTTCAATTCAGTGAACTTGTTTTATTTTTTTTCAATTCAGTGAACTTATTTTATTTTTTTTTAATTCAGTGAACTTATTATTATTTATTTTTAATTCACTGAACGAAAATGAAATTGAACGAATTCAGTAGTGAATTAATTCAGTAAGGAATTAATTCACTTTTTTTCCGTTCGATTTATAAAATTGAACGCGTTCACCGGTGAATTAATTCATTTGATTTAATAAAAAGAACTATTGCAATTGAATTAATTCTTTGAATTTGTTGTTTGATGAACGCATTCAGTTGAACGAATTCAGTGAATTACTTAAGAAAAGGAATTCATTCAATTGTAGAGAAAATTGAATTCGATTGGTAGTGAATTCATTCAAAAAGGAATTAATTCTTCAAAGCTCTGCACAAAACAATAAAAAATTTTTGGGTTAACTATTAACTAAAGTTTAAACCTGAAGTATGAGACCCACCGTAAATAAAAGCCTAAAAAATAAATTAAAAAAACCATGGATGGTAATCGAAACGAATGCGGTTATCGTTAGGGTAACGATATTTTAGGTTATTTCGGTAACGGTATTTTAAGGGTAACGCTATTTCGTTTATTTCGGTATCGGTATTTTAAGGATAACGGTGTTTGAGTTATTTCGGTAACGGTATTTTAAAGATAACGATATTTGGGTTATTTCGGTAACGGTATTTTAAGGTTAACGGTATTTCAGTTATATCGGTAACGGTTTTTAAGGGTAACGGTAGTCAGTCATTTCGATGCCTCCCGTACTTTTTTTTTACAAAAAACAAACGAGATTAAAAACAGAACCAATGAACACAACCGTGAAAGTACCAAAAGCAGAAAATTTAAAATAACGGTATTTTAGGGATAACGGTATTTCATTTGTTTCGGTAACGGTATTTTAATGGTATTGATATTTCATTTATTTCGGTATCGGTATTTTAAGGATAACGGTATTTCTGTTATTTCGGTAATGGTATTTGAAGGATAACGGTATTCCGGGTATTTCGGTAACGGTATTGTAGGGTTTAACGGTAGTCACTTGAAAGGGTTTTGAATCGATAACGGTATTTTAGCGGTACTGCATGCCAGCCCTGAAAAAAACTACTGTCATCCATAAAGGCTTTCTTTAACTTGTATTAATTGTTTCTTTACAAAAAATTATAATTCTATACATTTTTGTTATCACTTTACAATTTTTATTAAGTTAGAATTCCTATTATAACAAAAATATCAAATATTTCCTTCACGAAGATTTCTTGAAAGAATTATGACAAAAAATATATGTATCATAAACTGTATCATGAAAAGTCTCGTGAGAAAGTCTCATGAGAAAGTCTCATTTAAACATTCTTTGACTTTTCTTCATTCACAGTTTTTTCTTTTCATAAGTAGTATTATATCAACCTTCATTCATTTTATTTTAATTTTTTTTCTTTCTTTTCAAGTTGTTTAAGTTTCTTATTTCATATCATGAACAAGAAGGGAAGGCATCAGTTACTCACTAACACTATCATGAAAATGAGATGTGTGTTGTAAAAGAAATGAAATATGAAAAGAAAAAGAAACATACCACATTTGTTCTTTCATGAACGTTGATACAAGAAAGCCAAACACAAATAATCTTTTTCATGAAAATGAAAAAACAAAATTCACCAAATACGTACTCTGGGCAAAACTGTTGATTATAAAGAAAAACGTTATATGAACGGATTAAAGAAATTATAATTCTTAATTTTTCTAAATTTGTCTCATCAAAATCGGACAAGTGGTTCTCGAGTTATGTTAAACTACGTTTTTGCCAAAATGTTACAACTAAGCGAAAAAACATCAAGATAAGGAAAAAATTTAAAAGGTCATAAAAAAAATGACACATACGAACGCCAAACCCTTTGAGGGTTTTACTATACTGACCTAGTACCATCACCCTGACTTGGAATTTCTCACCCCCCAGATTGGCTGTTGTACTGTGTTATTCGTTGAATATAATAAATTGAAAATTTAATAAATATACTTCCTCAAAACAATTTCTTTGTTACAGCCGAATTTTTTTCCAACCGAATTGATTCGGTTGCTGCCACCTCGTAATTCGGCTGCCCCAATTCTTCGAATTCAGTTGTGACAACTTATAATTTGGTTGTCGCAACCGACTTGAATTCGGATTCGGTTGCCACAACGGAATTATTTTGAGAGTGTAATTGAGAATTATAGAATTGTCAAATTCTTATTTAATATTTTATTTTTTATTCTTAATATTTGAATTTTCCACTGTATTTCGGGGGGAGGCTACGGTGACCCTATTTAGGATACCCAGTGTGTCCTACAAAGACGCAATTGCCTATGTCTTGTGTATTATATTTGCAGTTAAAACTATTGTTTTTGAAAATTTGGGCTATCTTCACTTCACTATATAGTATTGTGAAGTTGGCCCACAATATTTATAGGAAATATTTGTTGATGTGTGTTTGTAAAATATATTTTTTAAAATGTGGGATATCTGTGTGGGCTAACTTCACGCTAATAAAATGTTTACTTTGTTTTTAATAAATAAAATTTACTTTGCAATAAAATTTACAAAAAAAGGTTGTTGTTACTTGCAAATAAATTTAAGGCTTAATAACTTAAAAAAAATAAAATAAAAAAAAATATTTTTTCCGACCACCCTAATGGCTATCCGGTGCATTGTAAAAGCGTAAAAAACTGCTTATAATCCTAATTTTTCATGTAGAATCGATTTGTGAAGTCAGATTTAAAATATATTTAGCGGTTTCTGTTCTACAAAGTAAGGTACCCAAAATTCGCGATTTTAGCCGCCGAGAGGGGGTTGAAGGAGTTGGAGTTTTTCAAAAATAAAAACGTCATTATTTTTATTGGCACAAAAACCTTCTAAAAAGTTATGATATCCGAAAATCTAAAATTCAAAAAAGACTCTAATATATATAGCCATATAAAAATACATGTCGAAGCATATATATTTATATATAGCTTTGCGTTGGTTAAAAAAATTTGATATGGACGCATATATAGTAATATATTATTTCATATCGTCCTACATATAATTGTACTTATTATACCTAATTGTATATAACTATATGAACAATATAAATTAACATATAATTATATATAACTACATGTGAGCCAATATTGAAAATATTTTTTTTATAATTTTTGATAAAGTCACATCTTACTCAATATAAAACTATATACAAATATATGAGGTCCCATTTCCTCAATATTTTTAAATTAAATTCAGATATCATTAAAAAGACACATATAATTAAGTGTGGTGTCATCAACAATATTTTCTAAGTGTTTTATATAAAATTTTAAATTTTGTACAAAAGAATGACTCGAGGTCGTAAACTTCCCCATCTATGTATTTTTATAGAAATATAGGGCCTTTCTGGCAATATAATTTTTTTTATTCACGTTAGTTTTGCTCCAATAAGTGGAACATATATGGAAAAAAGAAACTCCTCATTAGAAAAGATATAAAAAATACTATCTACTGCGGTGGGTTCCCTCCGATTTTAATGAAATTTGGATTTGTGATAGAGGAGAAAAGTTAAAGAAACGCATTGTTTTTAGCAGCCCAATCTCACGTTTAGGGGTTAAGAAGTGTAGTCAAATATAAATTTTTTCGATTTTAAAGCAAACATACACGTTCAATATTATTGATCAATTTTTCAAAAATCAACCAATCAGAACATTTTATTTTTAAATACTTTGTTCTGATTGGTTGATTTTAAAAACATTGATCAATAAAATTGAACGTGTATGTTTGCCTTAAGAGTTTGTTTCTTATATTAAAAAAAACAAAACTTAGACAAATTAAAGGTTTTTTGAAGACGATCGTCCAAGCATGTCCAATACTATCTGTTTTGAAAAAAAAAAAATGTTGACGAATATCACATTTTTATCACGAATTCAAATTTACATAAGATTATGGAATTCACAGTTCGTACTACTTTAAGTAGTAACCCATGAAGAAAAGTGAGGAAAAAGAAGTAGTAAAAACATAACAACAGTGGAATAGGGAGTAGTGATAATTTGTGGTTTTCACTGATGAATTTAACATTGGCTTGTCATAGGAGGGAAGTTGTTCTTTTTTGAAACAAGTTATGTATATTTAAACCAATGAAAATTAATTTCATTTTCACTTGTTTTTATTTCAATTTAATTAAAAAAAAAAACATTATGCATCGTGTGAGGTTTGAACCCACGCTCGTTGGCATTTCAAGCAGACGCTCCACAGTGGTTTGAAACAAAAAAAAAGTATTAAATCTGTATCTTCTAAACTATAAGTCCGATTGCATCAGTATGTATGAGATAAGTGTTACCGAGGACCCAGACTTTCTGAATTTGGGATTCATGGTTACCCTCTGTTATCACAGGGTGACTTATTGGGCCTCAAAGTAGACCACCTCAAAAGTAAAATAGCTTTTGGAGCGTGTAGCTCTTTCAATTACTGCCCAATATGGCTGATTTTTTATATTTTGAAATGAGCTTAGAGAAACGAAGAAAAAACATGCTTACTTTACTATAATAACCGTTATGGCTTTTAAGTTATTTCATTTCAAAAATAAAAAACCTCATTTTTCTCTTCGACTTTTATTAGTTTTTGGCCGATTGTGAATTCGATATTATAACGATAATTTTTTAAAAAATACTGGCATATAGGCAACAGTTTAAGAAATAAAACTGTGAAAATCTCTTTTAAGTATCTCGAACCATTTAGTGTTGAGAAATATCCAAAGTCAAACATTTTTCGCTTATCGAAAAAATTGGATTTTTTTCTCAAAAAGATGCTATAAATTTTTCACTTTTTACTGAGAAGTTATTTAATAAAAGTTAATGTTTTATTATATATTCGTAGAGAATGGAGTTCTAAGATGCTTTTAATCCACATTTGAAGTCGGTACAACATTCACGCTACGTACAGCATTGACCGAAATTGGTCTAATTTTTATGAGAATTTTTGAGTTTTCGATCATATAACAAAAAAGTTACGCCGATTTTGATACTTTCTGAAATACAGTGGTATATCGCCATATATTCTGTTTAGATTTCAAAAATAAAAAGTAGCGCCAATTCATAAACGAATCCAGAAAACATGATTTTATAAAAAATAGCAAATTTCCATTTACCATAATTTGAATTGCAAAAAAAGGATAGTTCGGTTTATTTCTTTAAAATTATTTTAACTGTTTTATATGAACAATAAAATAGTCTTTATTGGTGCAAAAAATCATTCACGTACCTTGGATAGTTTTTAAGATATTAAAAGTCAACTTTCGAAGATGATTTTGTAAAAAATACACTTTTTAGTATTTTCGTAGATTTTTCCCAGAAGTGTTTAAGGTTTTTTTGAATGTTACTTAAAAATTAACAGTGCAATAAACTAGACATGTTTTCCTTTTCATTGATGTATTACACGTATATGAAAAGTATTGATAACAGGTAAAATTATTGCATTTAAAACACACACCTCAGGTCAAAAAATAGAACCACATGCAAATATTGTGCAAACATTCACTTTCTTGTTTTTTAGTTTTTTTCGTAGATTTTCCCCAGAAGAGTTTAAGGTTTTTTTGAATGTAACTAAAAAATTAACACTACAATAAATTAGACATATTTCCCTTTCCATTCATGTATTAAAGGTATATAAAAAATATTGGTAACAGGTACAATTATTGCATTCAAAACATACACCCCAGGTAAAAAAAATATTTTTCATTTTAGGACAGGTACAATTATTTCATTCAATTCATACACCCCAAGTAAAAACAAAACATTTTTCAACATGAGACAAATATTTTACAGGTGCATATTTTAAAGTATAATAGTGATATTCATCTAACTGCATTTATGCCCTCGTAAACCGTGTATTTTTGTAATCGCGTATATTTGTAACTTTACCTGTTTATTTGAATCAACGCACTTTTTAAAACTATTCACATTTCAATTTTGCATTTAGCCACTCTTTTGATCTTTTCATAAATTAAACACAGATTTTTTTAAATTTGTATTATTTAAAAACAAATAAAACAGAATATAAAAAAACAAACAAACAATACAAAATAATTTTATTTTTGACAATATTCAAATGTGTGTATAAATACGAAAAAGTTTACACATGAAAATATAAGCGTATATTTACGAGGGCTCGTAAACTAGTTTTGACATTAAGCGAATAAACTTACAACATATACACAGTATACGAGGCGTAAGTACTTTAAATGAATACCTTTAATATAAATAACTAATGATTGATTATTTACTCTCAGGATATTTTGCGCAACCCTTTTTTAATACGTGACTAAATTTTTACCTGTTGAGAATTATTATTCAATATATAAGCCGCGATATTGTTTAAATAGTTGATTTATTAAGTATAATCTATCATGGAGATAACATTAAAACATTATTCTTTGTGCGAGGTCATTTGGCAAAATCTCGGAGATATATCCTTACGTGCGGGAAAAATAGCAAAACTTCCATCACACGTATGGTTTAAATATTACATCTGAGGGAAATATAAAAATTGAAAAATTTTATAAAAGTTATGAAAAGAAATACGAAGCTAAGATGTCAAAGACACGATTTAAGGAGAAATATAATGATTGGTTAAATATGGAGCTCAATGTAGATTTCAGCGGAAAGAAATTAGGTCGGCCAAAAAAGGATTACGAAAATGTTCAACAAAAGACAAAAAAAAAAAATAAGACAAGAAGAAGTCGTTAAAAATTTTTCTTCGAACGATATAAAGGATTCCTTCAAAGCAGTTTTAATACAAACAACCAAAAAAAGCTTGAAAAATTATAGACGTATTACCAACAGCATCTCCCGAGCGATTGAATCGTATGGTGCAAAGTATTTCAACTCTAAAATCATCAAAATCTTTCACAGAAGAAGATGCGTTAGCTCTATTTATAAGATTAGGATTGTCGAGAAACAAGTATGGTATTTTGAGAAAAGCACTCCAGAAAAAAGGATACGAGATTTTACCAAACAGTCAGTCAATTGAAGAA